>OY728121.1:1982905968-1984155968 GCA_963277665.1 Viscum album | reverse complement strand
TGTGGTGTAACTTGAGAAAGTTGTGTGTATTAGGTTATTTGGGAATTCTAGATGTCATGAAAGAATTTGATTTCTGGTTCTATAAAAAAAGGACCATGTTTGAATTGGTGAAGGGTACTTTCTCTTTTTCCAAGTTGAGTCACAATGGGTGGACTATGAAAAAAGGAATTTTAGTTTCTTTTAGTTCTCATGGAAGGTTCCCAATCTAGTGAGGAGTGTGAACCGGAGGAACCTATACCTATAGTGTATTCCTCATTATCTGCTTCTCTATCTAAGGGATGAACGCTCGTTGCTTCTAATGTTGTCAGTTTAACACTCCCAAACCCTTTTTCCATAATCCTTCGAAGTATTGTTGAGGGTATGACTGTGGAAAAGTTATGTAAGATGTGTTTCCATGAGATGGAGCCTCGGTTGAAGGTTTTCAGTTCCAGACTGTAGTGCAGCAGATGCTTCAAGACATCATAACTCCATCCATAGGTCACAGAGTGAGTCTTTTCACATAGTTGGGAAATCTTTAGGTTCATGGGTGGGGGGTGAATCCAACCTACTGCCTTTGACATTGGATAGGACATTGGTCGAACATTAATTTCCTATGGCTGTTTGTTTTAGGGCCTTGTTTTGGAGTTCTTGGTGGCCTCTTCAATAATATTTCAAAGGTTGTGTATTTTTAGTGTAAAATTTAAATTGGTGGCCTTTCTTTGGACCAATTCTATCTTTTGGGTGATGTTTGTTTGGAGGTGTATATATGGTAAGGATCTTACAAATCATGGTTTGGAATGGCATTCGTTCAGTGTCTTTTTTTTTTGGATTCCCCTTGGACTGGGAGTTTCAAGATGGTATGTGTTGATGTTTCTTCTTGTGTTTCGGTTCAACCCCTATTAGTGGGTTCATGATGGGAAATTCAATATGAAAGTTGAAACTGAATTGAGAGTTCCCATGTGAGTGTCATTGTACTACTCAGTTTGTCATTTGGTGGGGAGACCCACTATGGGTCTCTCTAATGTCTTCCATCAAGCTGGCCTGGTGCAAATCAGGAAGTTAAGGGGTCACACCAGCATCTGGGTTCTTGATTGTTATTCTGATTTTTTTTTGATTTGGGAAAGTTAGTACTGGGATAGTGTCCTAATATGGTGGGGATACCAACATAAGACAAATTCATATAGAACTTATCCTTCAAGGTGTTCTTTTCAGGGAAACTATTTACCTCTTCTCCACTTAACCTCAATCAATGTAAATAGTTATCCCAGATGATGCGTTGTATGAATAATGTTCATTGGACATCTCGAATAGACTCTAGTGATTTCATAGTTTGGGGTCAGGGTTTTCCAGGTTGTGATTGTGTTTGGAAATGTGTGTCCCATGTCATTGGTCATTTCTCTTGGTAGTTCGAGTCTCAAGGTTTCAGGTCATGGGTAGAAATTAAGTGTTTAATCTTCAAGTTGTAGGGGTTTTTTATGGGAATCGTTTTGTCCTTGTTTCATGCTTTGGATAACAGAGCCTTTTGCTACTTTCTAAGGGTAGAAAGTGTCATGATGGAAGGAATTATCGCACCCCGACCGGGCGTGTTGTATTTTATTTTTCTTTATACCATTTTTTCGGATAATATTATTATTATTAGTTATATTATTAACAATATGTTTTAATTTTCATTTTCATTTTTTTCTTTTTAACTTTTTCATTTTCTCTTTGATTAGGTTTTTCTACCACTCATGTAGTGCCTCCTCCTCCACCCCCTTTGGGTCGCACTAAAAACCTCCACCTGGCCCCCTTCAGGTTGCGACTAGCCCCATACCCCCTTCTTGATCCAGCTCATGCACCTCCCCCATGGTCGGTTCCCTACTCCTCCGGTGACATCCTTCGCACCACCCGGACCTTTACTTACACCCCCTCCCATGATGACCAACCCTTCGCTGGAACCGCAAACCACCGGCCCTCCTCTGTAACAGCGACCCGCCGACCTCCCTCCTACAGTGAATGTGACCTTCATCAGTGCTCGGTCTCCTTTGGCGTGTGCAACTCCCCTTCAGGTAAACCCATCCCTCATTATATGGGGTTTTTCCTTTAAATTTTATGGAGTTTGGTTTTGTTGGAATTTAATCTTAGTGTCTTCGTTAAATATTATAATGTAAGGGTCCTTTGTTGGTTTCTTGAGGTGTGGTGGTGGTGCGAATGGGCTTCACACTATTTTTACAGAAAATGCTTCAACTGAGGTGGGTGGTTCCATACCCAATAGTTATTATATGAATTTAGTATGTTTATTTGAGATTATAATTATGACATATGCTTTAATTTTGTGGTAAAAATATTGTTTTTGAAAATGTTTCGTATGCATTAGACTCCTTTAAGTGACATATTTTATGTATTGGGGATTGTTTTAGGTGAAAACCCATGTCGTGTCATTGTTTGGTTTTTTTTAAATTACACAACTAGTTTATTAAGTATTACAAGGGCTAAAAATATATTTTGATATACGGTGGGTGTGTTTTGACCTTAAAAAGGGATTTCGAGTGTGTTTTTTGTTTAAATTTCTATGGTTCTAATCTTGAAGTGTTTCATAAAAAAAAATTTAATGATTTATTGAATTATATGTATCATGTGTGGTCCCTACTTTTTGGTTTCGAGTCGCCGAGTCTAAGGCGAATCACCTGCGTATGCATAAGTAAGTACATTTATATATGTAAGTTCCCATGTTACACATATATTCATCTGTGGTAGTGAATATATGTGTTTAGGGATATGTGTGCCTGCGTATATTTATGAAAATTCATATATAGGTAATTGGAGACTAGTATATACACATAATTATATATTTATAGATCCCCTTCCACATATTCATGGCCATGTGTATGTGTGCATAGGGGCTAGGTGTCCTTACATGTATGTGAAGGTGCATATGCTCAGTGGGGGAGTAGTAGTCTTTAGTTAGAAAGTGCCAAGATCTGAAGTGGACGTCTTGGTACCACTTTGATGTAGGTTCCATGGGCCTTGATCTCTAATTATAATATCTATTATTACTTGATATTCCTTTAAAATTATTTCCTTGTCTTTTATATGAAATTCATATAGAATATATATGTATATATAAATGGTAGGTGATCCCATGTATAAGAATCTTTTGATGAGTTATATTTGCTTGATTAACATTTTTAACATGATTATTAACTATTATTTTTTTTGTGGAAATCATTTATTGGTAGATTTAGTTAAGCTATTCGTTTTAAAATTTCATATTAACTTGAAATTTTTTATTTTCATGTGTAACTCTTGTGATATCTTTGGGGGTCATTTTGTAATGAATAAAAGTGGTTAATCAAATATTTCTAGGGATTTCAATTATATTTTGGTTTGGTATTGAGATTATTTCTACTTTAAAATCAAGTTTTTGAATGGGTTTTATGTGCAAAACCTTGTCACACTTCTTGAAAGTGTTTTATGAAATTTTTAAATGGTTTATTGAGTTACAAAAAGTGTGAAAAGGATGTTTTTGTAATATTTTGGTGGGTGTATGTTCTTAAAAATGGGTTTTTGAATGTTAAAGTGGTTATTCATGATGTAAAATGTTTTGAGAATGTTTTATGAATTGTTGAAATGATTTATTAAATTTTAAGAAAGGTTTGAAACATGTTAGTGGTCTGTTTTTTGTGAGTGTGATGTTAAAAATGAATTTGAATGTTGAAAGAGTATTATGTGACATGTTGTGGGATGTTTGGTATGTGTATTAATTGGAAAAGTAATTTTCATGTTTAAGTGGTATTTTATAACATGTGAACTTTAAATTTAGAGAAATGGAAACCTCCAGTACCTAGTTTGGAAGACTAGGACTAGTACGATAGATGATACATAAGTGGTTCTTCCCGGTTTCATCTTGCAGGATTGATGCCACAACACTAACTGAATACTTGTGATTATTGGAGACCACTATATTATGGGTGTGTTCCCTACTAGTGTCTCACGCATGAGAGTGTAGACTACTTTGGATCCTATGCCACATTTTCCTCTAGGTATGAGGTATATAGGGTCCCATATGTGCTAGTTACATATAAATATTTCCCATGGTTCTCATTTGTGGCATAATTCTTGTGATGTGATTTTCTTTTATATTTCTCATGCTTGATGCCCAATTGTGAAAACCCATATTTTAATCTTCATTTTCCCCCTTTAATTTTGAAAATTTAATGCATTCTTGTAATATATTTTGAAAATATAGTGGAATAGAAATGATTTCCTAAAAAAAGTAAACTTGTTACTTAGTTTTGAACAGATTGAAAAGAATTATTTCAATATGTATTATTTTAAAACTGGCATGATTGGGTTTCTTTTAAAAGGAAAATATATAGGGAATTGTTATTCCATGGCTTTCCAACTAAGAATCTCAGTGCACACACCTAAATTATTTTCAGTTTCAGGTTCTAGTCTTGGATCTCTCTTGGAACGAGCATGGTTATATGTTTGGCGGTGACACATGGGGTCACTTTGAGGTATGTCTAACTGGTTACCTTTATTTTATTTTCTATTTTTATTGTTTACCTATTTGTCTAATTTATTTCTATTTATCTGTATTTTATTTTTTGGGCTAAATTGTTCCCAACTACTTATTTTGATACTCATAACTAGTTGCCAGTCCATGCGGATCAAGAACACCCTTCGGTGCATTCCGCTGACCTACTCGTGGTACCAGTTCAGGGTCGACCCAAGTTGGTTCGTGACAAGACTTTACTCCATCGTATATCATGTCATCCCTTCAAATAACACCAACTGCACCATATGAAGTGTTTTCCCAAGAAAAGGGATGCAAATAATACAAATCAAAGAATAGGGATGAATTTGAGTTCTATTTCATGGTGGATGATCACCAAACCCATTAAATTCTACTACACACACTGTAAATAGAATTAAAATAATTTTAAATAAAAACTTCATAAATTTAGGAATGTTGTGAAACCACCAACTAGGCCAAGACACAATCAATCACTAGTCGTTGGGAGAAAAATATATCATGGTAGAATATAAGGGAGAGAGAGAAAAAGTTATATTGACATGGAAAGAGAAATGGGAAACAGTTTTATAATACATGAATATGTATTACATTGAAAACTAAATTAAGACAAATTCAGAAAGGAAAATCGAAAACAGAATCCTATTCTGTAGTGAAATGTTCAATCCATGGGATTTGATTATTTTTCAATGCACCATGGCCACTTATTTATAGGATAAAATTGTACCCTGGACATTATAATTTCATTAATAAATAGTAAATAAGCATCTCGATCCATCAAGGTGAATTTAAAAGGTTCATCATCCATTAATTTCATCAAATATACTGTTTATGGTTTTGTTCTGATTGTTTCGCGTCATGAATAGTGTTTTAATGATGTGAATATTATGGGGCCAAAATTTTCATGTCTTTTATTCAAAATCTAAAATATTTTTGGTTTACTTTGGGGAGTGTCATGATATGACCATACATATCATTTCATGATACATGTGGCTCTAATAAAATTTCATTTTTTTCATCCCTTCATACTTCTATTTCACTTCTAATAATTATTTCACAATGTGAATGAATGATTCGTTGTGTTAATTGTGTATTTATAGTATTTTTTTGTTCATATTTCACCAAGTTCTTCAGTTTTAAGCCTCAGACTCGATTTTGACTTTTCCTTTGTCATGGTACATTGTCTTCTTGTGGAATTCATCATTTTTTAACTCTTTTTCTTCCAAACATGTTATCCTACAATAAATCACAGAAACAATTAAATATAAATAGAATTAATCAATTTAGGTGCATAAAAATATATTTTATATTAAAATCAATGTGTAAAATATGGTTTTATCACTTAACATCTGTATCATATTATGATTAATAACATAAACTTAGGTTAATTTTTGAATATACCAAATAATATAAAGATAGGATTTTAGGAATTTTTTTATGATAAAGAAAATGGGGGGAATGAGATTCAGCTTCATATATGTCAATAATATGGGAATATCCACCCAGGTGAATTTTCTAAATGAATGAAAAGATGTTTTATGTTTTGAAAATAATGTTATAAACAAACTAATTTATAAATAAAAATATTGATTTTGATGGAGGAAAATAAATTTTATCTTAAGGTACTTGTAATAGATCAATTTATTACATATGGGGTACTTGGGAATTATCTAAGTCAATTTTTTAATCCAAGATATCACTCCTAGATCAAGGATGGTTGTTTTTATATATAAATCATTGAAGTGGATCCTGGCGATTAATTCATACATATTCCACAATCTAGAGATGGGAATTTCATGTTAATTTCAGTATGAATATACCATATTCTAGTATTATTACCATTACATTAGTGGAATTTAATGTGACTTTGAACATTGATTGTGAATCTATACATAGATCCCATATAAATTTCTAGAAGAAGGAAATCAAATTTGATATTATGAATCAGCCTGTGATTTTATTTCTATGAGAGAATTTTTATAAACTTATGATGGAAATTACTTTCATTTTATGGGACTTAATACCTATTCATGAGGGATATTTTTCTTAAATGGTAAGGGAGAAACTCAAAATTTAAGATATACCTATTTCTCAATATTATGATGATGTATTTCCAAATTTCATTTATATTCTTCCCCATGATCTTGATGTTGATATTTCAATTGAATTCATACATGGTGTTACACCTATTTTAAAGACTATAAATAATGGTCTCAATTTAGTTTATGTAATTAAATAATAAACTACAAGATAATCATAATAAGAGATTAATATTCTTGAGTGCATCACTATTGGGTACACCTATTATTATTTTTAAGAAGAATCACGGTTCAATTCACCTTTTCATTGATTTTTGGAAACATTAAAAGACTACTATCAAGAAAAATTATCGTCTACAACATGTTGTTGACTTGTTTGATCAACTATATAGAGCTCAATATTTTTCCAAGATTTCCTTTATTCTGTATAACATCAACTAAGGGTTAACAAGGGTATATACTGAATAAATCCTTCTATATAAGGTATGGTCATTATGAATTTTAAGTTATTCCATTTGGAATTACCAATTATACTGATATCCTCATGGATTTAAGGAATAGAGTCATTAGATATTACCATGATTAATTTTTGTTAGTATTTATAGATGGTATTCTTATATATTATAGGATAAAATAATAGCATGGAGATCATTTAAGTATTAGGTTTAAGACCTTTTGGAAGGATAATTTGTATATAAAATTTAGAAATTGTGAATTCCATCTATGTAATGTTTCATTAATGTGTCATATAATCTCAAATGTGGGTATGTTAGTGGATCCATTAAATATAAAATTTATTGATAAATGGCCTAGAAAAATTAGGGTGACCAATATCTATAGTTTTTGATGAGTTGGATGGATAATACTAAAAAAAATTGATAGATTTATCATTTATATGAAATCTAATTACAAAAATTATTTAGAAGGGATCCGAGTTCCTTTTCACTGGTGAATGCAATGACAATTTCAAGTAATTAAAAGAAGGTATTCTAGTGCACCTGTACTCAAAATAACCTTTAGTAGAGAAGGGTTTTTGATCTATATTGATTCATTAATGAATTTATTATGATTAATCCTCAAGACAAATGATATAGTGATATATTAGGCACCATTCCAATTGAAAATATTGAAAAATTTACCTGACTAATTATTTGGATTTGGTAGTAGTAATTTTTTCATTAAAAATGTAAAAGAATTATCCTTATATTGAAAGGTGTTTTATATATATTAATCACAAAATATTTAAGTATATATTAAAATAAAAAGAGTTGAATATTCCCTACACTATATGGTTGGAGTTGATTAAATGTTAAGACACCTCAAAAAATTACCACCCTGGGAAGGTAATCAAGGTGGTTGATGCTTTAAGTTAGAAGGACCCTTCTAGTTTATCCATGATGTGGATTGGAATAAATTTAATACTTATAGATTTATTGATGATATTTGTTTAAATGTTGAGGAAATTGGACATAAAATATAATTATTAGATGAATGTTTAACCATACTACCATATAAAGATTAAAGTAGCCTAAAATAATGATATGGGAACTATAGAAGAAGGTTATAAATGTTACTAAGTTTAACCAAGATTGTGATGTACTGATATAGATCAAGAACCAAGTATGTGTCATATTGATACCAGATTTCTAGGAGTTATTGGATGAATCTCACGGTTCATTATTCCATGTTCATCATCAAATAATGAAATTTTTTAAAGATATGAGAGAGTTTTTATAGTGGAAAAACATGAGATGGAATATTTTATAGTATATATCTCAGTGACTAGTATTCAAAAAGTTAGGGCTAAGAGATAGAATTCTAAGGGGATATTATAAACATTACCCATAATAGAATGGAATTGGGAATGAGTCAACATGTAGTGAATTTTCAAACACTCTAGAACAGAAAAATTAATAATTATATATGGGTTTTAGTCGATCACCTTACACATTCACCATATTTAATTTTCATTAGATAAGATGTCTCTATTGATAATCTTTCTAGGATATACATTAATAAAGTGGTCATATTGCATTTAGTACCAAATTATTTTTTATATAATCAAGATATAAGGTTAAACTTGATGTTTTGGATAAATATTTAGAAATATTTGAATATTTTATTGAACTTTAGTACTGCATGTCATCCACAAACAGATGTAAATTCATATAGGAATATAAAAACCATAGAAGATTTTTTGAAATAATATTTTAAGGATTTCAAATATGTTTGGGATAAAAAAAATTATATTTACAAGTTTTCTTACAAAAATAGATTTTAATTGAGAGTTCATATGGATTGTCTGTGTGTTTTTGTCTAATGCCTAAAGATATTCTTCACTACCCACCTACCTCATAGGCGATGATTTCTCCCTAGTTTCCCAAAGTGCCTCTGGAGTTGGCTAACTTGGTATCTAAAAATGGATCTATAGTGATCATTTCCCCTACCTTTTAATTCAAGGAAGAAGTGTCTCTACATAAATGGATGATAGTAGTGAGGTTCAGTTCAGACAGACTATCAATTATTATTTTTCAGAGGCTCTCTAATTCCCATGGTTTGGAGTCTCCATCCAATAACTTAGTTCTAAATCATAGATCTTTTTTAAGTGTTCTTGGATATAGACCCAATTTCATCAATGTTTGGTATCATTGAAACAAATTTATCAGTCAGTAGTGTTTATCCTTATTTCATTGGTTGATGGAGGTTCATCAAGGGAAGGACTCACCTTAGTGGTTGTTTGGATTAGCCACTTAAGATTACATCTACTTTTTTAGAACATTTTTTTCCTCTGAGGAATAGGATACTCATTGGGATATTTTACCTATGTGGATTATCATACCCTAAATATACATGTGGATTCAGCGGCTTGGATCTGTGTGGACCGGGATCTCTTATATCCTTTTCATTCCCACCTTCTACTTAGTGTCAAGGTGTATTTTGACTGGAGGTAAGATTTTTTTGTTCAATTCTCTAGATAGATACTTTTTTACCTACAAGGGATCCCATATTTTTTTCTATAGAATTATTCATGGCATCCAATTACAGGTTATGGCCCATCTCTTAAGGCTTTGGAGGTTTTGTCTTGTTCCTAATCATCTCGGACGGCTGGTGACATTTTAGTTCTAGCTACTTCATGCTCGTCTACTCCTCCATGGGTCTCCTTCCAACCCACATGGGACCTATCTAGAATGGAGTCTTTCCTAGAGTAATAACATAAGTCTTTCTTATATTTGGTCCCTTTCAGGGAAAGGGAGATCCTCGACTCATCGGAAGAGATGGTGTTGGTGTGGGATATGAGTCCATGTTACTTAATAGATCTTGGTTGGAAGGATTTTTACCCTCAAATCCCCTCCTTAGACTTCCATATTCCTATTTTTAGTTCCCTATAATATGGATTCCATTGGGAATTAGTCTCCACTCAAATTAGGTGAGTGGGAGATACCCCAGGCCTTGAGATTACAGAGCTTACTTGATTGTTGTGAGAAGGTAGTTCATCTTCTTTCCCCTTCTCCTCCTTCCCATCCTCAAGATCTTATCCCTTCCTTATACTCTCCTATTGTGGTTTCAAAAAACTTCAGTGCATTATAATATGTGAAAAACTATCAGTTGCATTTGTTTCTCTCCTCATCTTCCTTCTCCAGTGGGGTTTGTGCCAGGTTTCATTCTAAACCTTCTTTTTCTTGTACACCTTATCCTTTTCAGGGCCTTGTATCATCAGGTTCCAAAACTAGGCATCTTTATCTCTAGTTAAATTATTCCTAATATAGAATTCAAGTTCCCAATGTTCCATGGTGAACACATATTATCTATCTAATGAGGTTTGAATATCTAAGGCGTCTCTAGTCTCTATTATAGAGCCGAATAAAACAATCCTCTAAGTTAGCTATCTTTTAACAAAGGTTGGGCTTGAAAGGATTTATGTATGGAGAACTAGAAAATCATCTAATATATATTTTCTAGAATAACTCAATATCAGTGGAAGGTATTGAAGCTTCTGATCTATTCATTACTATGAATGATAGTTCTGTATTTTCATTTTACTTCGTATCTTTTATTTATGATAAATGTGAGGATCATTCAATGGATCTATTGTGCAGTGACCTATATTATTTTAAGTTAGGTTTCCTAACATTTATGGTTATGGGATAATTAAATACTATAATGGAGGTTTCTTAAAAGAAGTGGATGATTTTATCCTTGGAAATATAGGTAGGATTTTTCTTCCATTGCGGTATGTCAGGGGCTTCTGGATATGGGTTATTTAGGTTACCTATATACCTGGTGTAACAGTCAAAGAGGAATCTATCTGGTCTATATCTAGTTAGATTTATTTCTATATAATTTACAATTCAACTCCTTATTTTATAATAAAAATGTATCTCAGCTAGTTCACACTCTTTTTTACCACTCTCCAATCTCGATGGATCTAGTTTGCATGATTAATAATATTGGAAGCTTCTTTATTTCTAAATTATGGTTATCTATCTGGATTATAATTCAGTGGATATTTATTCTTAGAGTAATACCATTCATGATATATCATGGTTTGGTATACAAAATAAACTAATAAATCTAAAGGGGGATCTAAGCTCATGGATCTTTCAATGTCCCTCTCATTTCCATGAGTTAGTCCTTGTCAATAAAGAAGTTATACTAGTGTAATAAATATTGGAGGAAGGATGGTATGATGATCATTTACATGATTCTCCTATAAAAAACATAGTGGTAATGATACCTGAAAAGGATCTTATTTTATGTGAGAAATATGAGAAGTTATGGCTTAAAGTGGGGGATTGAAATACTGCATATTTTCAAGCATGTCTGAAAGAGAGAAAGTGGGGAATGTTTCTGAAAATTATTAAGGAAGATGGTTCTTTTACCTATGACCATGAGGAGGTGGTTGCAATGGTAAAAAGTCATTTTAATTCCTTGTTGGAAGGTTCCAATAATTCTATACTTCAGGGTTACCCCACTGGGAGGGATGATTTTTTTGAATCTATCCTATATATGGTGACTAACTCCATATTCTCTAGCATTGAGGGCATACCTATTGAGAGAGAGATTTGGGAAGTTTTTTTCTCTTTTAACCAAGATATCCCACTAAGTCCATACAGTTTTCTAGTTGATTTATATGTGTCCTCATGGGATATTTTTAAAGGTGATTTTATAGAATCTATTTAGAAATGTTTTCGGGGGGTAGGGTTTTCCCAGGTGTCTTGCACAACTACTTTGATAATTATTATAAAAGGTGAAAGACCTTAACTCAATCAAAAAATATATATCAATCATAATGTGTAACATTACATAAAAAATATTATAAAATGTGACTAATAGGATACTTTCTATTCATCTTCTGAAGTGGGTGTCAGTTGAGAAACATGGCTTTGATAAAGGTAGAGGTATGCAGGAGGCCATTTATTTAGCTTAATAAATGATAGGGGACATCAATAAATGGTCACCCAGTTCCAATATTGTTATTAAAACGTTCATGGAAAAGGTGTATGATAGTCTCAACTGAGGATTCATTCTTAAGGTCATGTCATGCATGGGGTTCCCAACCTTGATGATTGAGTTATTTTTGAAATGCTTTTATTCACCATGGTTAAATGTCAATTTTATATGGATAAATTACAGTTTCTTCAAGTCCATTCATTGTTTGAGGTAGTTTGATCACCTCTCTCCCATGGTGTTTATATTGGTGAAAGATTCCTTAAGTAGATACCTAAAAAATTAAATGCTCATGGGAGTCATTCTTCCCTTTTAGTGTAGGAGTTTCTTTAACGACATATCCCACTTCCTCCTTGCTGATGATATTATTTTATTTACTAATTGTGGAAGAAATTATATTCTTGGCATCAAAAAAACATGGAGGAGTACAATAATTGGAGTGGTTAGTGTATTAACATTGGAAAAAGTAGTGTGTTTGTTTCTAACTCTAACTCTAAAAGATGCAGTAAGAAAATTGAATAGATCCTAGGTGTAGGTAGATATACCTTTCCAGTAGTTTACCTGGGGGAATTAATATCTACTAGTAGGTTAATGATTATTCATAATTAAGTCTTGGTCGACATAATATCTTCATGTATCAATAACTATATGAATCATTTTTTTCCTTTGGGGGCCAAATCACTCTGGTGAACTATGTGTTGACTTTTATTCCCATGAATGTGTTTTCCACTCACAAGAATCCATCTTCCATGGTGAGGAACATTGAAAAATTTGTGACCTCTTTTATCTGGGATTCTTAGGATAAGGGAAGGTCCATTGGGCTTCTTGATATAGAATTGAAAAACCGGTGGAGGTGGCTGACATTAGTCTCTAGAATGTGGAAAACATAATTCAGTTCCTTCATAGAAAATGCGCTTGGATGGTTCTATAAGGCCACTTCCAATATGGTAAATTAATCCAAGGAATGTGTGGGGAGGACATGGAAGCATCATGGGGAAATGTTTCAAATTTATGGAAGATGATTTTTGGTCACTTTCTTGATCTTCAGAGTAAGTCTTGTTGGATTTTCGACCATGGAGAGGTTAGCTATTGGATACACAACTGGGTTTGTGTGAATCTTGGTTTTCTATGTTTCCCAAAATAAAACATCATATTTTCTCAAGAAATCCACCACATTAATCTCATTTAAAAAACTCTATATAATCATCAACATGAGGTCTTTAATAGCATGAAATTAGATTCTGATGATGACAGACTCATCAACACTGATGACTCGTCAAGATGTTTTTCTACCAAAGAAAACAATATCCCTCATCATACCATTTAAAATCCTGAAAATTTGTTCATAATCACATAGTGTGATGAACTCTTGGGTGAGTATACTTTTTTAATCCAGTTCATTAGACATCATGCGGTCTCTACTGATGATGTAATTGGAAGAATATAGATTTCCCCGATGTCAAAATTCCTTTTCTATAATAATCCCAAATAAGAATCATTTTAACATTTTTGCTCAAAGGGGAGTGGTCCAATGCAGTGTGGAGTGGGTTGAGTAATCTTGTTGGGCTTGAATTTTAGGAAACTACTATTTTTTATTTTCTCCGGTCATAGTTTCTAGGAATGGGGAAGGATGCTAGCAAGATTAAAGCTTGTGTTATACTTTTTTTATAGGTTGTTGGAGAATTTGGACCACTATGAATAATTCTAGACTTTAAGGCATATCCAGTTTATGGATTTCCATTAAGATATGCTCAAGATAGCTCTTGGTGGAGCTGGGTGCACTGTTCAAAAATTGGGAGAAGGTGATAAGCTTGAAGAGGGTATTGGCTGGAAGGAAGATTCATCCATCAATTCAAGGAATATAGAGCCAGGGAAAGTTGGTTAGAAGGAAATATCTAAGTAATGGGTTCATGATTAATTTTTATGGTTCCAATGGTTTTTTTCTCATGTTGGTAGGAGAGGTTGTATTTGAACCCTATGCCTTGGTGTTTATTGCTTTAAATGTATTTTTTGGTTAGGGAGACTCTCTTAATGTGAAGTTCATGTCTCTTCTTATGTGGCTCGAGATATGTCATTATCCTAATATCATGTTATCAGCTATCAAATTGGACTCCTCAGTCATCGTTAACTCCCTTCATAATAACATAAAAACCCCTAGTCTATTGTTTAATTTATTCAAGAGTAAAAAAGTCTCATCTCCTGAGATATCATGACTCGTACATGGTGTGACGAGAATAAAATGGTGTATTTATTATCTTCTAAGGGAACTCAAGATAATACTTTTATGGTTTTTTCAAGCCTGAGTTCTCTATCTACCAAGTGTGTTAACTTGGTGTGTGTAAATTCCCTTAGGATATATTACATTATACCTCCTTGATATTGTTTTTTCCTTTTTTATTAATAAAATATTATCACTTTGAATGGAATATCTTCTTATAAGAAGGATATGAGATTTAGAAAGACGGTAAATTTATCCTCTATATATATCGGTCCCTTCAAAATTATTAATTGTATTGGGATAGTTGGTTATCACATGGAGCTTCCACTAAATCTATCCTAAGATCTTGATGTGTTCTGTGTATCTATCTTGAGGAAGTGCATACCTGATCTATTTCATGTACTAAACCCATAGGTCATTCCAATAGAGTGTGATCTCTCTTATGAGGAGTAATCGGTTGAGATTCTAGATCGAAGAGAGAAAGTTTTGTTCAACAAGATCACTCACTTGATCAATGCTTTTTCAATAACACATAAATTTGTGTAATATTTGTAGGAACTCAAGGATGTTAATAGGAATATTCATCCTCATTTTTTTATAAGAGTGATCGAATTTCAAGGTATAAATTCTTATTATGGGGTATAATATAAGCCCTATAGATTTTAGAATATATTTTTATTCAAAATTTTCAAATTTCCTGCTAGATTATAAATCACGAAACAATGAAAATATGTTAATAATTTCAATAAATTATAAAATTAACCACATTATATAGTATTTAAATGAGATATAATTGTCAAAAATAATTTATAATTCCCTTAAGAAATATTATTGATCATAAAGCACTCTTTTGAAATATTTTGTTTATGAGAATTTTTTTTCATGTATATTTTATTAAATTAATAAATTAAATTTATTAAAATTATAGTTTAAACATGTATAAAATCAATTCAATGGTTTTTAATTGTTTATAAATGAAAATAAAAATATTTTACGGTAAAAATATGTGTTTTCAGGAAAAAAATTATTTTTATGTGCGCAATTTATTTCCATATTAATTAATTAAATTAATCTATATAATTAAATTATATTGTTGAAATTCATACATAATTTATTCAATAAAATATTTTAATATTCATATCTACGTTTTTACTAGGCATGTAATTTAATTAAATTCATTTTTTAGAATAAAAATGTATTTCTTTACATATAACTTTTACGCATTTTGTGCAAAAATTGCAGAATTAATTTCTAACACTACTAGGAATTAGATATTGAAAAATGGTTTTCATACTCAAAACCATAATAATTAAGATTATTTTATAAGTTCAATTTAATTTTTTTCATAATAAATAGTTACCACTGTAAAAATCTTGTTACCAAGGAAAATAGTTAAAGGGTTAACGAGCGGTTAAACAGAAGAGATAAGTTTTTAAAAAACATAAAAATTTATATAAATCATAATTTATAAATAAATTTAGATCTTATATCATATCATATTCTAAAATGATCCAATTTGGATCCACTTCTCCATGATAGTGGCATTTTTCAATTTTAATATTCTTAATAATTACAAATATGCTACTCTCCTCACTCATAAAAGAGAACCACCGATCCTCTCTTATCCACGCCAATTTTATCCATTATCTAAACCAATATCTACCGAAATAATCTCCCAAAAACCTTATCCACAACCATTGTGTTATTATATTCCAAAAATACCCCTCAAATAATCCTTAAGGTTCTTTTCAATGGAGGATACCTAAAGAATATGTATAAGATCATAATAGTCATTTTCTTGTTTCTTTATTCTTAAGCCTCCTAAAAATATTATATAATCGAATTAAAATGATTAAATATTCATCATTACTATAATTATAAGTTTTTATGTTAATTTTATATCCATTTTATATATCCTTCTGATCTGTTGGAAAATGATTGCATCATTTGTACGTACATGTGAAATACCACCTCCACAAAGTGATGTGATTCATTTTTCATTTCCTCCTTACATTGATGGTCATAAGGATATATATATGTAATATATATGATATTTATTATATAAATATTATGGTTTAATAGTTATTTTGTATTCATCATTCTTTTTTCCCATCCATTAAAAAGTGACAACATCACTTGTGCATACATACAGACTACTATTTCCATGAAGTAATGTAAGTCATTTTTTATCATTGATTAATATAAATGGTTATAAAAGTTTATAAAATAAATAAATATTATATATATATATATAATTATTAATACTCTTTATATGATTAAACCATGTAAAATATATTCTTACCTTTACCTTTTAATCAAAACATGCACGAAAAAGGACCAATTTTTCACTTGAATGATAATATTTATGAAGAATTTTTAATAAAAGGATAACTAGAAATTATAAAGGGTTTATAAATAGTAATTTAAAAATGAATATTATTATTTAATTGATTTATAATAATTAAATATTTATTATATATGATTTTTTAACATGTATGAAACAATAGAGTACTTAAGGTAGGGTATTATGTTACAATCTCATTTCTTTCCAGCATTGTATCTACATAATTTTAATTAATAGATATTATTTGTTTCTTATCCTAAAAATTTCATATATATTTTTATCCTATATTTATTCATTTAATTTTTATGTAATATTACCATTTTCCTCTCTTTGGTACATAAAATAATTGAGAAAATATATATAATAAAAACAGACCTTATTTCCACTTTAGTCGATGAACTATTTCTTCACTGTCCATTTTTTTGAAATAATTTCAAGAATTTTATTTTGAATGATTTATTTATTGTTTAAAAAAATTAAACTATATTTTAATTTCTTTTCAAAAGTATAAAATGTATTCTTACAATTTTTTCCAAATAAGTTATTTATGACTTTTAATAGAAAGCATGAATGGAATCTCTATTTAAACGTTTATTGCACAAACATATTTTTTCATCACAATGACTATTATTTGATTTAACAATTCCTTCAAAATTTTCTATTTTTTATTTTAATAAATTATTTTATCAGGATTCTAGGAATTATTTGTTTTTAAAGATACTGAAAAGGATATTTCCACTATTTTCAAATAAATGTTAAAATGCTCTTCTAATGATATTTTTCATCTATGTCAACATTCTTTAAAGATTGTTATGATTTAAAAGGGATATGATCTTATGATACTATACAATTTATTTATTTGGATGACTTATGATGATAATGATTTAATGAATGTTCTATGAAACTCCTTAAATTCCAAGAGGTTAATTAAGCATTGATGAAATAAGGAATGTTTTTATAATACAATCCAAATCCTTTATCTAGATGGATTTAATTATGTGATGATGAAATTTTTATGAAACCGATTTATTTTAAATGGGATATGATTTTACTAAATGATTAAAAATGGTATGATTTTATAGAACACTTGTGTATGGTTTTCATTATGTGACTAGTGGGCCCATAATTATATAACCCCCCGATATATTAGGTAAAGACTGATATCTCCTGAGATAACATGGACTAGAATGGAGAGTGAACCTAGTTCAATAAGACACTATATAAACTATGATAGTATTATAAGTGAACATTTAGTAAAGATATTATATAATGAAGACCGAATGAAATAGAGTATGGGACATTGTCCATTGTGATAATCTTGTAAGAGAAACATGACTAAGGAAATTATTTTCTATTCTTATGTTTATTCCATAAAATTGTGTCTTATGGTTATGATATATTCTCATAGATCATGATTAATTATTGATGATTCCATGATCTTTTAATGTATGTATTTTTTTAGGGCAATGCCTTATTTCATGACTCATGATTAATAATATTTTATAGATTGGGTATGAATTTCATTTGTTATGAGCATATTATAATACCCTTATACATTTATTATTCTCACTTTTGATCATTAATTGATATCTACTTTTTTAAACCTTACCAAACATTTGATCACACCCTTTCTTATGTTTTCTTTTCCCCAAATTATGAAGAAAGAACTTAAATAGGTTATGTATAAGAAGGGTTCTTAATGAGAAGAACCTTATGGGAGATGTTAATGATATTTCATAAAATATATTGATTATGTATCTAGTATCCAAATACTATAAACATTGATGGTTCAGTGGATTGTATGATTATGATATGTATTATATATTAATCTAAAATAATGTAATATTTATGTATTTAATGCTCGGGTCACCTCAAATACTCACAAAAACCCCTAATTATTTTACTAAAAAAGTTTATTTGAGTAAACTTTTGGTTTATAATTAATGGTTAATTAAGTTATTTTTATATAATAAGTTATCAATATTTAATTTTTATAAAAGTTTTTAAGGATATTTTCAGATTATTTAACTCTACGTTGAGTTTTTCTACTCTATGGGAAAATGTGTTAAATAATTTATTCAATTCATGAACTATAAATATCTTTTTTATGAACTCTATTATGGATACTATGTACTCTAAAATGTTTAGAATTAAATATTTTATCCATGAAAATGTAATATATGCATATAGACTTATACTCCATGTGATTATTCATCAAATCTATATAATCTGGGAGTCTATATTTCTAATAAATTAAATTAACTATATATTGATGTTTTCAACTCTTTTTGGATAGTGGTAAACTCTAAAAAAAGTACATATACTCTATTTTATCCTAGTTTTTGGATTTTTAGAAGGAGAATGAACTTTATGTCAATTATCTGAGCTCTATGTTATGGGGATAAACACTATGTTATGGTTTTGAACTCTATATCAAGTTTAACAACTCTACATCAAGGTTCTCAACTCTATGTCCAATTTATAAACTCTATGTTAAAAATGTGAACTCGATATAGATCTAGTGCATTGTGAAATTTTAATTTAAAATCCTTTCGAGAATTATACTATGGATTTATCAATTGGATTATCTCGATAAACATACTTATTTCCATTTAATTTGGATTTAAAAGGATCATCCAAAATGGATCAATTTCTTACAAATATTAAGAATTCTTGAAAGGATTAATGAGGATTGAATTATATTTAAATGGAAAGATTGTACTGGTGTGTTTCTTGGAGTTTTTTATGATATATTTGATATAAATTAATTTAAAGAAATTATATTTTTGGTTTTATATGTTTTGAATTAACTACCTTCATTATGAAATTTCTTTTACATGAATTATATTATTTCAAGATTTCTTTATACTAGGATTACAACATGTTAATTTTAAAAATACTATAATTTTTTATCTCTATATTCTTTTTTATTTATGATTATTTTTGTTTTCTCAAATAAAATGAATATTTTGTTAAATATTTTTGATTTAATTTGATAGTATTATATATTTCTATTATATAATTGTTCTAGATCTATAATTTGGATGAATATTTTTATCTTTGGAGGTTTTCTTAATCTACAGTTGGCTTTTGCTCCTATAGTTTTTCACCACAACTCAAAATATATTCCTACATTCGTTTAATTATTGTATAAGTAAAAACTCCTTTTACTATGTTTTGGAAGAATGGTGTTGGACCTATAAGAAATATCCCAATAAAATATTTTGGAACCTTTCTCTAACAAGTTATATTTATTTTCACTCTGCAATTGATGCCCCTCAAAAAGTGACATGATTAGTAAAATCACCAAGCTCCCATTGTGTTTTAATGGATTGGACTAGGAAATGTTATTATAGCATTGAACTACTATAAAAATTCCTATATCCTATTCTTTTTTCTTCTCTTATCTCATCCTGGTGAGAGTGGGAAGTTTGGTTCTTATTTATGTGAGTTTTTTAAAATTGATTTTTTAAAATTTAAAGGGATCATTTCAACCCCCCCCCCCCCCACTTTAGTATTTGTAAATATCCCAAGTAAAAAAATTTCAATCATAGAAAACTATTCAATGTTATATTTTATATCCTTTTAAATATACAAAGAAATATCTATAGAAAAATACTTGTTCTACTATGACTGATTTGGGAGAAATAATGTCTATGGTTAGAGATATAAATTTTAATGGGATAATAATAAATATTGTAAAGAAATGATGATTATTTATCTGAGAATATTTTATTAAAGTTATATTTGAAAGCTATAATTCCGTATAAAATTCCTAAAGGTGAACCTAATAATTCGAATCGAGAAAAATAGTAAGTGTATGATCAAAATTCAATATAAATAAATTTTATTATCTATTATCTAGGACATGATAATTTAATAGATTCTTTCAGTTCCCAAAATCATGTGGGATGTGGGATACCATAGCTATTGCTTATGAAGGGATATATGATGTTTGAAAACTAAGGTAAAACACAGTTAACTTGAATTTAATATATTCAACATGTATAAAGGTGAGAATATAAATAAAATGAAAGAAAGGTTGGATAATATTATAAATGACATTGTTACTTTCAAAACTCTAATTTCTAAAAACGATCAATATTTGAATGTACATAGAGTTTTACCATTTAGATAGAATTGGATTTCTATTTTAATAAGACAACTACTCCAGTTAAAGATCATAAAATAAAGGATTGGATAGTAAATCATATGATGTATGAGGAAAAATTATATGAATATCAGTATTGTCATTAATTGATCCAAAAGAAAAATATTCTTCTAAATGTTTCTATCTCTAAAGAAGAAAATAAGGAAAAGTATGTTTTTTAGGAATCCATTGATAAAAATAAATCAAAATACTAAAATATTGGCAATAAGTTTACTTAGATAGAAAGGAGATTAAATAGGTTGTATAGAAAAATAAAGGGATTCAAGAAGTATTTTAATAATATTAAGAAGAATGAATGAGGTATGAAATAATTAAGGTGTTGTAAATACATTAATTTTGGGAATATCATATTGTATAATACTTAACTCAATGTGACAATGAAATATAATGTAAAATTTCACAAAAAATATGATTATAAGAAGAATGTAAATAAAGAAATGAAATTTACTTAGAGTGAATCAGAATACTCCAGTGGTGAGTCTGATTTTGATTCTGAAGCATATGTTTCTAATCAAAAAGAAAATATGTGTTTCATGACACAAATAGATGAGTAAAAATCATTTTATTTTATAAATACTAATTTTGATTTTGAATTTGTTATTACAAATATATAAATGAATATTGGTATATATTAGAATAAAAACATATGGTTTTAAATAAAAATAATATATCTCTTAAAAATTATTATGTTGTTATATTAACTGATAAATATACTATATATAAATAGATTTTTGAATTAAAATATAATCTAGATAAATATGATGAAAACGGTGTTGTACAAGATAGCATGATTAAGGAATTATTGTTTGAAATAGAATCTTTAAAGATGGATTCTTGTAATTTTACTTAGGGGGTTATTTGAATCCTATTTTTTGGAAATAATAATACTAATATAAGAAAATATAGTATTTTCGGTAATAGGGAGAAACCAAAGTTATCAAAAAAATTATTCTTGTGCTCAATACTATAAATGAAAGTATTTGTAAAGTTACCATCTTTCATTGTGTAATTACTATTAATTATGATTTAGATTACTATTTGAAGAAACCTCAATATTTTGGAATCAATAATGATTATATTAATATAATGTTACTAGTGGTTTATAATGAAATTTATACTATATATAAATAGATCTGGTTTCTAAGGTCTTTAATTTCTAACATACCTAGACCCAAGACAATATGCGTACCAAAAAACCCTTGGATTTATCTTTTTATAGTTAAAAATTCCAAATGGACATAAATTATAAATGGTATATGGATAGTGGTTATTTGAGGAATATGAGTGGTTATTTTTTCACATTTCACCCACTTTCATTTATTTATGTAGGATTTTTAACCTTAGGTGACAATTCTAATGAGAATATCAACGTAGTTAGATCTTTTGGAGATCCTACATTAATCCTTATCCAAAAAATTATTTATATTCAAGGGATAAAGCATAACTTGATAATTATTTCATAACATTGTGATTATAGTGTTTTTATTTATTTTCTAATAATGAAAGTTATGTTTCCAAATATATATTATTATATTTACATTAACATATACTAAAAAATTATCTTTCTATTTCAATTCCTTATGTAAACAAAAATTAAAATTCTTAAATATTGAAATTAATGAATCTTTTATTGCCAATGGAAGACTTATACATTTTAATATCTATTATCTAATTTAATTATTTAATAATAGTTTGATTTTAGATTTTTCCCACCTTATATTTTATGATAAATGACTATGTTGTATATGATAAATGGTAAATAAACACATTTTATCTTTTATGTCATTTAATAAGGTTTCTACCACTATACCTTTAGAAGTTATTAATATATTTGTTTCTAGACATCCTAGAGTATAAATTCATAGAGTAAGATCTTTTTTTGATTTTCTACTGATTTTTTAAGATTAATTTGGGTTTACTTTTTTTGACATAATAGTGAATCTGGTTCCATTTTTAGGAATTCTTGTAAATTATTTCAAAATAAAAAGGCTTATAAAATATTTTCTCAAAGAAGTTACTAGGGAATTAAATTTTAAAATCATGAATTTAATTCATTTTGTTTAAATATTATCATGAACCATGAATTTTCTCCCCCTGGAACACCATAACAAAATTTTATTACTGAAAGAATAAAAAACCTTTATAGGAAATTTCTAGGACTATGTTAAAGGAATAGAGTATTCCTTATAACTTTTAGGCTCAATCTTTGAATACAACATGAAATATTATTAACATATTATTAGTAAAACCTAATTTGAAGAAGAAACCATATAAGTTATGGGATAATAGACAGATTAATATTGGGTAATTAAAAGTTCTTTAATGAAAGGTGTATATATTAACCACCATGGATAATATAGGTATGTTTGATACTATGTCTTATAAAAGAATATTTCTTAGGTATTTTATCACTTATAAATCATATGGAGTTTTTTAAAAAAAATATGGGATTGTTGATGAATATGTCAAGTTCATTTTTATGAGAGTTATCCTTTTGATCAAAAAAGAATGAAAACTGATGAAGTAAATTATTATTTAGAAAATGTGGGTCTTAAATGTTATTTTGATAATAAAAATGTTGATGATGTAGTGAATGAGCATAAGAAATACAATCTTGAAATGGTTAAAAATTATAAACCATAAAGTGTGATACTTAGAGATCCTAAAACCGTAAATAACCATGTGTTAGAAACTATTTTAGAAAACCTTGATTGGGGTGAGTAAACAAAAAATAATTTTCAGTAACCCAACTAATTTTTCTTATTTTATATACTAGCTTGAACCTAAATTAGAAAAATATTGTCAAAGTGATTAGAGTTAGGTTGTATCTATGTAAGAAGAGTAAAACTCGTTCAAAAGTAATAAGGGTTAAGGATTGGTTGAATGAACCTATGATTATCCTGTTATCGAAATGAGATGGTTTTTTAGAAATAGTAAAAATGATCCTGGTGTGAATATCAAAAGTAGGGATTCGTTAGAAGCTAAAAGTTATAACCAAGAAGAGGGAATAGATTATAATGAAACATTTGCAACATTTTCTATGTTATAATCCATTAGGATTATGTTATCCTCTCTATATTTTATGAATTTTAAATTATTCAATATGGGTGTGAAAACTTATTTCTCAAATTCTTTTTTAGTGGAAGAATGAAATACTGAACCCCCCCCCCCCCCCTAAGATTTGAAAACCCTCATTTTTTTAATTTAGTTTTCAAACTTACCAAATATTTTTATGCTCTCAAAAAGGAACCAAGGGTGTTATATACGAGGTTGAGCTCTTTTATTTTATCAAATGATTTTACTATAGTTTTGTAAGACCATACACTTTTTATTATAACATCATCTATTGATATTCTTTTTGTTACTATTAATATGGATGATGTGATTTTTTTCTCAATTAATAAAAAATTGTGAAATCAATTCTCAAAACTCATAATAATAGAGTTTGATATGATCATGATTGGTGAGTTTAATTTTTTATTTATTTTTAAAAAATAAGAAATAATTTGGGGATGTTTTAAATAGAGGTAAATAAATACTTAACTTATTGAAAAGTATTGAACTTGAAAATAGTATGCCATATACTACTCCCATGAGTTATAATATAAATTCTAGCTTACATAAATATAATAAATCAATTGATATTAATTTATAGAGAGGAGTTTCTGTAATTTTTTTATATCTTACTACGAGTAGAAGAGATATTATATTTTGTATGTGTTTATGTGACATATCATAAGCCAGTCCTAAGGAATTGCATTTACAAGATGCTAAAAGTATTTTATGATATTTAGAAGTATCTATTTCTTAATATTTTCTTTTTCTAAAAAAATTTGACTTTGATTTTATTTTATATTATAGTGGTGATTTTAGAGTATTTAGGTAGATGGGAAGAGTGAATTCAGTACCTACCAATTTTTATAAAAAAACTTAGTTTTATGGTCTAGTTAAAAAAGAAACATTTTATTGCATTATGAAATATGGGAACTAAATACATTTCATACGGTAGTAATTATAATCAATTTTTTTTGATGAAAAACACTCTTATGAGTTTTGGATTGAATTTTTATCATGTTCCTATAAAATGTGATAAAACTAGTGCTATTAACATTTCATAAAATCCAATAAACTATTCTTGAATGAAACATATATCTATAAGGAAAATTTTATTGAGGGATAAAACTAAAAAGTGTGGTATATCATTAAGATTTATTGATATTGAGTTTCAATAAGCTTATATTTTCACTAATTCACTTTCCTCTTTTTTATTTTATTTTATCAAGTTGAATTGGGATTATTATAATTTAAATTAATTTATTTTGTTATTAATATTTATTTTTTCTTTTAATAATATTCCATTATGATTTATGGATAGATTTAATAACCCTAAGATATTTTTTTATTAATAATTTTTTATTTAGTTATAATTATTTACACTTTTCATTTTTTATAACTATTCTTTCATGAATTTAATTTGAACTTCTTCATTGTACATTACGAATCTTTTTCTCAGAAACCCATTATATTATAAAATCTTTGTAAATTTTCTATTATTAACCCTAATATTTTATGAATTGAACCATAGTCATTTGAATCATTCAATCAAGTATGGAAAATTAGGATATGACCGATGACGTCAGACCTATCAATTCGAAGGGGGAAATTCATTCTAGTTTAGATATTTTTATTTCTCGTGGTAAATCTATTTACTTTACATGGTTATTTAAAACCAATATTCTTCTAATGAAAGTTCTTACTTTTCAAGTCTGGGAATTTTTTTAATGAAATGAATATTTTGTAATTATTTGAAAAGGAAGTCATCAAGTTTTATGAGAATGCACATTTCAGTTTTGGAAATGATAGAGATGTAATTGTTTCAAAAGTTAATGGAAATGAGTCTTCCATTTCTTTTATTGAACAAGCTGATCATTATAAATGTACTAATGAAGTAAATTTCTCATTCAAACTGAAATATGTTGGTTATTAGACATTAAAAAAATAAAGTGTCTTGTCCTTTACATTTATAACTCGTGAAGTGAAGAAGGTGAAAATGAAGGATCTTGAAGCTAAATAGAAATTCTTTTCTATGTTTATTCAGGATGGGATTTCTCATAGATTTGGAGAGATGGATAAAATGTTGTTTCAAAATATGTATTTATTATATCTTTTGATAAATGATATAAAAGTAAAAATTATTAAATATATTATGAAATATATAAATCATAGATTTTGAAAGGATACAAGGATAACTGTTTACCCTTATGGAAGGATACAAACAATATTGTTCCATAAAATTTAAGTGGGATTAAATGAGATGAAAGGTATAAAGTGTCATCATGGAAGATATTTATCTTATGGTGCTCTTAGAAAACTTGGGTTCTATTGGATAACAACTTTGGGAAATCTAATGGTTGTAGGTGAAGAAGAAAATAAACCTACTCTTTGACCAAAATCTGTGATTCCCTCTTCTACTAAGGGGTAACTTGATAGTATTCAACCTATTTTACCTAAATATATTCAAAAACAATGTGTATTTTTTTAATTTAATGTTATCAGAGTAGATATTATTGAGAATTAAAAGAATGGAAAATAATATGTAACTTTTTCTAGGACAAATAGGTTTGTTATAGATGAAGAAATTCCATATCTTATTACTAGAGAACATGATCAAGAATTTGTTTCAGAAGATCAATGTGCTAAATCTAATATCTCTATGGGGGTGGAATGATGTTAGTTAGTCCAAATTTTGATATTGATGTTCAATTTATTGGATATGGTGATGATATTATGAAATATTTTTACCAACCTGATCTTTTAATAGATATTGGAAGAGTTTTAGAGGATGATATTTAGGTAGAATATTCTGAACCACCATTGGCTATGAAACATAGGAGAACAACTCAACTAGAAGAATAATATTGCAACAATAGGGGTTCAATTATAGTAATTGAACTATCTATTTTAATAAAAATTTAATAAAATGCACATTTTAATATTTCATGAAATAAAAATTCTAATTTGATAGGATGAATATTAGTTTTAAACATACTAGCTCAAAAAAAATACTAGAATGGGTTTATAAAATTTTCCGTTAGAAATTAGCTACTATGAATAATTGAAAATATATTACATAAATATTCATAAATTTATATATAATAATGTGTTATAATATGTATAATTAACCCTGTTTTGACAGTCAATTTTACGGAAATAAAGATAAGATCATTTGGAGGTAAAAATGGATATTTTAAAAAAAATGCATAATGTCATTCCTTTGTAATTAATTAAAAAAAATTATTAATAAATTATTTAAAAGTAATTTATAGATTATTTATCTAAATATATAAATTTAAATCCATATAATTATTATTAACTATCATATAGTTAATGTAATATAATATTCATCCAGAAAAATGCATTTCTAGAAAAACTGTTTTTCAACTTGCTTTGGAGGTTTATTTTAAATTTAAACTCCACCACTTCTATTAATTGGATTTTATAAAATGGATTCTCTATTTGGAATTATAAAAATTAATATTAGGTAACAAGTTCAACATAATTTTTTATCATCATAAATAGTAAAAATTTATTTATTAATGTAAAGGTAAAAAATGGTTTTATAGAGGTTATTCTGTAAAGATAAGGGTCAAAATAACCAAAAATCTGGACAAAATTCCATGGCTGGTTTTATTTATAACCTTAACTTATCACCATAAAATATGATCTATTTTGGATTGATTAATCCAAAAATGTGATTTCACGTTATTTTAATACATTGAAAATTTATAAGTGTGCCACTCACATCAATTATAAAAGGTAACATCCTCCCATCACTTCTTTAAACCTCTTAAGCCATTTAGCTTGAGAAAACCCTACCAAAATCTCTCCCAAATATCCTCATTCATATTATAGAGCTGTTTTTCTTCACAAAAGTCCAATCCTGGGGTCCTTCATAAGAGATACAAATGATGTTTTTCTAAGAGAAAATAATTTTATTCACCAGGATCATTCTTTTTTACTTATTCAATTACCACCATTAATTATGTCTTAACTTCTCATATAATAACACCAGTATCTAATATATAATAATATTTTTTTATTTTTATGGTATCATACTTATCCATCTCCTTTTCCATTAAATGGGAAACAAATGCATCGCTTGTGGGTATGATGGGCTACCACATTATGAACCGATATAATTTGTTTCCATCATGAGCTCACATGGATAGTCATAATGATGGAAAAAAAGACTATATAAGATAATTGTGACATAATAATGATTATAAATATTTAATACATCATCTAATTCCTTAATCTTTCCCCCATTAAGCAAATGATTTCATCACTCGTGTGTACATACGACCTGTTGTCTCCACAAAATGATGTGATTCATTTTCCATGATTAAAGTTAATTAATGATTATAATCTTGTATCTAATGAATAAATATGATATCTATAACATTAATATCATTATGAAGATGATAAAATTATATATAATGCACAAGATCCATATCTTCCAAGAAAAAACATGCATGATATATTAAAGAAGTTAACACATGAAATAATAGTAATAATGAAATATTATTAACAAACATGTGACAAGAGGATATAAGATGTTCATATATGATATTATAACTATGGATATGGTTTTTTTATAAATTAATAAAAAATTTAAAACCACTATATTAGACGTTAAATCATGTTCAACTAAAGGGAAGCATGATATAATGGATTTTGTCCCAATTTCCATTCCACTGAGACATATTTGATATTACACTATGGAAAAACCTACCATTTTCGACGGGTTATTTGTCATGGGAAAGGGTCCCGTCACAAATAATCTGTTCAGAGTGACTATTTGCGATGGGACCCTCTTCCTGTCACAAATAGTTAGTTATTTGGGGCCGGAATATGTATCCTGCCACAAATGGTTTGGCGCGCACTGCACGCCAAACCGCAGGAATGTTATTTGCGAAGGGTGGTTTTTACCCATCGCAAATAACCTTCGGATGGTTTTAGCATTTGCAAAGGGACCTGTTGCAAATACTATTTGTGAGGGGTCCCATCACAATTTCCCTTCAATGGTTTTATCATTTATGATGGGTCCTATCGTAAATACACTTGTTAACAGCAACCCCCTAATTTGTAGGGGTTTAGCGATTGCAACGAGTCCCGTCACAATTAAAATTATTTAGGACGAGATTTATCGCACGACACAAATGCTATGTCAGCAAGCAAGTATTTGCAACCAGACCCGTCGCAAATACCTTTTTAACTGCCGCCCCCTAATTAATAGGTCATTAATATTTGCGACGGGACCGGTCGCAAATAATCTAACGTATATATACCCCCATTTGTTTTTTTTTCATTCACATCTCTTTCAACCTCTCTCTCTCTCTGAACTCTCATATTTGTCTCTAAAATTTTTCCAACGTTTAAAATATCATAACGGAGCGCTTTTCAAGCCCTACAGTGTACAAAAGATCATGTTTTGAGGTATTTATCTATTTCTTTTATTATTTTGTTAATCCATTTAATTTTATGCTAGTTATAATAATTGTTATTTATTGACAATTAAATTAAATCAGAATTTGACAGTTTTATTTTGCTTTATAAATTTTTGTAAATATGTTGTTCATTATTAATAAATACTAATAAATTGTAATAGTTAGTAATAATTAATAATAATTATTAATAATTAGTAGTAACTGTAAATAATTAGTAATAATTTTTATTAATTCTTAATAATTAGTAATAATTTTAAATAATTAGGAATAAATTGGAATAAATTGGAACAATTAGTAATAATTAGTAATAATTAGGAACAATTAACAATAATTAGGAATAATTAGTAATAATTTGTATTAAATAAGTATAATTTTTAATAATTTGTAATAATTAGTAAGAATTAGGTATAATTTTTAATAATTAGTAATAATTAGGTATAATTAGTAATAATTGGTAATAAATATATATAATTAGTAATAATTAGTAATAAATAGGTATAATTACTAATAATTAGTAATAAATAGGTATAATTAGTAATAAATAGTTATAATTAGTAATAATTAGTAATAATTATCTATAATTAGTAACAATTAGAAATAAATAGGTATAATTAGTAATAATTAGTAATAAATAGGTATAATAAGTAATAATTAATTAATAGTAATAAGTAGTAATAATTAGTAATAATTAGTAACAAATAGTAATAATTAGTAATAATTAATTTTAATTTGTAATAATAGTTAATAATTTGTAATAAATTGGTATAATTTGTAATAAATAGGAATAGTTAGCAATAAATAGTAATAAATAGCTATAATTAGTAATAAATAGTAATAAATAGTTATAAATAAAAATAAATAGTAATAAATAGTGATAAATAGTGATAAATACGTATAATTAGTAATAGAAATAATTAGTAACAGACTGGTATAATTTGTACTAATTAGTAAAAAATAGGTATAATTAGTAACAATTACTAATAATAGTTATAATTTGTAACAACTAGTGATAAATTGGTATAACTCGTAATAATTAATAAATACTAATAAATACTAATAATTAGTAATAATTAGTAATAAATAGTAATAAATAATAGTAATTTGTAATATTAATTAATAAATCAGAATAATTAGTAATAATTAGTTATAATTAGTTATAATTAGTAATAATTAGTAATAATTAGTAATAAATAGAAATAAATAGGTATCATTAGTAATGAATAGTAATAAATAGGTATAATTAGTAATAAATTGTAATAAATATGTCTAATTAGTAATAAATAGTCAAAAAAAGGTATAAATAGTAATAATTAGTAATAATTAGTAATAATTAAAAATAATTAGTTACAATTATTAGTAATTAGTAACAATTAGTAATAAATAGGGATAATTAGTAATAATTACTCATAAATATGTATAATTTGTAATAATTAATAATAAATAGGTATAATTAGTAATAATTAATAATAAAAAAATATAATTAGTAATAGTTAATAAATAGTAATAAATAGCAATAAATTGATATGATTAGTTATAAATAGTAATAAATAGTAATGAATAGGTATAATTAGTAATAAATAGTAATAAAAAAGTAATAATTTGTAATAATTAGTAATAATTAGTAATAATTAGATATAATTAGGTATAATTAGGTATAATAAGTAATAATTTGGTATAGCTAGGTATAATTAGTAAAAATTAGGTATAAATAGTTATAATTAGTTATAAAAAGTAATAAATTGGTATAAATAGGTATAATTAGTAATAAATAGGTAAAATTATTAATAATTAGTAATAACTAGTAACAAATATTAATAAATAGTAATAATTTGTAATAAATATTAATAAATAGTAATAATTAGTAATAAATAAATAGTAATAATTAGTAATAATTATATATAATTTGTACTAATTAGGTATAATTAAGTAGTATTAGTAATAATTAGGTATAATTAGGTATAAAGAGTAATAATTAGTAATAATTAGTAATAATCAGTAATAATTAGTAATAATTAGTGATAATTAGTAGTAATTAGTAGTAATTATTAATAAATAGGTATAATTAGAAATAAATAGGTACAATTAGTAATAAATAGGTAAAATTACATATAATTAGAAATAATTACTTATAATTAGTACTAATTAGTAATAATTAGGTATAACTAGGTATAATTACTAATAAATATTCATAAATAGTAATAAATTGTTATAAATAGTAATAAATTGTAATAAATAGATAAAATTAGGTATAATTAGTAATAAATAGGTATAATTAGGTATAATTAGTAATAATTTGTAGTAATTAATAATAATTAGTGGTAATTAATAATAATTATCATTTTTTAATCATTTTTTTCTTATATCAAATTATTCATAAGAAACTAATTATTTTATATTTTTTAAAGAAATATGGAATAATGAAGTAAACAATAGTCATTATTAGATGATCAATCTTGGATAAATTAGAACAAGAATCCAAATGGTTATGGTAAAAATCCTATATATATTGAGGGTGTTGAAACTTTCTTATCATTTGCATCATCAAAAATAGAATTTATTTTAGAAGGGACATTAAGTGTCTATATAAAAAATGTGGTCTAAGGATTTTTGACACATTTGAAAACATTGGGGTCATATATTGCATTTTTTTTCAGACATATTTTTTTTATCAATATAGTGAACAAAATTCCAGATAAGATACTAATAATTTTGTTTTAGATCCATCATGGTTTCAAAATTTTGTGCATCATATGGTAGGTTCGTCTTTCCAACAAAATAAAACTCAAGATGAAATTTATTTAACTTCTAATTTAGAACCATCTCAATTTTATGAGTTTTTGAGGCCATGGACATTTTTTTATATCCCGGTTACAATATAAAAAAAATTGAAGCATTTGAAAAATTTATGGCTATTAAATCAGATAGTGGAATTTCAAATAGATATTTGGATTAGATATTATCTTTTTTTTAAACACTTTTACCTAAAGTAAATGTGTTGCCTAAAAATTTCTATGTGCAGAAGTGGCTGGTTCGTAATCTGGTTCTTGGTTGTGAGAAGATTCATGCATGTTCAAATGATTGCATATTATATTATAGTAAAAATAATTCATTGGATAGTTGTCCTACATGTGGAAAATAAAGGTATAAAGATGCTAAATTAGGGATGTTTGGATTGATTCCTATAAAAAATTGAGGTACTTCATGATTACACCCATATTGAAACTTTATTTATGTCTCGAAACACAGTGGAATTATTGTCATGGCACAAAACCAATATTTCAAATGGTAAAATCATAAATCATCCATCTCATAAGGATTCAAGGAAACATTTTGATGAAGTACATCTATATTTTTATTTAGAATCCCAAAATGTGTAATTGAGTATTTCTAATGATGGTTTCTATCCATTTGGTTCTCACGGTAGTCAGTATTCATGTTCTCATGTCTTTTTAACTCCGTACAATTTACTTCTTTATATGTTTATAAAGGATTCAAATATCTTTCTAATCTTATTAATTCCAAGACATCCAAAAAAGAATATTGAAGTTTATTTGAAACCATTTATTGAGGAGTTAAATTCATTGTGGAGTAATGGTGTCAGTACATATGATATAGCTACAAAACAAAATTTCCTACTAAATGTTGCATTGACATGGACAATTAGTGACTTCATAACATATGTCATGTTATATGTCTAGACTAAAATTGGTCTAAAATCATATCTGTATTGTATGAGGGAAAATAATGCATTTTTTCTCATCGATGGAAGAAAATCATGATTTTTTACTGTCATCATAGATTCCTTCCAACCAATCATTGTTTTTAGTGGAATAAATATAATTTTAGAAAAGACACAACTAAAAGAGATGGGACTCAAAAAATTATATTAAGTCTGGTATAAAATAATTTTTCTCTTTATTACCTCCCATTACATTTGGACCAAATATAAAACCAATAAAAATTGATAGATTTTGGAAAGAACACAATTTCATAAAATATAAAAAAAAATTGGGATTATCCAAACTGGTCTGATTTGTTGGTTTGTCACATGTTGGATGTCATGCATATTGATAAGAACTATTTTGATAATATATTTTATATAATTTTGGATATACCAAGTAAGACCAAAGATAATTTAAAAGCACGACCAGATCATTACCAAATTTATAGGTGACCAGAACTTGGACTATTTGAAAATTTCAGATCATAGAATTTAATAAATTCAAAATCAGACTATACACAATTTAAAGAAAATCAGTTAATATTTTTTAGTGGATTACATATTTGATACTTTGAGATGGATATGTTTCCAATTTGGGCGGATGTGTTGGAAATGGTCATATTATCAGATTAAAAAGTCGTGATTGTCATGTTAAAAAGGAAAAGCTTCTACTGATTTTCTTAAGAGTTTTTTTTAATTTGATGATTTGGGATGTGCTAATAGACATATCATATATTTTAGGAGGCATTTGTGTATAGAAAACAGACTATGATGCACTAATAAAACTGAAATTATATGTTGTTTTAATTTTATGTAAACAAGAAAACATATTCCGGCCAGATTTCTTTGACTTAATGGAACATTTGATATTAAATTTTCCACATGAATAAAAATATGGAGGTCCAGTATAGTTTCGATGGATGTACCCATTCAAGAGACGCATGTATAAATTGAATAAAAATGTACGTAACAAAGAATTGGTTGAAGGATCAACTGCATAAGATTATTTATAGGAGGAAATAGATATTTTCTGTTGTCATTATTTTCAATATGAATATCCATAAAAACACAACCACATGGGCTATAATGAGGGAAATGTTGAAGATGAAATGAGTAATCAATAATTAGTTTTTAATCATCCAGAACTTGGATTTGGTGTAGTTCATGAATGATGGATTTCAAACGATTAGCATCACAAAGTTTATACATATGTTCTACTTAACTTTGAATAATTTACACCATTTATACTATTAGGGATCCTATCACTTATTCTCCAATATTTTTTATAGTAAATTAATTTTATTTTATTTGTATTTTATAAGATAATCATATCAAAAAACCACTTCCACAAATTATAGTAGCTCCTCTTGAATAACATCAGAAAAATAATTTTTCCTACTAGTTTCAAGCACTAACAACATAAATTATTTATGGGTTAACATATAAAATCAATTTATAACTTTTTATATTGATAATTGTTTTAAAAATTTCAGGTTTCATAGAATTTTGATAAAATTGATAATTGATTGTGTGTATTGAGTGACCCAGCAACCAAAATGGCTAAATCTTATAATGAATATATGGCGAACGATTTTTTATTTCATGCACTTGAATATGTGGAATCAAAAAAACAATGACTAGGGGTGTTTTCAAGAAAGTATATCATCATAGAGAAATTTATGTTAGCTTTTACGGAATACTAGAAGAAATTATTGAACTGTGTTATGTGATACACAATTGTATGATGATGTTTTAATGTCATTGGTTGAATATTGAGTGAGAATTTCATGTTTATACAAGCCATAGAATCATTTATATTAAATATAAAATCCTTATTGTAATAATTTAACTATTTTTATTGGCTTATAAGGTAGATCAAATTTATTATAAAAACTAACGTGCAACTTCAAGATAGTCGAGTGATTGGTGGAGCATAATAAAAATAAAAGTTCAAGAAAATTAGTTTATTCACAGTGAATGTGATTCTGATGAAGTTCAAGGAATTGAAAATTTTCAAGAGACAACTCTAAATCCATATTTTTCATGAAGAGAGATGAATATCGATGATGACACCCCATAGTTAAGGTTCAATGGTGACGATGATGTTAATGAAGTAATAAATGAATTTGAAATGATAAGAGATGATGAAATTGAAACTCATATAGAAATTGATGATTTTGAGGAGGGATATAAAGATATTGACATATGAAGATGAGGATGAAGATGAAAATTTACATGGTTAAATGATGGTTATAATCACATATAATATATATCTATATATAATAGTTGTTTTCAACTATTTTCTAACAATAGTCATTTGATGTTTCATATGGAATCAGATCTGTTTTGTGAGTTTGAGGAGGGTGGTCTACCTGATGATGAGTAGAATGTTGGATCATCTAACCCTCAGACTACTGGTAGTTCAGGGAGGAATCTTATGGGGCATGGTCTAGCGTGATTGATGTTTCCTACCCCTATCCATGAGCGATGTCCACGTATTGGATTCAATCCATTCATGCAGAGGTATATTTACCTATGTATTATAGTTATTTTTCATTAATTGTAATTAATTTATTTATAAACTAATTGTTTGATCATTTTTTCATTTTTTTCAAATCATTTCCCATATATCTAATGGAAAGGGGAGTGCTATGTTGCAAAATTATTTTTATTGAGAACAGGTTAAATTGGATTAGATCCCCATAGATGTTTTGCACCACAAGTTCGATCATTGGATGGTATATAAATAAATAAAAATTATTTTAAAAATTATTTAATTAATAACTTGGTATTATTAATTGTTTTTAGGTTTTATGGTATCCTGTCGATGAGAGAATGTGTAAATCTATCTGGAAGGAATGGGATAGATGTATGGGTGATCATTATCTTTAGTTTTTACACAATTTCAGGAGGAAAACAATGATGAAAGTAGGAGTCATAGAGTTTTATCATTCTTTTTTCACCCACCAAACTGATTACATTTCATCTTAGGTTTGGGATGTATTATGTTCACACTATATGGGTGGTCATTTTCAGAGGAGATCATCAACAGGTTGGAAAAACTAGGGGAGATAGGATGTCACGCATCGAGCTAGTAGTCATACATTTAGTATGCATAGGTAACATCTGGTAAGTACCCTTTGTAAATTAATTTATATAACATTAAATATAAACTATTTATTTTAGATTCATATAGGCAGTTGAATAGCCCGATATTACTGATTTCAACATTTATAGGAGGATGTATTGTGATCTTAACACTCTAGAGATTAGAGGTGATCACCAGCATCAGATTATGGTCAGTATAATTTCTTTTTGAGTTTTAAAATTAACTTTAAATAATATTTTATCTATTTTAATTTTAAATTGCAATTGAAGGAATCATATGAGGCCATGAAATCTGAGACACGGACTGAGAGTCAGGATGATACCAATGATCAGACCAGTACCCCCAAGATTTGATGAGGCGGCATGGATGCAGATGACCAAGTATGACTTCAAGAAAGGTTGAGTTGTTGTTATCGGCTCTGGATTGATGCCTTGGAGTTATTATAGTACTAATGCAATGATGACGTGCAACTCGAGATAGTCTTGTGAAGAGAAATCATCATTTTCTATATAGTATCCGGAATAGTTATGAGCTTTGGCTGAGCTTATAGAGAGTTTTTTTATGGGGTAGGAAGAGATTTTTTGACAGTATTATCAGCAGCAAGAGGAGATGCGCTGGTGGTAGCAGCAGCAGGAGGAGATGTTCCAATGGCAGCAGCAGCAAGAGGAGCAGACGATAGAGTACATGTGATGTCTGACTCATGGTTTATGGATGGATTTCCCTCCACAATTTCTTCAATCTCCTCCACCTCCTCTGGAACACCCTCCCCCTTAGTGATGTGTTTACTTTTTATGATAAAACATTTGAATGTATTTTTTTTAATATTATATATTGACATTTTTATACACTGTTTTTTATATAGTTGTGAATATTGTGTTTTTTTATTATTTATTTAATTTGTTATTATTTAATTTATTTATTATTTATTTATTTATTTTATTATTTTATTGAAATTATTATCTTTTATTATTATTTTGTTATTATTATTATTATTTATATATTTTTTGTAAATATTTAGGTTTTTATCATTTTATAATTAATTATTATTTTTATTAATTTTATTAATATTAATTTTATTGTTGTTGTTATTATTATTATTATTATTATTATTTTATAATATTATTTTATTTATATTATATTATTTATATTATTTATTTTATTTTATTTATTTTATTTTATTAATATTATTTTATTATTATTTTATTCAATTTTATTAATATTAGTTTTTTTTATTTTTTTAAGTTATTTGTGATGGTCTCGTCGCAATAGAGTATTTAAAAAACTCATAGAAACTATTTGTGACATGAGATTTTACACTAGAAAATAGTATTTTTTGCAATGGAGCATCATAAAATATACTATTTGTGGCGCCATTTTATGAAAAAGGCTATTTGGGATGGGACCCCGTCATAGATAGTCTAATTTTTTGTACTGTTATGCACCTATTTACGTTATTAGGGTGCATATGCTGCCCATTTGTTAAATTTAACATGAAAACCTATTTATTAATGATGATTAATGTTTCAACTCATATTTATTCTTTCAAGATGTTATAAGTTAAATGTTACTAAAAAGGTATTGATTTATCTTACAATCTCATATTTTTTATGATTACCTTAATTTTTGTTAAAGTAATCTTATAATCCATCCTTGATAAAATCCATATATTTTCATATCCTATGGATATTTAAGGAGTTTTCATATTTTCTTCTAACTCCACCGATATTTGGAACATATTCAAGAAAATTAATTTTTAAAATAAAATATGATCTTATTTTTCTTTTTAATTAAGTAAATTTTTCTTCCATATCCATATTTTTTCATAATTTTTTAATAAATATAATTTTATTTAATCAAATGGTTTATAAAATATATTTTAAGTTATGCTTGACTTTTTAATATTTTTTAGATGAATCTTTATAATGTTTTCTAAAAGGTTTATTTTCTTATTTCTTAAAAAATTCAAAATGAATATTTTTAACATATAAGATTTTAATGGATTTCCCCACTGTCATAACCATTTGGTGATATATAAATTCTTTTAAATTTTTTCGATGGTTTTACAAAGGAAACTTTTTAATGAAATATTATTTGAATAGTGTGATTCCAATATCATTATTTTTTCAAAGTATATTATTTTTTTTTAAAAACCTATATTTCTCATGAACTAATGACCATCTCTAATCTCTTATTAATTTTGTGGTTGTCAAATAAATCTTTAAATATTTATTTTTTACGATCATTTGAAATTAAATTTTAATTAACTATTTATATTCTTTGAATCATGGATATAATTATTTTATAAACCACATACCATTTTTTCATATGATGTGTAACTATGAGAGTTATTAGATTAACTATCGAAAATATTGATAAATCTATATTCTTTACTCAATATGAATATTTTTTATAGTTCATATTTTTTATGAATTTAATTGGTCATTCAATATATGAGGAATGCATTGGACATGTAGTGATAAGTGGGACCCGATTATGGATAGTCTCTCGATGCATCGATAGGTCCCATGAGGTAAACCAATTGGCCAATTTAAATTAGTTTATGGTGTATACCCCCAAACCATTGATTAATATTTCTGAGTAAATGGTATTTATGGTATATATATCATGATTCATGAGAACATTAATTCCAATATTAAGAATTTCATTTAATTAGAATTCAATTATTATTATCCATGATAATTTTTCTATTAATATTATCAATAGATGAATTTCATGCTCAATGTATTTATTAAATGGAATGTGTTTTCAGTTATTTATCATGACATATTGATTATTCCTTATTTAATTATGATACCTTCCACTGTATTTAACCATTTTTTATCATTTAAAATCACCCTAGTATTTTTTTCCTTTCATTAGGTTATGAATATGAAATAATTAATGATTTTTGAGGATGTAGAATGTTCAATTTTGTTATGTTTTATGTTTTATACCCTATATAAAATGGGTATCATGTATATATCTAGATATCAAAGACTAATAAACTAATAATTAATTTAGTATTATACCCCTTATATCTATGCCAATGTAAAAAATTAGACATTGAATCTCTGTTACTAGATTTTGGGTTATAATAGTTGGTATCAAAACAAGTTCAGTAGAAATTTTGAGACATTCATTTAGGAAAACATAGATGAAAAAACATAACCATTTAATTGAATTTTTGAATATTTATAATTACAGAATAATATCATAGAAAACATAATTATGGAATAATATCATAGAAAACCTTAAGGTAGTTATTATGTGTTTTTTAAACCAGTACATCCCTCTCTGGATACTATAAGTTGATTTGGTTTGTCACATATGCATATATGGGTAATTACCCTGAAAACATTGGTTGAGTATATCCTGGCCATAATTCTAATTCCTATTGAGTGTATCATTACTAAAATCCTAGTCTTACACTCTTGGGGATATTGTTATGTTAATTCACATTCTATATATAAACAATTATAAAATATTTGAAAATATTTTTTTGATATTCCCAAATAAACTGAGTTAATATTTTTGAGATTAACAGTGCAGAAATTTTCAAATTATGTTATGTGTGACATTGGATTTAGATTTATATACTGTGTTTTAAAATTAATAATGATATGTTTTAATATAATATATGATTTTTTTTAGAAATTTAACGTATACAATATAATGGAATCTTTACTCGAGTCTAACGTATAAATTTTCCAGATAGGAAAGCCAATTCAACAAGTGTTTCATCTAAGCAGTTCATAGATATATTACATAATCTATCATATATTGTGACAAATAACATTTAACATATGTAGAAACATGATACTACATGGACGTATATAGCTATATTGGATCATTTTATGCCAAACAAGACCACAATATTTTAGTGGAACTATTAATCCAGTAGTAGTAGAGAAACATATTAAGTCCCTTGAAAGTATATTTTATGGCCTTCAGATATGATGAAATGGAAAATGTTATACTGGAATTATGTTTTCTCAAAGAAGAAACTAATCAGTGTTGTTTGTTTATCCAGAATATTAGGGAATAAGAATAAATAGAACACATGAAATGGAGAGGTTCTAAAATAAACATTCTTTGAAAAATAATTCCCTCATGATAATGAACTAAAATAAAAATAAAGTTTCTCAACATAAATAAAAAGTAAGATGAATTTTTTTTAGATTATGAGGCTAAATTTACAATATTATCCATGTATGTTATAGATTACATACATAATATATAATACATCATTAACCATTTCTTTTAAGGACTTAGGAAAAATCTATGAAGGGAACTAAATTCTCAAACCTTTTCATCATATGAAAAAATATTTTTTTGTACCATAAAAAAGAAAATGAATTTTATAGCTCCTATATATTCAAGGAAAATCAAGAGAATAATATTTTGGAAGAACCAAAATAATAATGCAACATGTAAAAAAATAATAAGAAAATGATGTATTTTCCATCATGTGAAAATTTGGAAAGAATTATCCTGGAAAACACTTGAAGGGCATGGGAGTTAGTTATAATTGAAAAGATAAGGGTCATATAGCTAATTATTATAAAGTAACGAAACATACCGCTACTATCTAGTGCTTCAAATGAAATTAAATAAGTAATTATTCAAACCAATGTCTTGAGAGTTATGGTAATCAACCATAGAAGAGGATAAATAGAGAAATCCAATCTTATACAATCTATACTACTGAGGTTGAATTAACAAAAGATATGGTGATAGATACTTTAATAATAGAATGAAATTTATCTAATTCTTTTTTTATTCTGGATCATCACATTCTTTTATATCTTCTACATTTTTCAAGAAAATTATATATTTTTATATAACTTTAAGAATGGAACTTTCAATAAAAACTCCTAGTGGAAATATCACTATAATAAGGATGTGCTAAGAAGTTCCCATTATGACACAAAAATATTATCTATTTACTACTATTATTATTATACATATGGTTTAATTTGATATAATCCTTAGTATGGAATGTATTTCAAAATTTGAAGAAAATATGTACTCTAAATATATAGAAATTTTGATTCTTGATAAAGATGTGGAATTTTATATCATTAGAGCATATAAATAATTATTTAGGTCATATATATATCCACCCACTATAATAATTTTTAATGATATTCATGGGGAAGAAGACAATACACAACCTATTTATAGATAATGTAATGTCCTAATTGATGATTTTCCTATTGAACATGAATACATTGATGTATTTCATGTGGAATTACATGGAAATGCATAAGAGTGTTATGTTGAGTTTTCCAATGATTTAATTCTTAATTAAAAACCCATATCTATAAATCGTTGTAGAATGTCCACTATAAAATTAGTGGAATTGAGTAAACAACGAGAGGATCTATATTGATTTTAGTGAGATAAATGTTATTACGATAAAGAACATGTATCCTCTTCCTCACATTGATGATTTATTCGATCAAATTCATAGGGATTAATTTTTTTCAATGATTAACCATCTTCTAGTAATCATAAAAAAACGGTAAATAGTATAGATATTCTAAAGAATATATTTCAAATGAGGTATGAACATTACAAGTTTTCCATAATTCCATTTGGATTAACTAATTCACATTTTTTGTGGATATAAGGAATAGAGTATTCAAGAAATATATTTATGATTATTTTTGTTTTATTATATGATGATATCTTGGTGTATTCCAAAAGCTATTATGACCATGAGAATCACTTGTGGACCATTCTTGATACTCTTAGAAAAAAAGAGTTATATGGGAAATTTATCAATTGTGAACTCTAGATTCATAAGGTTTATTATCTTGGCCACACTATCTTCATATATTGAATCTCAATTGATCATATAAATAAAAAATACATTTAAAGAGTAGCATAAACCAACAAACAAAACCAAGTTATGTAGCTTCATTAGTTTTGTAGGTTAATGTGGGTGATTTATTCAAAATTTATTTTATTTAGATAACTCATTACCCAATACTTCACATAAAGGTGTTCAGTTCATATGGAAAATGGAATGTGAATAATATTTTGAAGAATTTATGAGGAGAATGGTCAATTATCTAGTTTTAACTATACCATCAGAAAATGATTTAATTGTGATATTTAGTGCACATTGAACAAGGGAAATTTTTGTGTCCTTATGCAGAATGATAATTCTATTTCATATGCATTAAGGTAGTTAAATACAAATTAAAATAACTATAGAACACATGATCTTGAGTTAGAAGATATAATATTTTCTTTAAAGATAAATAGACAATATTTCTATGGTGAAAATTTGAGATATACACAAACCATATGATTTTAAAATACACATTTACACATAAAGAGATCTAAATGAGGTAAGGATGATGGATTAAGCTACTCAATGTCTACGATTTGTCAATACAATGCCTCCCAAGGAAGGAAAATTGGGTAGCAGATTCATTGAGTAGAAAATATTATGGAGTCTTAACCAAAATGGGGATTATCAAAGATCCTATGTTCATGGATTTAGTGAACATGGATATTTGAATTATCATGAAAGTGGAAACATCAATCCTTTTTCAAATTATTTCTAAACCATCATTATTTGAAAAGTTAAAAAGTTCTCAACCTAATGGTGAGAGGTTTTAAAATAAGATTAAATCCATGAATGGTGGATAATTACAAGACTTCTTATATGAAGACAAATTACTGAAATTTAGAAAGAGGCTATGAATACCATATATACATGAGATAAAAAGGGAATTATTAAATGATTCTAATCACTTGAATTTCTCTATACACCTTGGTTTCACAAAGATGTATAGGTATTTGAAGAAACATTTTTGTGGGACAATATGAAGATGGAAATTGATGATTATGTATCATGATTCTTGGTTTTTCAACAAGTGAATCTAGAGGGACATAATACAAGAGGATTTATGAAACCTATACCTATTACTATATGAAAATGGGATGACAATAATATGTATTTGTCACTCGATTACCAAATACACCAAGAAATAATGTTGCAATGCAGTTTATTATTTATTTCCTAACCAAATCGACAAATTTATTTACTATAAGAGAATATTTACCTATTGAGTGCCTTAAAACATCTATGTTAAATATTTTTTAAGACTTATTAGAAAACATGATTCAACTATTTCTGATCATGGTCTATGATTTACCTTATTATTATAGAAATGACTTCAAAAGACTCTTGATTCTAAGCTTCATTTAAGTACTTCTTATCACTATCAAACTAATTAACATACCAAAAGACTATTCAAACATTAGAACACATTTTTATATCATGATCAATTGAATTTCAAGGTATGTGGGATTAGTACATAACTTTGGTATAGTTTTACTATATAAATATCTTTCATTAAAGTATTAAAATGGTGCTATATGAAGCATTATATGGAAATAGATCCCAAACTCTGACTTATTAGGATATAGTTGGTGAAAGGAAGCTTGTAGGCCCAAAAATTATTGAGTAAAAAAATAAAGGAAAATACTCTTCAGACTCATATTAAAGAATATAAATGTATTAATAATAATTATGATGATAAAGTAAGGAAATATTAGTAATTCCAAGTGAGAGATCACATTTTATTGAATGTTTCTCCACGGAAGGGTGTGATAAGGTTTGATAAGAATGGGAAAATGAGACTCAAGTACATCAAAAACATTGAAATTTTGGAAATAATTATATTTTTTCATGCTATTTGGAAATTCTACCATGTATACCTAAATTTCATGATTTGTTCCATTTATCATTGTTAATTAATTATATGTCAGACCTAATGCATGTGCTCACCTCTGAGAAAATAGATTTAGAGCCTGATCTATATTATCATTAAGATCCCATCGAGAATATTGAAACTAGAGGTAAATTAATGAGGAATCATATAAATTTACCTATAAAGTTACATTTGAGAAATAATAAAATGGAGGATGAAATATGTGAACAATAGGGTGTTATAAAGAATAACCAACCTCATTTTTTTATAAAATAGTATCCGTGAAAATTTTGGGGATGAAATTTTTATAGGATGGAAGAATGTAAAACCAAAGAATAAATTATAGTAAGAGACAATTATATTTTAATAAAAATATAATATAATTAAAATTTTAAATTTTCATTAAACAAAAATTCTAATCTGATAGGGTGAATATTGATTTTAAACATACTAGGTCAAAATAATCCTAGAACAAGCTTTTGAAATTTTCCCATAAAAATTAATTTATATGAATAATTGAAAATGTATTATTTAACTATTAAAATTTTTATTTATAATTTTACTTTATAATGTGTATAATTAACCTTTTATTGACTTATAATTTTATTTAAATAAATATAAGATCATTTGGAGGTAAAATGTATATTTTCCAGAAAACTATTTTTTTAAACATAATGCCTTTCCATTTTAATTAATTAAAATAATATTTAATGATGAACTATTAGAATAAAAATTATAGATAATATATCTAAATATATGAATTTTAATCCACATAATTATGATTAAAATTCAAATAGTTAATGTAATATTATCATATTCTTGAAAAACACATTTCTTGATAAACTGTTTTTTAACACATTTTCTGGGTTTATTTTCAATGTAAAGTCAGTCACTATTTTGAATTTAATTTGATTAAATGGATTGTATATTTTTAATAAATATAGTTAATATTAATTAATTATTTTATAAAAATGGTAATAATTAATTATAAAAATAATAAATATTAATTATTGTAGTTAAGTTCACGATGGGATTACTGAGGGGTTAATCTATAAAGATAACTGAAAAATGACCTAAGAACATGATTAAATCACATTGGTTGGTTATATTTTGAACCTAAACTCATAAAAATATAATATTACTTATTTTGGAGCCATTATTCTTGGAATGTTACTTGAAATTATTTTAAAACATTTAAATTCAGTAAGTGTGCCATTGACCTCAATTATAAAAGATAACCTCCTCCACACACATTTTCACTCCAATTAATCTATTTATATTTATAAGACTATATGAAAATATCTCCAAAACCTCATTATACATGTTATATAGATTCTTATATTCTCAAAATACAAACCTTAGGGTCCTTAATAAGAGATCCAAAGGAGGTTTTTCTAAACGAAGGTAGTTGTCTTCACCAAGATCTTTCTTTTTTTTACTTATTCTTTTACCGCATTCAATTATGTATTAAAAATTAAAATATAATATATATATATATAATAACCTTATATGTTACTATTTTTATGTAATAATATTTATCCATCACCTTCTCCATCAAATGGGAAACAAAAGAATTACACGTGTGTACGACGGACTACCGCCTTACGAACTGATATAATTTTTTTTCCATAACAAGCTCACATGGACAATATTAATTATGGAACAAATGAATTTATATTATAATTATTAAAAAAATAATTATTTTTTAAATTTTATATCTCATGTACTTCCTTACTCTTTCTCCCATTAAGGAAATAATAATGTCTCTCATGCATATGTATGGCCTGCCATACCAACAAAACACTATGATTCATTTTCCATGTTCAAATTCCAAGAATGATTATAAAGATATATATAATTAGAAAATATGATATTTATAAATTTAATATAAATGTGGATATTATATAATTATATTCTCTATAAAATAACTAGAACTTCCATTAGAAAACATACATGAGAAAATGAAGCACTTAACACCTGAAATAATGTTACTAATGAAATATTCTTAATGAATGGGTTACAAGATGATATAAGAGGATCAAATGTGATATCATAAATATGAATATAATTTTTTTCAAACAAATAACTTCTTTATAATCAATATCAATGACTTTAAATCATTTTTAACTAAAGGTAAGCATGAGTTAAGTGATTTCATCTCAATTTCCATTCCATTGAGACATTTTAGATATTATGAACCTATTTACTTTTATGGGGTGTATTTTATTCATCATTGATATATGTAACATGAATTTTTATTTATTAATTATTATTAATGTTTCAATTAAAGGTTATTTATTCAAGGGGTTATAATTTAAAAGTTACCAAATAGGTATGAATTTATTTTACAATCTCATCTTTCTCGGAATTGCCTTAATTTTCAATGAAGATATATTATAATACAATCTTCATAAAATAAAAATATTTTATTATCCACTATATATTTAATGAGTTTATATATTTTATTAGAACTCATCCTATCTTTGTCACTTGAATCAAGAAAATAAATGATTAAAATAAATGTTGGTCTTATTTCTCTTTTTAATTAGGTATATTTTTCTTTTTTATCAATATTTTTAAAAAAATTACAAAAGTATTTTTATTTACTAAAATGATTTATTAAGGAAATTTTATGTTATTATTAACATTTTAAATGGTTTTAAATTAATAATTATATTTTTTTTTAAATTTTATTTTTCAACATTCTCAATAAAAAGTAGAGAGGAATGTTTTTAATGTTTATAGTGTTGATGGACTTATCTACAATCATGATTGTTTTGTGATATTTAGATTATTATACATTTTTTCATTATTTTTACAAAGAAAAATATTTAATTAATTGTTATATTAAAATTTAACATATATTTTCATTATTTTTTTAAGTGAAATGATTTTACTACAAACCCAATATTTTTTATAAACCGATGGTCATCTCTTATCTCTTATTGATTTTATAGTTATTAAATTTATATTGAAAAATCAGTATTCTTATGATAATTGGACATTACATTTATCTTAAATATCCATATTCTTTGTGTCATTGATATGATTATTTCTTAAATTAGATACTATGTTTACATACGGTGTTTTACTACAAAAGTTATTTGACTGATTAGGGAAAATATTAGTAAATAAGTATTATTTACTCCATTCATATATTTATTGATAATGAATATTTTATATGAAATTAATTTATTATTAAATATATAAATATTTCCTTATACATGTAGTGATTTGTGGGGTTTTATTATAGATATCCCCCTGATGCATCAACGGGTCCCATGAGACAAATCAGTTGGCCAAATTAAATGGGTTTTTTGAATAATCATATATATCAATTAAATTTTCTTTGTGAAAGGAATTGACAATATAGGTATCATGATTTCTGTGAAAATGAATTCCAATATTTTTTATTTAATTTATTTAGAATTCGATTATTATTAACCTTGAGAATTTTTTCATTGATATTATCCATGGATTTAATTTGTACTCAATTTATTGATTAAATGGCATGCATTTCCAGTTATTAACCATTTCATATTGATTATTACTTATTTAATCATAAAATACTCCATTTTACTTAACTCATACTTAAAATTTTAACTCAAACTTATCTTTTCCCTTTCACTAGGTTATGAAGAATAAATATTTAAATGAATATTAAGGTTTCATATTATTCACTTTTTTATGTTTTATATTTTCTTCCCATTGTAATATGGGTATCATGTATATATGTAGATCGCTAATACTACTAAACTAATAAATCCTTTAGGATTAAACCCCTTTTACCTAGGAAAAAGTAATAAATTGGACATTTATTGAGGGTTATTGTATTGGGGGTTGTTACAAGACTCCTAAGTTAGTTATTCATTTTGTTTCAATAGAAATGAAATCTTGATTTAAAGAGCATGTACAAATATTTTCTTCGGTTGTGTTTTAGAATTTGAGAACATGAATAATGAAAGTTGTGAATTAAAATAATAACTTTAGAATTATTGAGATTAATTACAAAATATGTTGGAAAAATATTTCTCTAATTAAATTTTTGACATCCTACTAAATTAGTTAAATGTTTTGAAATATCAATCAATGTTTAAAGGTGATTTTGATGATTTAAATTTTAGATTGGTTTCAAAATATTATATTGATTATATCAAAGTGGATTTGATGTCAAAGCCATACTTTTTTATTTTGTTTTTATCTTCTCAATTTGAATTCATTAAACATTTCATGTCGACATAATCATATGTTTCCTTTTTTTTTGAAAGTGGTGGGAGCTATTAGGGGATACCTACGAAAATTATCTTTGTAATTATCTAATTTAGATGAAAATATTCAATATTTTAAATGTGATATTATTTATATGCGAACTTTTAGGGGTTCTTAATGAGAACTGGTGACTGGAGTAAACTTTTCACCATTTATTGATAAAGAATATATTGAAAAATCTATATGAAAATTTGATTATATGATTAAATTCATTAAATATTTTTATTATCCTATTAATATAACTCTTATTAACAATATTATTGTGGATAATATTTCATTATATATGATTATATATTGGGAAAACCTATCTATAAAATTTTAAAGCTTATGGTACATGAGATTAAGATTATTTATAGAACTTTTTGGGTTCCTTAACCTCATAATAAGATTCTTATTCTAAAGAATATGTTTATTCTAGAATAGACCTGAAAATGTTATAGAAAAAAGGAAAAGAAAAATTATTATATTAATAAAATCCTTCATATTTCATGCATAATATTGTTTAGTTAGTTATTTCAGAATAGGCTATTATAATTTTTCAAATTTTTTTAAAACAATTTTTTTAAATCAAAGAAATAATTTCAACATTAGATGATTCTATTTAGGTATACTCTGGGAATAATTGAATTTACTTTTTGGATATCGAGATCACTTGTTGTAGTAATTTAAGGACTATTTTTTTCTTATACATGACTATAAAAAGGATGAAATTATTTAAAATTTAAATAAGTGTGTCCAAGATTTTATGAAATAAATGGATAAAAAATTCATTAGTGTAACCCTCCTAAAAATTTAATATCTTCTAAGAGGAGACTATAAGAATCTTTTGAACCTAGCATATTTTATCAAGTTTATGATTCTAAGATTATTTTGTTTAGTCAATTATAAACAGAATCTTATACAATTTATTCTCCAATAGTTAACTTTCCATTCAATTATACTAAACATTTTGGTCAGGAGGAATCTATAGGGTTATTACATTATATTTTGGATATTCCAACTCAATTCACTACAGATAAAACTACCTTGAGTGAAATTAGTTTTCAAGTTCCTTATAAACCATTATTTCATTAAAGACATTACTCACCTCACTCTTCACCTTCTATAGTGAATCCCTATAAAACATTTGAAAAAATTAACCTAGATCCAAAAAATGATTTTATATTATTTTTTTCTGGTTGATTATTATTTTTTCTATTTATCCAGCTTCATTATACAACAAATGTTTATAATTTAATATAAGAAGTTTTTTATCCTTATCTCTATCAATTTTTATATTATTATGGATTATTTATTTTACTATGAAATGTCTACTTTATTATATACCTATTTTAAATTATTTTTTAAAAACACAAAAAATGGTTGGATAGATGGATACACATAAAATTTTACAACCTATTAATATCTATCATGTTTTTTATGTTATGTTTTTTCTTAATTTTATGTTAGTTTAATGTATCAAATTTATCAATAAGGGTAATTTTTTTATTTAATTATTCTTTAAATGTAAAAAAATTTATGTCTAATGTTTTATGGTGTCAGTGATCATTAGAAAGGGGGATATTTTTTTATATAGATGTCTTATTCCAATATAATTTCAACTGATTTTGATGCTCAAAAAAACCATTATTCATTTTTCAAATGAAGTTTCTTTTAGTGAATTTAATATTTATAATTAATTATTGATTAATTTATTTTTATATAAAAATTGATTTTTCTTTAAATTATATAACTGGTTTTGAATCTATTTTCAATGCACTGAACACTACATTCAATTTTTTATAATCTACATAAAAATGCATTAAATAATTTTATCAAATTCATAAAATATATATGGAATGGATATAACATAAACATTGGATATTTAGTACTATACATAGTATATAATTATATATTTTCTGAAAACAAACTATACTCTATACATATAGACTTATACTCTAGATAAGTCTTCATCAGCTCTACATAGTCTAGGAATCTTTGTATTTTATAGTGGAAATAAACTATATAGAAATTTTTTCTACTATACATGGATAGTGGAAAAATAAATACCAATAAGATATACTCTATTTCATCCATGTTTCAAGATTTATCAAAATTAAATGAACTCTACTTAGTGGTTCAGAACTCTATATTGAGGTTCTCAACTCTACATTAATTTTATACTCTCTAATTCAAGTTTATCAACACTAAATAGAGGTTATGGAATATACCTCATTTTTGTCAACTATATGTTGAAAATTTGAACTCTAAATTAGAAGTTGAATTCTACATGGATCCATTACATTGTTAAATTTTAATTTTAAATCATTCCAGTAGTTATAATATAGATTTATTGAAGGTATTCGCTCAACAAACAACATTATTTTCATTTGAGGTTCATTTCAAAGGATAATACCCAATTTTTCAATTAGTTTAAAATGTTAATAAGGACCACAAGGATTAAGGAATATTGATTTTGGTTTCCGTAGGATAATTTTACTTCTGATTTTCTTAGACAATTTTGAACATCACATTAAATATAACTAATTCAGAGAAAATATATTTTGGTTTTAAAACCTTTTAATTAACTACGTTATTTCAAAAGAAATCACACGAACAAGAACCTATATGTATTTCTTAATACTAGTATTACTAGATTTAAATTCTTAAACCCCTATAAGTTATTATCTCTATTTATTATGATTTCAGGCTATCCATTTTTTCTTGAAAAAGAATAAATTTTTATTAGCTACCACAGTTGTGATTTGATAAAATTATATATTATCATTCGAATATTTTCCTAGAGATACATGTCAGAGACATATATTTATCTTTAGATATATTCTTCATCTACTATTTAATACTACTACATCATTCATTTTCCACAACTGTAAATCCATTCTCATATTCTTTTCTTTATTCTGGAATTAAAAACTCCTTATAAGGGGTATTGGAAGGATGGTGTCAGTATTGTAATAGAGAGCCCTATAAAATATCTTCGAGACTTACTAGATAAATATTTATTTAATTTCACTCAACTATCATGGTCCCTAGGAAATGGACCTGGTTAGTAAAATCACAAGGCTCATATAGAGTATAGGTGTATTAGACTATAGGATGTCCTTACAACCCCGAACTACTATAAAAAAATTTCTTTCATACTATTTTATTTCCATATACATTACTCATGTTATAGAGGGAAGAAATTTTTTTTATTATTCAAAATAAATTTTTAAAATCATTGTTTTTATTTTTAAAGGGACTCAATTCACCCCCCCCCCCCCCCTCTTGAGTATTTGTCAATATATTTGGGAAAACATTACCTATGACTAAGCCTCTCACCATTTATTAGTTGATCGATAAGTAATTTATTTTGGAACTAATAGTGGGGTGTCTTTAACCTAATAATAGGTGAATATACTTCCCATTATGTGATTAGTGATGACTTCATTATAAAATTTTATGGAAAATCCTAATAATATGAAGAATAGTACATGTAGTTTGAATGTTATATGTGTGATCTAATGATAGATTAGTCCTGGTATTTTTATGTTAACCTTCTCCTTGGATATTATGGGATTGGTTGGTGTCTATAATTTTTTCTACTTGTATGGTTTAAACATCCACTGACCATATAGTGGTCATTACCTTTAATTTACTAATCATGGTGTCGTAAATCAAAATTTGATGTTTATAAAAACTCATAGCATTACTATCAAACCATAATTAAAGTGTTATATCATACTCCGGAAGACATATTTATTAATATTGTAGATGGATTGAGTTTAAAATATTTTGGATCCTTTTAGAACATCATAACTATTACATTTTATTGATTCTTGGTTAGTGCCCTCCCTAAACCCAATTCAATATTGATATCTATTGATGTTTGTTCCTATCTTATATTCCTCATCTATTATATTGACCTATTGTTAATTTTAATGGTTATTATTTTTATAATCGATCCAACTTATTTTTCTAAGTATGAGGGAAAACCTTTGTGTATAGTTAGATCAGTGATGTGGTAGTAACAAATGTTAAATTCATTTTTTAGATTTGACACATCCATTTTGAAGGATACAAATCCTTTCAGATGGAAGTTCTAGTAGGAGAGTTGGTGATGTAGGAACATCATAAAATGGATGAATCTATATACCATGTTCATTTACCACCTTAGGGTAATTTATCTCTGACACAGAGTGAAGATAATAAGACTTTGGATGGTTTAATGTGATTGATGGCTATGATTAGGTTGTTTCTAGTCAGATAGAAAGGTGAAAATGTTCTTTCCTCTTAAACACTCATACTAATAAACAACAAGGAGTACTATATTTATCTTTCATTATTTCTGAAAAATATTTTTTTATTCTAGTTGAGAATGTAAAAAAATATGGTCATATAATCATATTAATAGTGGTCATTTTATGATAAAAAATTCATAGATTGTGAATTTTCTCTTCAGTGAGGAATAATTTTTTTTCATATTATAGAAAATCATCACAAATTCAATGTCATTAGTATGTTGAGTTATGTTATTTATTTTAGAGTGGTTACTTGAAGTGGTTTTTTAAATAAATAAATTTATCTTAGAAAATATCCTAGGGTTTCCCCATCAAGTGTTTCACTTTAATATCAGATTTCTTCTATGTAAATACCAATATTTCCTACTATTTATTGGATATATTGGATAATCCAAGAGATCAAATGTGTAATTAGTTAAACTATTAGAGGAATTTTTTATCATACTTTATGTAACCTTCCCAACCAATGGGTACTTGAGGTTGATCTTGGGTCTAGTGGGTAACTTCTTCGGTTTTGTGAGCATTATTCTCAATAGTAAATATATGGGGAATAATTTTAGACATATCAAAAATAATAATAATTTCCTTGGGAGTAATGGATGCCATGTTGTGATTAGGAGTCACATGGATTGTTTTTAGTGGCCTTCATTTATTATACCCATGATTGAACTATAATAGAGAGAGATAATATGAAACATTTGTAGGTTAACTTTGACCTAATTTGATACCAAAAATGGTTGGGAAGCTCTGGAGGTTTGATTTCTGGGATTGAGTTATCAACACTTTTAGGTATGATATTTTATATTATGGTGTAGTGGATTGTCTTTAACAATCTGGAGGTAGTAGTGACCTTTTTATTAGAGTGGATTTGTAGTGTAGTGGTATCTTATGCCCAAGAAGTAGTTTTTTTTCTCATTGTATGTTGGTTAAATCTAATAATCTATCCTTCATATAGTTTTTTAACATGGAATAGGTTTTATGCCTTCCACTAATTAGAATGACATCACATATCTATAAATATGAGAGACTAAGTATGGACACTTTAATTTTTAGGGTTAGTGAAATCAATTTTCATGGGTAGATTAGTCTTATATATAGGGACCCAGGAAGCATTGGTTCCTTGATCTCTACTATATATTATTTTCACTACATTCACATGAGGTTCCATATTTATTGATCCTATTTATCCCTTTTGTAATGTTCTAAAATTCCAACCTAATATTGAGGGAAATAAAAAGGCGTATACCCTTAAATTAAGGGATTCTTAATATTTATATAGCATAATCATATATGACCTTCCTCCATCTAATTACAATAGTTTTTTTGTTTCTATATATAATAAATCTCAGAGAGATATCAATATAAGGAAACATGGTTCCCCCTATTTTCCATAATATTAGGGGGAACTAGAAAAAATCATAGAATAGATATAGAGGATCAAAGCAATGGAGGATCGATAAATAGGGAACCACATGTGAAAGTAGTGAAAAATTGTATATAAATACCTAAGAACCCCTTAGCGGATGAGATTTTTCTATATTTATTTGAGATTTAAAAGTGATGTATTGTAAAGACTAAGATCAGGTGATGGAAGGGTTAGTTTCAAACTACGGTTTCCCAATGGTTATGTAAACATAGTGGTGTATTTCTAGTAGATAATTAGTTCTTCTGTGTAATTAGTTTGGTTATATAATAAAGGATTTATCTATGGTTTTTGGTTATAATCACTTGAATTGTTAAGTGTTATGTAGGTAACATAATCTAATAGAGAAGGCATATCTAAATGATTAGAACCATATTCTTTGAATTGTTCTTAAATGGGTCATTGATGAGTCTTAGGTTTTTGTATACAAATTTTATGGGGTCTATGTTGTGTCTTAGTGTTCTCTTCATTGAGTTTCAAATAGATATACTACATATTCCAACCAAATCTTAACATACATATACATTACATCATTTTTTGGAATACTTAAAACCTTACAAGAATGGATTCCCAAGAACTGTATTATTTTATTACCTTTGGAAACATGGAAACATAAACACTAGTACATGAGTGAGATATATTATCTCCCACTAGGTTCTCTAAAACTATGACCCCTCTTAAACATATCATAAATAAAATATATCATCATGACCTGGGGAAAAAATATAAAAATGGGTGATCTGAGAAGCTTAGTAAGGGTAAAAAAGGAGATATGACAGCATAAACATGATCATATTCATATGAGAACATGATCCTAACATTAGAATATCATAACCTGCATATAAAATATTATAAACATGAATCATGTAATAACGTTTAGTAGCTCATAAGGCCTGAATCATAAAGAAATCAATAGAATAATCCATAAAATCATAACATATGAGTAAGACATGGAATTTTGGAAGACACATAAACATGAAATATCATTTACTACAAGTCAAGAATCACTGCTAGAACTTGTTAGGTAACGTCATGGGGACTGCACCTACTGGGAATGACACACCACCATCCTCAATGGAAGTACATTCCTTGTAAGGGATCTAGTTTCCCCATCTTCCCATAGTGGATCAGGTTTCCCCATCTTCCCATATTCGTGGGGACTACACCTACTGTGTGGGACACACCACCATCCATAGCCATAGTCGTTTCCTTATAATGGAATAAGTTTCCCCATATTCCTATAGTGGATCGGGTTTCTGTATCTTCTCATATTTAGGGTGACTACACCAACTAGGTAGGACACACCACCATCCCCAATCATAGTACCTTCCTTGTAAGGGATCAAGTTTCCCCATCTTTTCATAGTGGATCAAGACCATAAAATTGATTCATGTCATTATCGCATGAGATATAAATTTTAATCCAATACATTAAATGGAGATATAGGTCCCACACACCATAAAATTAAACCATTCATACATGTGCCATAAGATAATAAAAGTATCATCATATCATGAACCATAAAAAGATATGAGTTTCATAAACATCATTTCATAACCCATGAAATTCAATGGGTATCATTAACATTTCAACAAATCATAACCTATAAAAAAGGTATAGCTTTCATAATCATTTAATCAAATCATAACCAGTGAAATGAAGCAACTTTCAAAAGAATATAACTCGTGGAAGATAAACGGGTATCATAAACATCATGATATTAAGACATAAACCAGTCAAAAAATAATATGAATGGTATTATTGGATAATTTAACCAATAAATATTAAACTATAAAAAATGAATACATCTTATATGGATAAGGATTTTGAAATATCACTTTAAACATTTCGTAAGGATAATATCCTTTCATTGAAAATCCATTTCATAAAACCATTTAAAAAATAATTTTCTTTTAAATAATGCTTTATAATTTTATTTTAAACATTTATTTATGAAAATATCTTTAATCTTTCCAAAACACTTTTTCAAACATAAATTATTTTGAAAATAAAATATTTTAAAAGATATTAAAATTATTATAAATGAGGCTTAAAATATTTTGAAAACCTATTTCTTTGAAAACACCATGAAAAATCATAATGAATACATGGAATCATTTTGAAAAAAAAATCATGGAAAATAATTGGAAATTTTAAAACTAAAACCTGAAATCATTTTCAAAAAAAAAATCCTTGAAAACTTATATAAAAAACATGAATAAATTTTGAAAACCATTTTCCTTCAAAACTTATAAAATAAGGTTTAAGATAATTGAAACACATTTTTAACTTTAAACGTTTTTTTAAACCCTTTTTATTTGAAAACTGTTTTAAAATAAAAAAATTTAAATTATATTAGGATAAATGTTTTATTTAAAAAAATAACATTGTAAACTTACAAAGTAATCATCAAGTAAATGATAGTCATGATGGCAGATAAGTATGTACATGTTGAACATTCCTATTTCACCTTATGAATTAAAAAATTCCCTTGATTGGAAAATAAAAAGAATATTAATTTTAAAATAGTTTTGTTAAAAATTAATACATTGGTAAAAATTTCCTTTAATCATCATAATAAAATTTTAAAATATTTTTTAAAACATTTTTATAAAACACAGTTCTGAAAGAAAATGGATTTCCGAAGTAAATAAGAAATAAAGTCAAATTTTCATACAAAAGTTTTTAAATTGTCTTAGGTACCAAAGTGTGGGAAAATGGTACTCTTAATTGGATATAACATTAATACCCAGTTTTTAAAAAAATTCATGATATATCTTGAGATATGGATAATAATATTTCATTAATTTAATCATAATCTTAAACTATCTCAAAAAATAATGAGATTGTAGCAATAAACTATTACCACCTTGGTAACATTGAATAATAATATAATTGAAATAATAAAATTAAATGATTATTAAAATATCATTAAAATAAGTATAATCATTGTATAACATGTCAAATTTATTATGTACACTTGACAAAAAAATATAGGTGCATAACATGGCATGTGTCTCAAAGGAGGTAAATTGATACAAAACTACTTTACCGATTTGGTAAATTTTAAAACATAAACCCCCTAAAAATGATCCTAAAATGGATATGTGAATGAAAATAAATATAATTATAATAATCATATAATACATCTATAGTCTATATACACACAAAAAAATTATTGGTGAATAAGACATGTATCTCATGGAATTAAAATGTGATGAAATTACCTTACATTAAGCCATATATTTCTTTGTACACATTCAATCCTATGATATAATTAATATAATTTTGTTATAAATATACCATATAACCATATTATTATATCAAATAACATATAATATTCACTAATGATATTATATTAAGGGTTTAATAACAATTCTATATTAAAGTAATGTTTCGGGTATAAATCAATTTGTTTATCATACATGTTTTGACTTGTTATTCTTGATCCTCATACATAGATCATTATATACATATTTAAAAAAATGTAAAAAATGATTTATATATCATATAAATTAAGTATAAAAATAGTTATATTAATATATAAAATATATTAATATTAAATTAAATACACCATTCGTGGAGACATTATTCCATACGTACGCATAAATGTTGCTTTTGTTTTATTTTCATATTAAAAGAAAGAAAGTAAATGACATATGTTTTTGTATATAAATATATATAATATAATTATATTATAATTATAATTTCATATATATTGTATATTTTTACTAAACTTGTCTTTAGTGCATTATATGTAAAGTTTCAATGAACCAAATCACTTTGAGGAGAAGGTAGTCCACACTTCCACAATCGAAGATATCACATTTTAAAAAATAGAAATCATGAAGGTGGGATTTATATAATAAATAAAGAAGTATAAATACATCATAAATATCACATATATATATTATAAAAATATATTTTCCATCATAATTCCCAACCAAGAGATGTGTTAAAGTTAAAATGAACAACATCATTTTGTGATGCGGTAGTTCGCCTTACAAAAAAATGTTATGTTTGTTACCCATTATATGTAAGGGTGTGTAAGTGAAGGTAAAAACCTTAGAAAAAAATTAATTATATTTAGGATAATAAGGTTATTATATAAGTATATAATAAAAATATTTAGGTTATGGAGAAAAAAATAAAATAAAGGAGCTTGAGGAACGATGTTATCTCTTCTTTTAGTAACTCCTTTTGATTTTCACAAAAGGGATTCCTTAGTTGGAGTTCTAAAAAAAGGAAGGGTTCAAGGAGGAATTTTATTTTCAGAATTATTGAATTAAATAGGTCTTGGGAGGTTTGAATAAGTGGGATGGGTGAGTGCCTTTTTATAGTGGAGGGGAGTGGCATTCTTGTAAATTTTTGAAAAGGGAACTCCAGCCTTGTTTTCCCTATGAAAAGTGGCTCTAATAATAAACCATATTAGATAAAAGGTATGGTATGGTCTAAATATGGCCATCCAATGGATTTTATAAATGTTTCTAGGTCATTTTGGGCCTTATCATTAAATTTTAGTTCTTTATTAGGCTAATTTCCCCCTTAATCATTGTAATTAAATTTATTTACTTTCACTAATATTTTTGGTCAAAAAATAAATTGAAATTATTATAAATTATAAATTATTATTATTCCAAATATGGAATACATTTTTCCAAATACAATCACATAAGTGGCATAAATATTTTTAAATTTAAACCCGCAGACAGGTTGACAATGTAGGTTTTTAAAGTAAAAATGTTCAAAAGTTTGGTATGTTTTTATATCCAATTTAAAAGTGAAATTGATTAAAATACCATTAATTGGATGAATAGATATATATTTTATATAATTATACATTAAAATAAATTATAAATATAATTTAACCTTATAAATAAATAAGATGAGAAAGTAGTTTTGAATTAAAATTCAGTAGTTTTCACTATTCATCAAAAAATCAAACTTTATTGAAAAAAATCCACCCCAGTCAATTTTTTATGTTTAAAATTAAAAAATGAATTTTATTTTTACATATAAAATTTATAAAATTCTAAAATTTATATTTAAAATAGGTTCTCCATTAAAATGCAGTAACAATAATTTTATAAAAATATATGTTTTTATGTGTAATATAGGATTTGTTCCTATATTATGCCTATAAAATATATTAAATGAATGTAAAAAATGTTTTATTGAATATATAAAATATATATTTCATTAATATCATTAAAAATAGTAATTAATTTAATTTATTGGTATAAAATAAATTTCTGAGTATAAAAGTTGTTTTTATAAAAACATTCCCTTTATATTCAATTGTTTCTTATATTCATTTATAATTAATTTGTATCCAATGAATTCAACCACGTATTTTAATAAGATAGTTAATCATATTAATAAACACTATCTTAAAGTATATGTTTTATCTTATGAGATTAAATAATAATATTTTTAATAATATATTATCCGTCGGTAAAACACAGTCTTGTGTGTCACACAAGACAGTACGGAAAGTCAGTCTTGCATGTAACATAAACTAACCTCGGTGTTCTATAAATGGAATTATAAACTTTATGTTTCTTTTAGTGCATGATTAACTTGGTGTTACAAATAAATCAATTTAAATTTAGTGATTTTATAAAAAAATATTTTCAGTGTTGTGTGAAATGTAAAATATCAAAAAGATTAAATTAATTCAAAAATTATATTTTAAAAAATCTCTAGGTGTTACATTCTACCCCCTTAAAATTAATTTCTCCTTTAAAATTAATATCATTTATCAAATATTTAATACTTTAATGTTTTTTTCATATAAACCCACATCATAAAAATGAATACAAAAATATCCTTCAAAAAGGAAACTTGGAAACATAATGGGTACCCACAGTAAAATATAACTAGGTTTTCACATAGGAGAACATAGGTGGTAAGTTAAAACATGGACATGGAAGATAAATCTAACTATCATGTTATGATAGAGAGTGATAGAAAAAAATTTCAAGATAAAGTTAATAATCAAAAATCTCTAAATATGCAATGAACTAAGGGGCCATTTGATTCATCATAAATGAAGGTACTATGATAAAAAAAATTCTTTTAAGATTATTTTTCCTAAAGTTGAAGGATTTATATGAGAATATATACTTACTTGATTCAGTATAATCTTGCCCTTTTTTGTTTCTAGATCAATTTACACTTCATCTCTTACTTTACGAAAGAAGGTGAATTTTTCATTCCTAAAGCATTAGCAAATCTTGAGATCCATAAATAGAATTATAGTTCATTCCATCTATCAAAAAAAAACATTTTATTACAAGTTATACAATATTAATAAATTCATATATGGGAGATGATACTTTAATCTCTAAAACCTCATATGAAGTTTAACAAACACTATCCCATAAATGGTTAACCTTATAACCCTTCAAAGGGTGAAAATCCAAAATTGTAGAAATAATTTCATAAAATCATCTTAACATTGATCCACCATATATCACAAAGGCACTATTTATTGTCACATTCAAAACATGTGAATACCCTCATCGTATATTCTCTTGAAATATGGTAATAACAGGAATTACCATAAATCATTTTGGAAACATTAATTATTCTTTATTAAAAATATTTGGATATATTCCTTAAATTTAAGAAGTTTTAAAATTAATTCATGATGACATAGACCACTTTTTCAAAAAATTAGTAATCAGTTCTAGGGTAATCAGTACTATCCAATTTGCATTCTCTATATTGAACATCTCTTTATCCAAGATAAAAACAATTCTCTCAACATCAGGGACAAATTAAGGGTTTCCTTCAATTAATAAAAATATAACCTTTCTATTAGATCTCTTTTCTAGTTCATCAGATCCATTTGACATATTATTTTAAATCCTTTGCAGAAAAACATAAACTGAATAATCCTTATGTAATTATCCATTCATTATTCTTGAATACAAATAAATAAATACTTCAATCCGTCCACTTTAATGATTAGTATAGAATATTTCCTTCCTTTTCCTAGAAGTAAATTCTTAGTTTGAGGAATTGGGTTTGGTAATTCCCTTGTTCTCAATATATAATACATTTAACACCATGATTATTCATCAATTTATGACCCTTTCCCACAAATATAACACCTTCACCTCTATTTGAAGGATTCCTCAAGGTTCTTCTTCTCTTATTCTTGACATGTAGGAATCCAAATCTTCTTTCCTCTATGTTCCTTACCATTTAAACATTTATTAATTTCTATATCCCTCTTATTATATGTGTTAGGAAAATCACCAATGGTAACATTGTTAATCATATATCGCTATAGATAATTTGGAATAATCACAATATATTTCTTAGAATTCATTATCCAATTCTATTTCTTATAGTCACCAAATTTTCCAATAGATTCAATGTTAACCCATTTCCTTCTGGTTCCCTCTATTGAATAAAACCAGGAAGCATAGTGTGAGAAACACTTTTGAAAATGGAAAACCACATAATCATAAAAAATAACTTATAGAATGTCTAAACTAGGACTCGTACTTCATTAATCTATGATAGCTAAGTTTTTTACTAGGTTATTCATAGTAATATTCTATTTAAATATTTTAGTTTGTTTTTTAAAGAGTTTTTGAATTCCCAAATAATATCCCCTGGGAGTGTCAAACTAGGTGTCCAGTAAGTCCTGTTTTCATGTACCAATTTATGGTCAAGTCAGGCCTCACACACCTTCTTCGAGTTATTACTCCTTGGTACATTTATTTCAGAGCTACAACCACTTATAGTATCTATATAGGTATTTAATTCTGGAAAACCACACTCTCTATACTTTAACAAAATTCCATAACACTTTGTTATACTTTTCCTCATCCTTAAACTTATTCTTAGAGACATACCTATAAATATCCTTATAAATATTATTCAGGATCCCACTAAATTTTTCTTATTCTAGTTTCCAATGGTTTAATAAAACTTTTCTATGATACCAACTATAACAACACAATATTAACATACATATAAATTACATCATTTTTTTTAGAATACTTAAAAATTGCACAAATATATTCCCAAAAACCATATTAGTTCAGTTCTTTTAGAAACATAGAATCATAAACACTCTTACAGTAGTAAGCTATATTATCTTTGACTAGGTTCTCTAATACTAGCACTTCTCTTAGACATATCATACATAAAATATATCTTCATTACCTAGGAATGGAAATGTAAAAATGGGTGATCTCAGGTGCTCAGTAGCTATAACAAAGGGAGATATGTAATCACAAATATGATGATATGGGTATGAGAACATGATTGTAAAATTATAAGATCATACCATCAATTTCAAATATTATAAACATGAATCATATCATAAAGGTTATCAATTCATAAGTCATTAATCGTCATTAAATCAAGAGCATAATCCATTAAATCATAATATAGGTGTAAGACATGGAATTGTGGAATAAACATAAACATGTAATATCACCCCCTATAAGTCAAGATGCATTGTTATAACATATCAGGGAACTTCATGGGGATACACTTATTTTGTGGGACACACCACCATCCCTAGTTTCCATCCTTTCCTTGTAATGGATTATTATTCCCCATCTTCCCATAGTAAATTAGGTTTCCCCATCTTCCCATCATTATGGGGACTACACCTACTGGGAAGAACACACCACCATCCCCAGTCATAAAAATTTCCTTGTAAGGGGTCTGGTTTCTCAATATCCCCATAGTGTATTAAGATTCCCCATATTCCCATATTTGTTTGGAATACACCTAATGGATGTGATACACCACCATCCCCAGTCACAGTGCATTCCCTATAAGAGGTCAGGTTTCCCCTTCTTCCAATAGGGATCAAGCCTTTTTACTTAATTTCCATCATTATCTCATGAGATATAAATCTTTAACCAATTAATTTGAGGGAGATATAGATCTGAACCATCACATAATTAAACCATTCATACATGTTCCCCAATATAATAAAACATTTAGCATATCCTGACCCATAAAAATATATTGGTTTCATAAAAATCATAACATTACCCATGAAATGAAATTGGTATCATAAAGCTTTCATCACATAATAACCTATAGAAAGGAGATATGATTCATAATTATTTTATCAAAGTATAACCCATGAAAAGAAGCATGTTTCAAAAGAATATAACCCATAGAGTAGAAATAGGTATAATAAACATCATGATATTAAGACATAAACCATTTAAGAAGGAATATAAATCGTATAATTAGATCAGGTAACCAATAGATATTAAACTATAAAAAATTATGACATCATAAATGGAAATGGATTTTGAAATGTCACTTGAAACATTTTTTATGGAAAATATCATTTGAAAATTCTTTTCATAAATCCATTTAAAAATTCCTTTCCTTATACTGAATAATTTAAAATATAATCTAAAACATTTACTGGGGAAAAATAACTTTTCAGATTTAAAAAACCCTTTTTAAAATATGAAGTATTTTTAAAAACTTTTTCATTTAAAATATATTTGAAAACTTATAATATAATATTGTAATATTCTAAAACCCCTATTATTTAAAAAAACCTTTAAAACTCATAATGAGACTATAAAAAACTTTTGAAAACCTTTTTATTTGAAAATAATTTGAAAACATAAAAATAATTCTTGAAAAAAATTTGGAAAACTTTTCCCTTTAAAACGTAAAACATAATATCAAAAATATTTTGAAACACATTATTCCTTGAAAACTTATAAAAGAATCTTGAAAACAATTAAAACACTTTTTAAACATAAAACATTTTTTTAAAAACATTTTTTCTTTGAAAAAAATTTTAAAATGAAAATTTTATAGAATATTAAGAAAAAAAAATTATTTTAAGAAAATGATCTTGTAATCTTAAAAAGGAATCCTCAAGTAATTGGCATTCATGACGACATGTAAGTCTGTACATGATGAACATTCATTTTTCACCTTAAAAGTTTAAAAAAAATTGATCAAAAACCAAAAAAAAATATTATTTTTAAAAAAATTGTAAAAAGGTAATACATGGGTAAAAATTTCATTTAAACATTATAGGATAATAGTAAAAAAATTTAAAACATTTATATAAATCATGGTTTTGAAATAACATATATTTCTGACCAAAATGAGAAATAAAGACAAATTTTCATAGAAACATTTTCTTAATTATCATAAGTAAAAAAGAGTGTAAAAATTGTACCATTACTCTGATATAACATTAATAACTTGAGCTTATGAATTTTTATGAGATTTATTAATATATGTACCTTAATATTTCTTTAATGGAATCAAAATCTTAAATAATCTTGATAAATAATGAGATTTTAGTAGTAAATAGTTACCACTTTGGTAACATTTAATCATAATAAAATGTAAAAAATAAATTAAATGAAGCTAAAAATATCATGAAAACAAGAATGTATATAATATAACATGTCAAAGGTAGTATGTAAACCCCATAAACAAATATAAGTTCATAACATGGCATGTGTCTCAAAGAAATAAAATTGAGACAAAAATAATTTTCTAATTTAGTATATTTTGAAACATAAACCTAATAAAATAGATATCATAAAATGGATATGTGAATACATATAAATTTAATTATAATAATCATAGAATTCATCCATGGGAATTATAAATTCCACACAAAAGTAATGTGTGCTAAATAAGACATGTATCTCACAGAAATAAAAAGTGAGATGAAATTACCTTAACTTAAGTATTGAATTTATTTATACATGTTCAAACCTCTTGTATAAAAAATATAATTTTATTATAAATATACCATAGATCCATATTCTTATATATAATACCATATAGTATTCACTTATGAATTTATATTACCCATTTACTAAAAATTCCATGTTAAAGAAATATTTCAGGTAAAAAATAATTTTTTATCACATGTGCTTTGAATTGTTATTAACAATCCACTTAAATAATTCCTAACCATGATATTTGGTAGAGTAAAAATGAACAACAAAGTTTTGTGCGACGGTAGTTCATCGTACAAAAAAACTGTAAGTTCGTTACCCATTAGATGGAAGTGTGTAAGTGTAGGTCAAACCCATAGAATAAAAATGTATTAGTATATTTAGGATACTTATTTATTATATAATTATGTAATAATAATATTTTAGGTTATTTAGAGAGAAAATAAAAGAAATGAGCTTGAGGAAGGATGTTACATATTCTTTTGGTAACTCTTTTTGCACTTCACAAAGGGCACCCCTAGTTAGATTTCTTCACAAGTTGATGCTTAAAGGAGTAAGGGAAGGAGGTTCTGATATTATTTTATCATTTTTTGTGGGATATAAATTTCATTATTGGTGTTAATAAGTGGGATGGGTGAGTTCCATTTTATAGTGTATGGGGAGTGTCATTCTTATAAATTTTTTGAAAAGAAATTCCACCCATGTTTTTCCTATGAAACATGGATCTTATAATGAAAAAGATTATATAAAATGGAGGATAGGTTTTAAATATTCCCATAAAATGGATTTTGGAGTGGTTTATATTTTGTTTTGGACCTTAATTTTAACTTTTAGTATGTTATTAAGATAATTTTTCTCTTAATCATTGGAATCAGTTTTAATTACTTTCACTAATATTTTAAGTTAAAAACTAAGTTAAAATTATAAATAATTATAAATTATTAATACTCAAAATAAGGAATTTATTTTTCAAAATTACAATTATATAAGTTTCATAAATTTAATTAAATTTAATCCTCTATACGGGACGACAAAGAAGGTTTTTAATGTAAAAATGTTCAAAAGTTTGGTAGTTTTTATATCCAATTTAAAATTAAAATTAATTAAAATGACATAAATTGGATTAATTGATTTATATTTTATATAATTATTCTTTAAAACCAATTATAAATATAATTTTACCTTATAAATAAATTATATGATAAATGAGTTTTGAATTAAAATTCATTTTCTTTCACTATTCATCGAAAAATGATACTTCACATAAAAATACCAAAAATCCATCGTAACCTATTTTTTATTTTTATTTTTCAAAATATAATTTTATCTTGACATATAAATTTTCTAAAAATTTCCAATATTTCTATTTAAAATACATTCAACATTAAAGGACGGTAATACTACTTTTATAAAAATATAGGTTTTTTTGTGAAATATTGGATTCTTTCCAATATTATACCAATAATATATATTGAATGAATGTAAAAAAATATTTTATTGAATATGTGATATATATATATTTTATTAATATCATTCACCAATAGTAATTAATTCAATTTATTAGTATAAAATTCTTTTATGAGCATAAAAGTATTTTTTATAAAGGCATTCCCTTTATATTAGATTTGTTCTTATTTTCATTTCTAATTAATTTATAACAAATTAATTAAACCACGTATTTTTATAATTTATTTAATACTACTCATAAACACTAACATAACATCTATTTTATATCTTATTATATTAAATAATAATATTTTTAATAATATATTATTGTTCTGTAAAACTCAGTATTATGTGTTATGCAATCTATCGAGGAAAGTCAATCTTGTATGTAAGGTAATCTAACCTCGATGTTCCATATATAGAAATATAAACTTTATATTGTGTTTTGTGCATGATTAAATTGGTTTCGTGTATATCTCAATCCCAATGTAGTGCTTTATTAAAAAAATATTTTTTGTGTTGCGTGAAATGTAAAATATCAAAAAGATTAAATTAATTCAAAAAATATATATTTCTAAAAATCATAGGGTGTTACACTACATAAAAACTAGAATATGTTCAAAAATTGATTTTATATTTTAGGGAATCATATTTTCAATTATATGGTTCCACTTGTCAATATTTTGTTTCTCATTAAAGGTGGGGAATGTGATGGTATCACTGGTAGTTCCCTTGATGATGAGCCTTTTAAGGTTGATGTTTATATTTTTTATTTTGGACCATTTGTTAGGTGTATGGGTGACCTGTGCTTGGAGAGTTATTTTATGTGGAATCATTTAATAATTTTGGTAACATGATATTATTCCATTTTTATTGACTTTCTATGATAGACTTGAATTGGATGATTCTTATGAGGAGGTGATGGATGTTTCCTTAAGTAGTAGAATCACAGGTCTGCTTATGCCTTAGACCAAAAAATTTGAGTAGTGCAGGTTCATGGATGGGTTTTATTATATATATGAATATTAACGGTCTTATTTGATTAGCAACTTGGGTTGTTTACATTTCAAGGTATAAAACGATTAAGTGGAGGATGTAGCAGCCTGGATTATTTCACCATAAATACATAATTAGTTTTTGTGTCTCTAATGTTGGGTCCATTAATAAGGTTAAAATAGAAAATTAAATCAATGAGTTGACCTTATTAAAAAAATGAATGTCATACTATGGTATTTAACCTTCAATTAAATATTAGAAAAATTATGAGCTAATTGAATTTTAAGGTCTAGTTATTGTTTATTAAATAAATAATTATTTATCCCACAAGAAGGAACATAAATATTTTCTAAATGGTTGATTTAATGAATATTTTTATAATATGGTTTTTTTGTAATTTGGTGTGTTTACTAGGATAGATATACTCTATGTAATCCGGTGTTAATTTGTGAGTCAAGTAAATTTTAAATCCTAAATTGATCAACCCAATTGTCTAACAAAACTATTTTTTTTTGCATATGAGGTTGTAGTTTCCATGATCTCACAATGATGATGTGGAATCAATATTCCATGATTTATATGATGTTTTTCATTAGAAGAATTTATAAAAACTATATTCTCTTTAGAGAGATTTAAGCAGTTTTAATGAAATGATTTAAGTCTTGAAATTATTGTAGAGTATTAATGATGAATTATGGGGAGAGTTGGAATGTTGATATTTTATTTTTCACCAATTAAAAATATACCCTCTCACTTTATTTTATCATTAGTGTAAGAAACCCCTAGGATAATCCCTCTCAATCTCTCTATCTACCAAAAAAAGGAGGGTGTTCTTCATATTCTTCACATTCTTCATGGTGGTGGAGTTAGAAATGATCGAGTAATGAGAAATTATTTTCAATATATGATAACTCACCATTGAAGTAGGGATATTTTTCTAAAACCCCATTCCTCTATTATAAATGGGGTTTTATCCTCTTCTTCTAACTATTGAATGACATAAATTTTTATGACAATAAAAAAATGAAATTATAAAAGGTTTAAAATATTTCTAATTTCCAAATATTTAATGATAACTTAATAAAAAAGTATAAAAAACTCTTCATAATTTTAAAAGAGTTCATATTTAATTTAATGGTTTTCCTTCAGTAAAATTTTTTGGTGCAGATTAAACATAATGATTCTCATATTTAAATTATTTATTCTCTAAAGAATGTTTTCAAAAATGAACTTAATTATGAATTCTGTATAAAAAAATTAGATATTAAAAAAGTGTAATAATTGAATATAATAATATTTTTTTTACAAGACAAGGAAAAAGAAATTAAATACTTATATCAACAAATTTTTCATGGGAATCAGATTATTTGATAATTTATTATAATATCATGTTTTGATTAATTGAAGAATATTAAATTGAATAAATTAAATGTATTATTTTCTCAACAAAAGAAGAATTATTTTTTATACTTTAATAATATTTTCTTCTTCGATCATGAAAAATAAAATAGTTGATTATTTAATTCTTAGTAATGAATAAAATTGGGGATGAATCCTTTATGTTTATCAAGATCATTTTTTCAATAAATTATCTTGGTTTATTTTCTCTAACTATGTTTCTTAAAGTTATTGAATATTAAAATTATTATTTATCATTTATCAATTATTTATTTCATAAATAAAATGTCAGTAAAATATTCATATTCCATTCAGTGTTTTCTAACATGAATATAAACATTATCCTCTTCTCACACTCACATTCCTCGATGATTCAAAATTCAATACCCTTATTTTATGGTTAGGTATTCATATAACCACTATCATCTTGATTATTGTTCTCTTATTCTTTATTCTTGAGGTTAATGAAATATTTTTTATGCTAATAAAGTATAAAACCATTTAATCATGGATTTGGGTGCTTAGAAGAAATAACGTGATAGGTTTCGAGTAAAGTTCAACAAACTATTTGATTATAAAAGACCATTCAATGATAGGTGGATAGAAATAATCTTAGAGATGTGAATTAGAGGCTCTGAGGGAATTAGTTTCAAACAATAGTATAGGTAAGGATGGTAATGAAGGTGGAGATAGATTTAAGGGAAAGTAGATGATTTTTTTGGGGTTCTGAAATTTTCATGACTAAATAATGTATAGTCTATGTTTATATTCCACAAACATTTCCATCCAATGTTTCCACATTTTTAGTAATTAGATAAGATATGTGACCATAGAATCCTCATCATGTGTCTTGAACTAAAAGTGCTAAGGTTTCACATGATTTTAAATGTAACAAGATGCGTGATTTTGGGTCACATGCTATATAACCTAAGGTAGAATGCTTCAACATGTAATAACATGTGTGAGGAGATAGTGAGTTTTTTTCAAAAAAAATGTACTATATTTACATATATCAGGTTTATTCAATCAATCCACTCAACATGTAGAATCTATACATTATAATAAATTTATTTTTTCATCTGTTCCATGTATTCCATATAGATGTTGTGTATAGGTACTATGTATCATACTTAACACACTGTGTCTTTATATTTCACATGAATTAGGTGGATTCTATGTATAAATAGCATTTCTCTAGGTAATTCCACATCATATACCCTAACGTACATTCCATGCACTAGGTTATTTATTTTATTATTTATTTTTTCCCACTTGGGTGTTAATTTTTGATTTATGATCCATCAATTTTTAATACTTCTCTATATAGAGGATGATAATATGATCCTCGTGAAAATTAGAGATCATTTACGGGATAGTTTTGGTAGTTTGTAGATCATAACTCTGATGAGATAACAATAGGGTATGGTTAAGGTATTTTTAGTAGACATAGAGTTTTGGTACACTATATGTGTTAGGGATTGGTCCTCCATTCATAGGGTCTATGGTGTGATCCCTCATATAACAGATGGATTTGATATTTCCCTACATTTAAATCCATGTTCCTCAATTGGGACTAGTTACTTTATCACATGATACGTGCATACAAGGATGAGTTGTATTCACCCACTATAGTTTTACATTAGTTTCAAAGAATTTATTGAAATCAAGCAATTGATGAGGAATGAGTTTCATAATGTATTGTAATATGTGGATGCTTTCAAGAGGCTAACATCAACCAAAAATTACTACTAGTCCATTGACACTAGGTGTTGTAGGTTTTTTTTACCCTAGGTATCACTAGTTAATTGTTTGTTATGATTCCTCAGGGATCTTAGATATGAAGTTTTTTATTTCACACATATCTATAGTTTCCATGAAATTAGAGTATATTTTTCTACTAGATAATTTCTTATAAGTTCTCTTGGAAATGGGTTTGAACTGACTAAATTTTCTATTTCTTAATCTGTGTTTTCAGGGTGTCTTTCTATTTATATTTATACTCACCCCTTCATGGTCTTTGATCCCACATGTGTTGTTCCTAAATAGATGAAAGTAATTCCATAGATGATTTTTGTTGATGTGGAGTCACTGGTAATTCACGAACCATATGAACAATGGAAAAATAAGTATATTGTGGTAGATAGATACTGATAGAGTACGTTCCATGGATCCAAAAAATGAGGATGCATATTTCCTTCCTTGGGTTAATTTCACCTAATAGTTTTGTCTTATATGTTTTTATTTTCATTTTTTAGTTTTCCTATTATAGTGTTTTACTATTGAAGAAGATGACATTACCTAAATCTTGATCTCAAGGATATGTAGTTGCTAACATATCCATAAGTGTATCTTGATAATGCATTGATACCAAAATACCCTAGAGAAAAGTTTTAAGAGTATTTTTTCACCAATATACTTTGATATGTTTGGGGTAAATATCTTGAGAATATGTTGTCTCAACATATAGTGGGATTCCAATATTAATGAGATTTTTTTATGATATATGATGGTTAAGGACTAAATGATAAATATTATCATTCAAGGATCTCTTCCAAGTTGGATTTATTTTAGAGTAATGTTATATAATATTTAATGAAATAGAGTCTAATTTATTCAAACATGATATTAATGAGTTGTATAAATAATTTACTCATGTGTTATAATACATGAGTAAATGTGATAACTCTAAAATATAATCCTTAAGGGATTTATAATGTATGTTGTCATGTGATGGTAGGTGTTTGATCTTGAACAATGCTTATTGATAACTCCATAACCCATATTCTACCACCATCTTCCTTCTTATCACTGAAAAATTATATTACATCATGAGGATAAGTTGGATCCAATCTAAACATAAAATGATTTGGTTTTAGCCCAGGGATACCACTGGAGATGGGATTCCTTTAATTTCCACTCTTGTGATATTCATCAACCACATATGATGAAGATGAATGTTGTTGTATCTTTTCAGTGAATAGTATTTTTTTAATGTTCATAAATTATATTTTTAAAAATTATTTCTATAATCATTCATGGATATATTTGTTTTGGATTTTATTTATGAAAAAAACATGACCCCAGTAACCTATAGTTGATGTTCATTTTATTACAATGGTATAGATAAAAGAGATAACATAACTAAGGATCGGTCAGTTTAGTAGTCTTTAAGAACTAGATACATACATGGTTCCCTTATTACATTGATATTTAAACATAAAACATAAAAAACGAAAATAAAATACTTCCATGACACTTATAAAAATATTACATCTTCATAACCTAGGGAAGTAAAAAAATTAAGGGCTCAGCTCAAATGCTCAGTAAGGGTTACATGAATCAATAATGATTGAATAAAATTAAATAAGGCATAAGCATTATATAATGGTAAATAATATAAAAAAATATTCCATCAATAAAATAAAAATTAAAACACATCTATATTTTTTTTTCATTGTGATAATCTGTTAGAAAGTAATAACTTGATACTAAATGAAGAAAATACTTAATCATTGCACGTCTTGTATCTCTCACATGAACCATTATACCATCAAGACAGTTTAAGTCTATGGGTAGAAATACTTTTTATTATAATTGTAAACAAACATTAATGGATTTTCAAAAACTGTTTTTTCTCATTATATGTGTTGATACATTAAGGGGATATCTAAAACAGGGCCCCACCCATCAGTGCCAGTCCAAATCATTCTTCATACATGGATTCAATTCAATAAAAACATTCAACGAAAAATATTTATGTGAAAATATTATACAACTAAGACAATAATCATATGTATAAAAAAGAAATATGGATGTTTAATGAAATCCTCAATGAATGATGATTATAAATAAAAGGGAAGTATACATACACCACATAAAAGAAATAAGTGGGGAATAAGACATAACCAAAGGTAATATCATAATGGTGTCCATGAAAGAATGGATTTAAATCATACATGGACATAAATAAGGGAGAATAGGCATATATCATGATATAAATTTCCAACTTATGTTAAAACATGTAAAAATAGTGTTTAAGAAACTTTAAAAATAAGCCTCTTTAGTGCGGTTTAAGAAAAATATTAATGATTATTTAAAGCTGAAACATGTATAATTCTTTTCATAAAACTAAAAATAAACCTATATAGTATATTATGATAAAAAAAAATTTATAGAAAAATATTTTTTTCTTAAAAAATATTATAGAGTGTTCTTGAAAATGGGTAAGAAACTAGGAAATTCCCTTTAATCGGGCTTGCTTATCAGAGATAATTGAAAAGGATTCCTTATAAAACATGTATTTACCTATAAAATAAGGATGAATTAATCAAGATACATAATATTGGATCATATTTATAGAATTTATAAGTAGTTTATGAAATTAAATAACAATTACATTGGGTTCAAGATAGAGAAAACAAAACCTGAAGAAAAAATTTGGGTTCGGAAAGAATCTCTTACCTTATATCTCAAAGGGTTTTTCACGTTCATTTAATTTCATGGATAATGAAATTATATTCATTAAAATTTTAATTCATAATATATTAAAATTTTATTTTATTTATTATAATTTTATTAAGTTCATTTATGGATTTCTGATGAGTTATCAGATTCAATTTCATCGTTTGAGAGTGTTTGTTTCCTTGGTTTTCTTGATTTTTTTCACTTATATGCATGTATGAAAGATCATGTAAAATGAGAATAGTTATCCAAAAATGAAATTATATTTTACTTATGAACATCTATAATATTAAATTTTCTTATATATAATTTTTTAGATATGAGGATGATTCTTTAGATAAAAAATTAATGATGCTCGTTTAGATTATTTTTACATTTTTTTATCATCATGAACTAGTTTTGTTTTATTGACTAATATTATGTATATATATACTAATTCTAGATCATTATATAAGTTATAATATTTATAATATATTCCTATTTAACCATAATAATGTTTTTATTACTATCCTCGAATGCGGTAATGGAAAATTAAAAATCATCATCCAGGAAGGCGGTAAATCGGCACCTCACGGATGATGTTTTTATTTTTTAAAAATAAATATAGTGGATTATAGAATTGATGACAGATAATTCATTGCCATAATAACATACCAGTATATATATGATTTTTTAGTTATCATGTATTTTTGGATAGATTATATAAAGAGAAGATAAGAAAATAAAAGAAATTAAAAGAAATTAAAAGAGGACAAAAGAGGATTTTACCTATTGAATTCTTCTCCTTGAGAACCACATTAAGGGGCTTGGTATTGAATTTTTTGTGAGAAAAAAGGATCATAGACATGGAAGAGAGACTTGGGAATAGTATTGGTTATAAATTGGACAAGATTCAAGGATTATAATGTGTGAGGAGAGGGGGTGGTGAGGGTTGGTATTTATAGTGGAGGAAAGGGGTATCTTTTTGATTATTTTATTCATTAGTTTATTATTTTGGCCCAATACAATAATTAGTTTTTATTCTTGTTACTAAATGATGTAAATAGAGAATGATACTTTGAGATAATAGTTCTTACATCATCCAAACATCTCAATGACTAAAAAAATTATTTATTTACTTATAATGTAAAATACCATAAGTTACCATGTTTCACTATTCACCCAAAATTCAACTACTTTAGAAATAACCCAAAAATTTACCCTAACCATTTTTCGACAATTGGAATTAAAAAATGAAAACAATTTTATGAAAATAATTTTATAGATATGATATATTTAATTTTTAATTAAAATCAACATTTATTAGAAAAATACCTTTAAAATTATAATTAATTTTATGAATCTTTGAAAAATTAATTAGGGTCTCATAAAATTATATTATAATCGTAAGAAAAAAAATATTAATTTACATATATATCTTATGAAAATAAACTTTCCTTTAAATTATTATTTTAATTATAAAATTGTAAATAAACATTTACGTTTCACAAAAATACCAACATGTAATTTATCATTTTTAATACATTTATTTATTTATTCCATGACATAAATATATCATATTTTCAATCATAAGATACCAAAACAATATACATTAAAAGGTATGTTTGCTATTATTTTGGTCATATTATTATTCCTAATGGTCACATTACTATTCTGATGGTTAAGTAACAATTTTATTTTTAGATCATTATTCATTTATACGATGTAAACTATTGAAAATTGAATTTATTTAAGAAGATACATTCCATAAAATATTGGGGTATTATATTATTTCCTCCTGAAATTTCATCCTAGAATTTTTTTATGAATATTTCCTTCTAAACATATGAGGGTAGTACTTCCTCATAATATCCTCATGTTCCCACACTACTTCAATTGTATGGTTTCTCCAAAGAACCATTACCAGTCGAGTCATTCGATTTCTCAATACTTTATCTCTTGTGTCATGAATCACAAAATGATATTTGTAGTAATACAAGTTAGGTTTTAGTTCTATTTCATCAAATTTGAGTACATGCATTGTGTTTTGAATGTACTTCATTAATAATGATATGGGGAACACATCATGAACTTTGGAGAGACTTTGTGGTAGTGTTGATCGGTAAACTACAAATCCAATTCATTTTAGAATTTTAAATGGTCCAATGTAACTGGGGATCAATTTTTCTTTCTCACCAAATATTATGACACCCTTCCATAGAGATACCTTTATAAATACCTGATCTCCTACTTGAAATTCCAAATCTTTTCTCCATTTTTCAGCATAACTCTTTCCCCTAAATTTTGCGGCTTTATTATGAGCCTAAATAGTATTTACCTCTATCTTTATCTCTTCAATAAACCATTTGTTTCAACTCACCAAACTCATCCCAACAAGTTGGATTATGACATATCTTTCTATATAATTCTTCTTATGGAGCCATTTGAATACTATAATGGAAACTATTATTGTAATAAAACTCCTCCAAAATTAAATACTAACCCCACATACTTTAATAGTCAAGTGATAATGATATAAACATGTCTTACAATGTTTTAAAGGTAATTTTTAATCTATAATTTTGTTTTTAGGATTATAAGCAGTACTCAAATGAATCTTAGTATACAGGGCCATCTAAAAACTCCTCCATAATTTTGATGTAAAACCAGGATCTTGATCAGACACAATCGATAGTGGTGCACAATTAATTCTTAAAACATCATTAATATAGAGTCTTACTTAGAACTCAAGAGGTAAATAATCTATTATTTAATGAAACTGTGCCAATTTTTTAAGTTGATCAATAATAACCCATATTTTATCATTATTTATGGGGTTCTTTGGTAATGTAGTGAATAATTCCATATTAATGACATCTCACTTCCAAATAAAAATAGCTAGAGGTTTCATAAATCCTCTAATATTTTGTCTCTTTTCCTTCACTTGTTGATAGACTTAGTATATTGACACATAGTTAGTAATTTCCTTCTTGATGTTATCCTACCAAAAATGTTCTTTTATATTTATATACATATTGGTATTACCAGGGTGTATTGAGAAATTTGAGCTATGAGCATTATATAATAGTTCCATTTTTATCTCGAGTATTGGTGGAATGAATAACCTCTTTAAAAATTTTATAATTCTAACCTCATACATGATGTATTCCAATATTCAATCATTAAGAGCATTAATTTTCATTTGAAAATTCTCATTGTCATATTGGGATCTTTTTATCTTCTCTAGTAAGGAAGGTTTAGTAATCATTCAAAAAGGATTGATGTTTCCCCTTCCTCAAAAATTCCCATATCCATATTTACTAAATCCATGAATATACGATCTTTCTTAATCCTCATTTGGTTTATAATTCCATGATATTTCCTACTTAATGCATCAACTACCTTATTTTATTTCTTAAGTGATAATGTATTTAGAAATCATAATATTTGAGTAAATTTATCCATTATCTTTTCCTCATGTTGAGTTATTTATTTGTAAAGAAGTAATTCCAACTCTTATGATCTATATATATCTCATATCCTTCACCATATAGTTATTGTCTCTATATATTTAGATTAAATATTACTGCTTCTAAATTAAGATCATTATATGGAAAATTTTGTTCATGATACTTAAACTACCTTAGTGAATATAGAATAACTTTATCATTTTTCATAAGGAAACATCTTATTCCTTTATTTGATGTGTCACTTTATATCAAAAACTCATCATTTCATGATGGTAGAGTCAAAATCAAAGCATTAACTAATATTATATTCATTTTAAAAAAATATTATACACATTATTTTGTCCATAAGAACATAACCCCTTTACGTGAGATCTTGGTTAAAGGGTTAGCCAATTGGGTGAAATTTTGAATGAAATGCCGATAATAACAAGATAAACTAATAAAACTATGTACCTTTGTTATCTTCATTAGTGTAGTATATTCTTGGATTACCTTTGTCTTCACAGGATCAACTGATATTCTATACTTAGTGATAATATGGCCAAGAATAGATATTTTCTGAAGCCAAAATTCACACTTGATAAAGTTACCATATAACTCTTTCCTTCTGAGAGTCTCAAGAATTATCTACAAGTAATTATCATGGTCTTAATTTTTTTATAATATATAAGAATATCATCAATGAATAGAAAAAAATATGTTATGATATTCCTTGATTATTTTTCTCATCAGATCGATAAAAATATAGGGTGGATCAGTCGATCCAAATGGAATTACTGTAACTCATAATGTCTATACCTCGTTTGGAAAACTATCTTTAGAATATATTCCTTCTTTACTCATAACTGATGATACCTAGAACAAAGGTAATTCTTAAAAATATATCAATCTCTGTGAAGTTGATTAAATAAATCTCCATTATGATATAAATGATACTTGTTATTTATTTTAATATCATTGATTTCTCTATAGTAAATGTACAGCCTCAAGGATCTATATTTCTTCTAAATAGAGATAATAGGGTCTCCCCATTGAGAAACACTAGGGAAAATAAACCCCTTACTTATCAACTCCTCTAGTTTTTTCATTAGTTAAAATAATTTCATAGTGTCCATTCTATACGGATTCATTAATATTGGTCTTACATTATGGATTAAAGCAATGGTAAAGTCAACTTCATGATCTGGTGGTGTCTTAGAAATTTCTTTTGGAAAACATCAATGTATTCTTGTACAATTATTACATATTATATTTGAATATGAATTTCCTCATCCCTAGATGTTTTTTTTATTCCTCCCCAATAATTTCATTCAATAGAGCTATTGTGGGTGGATCTAAATAAGAATCACATGGTGAATTTTCTTCTCTAAAGATAAGTTATTTTATATCTTCCTCACAAACAATAATTTCCTTCATCTTGAAATAAATTATTGAATCATAATTAGAAATTAAATCTATATTTTGGATTACATCAATGTCAGATGTAGGTATGATGATAAGGTCCGCAAATAAAAAACTTTTATAATCTAGAGTGGCAATTTCCCGACACATTTTTTTGAAATGAGAATTCCATTATGGAATTTGACTGACAACTCCCTTATTAAATCAAAAAGAAATATTGAATTTTCTTAGAAAATTGGTTAGATATAAAATATCGTGATGATCCATAATCAAATAAAGCATTGGATAAATTTGACGATGTGTTATTTTTACCTACCATCATATTATTGGGTACTTCAACTTTAGGTGTGGTGATCTCATAAGCTTATTAATATCCTATAGGCCTCTCATGTGGTAGATTCCCTTGACACTTAGGAAATTGATTTGAATAATGCATCATCTAATTACAGTTGATACATTGAATATCATTATTTTTTCTCTTCCCTTTACATTCATTTTCTCAATGAACCTTTTCTCCATGATTATAACAAACTATAATGCCTTTAAATCATTCCCCAGGTTGATTCATTCCACAATTTTCACATAATGGGAATTTCTTTATTCCCCTCTTCTTATTTAACGCTTCACTATTTCCATGGTTATAATAAGGAAATTTCTTCGATTGATTTCACTTGAACAAATAGGACCTAGAAAATTCATTCTCTATTTTGATAGAACTTAATACTATTTAATCATATAATAAAAATGTTTTAGAAGCTAGTGCCATTTGGAAAATTGGATTAATATGATCAAAAAAATGATCAATCTTATCTTTTGAACAATTTATGTAATCTATAACATACCTAGCTAGTCTTATGAAGGTATCCTCATACTTTGTAACACTCTTTTCTTTCCTTTTCATTAAGTTAAGGAATTTTATCTTCATTTCAGTTCATTGATAATGAGGGAAATTTTTTTGAAGAATGATTCTTTAAAAGTTCACCATTCCTTGTCTTTTATTTCAAATTCCTCCTTATTATTTTGGATCAATGACCACCATTGATCAGAATTCCCCTTGATACAATATACAACTAGTGTTATCTTTTCATTTTCATTGTATCCTAGTTCTAAAAATATCTTTTCAAGGGACTAGATCCACTTCTCATCTACTACAGGATTGGTAGTCCCACTAAAATATGGTGGATTGTTCTATATGAAACAATCAAACATAAGTGTAGTATGGATATTCAACACAACCTAAGTAAGTTATAATAATATGTTTATGATATCCTTATCTCCAACACTAACTATGTTGAAATTATTAGGGGTAAAGTACTACATTGTCTGTGGGTATTGATTCATTTCCTTCCACTAGGTGCAATCACCAAATAATGGAACACCATTAGTTTCTCATAATAATTACGAGTTTTGATATAAGAAATAACTATAAGGAATAATTATAATTCTCAAGTTTATTAAACATATATTTTTTAAGGTATCTAATAAACTTTCTCATATACCAACTATAATAACCCCAACCCCAGTAGCCCAAAGTTGGTGGTTTTTTTTTAACAATAGCATGGATACAAGAGATAAGAACACAAAGGATAAATAATTTTAGTTGTCTTGAAGAAATAGATACATACATGGTTCCCTTATTACATTGATAATTAAACATAAATCACAAAAAAGTAAAATAAACTTCTTCTTTAATTATTATTTAAATATTACATCATCATAACCTAGGGAAGGAAAAAAATAATGGGGTGAATTTAAATTCTCATTAAGGGTTACATGAATCAATAATAAGTCAAGAAAATTCAATAAGGCATAATAATTATGAAAAGGTAAATTATTTAAAAACACATTTCATAAAAAAACTAATAAGGAAAATGCATCCATATATTTTTTTTGATACTGAAAATCTCTTGGAAAGTAATTACTGAATATTGAATGATGAAAATGATTAATAATTGGACATCATGTATCTGGAACATGAACCATTATATTGTTAGTATGGTTTACATATGTGGTTATAAACCCATATAATTCTATTTGGAAATAAATATTAAGGGGTTTTTTCCAACTTTTTTTCTAATGAGGCATTTCGATGCATCGAGGGGCTATCTATAATAGGGTTATACCCATCACTATAAGTCCAAATAAATCTTCATAAATGGATTCAATTCAATAAAAACATTAAAATAAAACACCATATGTAAAACTTATATATGGATAAGACAATAATAATATACATGATATAAGAAATATGTATATTTAATTAAATTTTGAATGAATGATGATCATAAATAAAAGGTAAGCATACATACACCACACATAAGGAATAAGTGGTGAATAAGAAAAATCTAAAGGGAATGTCATAATGGTGTCTATGAAAAAATAGAATTAAATCATATATTCACATTAATAATGGAAAATATTCATACATAATGATAAATGATGTCCAATTGATGACAAAACATGTAAAAAGAGTGTTTAAGAAACTTTAAAAATAATCCTCTTTAATTTGGTTTAATGGAAAATATTAAAGATTCTTTAAAGATGGAAAATGTGTAATTGTTTAAATAAAACTAGAAATAAACTTATAAAGTCTTTTATGATAAAAAATTGTTTTTATAAAAATATTGGTTTCTTAAAAAATATTATATAGTGTACTTGAAAATAGGTAAGATATTAGGAAGTTCCCTTTAATCAGGCCTGCTTATCGGGAGGGATTGAGAATGAAACCTTATAAAACATGTATTTACCCATCCAATAAGGATGAATTGACCTAGATAAATAAGTTTGTAACATGTAAAAATAATTTATAATAATTTTAAAAATATAAATAATAAGTTCATTAGGGTAAATAGAGATAAAAATAAACCAAAAGGAAAAATTGGGATTTCTAAGAGAATCCCTTACCTTATGTCCAAAAGTGTTCTACATTTGTACTTAATGTCCTGGATAATGAAATTATATTCATTAAAAATTTAATTTATAAAATATTAAAAATTTATTTTATTTTGAATGATTTTATTAAGTTCATTTATAGACTTTTTATGAGTTATAATATTCAATTTCATCGTTTAGGAGTGTTTATTTCCTTGGTTTTCATGATTTGTTCACTTGTATACATGTATGAAAGATCGTGTAAAATCAGAATAGTTATCTAGGATTGAAATTATATGTCCTTTATTAAATTATATAATATTAAATGGTCTTATATATAATTTTTCATATATATTAGGATGATTATTTAGATAAAATGTTAATGATACTCATTTATATTATTTTTTCATTTTTTCGATCATCACGAACTGGTTTAGTTTTATTTATTAATATAATGTATATATATTGGTTAAAGACCATTATATAACTTATGATATGTATAATAAAATCTTATTTGACCATAAAAATTATTTTACGACCATCCTTTATGGAATTAATGAAAAATGAAAACTCGTCACCCATGAAGGCGACAAATCATCACCTCACAGATGATGTTTTCATTTTTTTTAGAAAAAAAAAAGAGAGGATAATAGAATTGATTGTGGATTATACATTAATATAATAACATTAAATTATATATAATATACTATATTTATCATCAATTTTGGATAGAGGAGATAAGGATAGGATAAGATAAGAAAACAGATTAAAAGAACATAAAAGAGAACGAAAGGGGATTTTACCTCTTGAATTCTTCTCCTTCAGAACCTCTTTAAGGGGCTTGGGATTGGACTTTTGGTGATACCAAATGCTCATATATGTGGGTGAGATACTTGGGAAGTGTATTGGGTAAAAATTGGACAAGAATATAGTCTTATAATGTGTGAGGATAAGGGGTGGTATTTATAGTGAAGGAGTGGGGTGTTTTTTGATTATTTGATTTATCAGTTTATTATTTTGGTTAAATACTATGAATGGTTTTGATTCATGTGAATAAATACAGTAAATAGATAACTATGGTTCAATATAATATTTATTAGATCATCCATTCATCATAAATTACTAAAAAATTCATTTATTCGCTTATAATGTAAAATACTATAAATTATCATATTCCACTATTCATTAAAAATTCATCTATTTTAGAAAATTCCAAAAAATTCACCCTAACCATTTTTTAATGTTTAAAATTAAAAAATGAACACCATTTTATGAAAATATTTTTCTAAATATAATAAATTTAATTTTTAATGAAAATTGTCATTTATTTTAAAAATACCCATTTTAAAATTATAAATGATTTTATAACACTTTGAAAAATTAATTAATGTCTCATAAAATTATTTTATAATCATTATAAAACAAAATATTAATTTTTTTATATATTTTATTAAAATAAAATTTATTTTAAATTATTATAATAATTATAAAATTGTAAATAAACATTTACACTTCACAAAAATACCAACACTTAATTTATCATTTTTTATAAATTTATTTACTTAATACATGATATAAATATATCATATTTTCATTCATAAGACACCTAATTTTATTTAGTAATTTAATAGGTAATTTTTCAATTCAATTTATCATATTATTATTCTTAATGGTCACATTATTATTCCAACGATTAAGTTACTCTTTAATTTTATATCACGATTCATTTGTGAAATGTAAACTATTGAATGGATTGAATTTATATAAGAATATATGCACTGTAAATGCTTGGGTTTTTATTATTTACTTATAATATATCTAATAAGTGTTATTGGAACCTTATGAATCCTAGAAATGGTATAAAATCATTTCATTTTAATAAAATTCATGAAATCATGTTTTGAATTGAAGAACTGCTAGCTTAACATTACATAAAAATATTGTAAAATGAGTAACCCTTAATTTAGAATAATATAATCATTAACATAATCTCAAGAGATGCCCCAAAGTTTTAATTACTCGATAACATAACATGTTATAGCACTTGAAATTATGTTATTTTATAACATAGTCTCTACTAAGAGACCTTGCAAATACATTATGTGATAACATATTTTCAATAGAGTCTCTCATATAATTATTATTTGATAAGATATTATACACTGAGTGTTGAAATTATGTGGTACTGAAAATTTAATTTATAGTTTAATTCATAACATATGTTATATGATAATGTATATTGCATCCCTTTCCATCAAAAATAAATTGTCATAAATTATTTTCTTGACATTATGTTGTGAGGTAATTTAATGTGTGGTGTTATTATTGAAATTATTTGGTTTGAAAACATTGTGTTGGGGATTCCTCCTTAACAATACATTAAGTGTTAACTTATTATCAAGATATTCTCTAGGATTCAAATCCTATTTTTAATAAATATTCATCAATATTAAATGTTAATATTAAAATTCCTTTTACCAAATTATATATATTTAATTATAAATAAGAAATAAAATGTTAATTTAGAAATAATTAGGGTAATTTATTATATGTTTAAAAATTATAAAAAAATCAGAAAATATAAAGTGTTTCTATTTTATGATTTTTAATTATTTAATATAATTTTTTTAAAATTTTCAAATTAAGAGCCTTATTTGGAATATTATTTAAACCAAATCAAAATACTTTTGGAAATTAATTTTATTAGGGTTTAAATAATGTTAATTATGTAGTATTTATATTATAAAAAATTCTAAAATAATATGAATTGTATTATAAAATATTTATAATTCACAAAATATCAAATATTTGTTGTGAAGTTCCATATAATGAATAATATAAAAATATTATATTATTGAAGGAATGTATAGTTTTTATATTTTATATTATGAAATTTAAAAAGTTATTAGTTAATTTATAAAATTTATGTAGTTATAATTGGTTTATTAATTTTTTATAAATTATTATCTTGTTTTTAAAATTTTTGAAATGTATATTTATTTAAATTTCATTACCTACTTATTCATAGTTATAAATTATTTTTATTATGAATGTTGTATAGTTTAGATTAAATTTTAAAATGATTCTAAGAGAATATCATTCATGCATCTTAGCAGTTACTTGGTAGGAATGATAACATGTTTTTTTGAAACATTCTTGACTTTAATTTATAAATATAGTTATTAAATTAAATTTATTTGTTGGAAATAGTTTCCACATATTATGTTCAAAAGTTATGATGAGTTGGAATCTATTTTACGTAATTTATCCCAATTTAGAGAGACTTTGGATCAAACGTCCCACTGGATTGGAGGATTATTCCTTATTCAAAAAAGGTGTGGGTTGGCTATCTATGGCTTCAGGATTACTCAGGTGGAGATTACAAGTTTCATATAATTCTATACCTTAAAATGAAAATTTAATATACATTATACATGAGATACATTTAGATATGTGTAAATATATTTTTCATTTATTTTTTGGTAAGTTCCAAAAACTATGAGTTGGGTAAAGACATACATATCAATATGATTTTTCTATATTGATTTAGTTTAAGGGATATGATTTTGAACTAAATCCCTAGAATCATGCATATGTAAATCCACTTTAAAATAATAAGTATTAGAATTTTTACAATGTGTAAATTTTTAATACATGGATCATCTAACCATGTAAATTCATGATAAATTTTAGTTCCCATAGATTTCTTTATATAAGGAAATAAATTAATTGGAAATTTTGGATTATCTAACTATGTACATTCATGATAATGATATACGCTCCTAGATTATCTTTTGCAAGCATGTTATTAGAATTTTATTTGGGGTACACTTAGTAAGTAAAATATAATAATTAGAATGTGAGAGGAATAATGTTGGTTTTATCAATATATTAGACTAAAAAAAGAGTTTTCTACTTAACTATACAAGATTTATATATAATATCATTGGGGTGATACCCTAAAAATATCTAAATGGTGAGAGGAAAACTATAGTCAACTCATTATATAGTGAAATATGGATCTTGAACAACTAATGGGTATAATGAATTTAAAAAGGGTCATAATTTTAGTGATATCCTAGTTAATTATTTTCTTTAATAAATTGTAATATAACAAGATAATCGCATGATAAAATCTTCTATTGTAGATATGATTACCATTTTCATTAAACATATCTCTGAAATAAATATTTGGGAGGAATGTCTTTATGCAATTAACTCTTAAAATTGGTAACAAAATAAATGTTATTAAGGAGAACTTTTATGCATTAGAGAAAAACCTTTCTATGTAACCAAGTGCTGAAATTTTTTGAAGAGTGAATCTATATTCTTATGATAACTATAGAATGATTAATTAAAGGTTTCAAAAGGATAATATTCCAAATATCCTATGGAATTTTAGTCTCTACTCATATACTCAATATTATTGATTATGATATTGATGTTGAGAGACTAAAGGTCTCTTTAAGGCTTATTATGGTTAAAGAAATCATTATATTATCATTGAGGTAAATGTTCCAAAAATATGAATGATTTTAAGAAAAGTTTAATCAATATGACAAAAGTGTTAAGATTATAATTTATTGGGAATATGATGACTAGGCTCTATTTCTATATAGAGAGTATAAATTGGTAAAATTTCAAATAGGGAGTATAAAAGTTAGTTGGATAATAGAGGGATATTTATTTAGGTATTAATTAAGGGTTATTGAAACCTAAAAGTAACATTAAGAAGGAATAATAATTATAAAGGATGAAATTATTCCAGATACCTAAACGGGTTTGTGAAACTCCATGGAATGTTCATGAAAATTTTTAGTGTTATAAAAATTAATTCATAATTTTTCAAGGTTATATTATATAAAATAAATAATTTAGAAGTTTTATAAATTTTTATGTGTTCCAGATCAAGGAAGGAATTGATATATCTTGTAGTTGTAATTCATGTTTTGAAACAAAGATTTGTTACATAAAATTTTTTAATCTAATGTAATTTTTCAAGATCAGATGGATATAAGTAAATGATGATTAGATTTATATCACTTATCATTTATAACAATAAGTTTTTTTCATTAAAAATGAGTTTTTATGAAAAATATGAGATAACATATTCCATACACATGGTTTATAATTCATCAAATTCTTTAAAATGTTTTAAAAAGGTGATAAGGATAATAATTTTTTATCCAGGATAAAAGTGTTCATTTTGATGTTTGTTAACATAAACGGGAAGATATTCTCATTTCCTATAAGAGGTATATTTTAAAGAATAGGATTATTTTATAGAAAAATTATCCAAACACATAGAATTTCTTATATGATATGAAATAAATTGTTTATTTTCTAAATATTAATACAAAAATGAGATTATCTTTATTTCCTACCATATACGGGTTTTTGTTTCTTATCATAATATTCTAAAGAGAATGTAGTGTCTATGAGGATAATGGATGTATATTTGAACTTATATAAGCTTAATTTAAACAAATAAACTATTTATTCCACATGTATTTTCAAAAACTATGTATGGTATAATAGGGAAACATGGATCATATTTCCCCCACTACATGAGGTTGGTGAGATACCTATCATGAAAACTTTTTTTTATTTATGCCTTTCATTTGCAAGAATTTAGGATTATAAAATCATGCGGGTTGAGTGTTTTATTGATCATTTCATCAGTTGGAGTTCAACCAAAATTCGATTTTTCCTCTCATATGAAAATTATGGAATCCATTACTTAAGGTTGGTGAGATACCTATCATGAGAAACTTTATAATTTGATACCTTTATTCTGTATAAATTGAGGTTTATCTAATCAGGGGGTGTTTGATTATGTTATTGATCATGAAACCAGTTAGATCACAAAAAATATGGAATTTTTTCTCTCAAAAGACAAGTATGACATATGGTCCCTTGATTAATATTGAATGGGGAGTTTTTTTCTACACCTGTATGGTACATGTGATGTGTGTATCTATATAGATGTGGGAAAAGTGATGTGTTCATCCATAAAGGTTAATTACATGTGATGTATTCATTGATGTGGTTATTTAATACTTTTAGATTCATTAACAAATGCGTTTTTTCTCACTTTTCAAGAAAAATGGGAAATAAATGAGAATGTTAAGGGTGTCCTCAGATTGTTATGACTTACTTGTTTTGGGTCCAAGTCACTCACTCATTCGGCCATGCCCTGGTGACCTATTATTACCCAATATACCTTGATTAGGCCTCCCATTATCACTCAACCTTCCTCGATCAAGTCACTTTCATGAATTTACTTACCTTCTCGGCCTTTTACACCCAACCATTGGGTTTTTTATTATAAATATATCCCCTTATCCAACATATAATGAAATATTTCCCTCTTTTGTAAGTGATAAAAAGTCTTCACAAGGCACTTCACTCAGGCCTCCAACACCTATCCTAGATAGCCAACCATCCTATAAGAATTAAGAAAACTAAATTAAGTAGTAGTAAGTGGTTATACAAAGACATCACTTGGGAGAAAAAAATTTGGAGGTCCCTCACTTCAGAAACAAACCACCTAGAGACCCTCATTTGGATAATCAACCACCTAGAGTCTCTCACCTAAGTGACCAAATTATCATATTCCTTTACCTTAGTGAACAACTACTTGGGTTTACTCACATGGGTGACCAATAGCCTAGGGTTCCTCACCTGGGTGAACAACCACTAGGGACCCTTCAACTAAGTTACCAACCACTTACGGCATCTGACCTTACCTACCAGTCACTCAGAGCTACCCAACTTAGTAACCAGACACTAAGGTATTTCCCCCATATTGGCCATTTACCTAGGGTTTCTTCTTCTATAAAGTGTTTACATCTTTTACCCAAGTCCCACATTTGTGAATTTATCCATAAATTAATCCTCCATGGCCATTGGATTATCATGATGGGAGTATCAAGAACACTAGAATGACCCCATTTAATCATGAGTTACCTTGGTAAAGGATGTATTCTACTTTTCTTCCCTAACTAATGGGGTTCTTAAGGTATTTTAAATCATGAATCCCATTAGGAACATGGACCCAAATCATTGAGGAAGTGGTGGGAATCTTCCCATTTTAGGCAGTGGAACATAATTCCTACATGATTCCTAAAATGTGAAGAAAAACTATGGAATCTATGCATTTTTTTCTAAATATCCAATTAATAAGCCTAAACATGGTGTTAATAAATATATATGAAGACATAAATGGGTATCCATCCTAGAGAAGTACACTTTCCATTCTTAATGGCTAGAAACTATAACCCATACCTTCTCCATTAGTAGATAGGGAGTGAATTTATAAAGGTAACACCTCTATGAGTAATATCCTAGTATTTCATGAAGTATTTCATATACCTCCAGCATTCCATACCCTTCTTATTACTCGTCAATGTATGAGGAATGAAATTTAATCTTGGGATTCCTCCTTAGGTATAATTATTTTCCAACTATTCATTCATAAAATGTGACTAATGTTCTATTGTCTCTTGTTTCTCACAAAAAACTTGACTCAAGTGAGATTAGAGATCTATGATGATCATGAAACTAGCGTGATAAAAATTCATCCCCATGGACCACCTTATTAGTTTTAAGATTCAGATCCTTTAATGGGCCTCGTTCTTAGGTGTAATCCCTGACCCTATCACAGGAATCCTTCTAACGTGTAATCCATGAGTCCTTCAATAGGACCACTCCTTATGTGTATTACCAAACTATATAATAGGGATCCTAATTAGTTGTAATCCTTGTCTCCTTAAATAGGCCTCTTTATTAGGTGTAAGTCTATGATCCATTAATGGGCCTCCATCATAGGCATAAGCATTCTCTCCTTCAATGGGTCTTCTTCTTAGTTGTAATCCCTAGGTCTTTTAATGGGACTCCTTATTAGTTTTAATACCCTACTCCTTCAATGGGCCTCCTTCTTAGGTGTAATTCCCAACTCCTTCAATGGGAATCCTACTTAGCTGTAATCCTCAACTACTTCAATAGGCCATCATCTTAGGTGTATGACCCAACTCCTTCAAAAGGACTCATTATTAGGTTTAAGACCGGTTTCTTCAAAGGGATTTATTCTTAGGATTAATCCCTAACTCCTTCAATGGGCCTCCCATATAAATACCGGAACCCATGATTAAATATTAAATACAAAAACAAGTTTATTTTTAAAAATATAGCTGAAAATACACATCACTTTATACAACTGAGGTCCTTTTCTATTCTAGGTTCGAGATAATTATACAAAGTTATACAATTTATCATAGTTTTATAAAAAAAACTAATTTTCTTAACATGCTATAACACTTTAAATAAAACCATCTATCTTAAAACTTCTAAAAGGCCTATGAAAAAAAAATAAAAACAACGTATGAGTATAAAATTTCCTCGTAATGGGTATTAAAACAAGTTAGAAACATTAATAACTACTTATTTAAAAACTATTTTATTACCTTTTGTATAAAAAAATATATATATATTTATTTATTTATTTATTTTATAAAATAAATAAATTTGAAATCCATTTTAAAAAATACTTATCATTTTGAAAATAAAGTTCAAAATAGTCTTTGAAAACACTTGGGTTTCTCCATTGAAACCATTTTGAAAAATAATTATTTCTTTATTAATTATTTTGTTACATAACATATCTTATGAAAATTGTGTGTCCATATGAAATAAAATTGGTATGAAAATTTCCCATGAGGTCATGGGTTCACTCCCCATTTCTCATCAACTCATATGATACAAAAGTGCCGAATTTAATTTTAAGAAAATATTTTTTCTGGAGATCTATATTTCTCATTAACAACCTATTAAAGAATTTTAAAAATCATACCTAATTTATTCTCATAAATGAAAATAATTTTCTAACTTTAATGTTACAATCCCTCCCCAAATATCCCAGAGTCCATGCATTACTTTATTATATTATCATAAATAAAATATTTTAATCCCAAAGGACCAATCAGTTATCAGTATTCCAAGCTAGATTATATACATAAATTTTACAGTAAATCTTGAAATTAAAAAAAACATATTAAACCTTTGAAATCACACTTATTCTCTTTGATTATCCCCACAAGTAAGTCTTAATATACATATTTTTATCCTGAGGAAAAATGAAACATAGGAAAGGATGAAATCATATGATTAGTAAGGGTAAATAGTAAAGTAAAACCTATTATAAATAAACATAAAAAATATGGCAAGTATAATAACTAAAAACCCATTCTATTAAAACATAATCTTGTGAATAATATATCAGGGATATAAGATGATCAAATAATTCTATATAAATATCCACATGAGAAATATATATAACCATGGATATTCTACTAGTCAAATAATCACATTTAATATCAATAAGTAATCTTATAATGAGTGAATTCATAATTTCAGACTTCATAAACAACCCATCAAGGATTCGGCCAAGACACCATACATAAATGGGTAAGATGTTAGCTAATACCCAAACTATTATGTCTCATGAGACTTACTAATTATTCTTGGGGCTATATAAGTCCCCACACATCACATACTAAGTTCAGTACATTCCTCATGTGAAAAGATTGAAACATAACCAACATAAACATTCATATTAAAACTAGAATACGAAATGTTAATAAAATAACCAGAAAAATGAATGGTATTAAAATAAAACATCCAAATTAAAAAGTATCATAAACCCTTTAACAAAAAATGGAAGATTTTATCATAATAAATCAACCTCAATTAATCAAAAATCCAAGAAAGTATGTTGTTATAAATGAAAAAATTATAATAAAATCATTAAAAATTTATTAATTGAAATACCCCTTTTATATTGAAATTATTTTAAAAACATGTGTGAAATTTTAAAAGAAAAAATTTTCAGTGAAAATAATATTTTAATCTTGTAAATAAATCTTTGATCAATTATTATAATCTAAAAAAATATTCATTCAATATTTTTTCAAAAAGGTTTTAAAGTACCTCGTTAAGAAAATGAAAAGAAGATTCTATTCAAAAAATTTTATAAAAAGTAAAACATGGGGAAAATGACTTTAAAAAATTTTATAAGAATAGTAAGAAAATTTTTAAATAAATTGTTGTGGAAAATTGAAATGAATGAAAAATACATCTCAGTAAATAATTACATGTAAACAATCCCAGAAAACAATGAGATTGTGAAATAAACCCTTACCTCATACTTTCCTTTAGTTGAGGTTGTGTTAACCTCATGTATAATATTTAAATCATGTTATTAAATTATAATAAAACCATATACATATTTATTATATCATATATGATCCTATTATATCATTTGGTTAATAATATTTCATTATTACCATTGTTTTGGGTGTTAACTATTTCATTTTCATATGCATTTTTTGTCCTATAAGCCCTATTTCTTATGCATAGGATATTTTTTTCATATCCAGAATTATATTAAGTTCATAAATATTATAATTATTCATCATATACATTTTTATAATTATTTTAAAATGGTTATCATATAATATGAATCTCATCATGTCATGGAGATGGTAGGTTATACGTACGCATGAGTGACGATATCATCCCGTAATGGTAAAGTGGTAAGGAATTGGATGGTATATTAATTATAAAGATTAAATATTATGTCATATTTATTATTTATATCCATTATATTTATCCAAATATAGTTGTTATTAAAATAAAATTACACCACAATGTGGAGACGGTAAGTCATACGTATGCACGCATGGTGATATTGTTTTTCGTAGGATGGATAAAGTGGGGAATATGGTTGTCCAATAATCATAATAACATCTTAGAATATATATGTTACAATATTTGTTACTTTAGTATGAAAAAAATATTAATAGGAATTATAATAATAAAATAACTTGAATGAGTTGGTAAAACAATTAAATCTTCTTCAATGGACTTCCTTTGGGTATCCTATTAGGGACACAAGAGGTGGTATTTTTAGAAGACTAGGACCTCTAGAAATTATCTATGAATGTAGGGAATATAAATGGGTCGGGTTTTTTCAAGATATAAGGGTCAAAGTAGTTTGATGAATTTTTGGAAGAGGTGCCTTTTTATAAGATAGGGTAGGGGCACTCCTGTAATCCATTAAAATATTAAATTAATATAAATTGATTTTCAATTTTAAATAAACAAAAAGTGATTAATTTATAAGATACGATGATGTTGGCTAGAAATAATCTCTAAAAACTATTTTTAGACATGTTTAGGTCACAATTTTAACTTTAACTTTTGTATTTAACCCTTAGTTAAAGCCTTTAACTCTTGTTGTGACAACTTTGATTTTTACTCTTTTGGGTTAATATAGTTAATATAAAATGCCAAAATAACCCCAAAAGAATAATTTATGAAATATTTAACCTTATTCTAGTTATTTTACTGAATTATTTATTTTTATAAATTTTAAATAATTTAATTGAAAATTATTATTTTAAAGTATCTTTTATGTCAATTTTGATACTATTCATTATTTTCCTTTTTAAAAAATGTCATAAGAATAAGATAACTTCAAACCAACATTAATAATATATAAATACAATCTCTATGTTATCTATACAAAAATTCATTTCATTGACTATGTAAAATTATATTTATTTTAATATTTTTGGTATCATTTCTTTGATATTTCCATTGACTAAACAATTAATGCATCATTATTATGAAAGCCTTCGATTAAATTATTTATTCTCTAAAAATTTAAAAAAAATATCATCATGAATATAATTTCATTATATTTTAAATGAATATTTATAGTCTACTTTATCTTCTATATGACTAAGTATTAAAAATGTAAAACCTATTAAAAACATGAGTATGAAATTTTAAACTTATCTTTAAATAATATATTATAAATTTCATATCCTCCCAAAAGTGGATTAAAAAGGGTTAAAATATCAGCCAAATGATCCTTTCAGTTGAAAAAAACTCATAAAATTAAATTAGGACTTGTTTTAGGGTAATTTTATAATATTATAATATTATTTTTACCTTTAATTACTCGATTTACCCTTAACTGTGAAAATTAAAATATTTAAAAAAATTACAATTCATATTTCCAATAATAAAAGAAACATATTTAAATAATTTGGGTCCAATTATTACAAATATAAAATAATTTTTTAATATTCAAAACATAGAAGTTTCATCAATTAATTTAAAATTAATCTCGTTGACATGGTGAGAAAATGAGTTATTAAAGTTTAAACATGCAAAAGATAGAAACATTTTTATATATAAATTCAATGTAAAATTGATATCAATGATCTAAATTCAATTAAATGATAAAAAAATTATCTATTTATACTTTAAAACCATTTAATAATATAATTTATCACTATAAATTATTTTATTAAAAAATTGTTTTCAATTAAAATTCTGAATTTTTTATTGTTCATCAAAACATGAAGCTTATCAGAAAAATACCAAAAAAATTAAAAAAACGTAAAAATTTATATTCCTATTCAAAATAATAATTTTATTTTTTAAAATGGAATATATAAAAGTGAAAAAAAAATGGATTTAAAATTGGTTCTCCATTAAATGGTGGAAAAACTGTTTTTATAAAAAAATAGGTTTTTATGTGTAATATTAGGGTTGTTATTATTTTATTTATATCAAATATATTGGATGAATGTAAAAATATTTTATTGGATATATAAAATATGAAATCATGATATAAATTCTCTATAAGTGTTATAATTTAATTGATTGTGAAAACATGACTAAATAGTGTTTTGTTTAAATCTAGTATTGTGTGAATTATAAGATATCAAAAAAATCTAAAAGAACAATATGGTGATGTATTTGGGTACTATATTTAATCTTGGTAAAATAACCTTTCATAAATCAATTATGAGAAGGTCACATTTTTAAAATACTTACATCTAAATACATGATCATAAGCATTTTAAAATTAAAACAAATGATTGTTTTTTATAATGCATTAAATACCATAAATAATTATAGAATATGGCCACACATAATATTTTCTATGAAATTCACATAAAATGGTAAACTTTATCATTAAAAAATATTCTATAAATAATAAGATAAGTTTTGAAAATAAGAATAATTCTTTCCAAAATATAACTTTTTATAATATAAACATCTTGAAAATAAATACCTAACACCAAAAAAATAAAAAAACATTTATGTTTAAAAATAACCCCTTATAAAATTATTTGAAAAATATATATATTTTAAATATTTTAAGAAAATATAATATTCATTCTAATTTTGTTTTTCAAAAAAAATAGCATTGTAGAAGAGTTTTAAAAACACAATTTCTCTAACGATAATAAAATTTTAATTAAATAAATATTTTAAAATAAATGTTCCCCTAACAGATTTTTTTTCAGAATACTTCTTATTCATCTTCTTGTCAGAAAACTCATTCACTCTCACTCTTACTATCAATCTTACTCCCCGAACAGGATAACACAAAAAAAAGAAGTAAAATAACGGCTTGGGCCCTCTTTTTCATTCTTCCTCACCAAGAAAATCCACCACTAATTTTCCAAAAAAAAAACCTCTTCACGCTCGCAAATTTATATACACTCAATAAAGAAAATATGTATAATGGATAGTTATAATTTTGTTAATCTTGGTGCGGAAGAAGATGAGTTTTTGATCAAACAATTTGTTGCCTCAAGAAATTTTCATTGATTCATTGAAATTAAAAGTGGTAGATTAATATGATATATATCATATATTAGAATGGATGAACCTAAATTAAAAATAAAAAAAAGAACTAATTAAAATTTAATACGGTGGTTAATCTTTTTCCTAAAGCTTTAAAGAATCCAGAAATAGTTTTTAGAGGTTGTTGACAAAGATTCCCAAATAAATTAACGGTTTTAATTAATCATTAAAATCACAGACCATAATTGGTGAAAAAACTACCTATTTAATATAATCATTGAATTAAAAAGGGATTTGGGGAAGAAGAATTGAAAAATATTGTATTAAATCAGTAGTTTATAAAACTCTCATATAAAAATAATCATTTATATATTCAAAAGGGTATTTATCTACATATTATTTTGAAAGAAATTACTATCACATAGATTTTTTCCCTCAAATAAAAATGTCTAATATCTAATGTTTTCTAAAACATTCCTCTGATACCATGTGTAAATACTACAACCCAACCTTTCAGATTTAGTACTAGAAAATGATTCATTTTTTTATAAATTATAACTGAAAATAGATAGTTATTTATAAAACTAAGGGCCTTTTATAGACTAGGTTTAGGATAATTACAAAATTTAATAAAATTTACCAGGTTTGTACAAAATTAAAATAAAAACAATTATTTTCCTCAAGTGAACTAACTCCTTAAACAACGTAATCCATCTTTTAACTTCTAAAATAAATGTGAAAAATATTTCAAACCATTAGATGATCACAAAATTTCTTAATAAGTGGTTTTAAAACCAATGAAATAAACTTTAAGAAATACTTATTTAAAAAAATTAAAACATTTCATATTAAATATATATATATATATATTTGATATTTGAAATACATTTTAAAACACTTTTCAAAAATAATAATTTTGAATATACATTCTAAAATAGTGTTTAAAAACACATGGATTTATCCTTTGAAAATATTGTGAAACAAACCTTTATGGATTATTTTGATACTTAAAAAATATAATTAAAATCATGTGGCCACAAGAAATATCACTCGTAGGAAAATTTCTCATGAGTTCATGGGTTCACTCCTCATTCCTGATGAACTCATTTGATACCCAAGTAATGAATTTAATTTTGAGAAAATATCTTTATTAATGATTTTTCTTTCTCATTAACAACCCATTAAAAACTTTTCAAAATCATACATAAATTATTATCATAAAATAAAATAATTCTATAACTTCAAGATTTGAAAAATAACCTTTTAGAAAAGATTTAATAGAAATATGTATTTCTATAATACATACATCTAAAGACACGAATATAAGTGTTTTAAAATTAAAAGAAATGCTAGTTTTTATAATGAATCAGATGGAAATAATAATTATAGAATATGGACACATCTAATATTATGCATGACATTCACATAAAATGATAAATTTAATCATTCAAAATTATACCCTAAATAATAATGTAAGATTTTCAAATAAGAATAATTCTTCAAACATAATAATTTTCATAACATAAACTTTTTGAAAATAAATCTGTTACACTGAAAAAAATAAGAAACATATATGATTTAAAAATAATCACTTACAAAATTATTTGAAAAACCTATATTTTAAAAGTTTAATGAAAATATAATATTCCTTATGATTGTATTTTTCAAAAAATTAATATGGAAGAAGAGTTTTAAAAGCACAATTTCCCGTACAATGATAAAATTTCAATTAAATAAATATTTGAAAATAAACCATCCACTTTTGGATATATTTTTAGAATACTTCTTCTTATTCTTCTTCGAAGAAGACTCGTTCACTCTCACTCATACTATATCTAATACTCCCTAAAAAGGATTACAAAAATAGGATGGGAAACAAGGGATATAACCATTTTTTCATTCTTCCTTGTCAATAAAACCCACCACTAATTTTCCAAAAAAATCCACTTTGCACTCGCAAATTTTTATACACTGATAGAAATAAATAAATAAATCAGTATCATAAAAATTTATTATTTTATTAATATTTCCAAAAAATAAGATGATTCATTGATCAAACAGTTTGCTACCATAAAATATTTTTGTTGATTCCTTTACATTAAAGGTGGTTAATGAAGATAATGCATATTATATATCAGAATTGATGAATTGAATTAAAAATTAAAAAATGATTACAATTTAGTTCAGTGTTTAAGATTCTTCATGAGGATTCAAAGAATCCAAATATTGGTCATAGTACTTGTTGACAGAGATGAAAAAACTAATTAATTATTTTAGTTAGGCATTAAAAAGAAAAACTAAAATTTCTGACAAAAACTACCAATTTAATACAATTTTTGAATTAAATAAGGATGTTGAGAAGAAGAAATGATGAAATATAATTTAAATCCAGACGATTCTGTCCTAATTTGTTGAAAAATTAGAAAAATGTATTCAATTTAATAAAAATCTTAAACTATAACAATTAAATAGAGAAATTCAGTATTATGGGGAACTGGTATTTAGTATACCAAAAATGATTCAATATTGAACAATCAGACACCAAAAAATGTGCAAACACCTTACTCTGATATATCTACAAATTCAACCTCTTTCGGTGTTTGATCCTCCCTCTCGAGTAGTCAATATCAACTTTTATTCCCATTTCCATGCTCATCTTCCCAAAATGGAATCCCCTAATTCTTTTTCAAACTTCCCCTTTAGTGTTCATTCATGTTCTCAAACCCTAATATTTGCTTGATACACCCTCATTGGTAGCTGATCCATCATCTGAACTCAACTAAGATCATTCAGACTCTAAGAAACAATGTTATTTAGATCAATATCCCTTTGATCAAACCTTCCTGAAGCCAAAACCCTCTTCTATGAAGCCCTCGGTTGGATTTTTCCTAAAATGGAGTTGAACCACTCTGGCCGAAGGCTAATCCCCCTATATCTGATTCTCTCATTTTATTTACTTTTTATTTTTTATTTTTTTTAAATGAAATTATATTCATATTTTCAGGTTAATCTTTAATAATACATATATTTTCATAATTTCATCATTTTATCAAACAATTTATAATAGTTATAATTTCATTTTTATCATAATTCATATATATTCATTTTTTTCATATTTTATAAAAATATTTTAATAATTTTCATAACTATAAAAATTGTAATATTACTCATATAATTATAAATTCATATATTTTATTATGATTATATGAAATAATTTCTATTTATTACATTAAAGTGTCAAATTAGGTACTTTATATAAATATATATATGTGTTAAATTATTTTTATAATCCTAATAATTATTGTTTTTATTTCACATCATAAGTAAATTAAATATAACTATTTATAATTATTTCATAATTATTTCACCATTTTATAATATTAATATAAATTTTATTATACAAATATCATATAAAATAATCATTTTTTAAATTATTAATAATACCACATTTATAAAAGGACAATATTTTTTCAAAATTTTAATTATTAATTTAAAATAAATTTTTATTTCTTGAAATTAACAATTCATTTAAAAATATTATACGATTTTAAAATAATAAATTTTTCATCAAAGCATAATTGGTAATAGAATATATATATATATTAACAATTTAATAAATAATTATTTATAAAGTAATATTATTTCTAAGTATTATTATATAATTGTAAATATTACACCTAATGAAATTTTATATTGATTAAAAAAACTTAGTTTCAATTATTATTTTCCCAACATGGTTTATTTAAATTATAAAACATACCATTTAATAAACACCTAATAATGTTCTCAAATTTCTTGAATATTACACCCACCTTATGTGTAAGACCCAACATCTTATCGAACTATGTAGGATTTGATTCCAGTCTCGATGTGATACATATAATTTCTCCATAAGGTTAAAACCTAATATCATCACCCTTATTTAAATATCATGGGTCTATATTCCCTTTTACATTAACCAAAAAGGTAAACTCAATAGTAAGTCCCACAGTAGTCGTTTCTTGATACCTTTTTTATAGTATTCCTTTCCCCGTGAAGTTAAAGTTGTATGGATTGGTCTTATTCACAAAAACTTAAACTGTACTATGTGACACATTAAATGGCGCCAAACTACGATGTTTTTGACTCCTTTCACAATGATATATTGGAATCCTCATCATGGGTTAGATCTCAATACCAAAACAATCACTACTATCCTGAATGGCTACAAACTCTATAGTTCCTATATTTTTGGCTTTAAACAATAGTCTAATAAAACAAGGAATCATAGAGTAATAATAAAATAAGTTTGAGAACCTCTAATACATACATTTGGTTCCATTTATGGAGAACCTATGATATATATAGATGTCCTATGTTTATACATACTAATAATTTATTACTAACATGGGAGGGTTCCTAGTCCCATAAAAGGATTTGGGAAGGATCCATAAATATTTCTTAAATCAATAAAAGAGACTTAGAATAGGAAATAATCCCCCTAAAAATGATTTAGTGAACCCAAATTCCCATCCTCTCTACCAACCCATTTCTTTAAATGTTGCTGGTAAATTATAAGGGATTGCATGCCTTTGGAAAGTGGTTACACGATGACTTAAAATGAGTGCATGAGTGAAAATCCATTGGAAACAACAACAAAATGGTGAACCTGAAGTGAAATTTTTGTTAACCAAAACAACTATACCTCCAACATGTCAGCCCAATTTTTATTACAAATTCTATGAATCAAAAATGGGACTAAGGTGGATCCTTTAATGAAATTGTCCATTCATGTGTTTATTTACTTATGATACTAATTTGATGAGTTTTCATGTTTGTGTTTTTTGTTTCTCCTAATTTTTTCACCAGAAATATCTTCAATTCAAATAGAATACTAATAATCAAGAAAAACTAATGCATCAACAGTTATACATTATGGGTTCTCATTGAACCATGTGACACTGTTATCAACCCAATTCCTTCAATAGTAGGTGTAAAATACACAAATCAAGGAGTAACACCTTAACAGTATGATCTCAACATTGTTTATTATATTTTAATACCTCTATAACATGAGTCCCTACTAATCATCTACCAAATTATGAGTGATGTGGGTGAATAAAATAAATATTTTTTTCATTTAGAAGTGTTTCTGAAGCCTCTCCTCAGAATGCAACAACAATTACCTACCTTATCTAAGGGAGGTGGGTAAGGAGGTCGATCGTGGCCTCACCATAGAATAGGAGTCACCCAAATAGTATCCTACTAACAATTATTTCTTCCAATGTCATGTTCCCCCAATCCCTCATCCTACTAAAGATTCCAACTCATGGGTCCCATATCAAGTCACCTTGACCCAAACGCCTTGTATATCCCATCAACGGAGGCATACCATCAATAATAGTAATAATTCATGTGTCCCTATATACACTAAAGAATCATATTAATATACTATGGTGGAATATTGTTATCATTCACACATACCTATATGCACCCCATGATCCTGCCATCATATTTTGATAGCACCGAGAGAAGTTGTTTAGAATATATCAAAAATGAGTAGGGGTAGACAGGTATTCTTGACCCTATACATGAAGAATTTCGGAATATTATGATAGGAATTTGAGGATAGGAGTAGGAACACATTCCCAATCCAACCAAGTAATGGCTTCTCATTATCTTTTTAACTATACAATCCCATCAACACATCCTGACTTCAATAAAGTGGAAGACATACATCTCTACCCACATTCTACAAAGTTTTCAATATAACATTGAAATGGAATAAATCAAGAGAGAGACACATATTCCACTACCCAGCACCAGAGTATCTCATGAACATCCTTCAAGGGTTATTTAGGAGTATACAAACATTCCTAATCCAATATAGGAGGGTTATTGGCACACTCTTATGATAAATAGACAATAGGATTGGGAACTCATTTGCATTCTAAAGAGATATCATTGTCCCAATCCAATGTCCTCATTGGGTCAGGAACACATTCCTACAAAAACCATAAAATGTTTTCGTAATATTCTAGAAATATCAAGGGATTCACACATGAAATATCCCATATATTAAATATGTTGTTTTCAACATGCAACTCCAATATCCTGATGGATATAATCTAAGAAGAAGTATTCCAAGGAAAATATAAATTCTAGAAGTAGTTATGAATTCATGATCTTCTTAATGATAGTGTTCTTAATCCCCTAAAACATTTTAAAATGGTATCCCAATATTTTTTTGACTCGTTTTTTGATCAATAAAGTAGTAAATATAGTTGAAAAGTTCCACCACACAATTTTTCTACAAGGAACTCTTGAGGTCCCCCCCAATTATTTTACCATGAAGGTCTTCTTCATTTCCTTAATAAGATAAATCATGATAACTTTCTCATTATGAGTTCCATAAAATCTCTCCCCATGATCAAATGATCAAATATAAGTAATTTCCTTCCCATTATATTGACTACTATAAAATCTACCGAGTGTGGGTGGTGAAGGACTCCTCTATTTTGATGGACATTGATCCATGATAGTAATCCTCTACATGATTGAATTTTCTATAAAGTTCCTCCCCCATAGTGATATTTCATTTTGAAAATAAGGTCATACCCTTTTTGAATAAACTATAAGAAAGACATTATATCATGAGGCACTTGAGAATATGAGGTCAGCCACTCTTGATGCCTTTTCATTGACAAGATACATTATTTCTCATCCGAAAGACATCCTAAGGAAACTTTCATTTTATGAACCACACTTGGACCACCTAGATTCTACTATAATAGAGAAGATTTGTATCCATCATCCTTCCTATAATAAGGAAGTCCATAAATTACCACTTTTGTTAGAGATTTTAAAGTCATATATCATCGAATATAAATAAAACAAATTTATTATGAGGAAACAAATGGCCAAATACAAAATATCGATCAGGTTTTGTCCCATAGAAACCCCTCAATATAGAATTCCTAAAACATTGATAGAATAATCTACACATCATATTTATCTAAATCCATGTAAAATGGTTAAATATTTAAAATTAAAGTTATTTACTTATAAAGAATATGTGAATCATATCACGTAAAAATAATAATTTCCCTAACATATTGACTTGTATTTCCTTTCATCTGTATGATGCCTGAAATTTGGAAATCGTCATGAAATTTTTAAATTTTAATGCCTTGATGATCTAGGAAATCTATGTTAGTTGGTTTCTAACACTCTAATAAGAGTACATATCATAGGATGGGGAGAACATGTGGGATTTCATTTAACCTCACTCCCTAACAAATAAATCCCACTGAAATTTACATCATGCAATGTCATTTATTTTTTATAACTCTCAGAATTGAGATCTCTCAATAATAGATTGTACACTAATAAATGATAATCCATGACCAAGTTCTATAAACATCAGAACTGATGAGAGTGATCTATCAAAAGGATCTTACATAAAGAATCTATGAATATTCAAAAGGCTTCTCATTTGAGAACAACCAAACCTCATATTGTAGTATTACCTATGGTAGCAAGAATCACACATTTAAAGCATTCATTTCACCCATATCAGGATCAAAAAAATATTCTCTATATTAGTAGGTAAATATATATGGTTGTAGAAGTAGCAGTCTAAGAGAAACCTCAGCCTGTAGGGCTATGGAAATTTTCACCACCACCAAAATACCCCTCAAGGCCATCGAATCTCTAAAGGGTCCAAAATATTGTAGTAATTGAACATGAGAAACCCCAAACCATAAGGATAAGGTAATTTTTATCTCAATATATTTTCTCCCTATATAATTTATTTTTCTTCTACTTAACAATGTGTCACAAGATAAATATATATAGTTTAATACATCTCATGACCCATATTTCTCTTTGGAAACATGTACAACATTGTTTTCTAGATACTATCTCTTAATTACCCTTTACAAATCTGTTTTAGGAGAATAATTGAAGAAAGAAATATGAAGTCACATAAAGAGCATGATACAAAGTGTCCCATCAAGATTTAAATCACTCTGTAAAAGTATGTCATATTTCTCAACAAACTTTTCAAGGGAAATAAATACTCATATCCATTGGATGGAAAGGTTATGCATATAGTGTACTATGTATCATTAAATTTCATCATCAAAAGCCCTATAAAAGATATATAGCATGAATCTAGTATAGGGGAACCTGAGAAGGATGCTTCTATTCGAAATATGGTCCACACCAAAATAAATTAATAATGTTCCCATACTAGGAATCAAAGGTAAGATGAAAAAATTGAACACCCTCAAATGATCAGTTTCTACCACTTCGAGGACATAAAATAAAGAAATGGGAAAAAATTTCTATATCCCATATCTACCTAAAAAATATGAACCCCATACAATTGAGGAAATATTCACTTAATATTAAGATAAAATGAAATAATTTAAGTGACTCAATGGTGAGTTTCTTAGGGGTAATTTCCATGATGAATATGTTATTTGGGAGGATCATCAAATTTATCTTTCAATATATCTCCCTCAAAAAAATATCTTATCATACAAACATAAGCCGAGATAATTCATCCACAAAATATGGGATCTATTAAACTAATTTATTTAGATACAATGGTCTAATGATGTTAGGAATTCTATATATTATGATGGTATCTAGGAATATATCAAGTGGATTGCCCTAGGGATGTTCATACTAATTATCAACTACAAATATAGGTAGGCTAGCCATGTTAGGATATTCCCATCAAATCCCTTATTCAAATTTAAGCCTAACCAGTTTTTCCATCAAAACTCAATGAAACCATTGATTCATTGATAGTCCAACTTGAATCTAAGGAAGATTGGTGTGCAATAATGTTTCTAGAAATAAATCCTTACCCTCAATGGGAAGATGAAACACTTCCTCTGCCCAAAATTGGGAATCCTACTTTCCCAACATTCAATTGTATGGGGGTCTATAGTAGAACTTGATGCATTTCCCATCTCATTCATAAACCACAATTGAAGGAATCCCATCCATGTGACTATCTTCCTTTTATTTCCCTTATTCAAGAATAATCCCATATTTTTGTTCCATCAGAACTCATTAACACCATTGAATCACTGATAGACCAATTGGAATCTATAGATGGGCAGCATGAACCAGTACAGCCATAAAGGAATCCTTACCTTTGGTGTTTTAACGAAATTATTCCCCCAAAAAACCATGGGAATCATAATTTCCAAACCATCAATGAAATGTATGATCAATAGAAGAACTTATAAATTTTATATCTCGATGTTGTCCCATGAGAGGAAGCTTTGAGAAATAGGAAGCATCCAATATCATATGCTTCATTAAAATATGTGATGAAACAACTTTTTCTTGGTGTACTAATTTACTAGCCAAATCAATTAGAAGATCCCAAAATCTCCTCTAGAAATTACTTTATTAGTCCATCTCTAAGTTTTGATATACAAAAAAAAACTAATCTTTAAAATTTCAAGAAATGTGAGAATGATATATTATCAAACATTATAACTAGGTGGAAGGTTTTGATCTACTCCTTGAATCTTCAACTCACTAAAAATAGTTTTTGGATCTCTATAGAAAGAAGCACCATGATGATTCTCAAATTTCACTCATTCTTGTGAAATATACAGGGGGGTTTTTTGAAATTTACATAGTCAGTAAAATATTCAAAGACTCCATTTAGTGATCCAAAACTAATTCATGACCAATGTTGATAACCTAATGGAAAATAATTGGAAGAGTGGAAATTATAACCATTACACTCCAGAACACCCCAACACTATCTCCACCATTCATACCCATTAAAGATCATTTAGAACCTTCTCCTAAATAGAAATAGATACAACAACATCCCCATAAGTATGGGTTAAATGGAAGAAGTGTTCATTGTATGGGAATCAGAAGATTAATGTTTATTCCTTTTCATATGAACTAGTCACTAAATAATTTATTTTAGCTATAGAGAACAATTTATTAAGATTTTTGAGCCTAGAAAGTCTGATCAGTTTGGCCTTGATGATCAAATAAAGTATTTCCCATTTCACCAAACACTATAAAACACCATTCAAAAGTTCTTTTATTTTTATAAAATTCTCAAGAATATGGTTTATTTAGTAGAAGTTAAATTAAGAAAACCACTGGTACAAGTGACATGTTTTTATACTACATCATAATAAGAAAGTGGATTTAAATAATCCATTTGTAAAGGTGTGAATAATTTTGATAACTGGGTGACTAAAAATAAGATAAATCAATCTCATTCTATTCTCATGGTTGAGATAAAAAATCTATTTTTATCTCTAGTTTCTTCTACTATGGTGAAACCAAATTTATCAACACCACTGTATTCCAAGAGTTATTCATCCAAAAGAAAGCATGACCATGAAGGAAAGAGTTTAGTATAGGAATATGAAATTGTACTGATGCGAAAGATGATCCTAAACCTCTCATTTTTTATTTCTATAGCACTGAGAGTATGGGAACCCCCTTCTAAATAAAACCCTCAATAGATAAAGTAAAAATCTCTAATTATATTAACCTTATTCATTAATAAGGATCCTTTTATAATGATGATTATGATTTTGAACTCTAGTTCCCCATACCTAATTAGGGAGTTATAGGAGGATTCCATAGAATATAATGGAATAGAGGAAGAAAAAATCATTGTTGATCCCAATATCCTAGCTATATTCCTACCAAATTTATACAGGTGGCATGATACCTACAAACAATAACATCATGGATACCATCAAGAACATGGGGGAACCTCAACATATTTATATAATAATATTAATCCTATAATTTTGGAATACTAACTGACAGGTGTGAAATCCTTCGATCAGCATAGACTAGAGGGTAGACTTGGTCGACTTAATCCATTAGTGACAGGTGTGGCTTCTACTCTTGGTCATGTTCCTGACCCATCCATATGAAAAACTCTACCCCTAAGTCACATTCCATGGAGTGGACTCAACCCCATGATGATAAGTTCAAACCTCTTTCTCAATAATATGACATCATAAGTAAATTGGATATGGTTCCTTCCAATAACTCCATATTGGACACCCTAAATTTATCAAATTATCTATTATAATCACTTATAGAGGACATATTGAGTCCTCAATAGTTTGCAGTTGAGGTTGTATCCACTAAATTCTATCATTTAGAGAGAAATCCTATGAAATTTCACATATTCATCTCATTCACAGAGTAGTATTAGGGAAACTATTATATAGATACACCACAATGACATGTATATATTTGAAAAATGAATAACATTGAGATATATTGGGATTTCCTTAATAATATAATAGTAATAAACCTTATTCAAGTATTAAAACATCATTGGTTTGGTTATATCCAAGCGTATTTATATCCCTCTCCTCTAACAATTTAGAATTATGATAAAAGTGACTAGAAACCTCTTCGTTGAATAATTATGATAGCCCAATTTGGGTCCATCATCTATGACTCTTCATTCTTAGTTTTCTGAAAGGATACATCTTTCAATGTCCTATTAGAAATACCTTAGTTTCAATAGTATACAACAGTTTTCTCAGTATACCATCAATGCCTTAAATACAGTATTGATAGAAAATCATGAAATTGCATGGTGACGGGTCTCAATGTAAATCTTGTGAGTACCAATAAATTTTAGTGGAGTCTACGGGAGATAAATAAGAAAACCCATGATTGATGGTGTAGCTCAATTTACTACTCCAAATGGCTTTCAAATGGCCCTAGCTAACACATTTAAAGTGATCAGTGATGAATATTTATTTCCCATCCATCAAATTAAATATGTGAGTTGGGATTTGGGTACATATTTATTACCCCTCAAGATATAAATCACATCATATGGTCATAATAACATGAAATAAGTCTTTGATCCCCACAAAATTTGATGCACCCTAGTGAAAATTCCTCTTCTTTCCCCCAGATTCTCAGAAGACCCATATGTCATTAGTTAGATCAGAAGTGACTCTCATATCACCAATAGAGAGTGATAATTCCCTACTTTATCTTTTAAATTTTTGGATATTGAAACCTCTTTAAAATCTAAATATCCCTATTCATTTCTTTTTTTCCCTTGAGACTAAGGTAGAGAGAGGAGAATTTGGAGGATCTTAGGCATGCCCCTCTAACATTTTAGGAGGGTGTCGCCACCACTATTGATGATCTCTAGTAAATAAATCTTGGTATAGAGGAATATCCATGAGACACATTGATCACATAAACCATGTATTCCAAATAAAAATATATTTATACCTATTTTATAAAGCTTCATTGAGATTTGATCACCTAGAATGACCTAGAAATGTTAACCCTTGATCACATTGTATCCACCCACCACATGGTATTTCTAGAGGATCGTTAGGGTTATAATCAAGCAGCCAAAAGAATGGATATAATTTACACTTACAAGGTTTTTTGGGAAAAAATCCCTCAAGGTAACATTGCAGTATTTTTTGGGTTGATTGTGTTTGTTGACAAAGTAGGTTTTCCATAGAGAATTGTCGAGTTCCAGAGAATTTGTTGACAATCCTTGTTGACAAAGAACGATGACAAAGGAAAGGACGATCTGGAGGTGGTACAAAAGAGCAGTACAAGGTGGCGTTGTTTCCCAGTGTTTGCCAAATTTTTGGGGTCCAAAATTTGGAAGTTTGGTGAGCATCGTGAAAAGTGGATATCCATTAAGATCATATTTTTAATATGGAAAAGGCATGAATTTCGCGAAGAGAGGATGCATGGATTGGATTTCACGAAGACCATAAAAATGGAGGTGGTGATGCTTCGCGATTACGTCAAAGCTTCGCGAACGGCAGAGTTGAAGCACATCGCAGCGATGAAGGGCTTCGCAAGGGAGCTTCGCGGCGAAGGCGTGAAGGAATGTTGATGGTAATGCTCTGCGATTACGATGAGCTCCGCGAATGGAAAATTGCAGTGGTGCTTCGCAATTTGGACAGAATTCTGGCAGAAACTTTGGAGCTTCGCGATTTGAGATGACGTGGCATTGACTTCGCGCAGAAATTTCGAGGGTTGGTGGAATCGCCTATAAATAGAGGCCGACCCCCTCGAGAGAAGTAGAGAGAGTTTTCAGAGAAAATCATTTGCTCTCGGTTCGCGAAGGTAGTTTGCGTAGCCTGTGTGCTTCACGAAAGAAGAGCTTTGCGGCGGCTATTGTAGCTCTGCGAAAGTTGTGCGCTCCACGTTGGCTCAGTGAGATTCACAAGGGAAGTTTCTCTGCAACGACTTGAGCTTCGTGAAAAGTCAGGAGCTTCTCAATAATTCTTCGCAAAAAGTCAGGAGCTTCACGAAGGCTTGTTTGACCTTCGTGAAATTGGGAGCCTCACGAAGTAGGGTGCTTTGTGAAGGTGTTTCGAAATTGAATTGCCCAGTGGTTAAGAGGCAAAGAGGTATTCATCAGTCGATGAAAGTTGGACTTCAACATAGCATCTATCAATAGTTGAGGATGCATTCATTAGTGATAATGAAGAGACCTATAGGTCTATAAACTGTGAGTGGATCCCTTACAAGTTCAGTGAGCATAGGAAGAGGAAAAAGGTGATCCTCTCCACCGGCAGTGAGCCAGAGAGAGAGAAACAGGGAGTGACCCTTGGGAAAGCAGTGAGCTGACCCTAAATCTTTTAAAGGCAGTGATATTTGGACAGAGTGACTATACCTGAACTTTGTATCCAAATCTAGTGAAGAATAGTGTAATTTGGTATGACTGGAAACTTTTCGGCGTATGCTCCTTGGATGTAGCCCAGTGAGGGTGAACCAAGTAAAAATCTCTGTGTCTGCCTGTTTTCTTCCCTGCACTGCATTTAAAGCATCATCATTAGATAAAGAAGTAAAGAAGTGATCATACATTACACACAAGAGCAAAGAAAGTGACCCTTGTAATAAAGAGGTCAAGATCTAGTGGGGTAGGAAGAACTTTGAAAAAGAATATCCATACCCTGATTCACCCCCCCCCCCTCTCAGGGTATATAGGCCCCTATTGGCCCTAACAATTGGTATCAGAGGTAGGTTTCTTTTATCAGATTTATTTGCTTCGACTTGGTGTAGTTGATCCTTGTGGTTAAAGAATCGGACTGCTCTTATTTTATTGTGCCATGGAAAAGGGAAAAACATCAAAGAAGAGTCAGAAGTTAGGAGGTATTCCTCAGTGTAGAAGTGTGTATGGAAAAAAGTGTGATTCAATTAAAAGAATCAAACAGGTTGCTGAAAGAAGGCATGGATGAATCTAATAGGAAAAAGATTGATTCACTCAATCATGATGTTGGAATGAGTGAAGTACATGAGCATCGGAGTGATACTGAAACAGAAGAAGAAATTGAAGGAAGAATAGATATGCGAGCTGAGTTAGAGGCTGCTCTTGAGGAGATAGATGTTTGGAGAGCTAAAACAAAGAAATCTAACAAAGTTGTTCATGATTCCAAACTCTATATGCAGTAGTAGGAAGAAGAGAAGTCTGAGTTGATGGAAGAAATTGAGAAACTCAAGTTATCAACACGAGAGAACTCAGAATCATTTTGTGAGTATAAGCTTAAGATTGAAGAACAGAAAAGGTAGATCGATGGCTTGAATAGAAAAGTGAAAGAGAAAGTCAAGTGTATCGAAAAACCTGATATTTCAAGTGACGTTAGAAACACTGATGAAATTAAATATAAAGATATTCGGATCCGGGCACTAGAAACTGAGATCAACAAGCTAAGAAGTTTGAATCAAAGGATTATTGATGTAGCTACTGATCTGAGGGAGAAAAAGGATTCTCAAGATGAAGAATTGCAAAAGAGATCTGCAAAGGTAGATAAATCAATAGCTGATGTCACGGGGAAGAATCTGAACAAATACGAGATTCAAAACATGAAATCTAAAAATGATGATCTTGTGACACAGCTTTCTGAACTAGTTCAGAAGAATCAAAGGCTACAAAAAGAGAATGCATGTTGCTCAGATTCTGTTGCCCAAGAAAAATTAAAGGCAAAGGAGAAAAGTGAAGTGGTGGAAAAGCTAATACAAGAATTGGAAGTTGAGATGAGTAGAGTAAAGTCTCTCAAGAGAGAACTTGATGATCAACTTGAATCAAGTGAATTAAAGATTTAGAAGTTGAAAGAAGAGTTAGAATCAGTGAATAAGGAAATAGAGAAATCCAATGCTAGAGGAAAGCCTAAAATGAAGGATGCCTTGCACTTACTATTTGATTATCCTTCGGTAGGTGATGATGAAATGAAAAGAAAATTTTCTATTTCTGAAAAGAGGCAAGAACAAATTCTCTCAGCTCAAAGACCATACAGTTTGGGAAAAACTGGTATTAGATTTGATGAATCACCTCCCATGCATGATAGAAAGAGAGTTTTGAATAGTTCCAGATGTGAACAAAACCCTAAAGGTGGTGGAGATATGCCTAAGAGGACAGTTACAAAAAGAAGTGATGACATGTGCTTTTTCTGCGGGATTCATGGCCACACATCAAGCTTCTGTTCAGCAGCTCTGGAATACATTTTAGGTTGTGAAAACGGAAACATTACCAAATCTGAGAATAAGAAGAAGCATCATGAGAAATCAGAGAGAAGAGTCTCTCGGAGGAAAGCATTTGTTAGGTGCTATTACTATGGAAGAATGGGACACACCATGAGTATATGTCAGGAAGCTCAAGAGCTCAATGTCAGTGGAAGAACTCAATATGCATCAACATATCGACAATGAATTGATGAAATGAGGTATGAATTTTATGGAACATGTTTTATATGTTCTGGTTATGGGCATTTGGAAATACATTGCAGGAAAAAGAAAGTAGGAAAGGAAAAAGAACCTGAAAAGTTATCTCCACCACAGGAAGTGTACAAGAAAGAAGCCTATACTGGGAGACAAAGTGGTAAGGAGAAGAATAGGCTTAGAGCCTCAGGGAAATCACATGGGGCTGAACGAAAGGTGTATCAGTCACCTCCTCTATCATACTCACAACAGCTCTCAAGGAGAGAATGTGAACAAACCTAGATGATTAAGGGGAGATCTACTCCAGTTGTGATAAAGAATAATGAACGTTCAATGGAGGACTCACCACCGGGGAAAAAGAGTGTGGTGACTCAGACATCTGATAAAAGAAATATGAAAAAAGAATGTATTGAAAAATTTTCATGTCATGTTCCACAGCGAAAAGTGGAGGAAGGTGCTAAATCCTTGCAATGGTGGAAGAAGCAGGGGAAGATGACAAGTAGATAGGTTCCTACCCAGAGAAGGAATCAAGGGAAATGGAATTTTGGTGGAACATCAAAGACAGAAATGTGTACTAGTGGGTTTAAACCCCAAATGGTGAAAAAGGATAATTCTGTCGAATCTACATATCAGAGAAAGGCTCTAAATATGGGTAAAGAATTCTTAGTCATATGGCCAGAGCAGTTGAAGTTGGCAAGGAAACTAGAAGAAGAAAGGAAAGAGTGTGATGCTCTGTAAGAAAGAATCAAAGGGTTGACCCATTAGGATCAACCACAATCCTCATCTTGAGGATTTCAGAAGAACTCCCCTCTCCCTGTGTATATAAATGCAATTAACTAATGATTCATGTGTTTCAGGTTTTAGGGAGATACGATCCCAGGGGAGGTGGCATATAAAGATGCAAAGTGGAGAAGTGATGTGCCTCAGATTTTTAATTGGCTCAAATCTAGTACAATAGTTGAAGAAGAAAGGGAGAAACAGAGCACAATAGGAAGTGATTGTGTTATTAACTTTATCTCTTGTTTCCTACACCGAGTTTCAACTTAGTAGGCTTAGAGATTTTGTTAATGGCTCAACTCTGAGTGGAAGATGAGAATATATGGTGCAAGAAAAGAAGAATTTTTATGGGACTAACCCCTGGAAGTGTTTCATAACATAGGAGGAGAATTTAATAACAAAATCAGATGCAAGATCCATGAAAGAAATAATTGGATGACTCAGCTCAGGTGTTACCTATTAAGGGAAGAATGAAACACGGGGAGAAGAAGCAATAATCATGAATCTCATGCTTATCTTTTTTGATCTAACAATGTGGTATCAGCTGACTGCTTTCAGGATACCAAGAAGCTGTGAGGGAAAATAAAAGGAGTGTCAACAAAAATCTGAGAGAAGAAGTTCAAAGAAATGACATCATTGAACAATGACACAATGACAAGTTTTCAGGTGAAGGAAATGAAGCCACCTAAAAATTAATCAGTGAGCAAATTCCTGATGAATGTGTTGAGAAAAAAATCAACAAAGGGGGGGCATAAGTGAATGATGCCGATTTAGAAAATAATTTGACATGGGAGATTGTTTCCAGGTTAGCAGATAAAAAAATGTCATCGGTACTAAATGTATCTTTCACAATAAGATGAACGAACATGGCACAATGATTCGAAACAAAGCACGACTGGTGTGCAAAGCATACTCCCAAAGAGAGGGTACTAATGTTGATGAGACATTTGCACCAGTTGCAAGGCTGGAGACAATCAGATTATTCCAAGCCATTGCAGTGCAAAGAAAGTTCAAAGTGTTCCATTGAGCAGCCAGATGGTTTTATCATTCATGAGGATGAGAACAAGGTTTGCAGGTTGAAGAAGGTGTTATATGGGCTAAAACAAGCACCAAGAGCATGGTACTCAATGCTATATCAGTATTTGAAGAAGCTTGGTTTTCAGCATGGGGGATTTGATTAAAATATTTATTTCAACAACAACAGTAATCAAAGGATGATGAGGCTGGTCTAGGAAGAAAACATAATATTTGGAAGATCAGATGAAGCATAGTGGAGACAATCTTCTGATTTCAAGAAACATGAGTTCGAAATGTCTATGATTAGTGAGCTGATGTTTTTCCTTGGTTTAAAGGTTACACAAGGCAGGAATGATACATTCATTTCTTAATCAAAATATTCCAAGGAGGTTTTGAAATGATTTAGAATGGAAAATTCCAAGGAGATGAAGACTCTGGTTGCTACCCGGATAAAATTATCAAATGATGATAATGGAAAGGCAGTTAATATCACAGAATACAGGCAGATTATTGGGAGTATACTATACCTGACAGCGACGAGACCTGATATCATTTTTTCCACCTTCCAAGCAACGAGATATCAAATCAATCCCAAAGAAAGCCATATGCTTGCAGTGAAAAGAACACTTTGGTATATCAAAGGCATTGTGGATTTCGTTCTGATGTATAATGAAAAATCTCAATCAGTGTTATTGGGTTACACGGATGCAGATTGGGCTGGATCAGCAGATGATAGAAAACCAACATCACGAGGTGCATTCTATCTTGGTGGATTGTGTATTTCTTGGCTAAGCAAGAAGCAATATTGCATTTCATTGAGCACCGCAGAAGCTGAGTATATTGCGGCCACTCAATCATGCACACAGTTATTGTAGATGAAGCAGCATCTTGAAGATATGGGAGTGGAAGTGAATTCTCCGATCGGAATCCAGTGCGATAACTCAAGTGCTATAAATCTCAGAAAAAATCCCGTCCATAACTCAAGGACAAAGCACATTGAGATCAAATATCATTTTATCAAGGAGAAAGTGGAGCAAGGGCTTGTGAAGTTGGAGTATGTGCCTACAGAGTTACAGGTTGCAGATATTCTGACAAAGGCCTTACCCAAGGAAGAATTCGAAAGGCATCGACTGGCTCTGGGAGTTCAGTTGATTCCCCGCACTTAAAATCATGTGGATATGAAACCCACCCCCTCTCCCCGAGGTATGATGTGTTTTTCCCTAATGTGTTGATATGTGTTCTCTACTCTGTTATAGACTGCAAAGGAGTGACCTTTGGGTTCATTGACAAAGGGGGAGAAAATAGTGATTGTTCAAGGGGGAGACAATGTGGAGATTTGATAAATCACGAATGATATGGGGAGAAGCTGACAAGTGGATCAGCCAGATAGGGGGATTTGAAGATAGTTGAACGTGCTTAGTGATTGTTCAAGGGAGAGACAATGTGGAGATTTGATAAATCATGAATGATATGGGGAGAAGCTGACAAGTGGAGCAGCCAGATAGGGGGAGTTGAAGCTAGTTGAACGTGCTTAGCCAGAGCTTAGCTTGGACAACACAGAAAATAGGGCTAAAGAGGTGTTGATGTTGTGAGCAGAAAGGGGGAGTGTATAAAATCTGACGATTCTAGAAGTGATCGATCAAAGAATAGATATCACAACAGCTGAGGCTCGTGATAAAAGCAGAACAATGGTGTTGGAATGGTGAGAGAAGGTATCCATCTATCACCAATTGGGATCAGTGTGGTTCAACAATTGGTATCAATTTAAGAATTGGTATCGGGTTGGAATCGACAATTCGTGTTTGAAATGAAGTGATTCATTGATGAACTTTTCATACTACTCTTGTTTCTCACACCGAGCATTTCTCATGTGGGCTTAGAGTACATGTTAAGTGAATCCTTGAATGCTATCAGAATCGCAAGAGGCGAATGGTGGTAGCGGCTGGAAAAAGACTCAGTGAGGTATCAACGAGCAGAAAATATTTCTGAGAAGAGTTATGAAGAATTGTCAACAAACCCAAAGGGGGAGATTGTTGGCAAAAATCCCCCAAGGTAACATTGCAGTATTTTTTGGGTTGATTGTGTTTTTTGACAAAGCATGTTTCCATGGAGAATTTTCGAGTTCCAGAGAATTTGTTGAAAATCCTTATTGACAAAGAATGATGACAAAGGAAAGGACGGTCTGGAGGCGGTACAAAAGAGCAGTACAAGGTGGTGCCATTTCCCAGTGTTTGCCAAATTTTTGGGGTCCAAAATTTGGAAGTTTGGTGACCATAGTGAAAATTGTATATCCATGAAGATCATATTTTTAATATGTAAAAGGCATGAATTTTTCTAAGAGAGGATTCATGGATTGGATTTCGAAAAGACCATAAAAATGGAGGCGGTGATGCTTCGCGATTACGTCAAAGCTTCGCGAACGGCAGAGTTGAAGCGCATCGCGGCGATGAAGGGATTCGCGAGGGAGCTTCATGGAGAATGCACAAAGGAATGTTGACGGTAATGCTCCGCGATTATGATGAGCTCCGCGAACAGAAAATTGTCGTGGTGCTTCGCGATTTGGACAGAATTCTGGCGGAAACTTCGGAGCTTCGCGATTTGAGATGACGTGGCGTTGACTTCGCGCGGAAAGTTTGAGGGTCGGTGGAATCTCCTATAAATAGAGGCCGACCCCCTTGAGAGAAGTAGAGATAATTTTCAGAAAAAATCATTTTCTCTCGGTTCGTGAAGGTAGTTCGCGTAGCCTGTGTGCTTCGCGAAAGAAGAGCTTCACGGCGGCTATTATAGCTCCGCGAAAGTTGTGTGCTCCGCGTTGGCTCAGTGAGCTTCACGAGGGAAGTTTCTCAGCAATGACTTGAGCTTCATGAAATGTCAGGAGCTTCGCGATAGTGCTTCGTGAGAGTGCTTCGCGAAAAGTTAGGAGCTTCACGAAGGTTTATTTGAGATTCGTGAAATTGGGAGCCTCGCGAAGTAGGGTGCTTTGCGAAGGTGTTTCCAGAGTGAATTGCCCAGTTGTTAAGAGGCAAAGAGTTATTAATCAGTGGATTAAAGTTAGACTTCAACAGAGCATCAATCAATAGTTGAGGATGCATTCATTAGTGATAATGAAGAGACCTACAGGTCTATAAACTGTGAGTGGATCCCTTCCAAGTGCAGTGAGCATAGGAAGAGGGAAAAGGTGATCCTCTCCACCGGTAGTGAGCCAGAGAGAGAGAAACAGGGAGTGACCCTTGGGATAGTAGTGAGCTGACCCTAAATCTTGTAAAGGCAGTGATCCTGGGATAGAGTGATTGTACCCGAACTTTGTATCCACATCTAGTGAAGAATAGTGGAATTTGGTACGACCGGTAACTTGTTGGAATATGCTCCTTGGACGTAGCCCAGTGAGGGTGAACCAAGTAAAAATCTATGTGTCTGTCTGTTTGCTTCCCTACACTGCATTCAAATCATCATCATTAGATAAAGAAGTAAAGAAGTGGTCATACTTTACACACAAGAGCAAACAAAGTGACCCTTGTAATAAAGAGGTCAAGATCCAGTGGGGTAAGAAGAACTTTGAAAAAGAATATCCATACCCTGATTCACCCCACCTCTCAGGGTATATAGGCCCCTATTGGCCCTAACAAGTTTGAACTAATTTTGAAAATATTATAAAACAAAACATCATTTAGTATATTCAAAATTGAAATTGGATCACCAACAATATCATAGGAAAAAATAAGAATAGGTGTAAAGACCCGTAAAATTCAAGGGAAATTTTTTTCTTAATTTTCTTTGGAATTTTACAAGAGCGCGGTTTCTGACGGCACCTGATTCTGAGGCCCGGGGTTCCCGGAATCAATTTCCGAAGTTTGGCTCGGGTAAGTTCAGTGAACGAACGAGCGGGAATTTTCTAACTTTTGAACCGGTGCCCGGAATCGAATTCTGAGGGCACCGATGAACTCGCAGCGCCGATTTTCGCTTAAGGAGACCTTTTCCGAGGTTTCATTTTATGCGGGTTGAGAGTTAGTTTTGGGGAAAGTTGGATGTAGTTAAATAAATTGTGGAACACAATTTATTTTAAACCATGTTGGTTATATCCACCCAAAGGGAGTTAGAGGTGGGACCCACGTCCACTTAACCTCCCTTGAGAGGATTAAGTGTGGTGGGGCCCACACGAACCCTAACTCTTCAACTCCCCTTTAAAATCCCAATAACTCCTCTTCTTTTTAATTTTGACAACTTGAGTTATTAATTGAGATGAGTTATTTAATTTCAAACTTTTGAAATTCAAAGAGTTGAAGTTGTGTAAATAAAATAAGGCTTAGACTTATTTTATTTTGGTTAGTTTTCTCTTGCCACCATGAGAGGATTTGGGAAGCATTCTTCATCTTCTTCAACCTTGAAGAAGAACGCGAAGAACTCTTAAGCTCCGACGAAGAACGCAGTCACCATAAGAAGAGAAAGACGTGTCGTCTCTTCTCTTCTTCGCAGCCGGTGTGTTTCCGAAGATTGACGACGCCGCTTCTTTCAATCTTCTTCCCGTGTCAACGAAAGAAGACGCCGCTTCCTCCTCAGGCTTCCTCCGTCAGCTTACGAAGCTTCTCCAGCGACGTTACCTCTTCGGACGCACCTCGACGTCAATAGAATCGACGTTCGATTTCCGCGATGCCCGACCTCCGCGACGCTTGTCTTCCACGGGTCATTGACGAACATCGTTCCTGAACCAAGGTAAGGGTTTTATTTTAAATTATTTCCGTTCTTGACTCTGGCATGTTGAATTTTGTGGTTTTCGACTAATTGTTATCGAATAATGTGAGGGGGTCGGTCCGCACAAACACGGCCGACCCTCCTCCTTTTTCTTAAATGTTTTCTTTTTGGTTGGTACGAGGGAGCGTGGTGTCGTCGCACCACGCGGTTTCATGCGGAACATATGCGCGGCGCCGTCGCGTCGCGCCGTGGAAAGGAATTCAAGGACGCGACGCCGTCGCGCCGCGTCGAAGGAAACCGAGGACGCCGCGGCCGGAATGGGGCCGCGGCGGAGGGGCGCGGTGCCGTCGCACCGCGCCGGACGACAAAGGTCGTGGCCAGTTCTGGGCCGCGGCGGTACAAGGTGACCAGCGGCCAGCCAGGCCACCGGTGTCGGAAGCCAGAAGAGGACCGGCCTTTGCTGGTCCTATTGAGAAGGAACCGGCCGGCCAGGTCGGGCTGGCCGGAATGGAGGAAAACCGGGGGAAATAAATTCCCCCGTCCAGCAGTCAACGGCCCCCCATAAATGAGGGGGGTCGCGGTTTCACAGGGGGGGGGGCAGCCCCCCCCCCCCCCCGTTTTTCCAACAGCTCGGCCGAAGGGCGAGCTGGCAGCGCGCCCAGCGCGCTGCGTCCAGCCGGTCCGCCAGGCCGCGCCGCGCTGCTGTTTCACAATGGGGGGCAGGCGCCCCCCGTTTTTCCAATAGCTCGGCTGAAGGCCGGGCCACGCCGTGCCGGGCCAGGCCGCACCGCGCCAAGCCGTGCCGCGCCGCGCCGCGCCGCGCCGGGGCAGGTCGACCCAGTTCGGGCCCACCGGGGGGTCTCGGGCCGGGTCGGCCCGGGCCCGAAACCCCCGTTACCGAACTGTTTGGGTTCAAATGCCCATAACTCGGGATATGGACCTCCAAACGACGCGCCGTCAGTGGTGATGCGATCCTTGGATCGAGACAGTCGTTTTGGTATATCACACTCAAGGTTTTGGATTACTTTGAGTTCGGACGGGTTGGTTCGTACACGAAACCAATCGGGCACTCGGAGCGGAAACGCTCATATCTTGATCTACGGACGTACGATTGACGTGTCGTCGACTTTGTTGAGTTCCTCTTAGTGAGACAGATCTTTTGGCATACTCTACCTGAGGTTTGGATGCAGGTGGAGTACGGTCGGGTTGGTTTTTCCTTAAAAACCAACTGGGCCCCTGGGACGAAAAAGCCAATAACTCTCAGACCGGGCGTCCGATTGACGCGCTGTCTGTTGCGTTGAGTTCCTGTTGACGATACGGAACTTTTGGATACATCAACTCTAGACTTTGTGACAATTGATGTATCAGATTCTCGGCTCGTGGAGCGGACCCTCCTGAACGAGCTTGCTGTGTGCGGGAACCCTAGAGCTGGTTGCGACTGCTACTGTTACTGCGACGACGACTGTGCAGAGATCCTCAGTGGATTTGACGACGACGACTACAGCACTCAGCGATCCTGTGTGGATCAGTGCTACCGATCCTGTGTGGGTCCGATCCTGTGTGGGTCAGCGCTCAGCGGTCCTGTGTGAACCAGCGCCTACAGATCCTGTGTGGGTCTGATCCTGTGTGGGTCTTTGCGGGGGTTAGTACCTATCGATCCTTTGTGGGTCCGACGACTTATATGGATCAGTGATCATATCTATCGTCCTCGAAGAAGTATACATGTGTGAGATGAATCCTGTGCTTTCCTGTGTGGATTGTTTTGTGCTATCCTGTGTGGATTACGTTTTCTTTCCTGTGTGGAATACGTATACTTTCCTGTGTGGACTAAGTTGTACTTGGGCTCGGAGGTTGGAACGTATTGAAATTGATGACTTAGGTATATGTATGGGCATATACCTAAGCAGTGTCGGTTGTTACTTCGTGTTTATATATCTTCTTTGTGGTTTATCCTTTGTGGATTTTGGGAGACCTTCAAGGGTCTCGGGGTCCCTACTAAGTAGCTTATACTCACCCCTGCACGGGCTATGCCCGCACTACGTTGTGTTGGTTGCAGACGACGGACATCGTTGATCGTGGTTGAGGCTCGCAGAGCAGGACGGTACCTGGAGGTGGACCACTGGGCGGGACGTACTCGGAGCAGACGGTGGGACCCGAGGAGCAGAGGAGCTATCTGTACCCACCCTTCAGGTGGGATTTCCAGTGGGCAGCTCGGCGTAGCAGCTTTTACTTTTCAGTTGTTGTTTTCCCTTTCGAGTTGTACTTTACATTCAGTTTTGGGTTTGTATACTGGCCCACTTACTTTTCCGCACTTACAGTTGTACTCTGTTTTACTTAGTGTTTATTTTTCCGCTTGCTTACTATGTGGTGCTTGTTTACTTTACAAAGGAAATGCCTTCCCTTTTTACTGGGATTTACGCCTTGGTGCTAGTCGCCAGCCCCTGGCCTATGGAAGGCGGGCTTGGGGTAGTCACGGCACGGGCTCCGAGAACGGGTCGTGACAATAGGTATATCAGATTTTTCATTGACATGAGATATCTCAACTAGAATTTTTGAAAATAATATTTTTCTATCCCAATTATAGAACTTTTTTTCGATTAAATGGATATATATCAATCCCTTTACTTAATGTATGGATATTAAAGATAAAAATTTATATTAATGGATTCTAAAAATAAATATTCCACTTCTTTTAGGTAATTAAAAGAAATATATTAATATCAATTAATTCCTTTAATTTTGATGAATGATGACGATACATATCAATCTTTTATGAACTTTATTTTCAAAACCTTCTTAGGGAAGACCATTTAATGTTACACTGAAGATCTTGCAGTCAAGTCCCAATAGTGTTCTTCTTATATTTATGATATTAAAACTTTTTTACAAAAGTTACAATACCACAGATTGAAGATGAACCCCTTACAATGTTTCTTCGGGGTTACATTATGAATGGTACTCATCTTTGTATTAAACAATAACATCATCAAGTTCAATCTTGACATAACCAAGGAAATCCTTTCTATGACACCTCCTTGACACCTCAAATAATTGAGATAGATCTAGGGACACCATGCCTACATCATACGCTTCATATAAAATCTTATAGAAAAGTGTTTACCCTTCACTAAATTAATTTATAAGGTATTCACCTACTAATGGACTAATTATTTTCATGAAAATTTTGATAGTCTCAAGAAATAACTTTTGATCCCACAACTATTGATTCCACCCCAATTGAAGAAAATACACTCATTTTATATGTGACAACAATTGAACAATCACTAAATTCCTTTTTTCACATATAAGAATGACACAAGGAATTATAATAGCGTCTATTACCTCTATAAAACAATGATTAGTACTGAGACTTGATATTTAGACATCGAGATTAATAAACTTGTGTAAATTTTTGTGCTCTAAAAATTGAGGCACTAGTTGTAGCATCATGAGGTCAAATAGGTCTCTCATAATGACCTACTAAAATAAATACTCTACCATCCTAAATTTACATGACTCTTGGAATAGTGGTTGGTCAATATGAAGTAGTTTGAAATTGAATTTTTTTCACAAAAAAAATAAAATGATATAAATTAACAGCTATTCTAGAAGCACATCCTTTCTTGGAAAACACACCATTGAACACAGATATACCTAATGAAGAAGTATTATTAATTCAATACTTCTCCCAAATATAAGAGATATACATTTATGGTGCTTCCATAAGCCTAATGGGGAAAATAATGGAAGACCCTAAACTCAACAAAGTCGGTTTGGGAATCATCCTCATCTCTCTAGCCATGGAATTTTTTCTCTATTCCTTTTTTTGTTAGAAGGTTTCATGAATATTGAGGAAGAGTACCATTCCTCATTGTATGCTTTTATTTAGTGCTACACATACCAATAACTGACCAGAAATTAAAAGGTGACTCAAAGTTGGTAATCAAGAATATTAACGTTGATTATTCTATAAAAAAATAGATTATTCTTTGCCCGACTATGTATGAGGATTAATGGTATAATTTTCCATAAGATCTGACACATACCTATATCCCACTTTCACATAGTGCTTGAGTGGATGAATTAGATAATGTGGATATAGCCTAAGTAGATATAGATATAGATGAAACAATCATTAGCATTTCACATCACAGGGTTGTTTCATCATTCATTGGTAACAACATGGAAGAGATCAATTAAATTAATCCCACCACTGAAAAATATGATTTTGTGAATTGATGGATGTCTCTCATATTGGACTATATAAATATGGGATTTTTTTTTTGAAAGAGTAATAAAAGATAATATCTGATAATGGGAAGTCAAATTTTCCCTTTATGGCATCCTAAATTCTCATAATCTCCTCTATAAATGAGGTTCAAACATAGTTCTCCACATATTCATTTTAAGATTGGAAACTCACACTGTCATAGAGGAAGTTCATGCAGGTTCCTAGGGTTCTCATCAGTTAGGGACTAATATTTCCCATAATATTAGGATGATTGGATATTTATAGACATCAATGACATAATATTATACATATTTCACCATGATATTCTATGCTTTTCAGATATATTATAACTTCATCCATAAACCCATGGAATTATTAAAAACCTCCAAATATTCAGGATCATTTTATATCTAGGGAATAGATGTTATGCTTCCATATCCCCCAGAAACATCAATTTAGTTCAATTATATCCTCACTTCCAATAACTTCTTATCCAAGTGGTTCAAGGTTGTATCCCTCAAATAAGTTATAGAAAAGGGTATCATCATTACTAAGAAGACAAACATTTTTACCATATTGTGTGTCCCTGATTCAATAATGATGGATTATGGAACCAGATTATGTTATTCCAAGCTTAAAACACTATATCAGTAATATGATATTAATTTTAACCACTCATCCTACCACTATAGAGTGGAAAATGGATAGATAGAGGCATTCAAGAAAACCCTATTTAATATACTTTACAAGATGGTGGATAAATATAATAAATATTAGAATGAAAATATTCATAATTAATTATGTTATTATCACGGAAAAACCTATACTGTTACACAAATGGCCCTATATTCTCTTGTATATAGGACAGAACTAGTTTTACCCATTGAGGTCTAGTTACCTTTACTTTTCATTTTGATCTATGATCAATTGTCCATGAAGTAGAGATCTTATAATTGATTGGATGAGTTGGAATGGTTGGATGATAAAAGTTTATGTACCATGTATCATTTAAAGGTTCAATGAAACTGAGTAGTAGAATCTTTCAACATGAAAGTTCTCTTTCACTCATTCCTCTCGGGATAATCGGTATTAGCTCTTAGAGCCCCAATGATACATGGGAATAAGCCTCCAAAAATTTAATCAAAGTGGGAAGGACCTGTAATTTATACTCTAATGGATCATATTCCTTGATTTGTATTGATGGTGAGCATATCACTCCAATCACTAATGAAAGGTTTCTCAATAAATTATTTCCATATTTTTAACACGTCATAAAGTTTGGGTTGAATGATGTTAAACTATCTAAGGAACATCTTAGTCACACAATATAAAACTATAAAAAAATTTCTTATTCAAACAATGTTAAACTGTATGATAGAATCCTCACCATATGGTGTTAAACTATATAGTTACAGTCCCTAGTACTTAACCTTAAATTGAAATGTGGGATTTCATCTCACATAACTCTAATATTCCTAGAGTGTCAAATTCCATGTATACTTTTTCTCCCCTACATGAGAGCTTGATTAGTGTATATTTATTTGGTACATAATTTTTCTATTCCTCAAAACATTAATACCCCTTTCCATGGATACGACTCAAATATGTGCAGGGGGCTTTTTCTTTTTAAGAACTACATATGGTTTTATTCTCATTATAATGAGATACGTACTACTGCTGAGATTTACTATCCTATTCCCATCCGCGAAATAAATAATCCCCCACCCTTTTTGTATGATCCATATCTTCACAAGAGATCAGAATATGAGTTCTCTCATTTATAGACATGTGCTCGAAATAAAATGCCTCTTCCCCTACATATGAGTCATATATTTTTTGGGGATTAATTTTCTTTCTAGGAACTACTTATGGCATGATTATCATTCTAAAGAGATACATAGTGACATTAGGATTTCCTATATTATACCATTTCATGAACAAAAAATGGTTCTCTCCCTAAATACGATCTGGATCTATGTGGGGAGTTACTTATAGATAAAAATGTGGGGATTGATTCTCGTTCTGATGAGATATGTAGTCACACCAAGATCCTTTATCCTAAGCCCAGCTGAAAACAAAATAAAATTCATTTTCCCTTGTATATGAGCCAGATATATTCTAGTAAATCCTTTAGATATCCACATAGAGTTTATTCCATCCCTCTCGATAAGATCACAATTACCCAGTCACAGAAATATCAAGTCTAAATGCTTAAAATAAGATTTTTGAACATCTTTATTTCAAAAACCACGTTTCATTTCTACAAAATCATATTGCCACAAAACATAATTGGATATTGGTGAAAATATAATTTAAATACAAAGGAAATCGTTTTTTTTACTATCCATACTACTCCCCAGACATGTATCTACATATGTACCTTTGATACGACCTGTAAACTATAGTCATATTCATCCTAAGGAGAAAATCCACTTATGTTCATACTTTATAACATCGTCAAAATTTAATTTTCATTTTAATCATTGTATGTGATCACTATTTATGTACTTTCTTATGCCACCACATCAGATCTAAGAGATCTAAGTTATGATTTACAATGTCTCCACTATATTCCAAAAATGTGTTTGAGCATTCTTGACCTATAATCTCTAAAAAAAATTCATTTATCTATTTCATTAGTCCAAGCACTATTACCTTAAACAATGTGCATACATTCATTTCATTAGTTCTAAATGACATCTTCCCACCTCAAATATATGTTTTGTATATAGTGATTCAATTACTAAGGGGTGTGAAATCATATTTAATATTTTTCTTATCCATGAACCCACTTCATATCTCTCATGTCAAATTAAAAAATATCCAATTACTTGATTCAATATAATTATTTTTTAATCCATTAAACTTGATTCAATCAATACTATTGGTTCTAAATTCCACATAAAAATTGGTAAAATGGATTGATTGATCTGAAGGGACACTATTGGGATTTGATAGTGAATATCATAGTGTTTCCCTAATCCTGTTAAGTAACCCCTATGGGATATTTTGTTCCCAAAAGAAGGACCACTTGAAACCCATATGCAACCCCTGGAATGAGTGTTTTAATGACCAACATATCCCCACTTTTCTCCATTTATTGAGTGTGGTATTATTATTTTTCAATTACTAAGGGTTATTATACTCCCACCTGTATCCATTTCCAATTGAACGGGACATTCATAGGTTATGATTTAAACATATTATAATAAAATTATTCAAGTATATTCAATATCCTAGATATTAAAAACATGAATATTATACCTATTTTCAAGAAAAAATCATTGGTCAATGCTTTATGGCGTCAAAATGCAGAAACTTTTAGTCAAAGATCTATCACTATAAACTATAGTTATATTGTTTAAATTTATATGACCTTAAACTTCATCTATATTGGTCTCACTTACAAGACCTTAAACTACATATATAAATATACATATAAATCACTTTGATGAAAATCGGAAAATGGTGGTGTAGATAGAAGGTGAGTCTTCTCTTGCTAGACACACTCTTTACATGGTCTAAGAAAAATCTCCCACTTGAAATTGAGAAGAAATAAAATTGTGTAGGTTGAAAATTTGTAAAGGGAGATCTAATAAAAAGATTATTATTTCCCATTAAGTATTTATTATATTGGACTTAATAAAAATTTATGGCATTTCATGAAAATGAAAAAATATTGTGGGGCCGGCATACGACCCCAATAACACTCATGTTATGCTCACTAGGTCCCTTAACATAGGAAAATGTTATAGCATCCTTCCGTTATAGGAATATTGGTTTGGATACTTCCATAAATGATTGTAAAAGTGTGAATTGAGATCATATATCTAAATAGACCAAATCTAGTGTTACAGTGAAGGGAAATTATAAATATAGTCATCTATGAGCCACACCTAGTAGAATAACATTTTGACTCGTGTATTCAAGAATTATGACCAAATTTTTTATTCAGAGTCCAATAGTTGAATTATCTGATATATCTTTATATTAATTTTAAAATCATTGAAAGTTATTATGAAATTTAATTAAAATATTGAAGAAGAGATAGATAAATTATGTTTTCATTTATTCATCAAAATAATGAGAGGAACATCCACATGATGGGGTCTCTCTCTGTTACAAATACCCTATTGAAAAATATGCACTATAGAAACCTAAAGATCATCATGGGATGGATAGGCATCCATAATGACATATTTAAATTCATCTAGCCATGCAATATCAATTTCATCAATGGAGGGATGTCTCTCCACCTTAGTAATTTCCATATGCCTCTCGACCCAGGTGTCCTCTGCATGTCTTTGATTCTCTTCCAACTTCAACCTAACACTATTAAGATCTTTTTGATGTTTTATTATTTGGGAATCCACTTTTTTAGTAATTTATAATTTCCTTAATTTGATGGATTCATAATGTAATTATTGTTGAAGTTATATAGCCTAATGTTTGTAAGATTGTGCTTATTGTTCAAATAATTAAATCCATCCCTCTGCCACTACTCCTTACTCTCATGCTCAAACAAAAACCATTACAATGTAATAGAGGTTTCAATAATTGAATCTCCCAATTAATAGAAGTATGAATTAATATTGAAGTTAATGTAGGTGTGTATAGCTCATCCTTTTGGGTGTTAGATATAAGTTTCCATATACTCTTCCAAGAACACTAACAGTTGGTCTGATAATAATCATTGATTTTCTAGTCTAGATCAGATTCACTCATCAAAATAAGAATATAATCAATAATTAGATCACTTAGATGGACCAAGGTTTTTTTCTTTGGGTCTATAAATTTAAGAATCTAAGGTTCCATGTTGGGGACCAAAATTTGTGATTTTAATTTTGAAAAAAAGTCAAATATATATATTAGATTAGTATTTTGGATTCAATGAGATGGATAGACACCCACCCTTCTCATATGTTATATTGGATTTTTTGGTTTTTTTACCTCGATAAAAAAAACCACCATGGCACATCCTCTAGTAGGTTTGACTTTGATAAATATTATGGATGAATAAACTATCAATATATCCCCATCAATAGGCACCCCTAGTGCATTATCATCTCCCTTCATAAATTTTTCACCCATAAAACCATGATTTCTCTCCATGGTGGCCACCTTCTATATATGGTAAAGATAATCCTTTGTTAGGTATGAGACACCTATAAGAGATGAAAGTTCAGCCTTTAGCCACTTGAACTCTTAGTTAGTCTCTTCAAGATCGTTTGATCGGGATGGGGTATCAAAGGCTACCTAGAGGTCCTCCAAGTTGTGAATGGACTCAAAAAATATAATGAATATTGTCCCTCCATTGAAATCTACATCTATGAAAAAGTAACTTCATTATACAATGAGGGGTCCTTCGCCAATGGAATCTCCTCTACAATAGGTACAATTGTTATAATGGTAGGAATTTTAGCATCACTCAAGGAACCTATAATAACATCCTAGGGTTTTTCTTCAAACTTCAATAAAGACAGATATTATTTAGTCAAGAAACCCAGGTATTATTCAATATATATTAATAAATACCTACATGTTCATTAAATATAGATATACCAGAAGTTTACCACTATCTTTGAGAAAAATATTCCTGGCTAGTGTTCTCACTATTAAATGGGTTCCAAACCCATATAAATGAAATTCATCTCATGTCACTACTTAAAAACCCACCAGTAGAGGAAAAATATAAGAAATGCCTTAATATTCTACTTTCTATTTTTTTTTTAGATATGTTTTTCCTTCTTAATTTCCTCATCAAGTTCATCCCTAGAGGAGGCCTCGATAACATATTTAAAATATTTAACCACTATTATCATCACCCCCATTTAATCTTCTCACTCTTCCTTCAAAAATCATATATTGGGATGATTTCATGCTCTATTATGAGACTTTATAATTTCTTAAGAAGTAAACTTTCATATTCATGTTAAATGAGTGATTCTCACTCCACATCCATGAATTGGTCGATTACTCCTTCAAGAATTCCCCAATCCTTTATGGACTTATCCTTCTGAGTGATAGGAACCCTCGAATTAGTGGCATGAATCATCATATCAAACTCCCAATTATTTTTCCATAATTATATGATTTTAGATTCATAATAATATTATAAATAATCTTTTATTTTCTAATATAATGAATTTGGATGTCGTTTTGTAGAGGGGAGCATAAATCTATAATAGTGGATAAGGAAGACCTAGCTTTCAAGAACATAATATCTTCTGGATATATCATTTTTAAATTATTCAACAATGTACCTTGTTGGTGAAAATAATATTTAGGTCTCTATGACTTAATTTTCTTCTAGGACTTTCCACTATGATCAGGGGATCTTGTTATTGATTATATATAGACATCCTTGGCATAAAACCCAGATAAACAAGATCAAATCTCAGTGGGGAGGAAATTAGAAACTCATGATTCTTTGAAGACTTAGTAACCTCAAATGTTTCATTCCTCTTAGAGGATTTCTTGGCTATTCATTTCCCCAGACCAAAGGAGATTAAATGGGCACGTGAGGAAGAGTCTTGGATAATATCCCCTATGGGTATGTTGACATCCAAGTTTCAGAATAATCATAGAATAACCTTATTAATTCATCCTTAGGATAAAGATTAATCACAAAACTTATCCTCTCTTGGTCCATCGTCACCTAGAGTATTCATGATACCATAGGGTTTTCCACCTGTTTCACATCCAACGGAGGTGATAGCATATTATATTGAATGTATTGGAATTAGCATACAAATAGATAAGGTGTATAATACTCACAAATGATGATTTAGTCAATCTCATCCATCAATACACTATCTATTAGTGACCTCATGTAGGGACCAAAATAATATAATTCCTTTCCATCATAGTGATTTTGATAACAAGAGGTGTTCTATATAGAAAGAAGTTGAATTACATGTGGATTCTTAACAACGTGAGGGTGGATTCTATTATTAGTGATAATGGAATAATTACATTAAGATACTTTATAAATTATCTAAACCTATATTGTGGGATCCCCATGGTACTAATAAGGTCATAAACATTAATGTGTAACACTATTTGACCACACAAAATATGGAATAGCCATGATACATGAAAGGGTGGATTCCCATTATGAAAATACAACAAGAAATGGTGGATCTTCTCTATGGTTAGTTAATCCAAACCCATCAAATTCGCCCCCCTATTTCAATCTTAGGTTCTAGGAAAAAATTACTCTGCCTGACATTGTTATCAGATTCAGGTACTGGGAGGAGATACCCACTTACCCACATAGTGAGTAACCCTACCAAACGATTATTCACTAGTATTGTAAAGATGAAATTATATACCCATTTTTTATACTCTACCCACTCAAAATCTAAAAAATATCTCCCATGTAATCCTCTTCAATGAATGGAGGAGCATACTATTCATTTATTACATGTATGCTTATGTTTACAGGGATCTCGAAAAGTGTTCATCCATGAATTGAACTTCATGTTGACTCAAGGACTAGGATATTTCTCTATCATATTTTAGGATAATCTCATCCAATACCAAAATAAATATGACACTCATTAGACATATTCTCTTACATATCAGGGGGAATTATCATACATGGAACCAAGGATAGTCACCCGTAATATCTTATAGAAGTCCCATAAATTTATTCCCACTTTTCCATGAGTGATATGGAAGGTGTTGGTTTGAGGATTCTAGTGGCTTGAAAGCTTAAGGATTATCTAACTATATTTATAAAAAAATCTGATATACCCATATGAATATATAAATAGTGGTCTGGCTGAGATTGATCTCAAATTATACACATGTTACCTAGAACCATTAGGCCAACATCTATTTTTCTTTGAATCCTCTCAAAAGATGAAAGTCTCATTCATCATTCCATTCCTTATTTTGATCAATGGAAGAGTGAATAAATATGGAGCAATAACATTGAATCATAGACTATGTTATGATATTTCTATTATATAGAGTTTTCTTGTCATGATGAAGCAGAAATGATAAGTATCTACTTAATTATAGGTTTTAAGTTACATTTTATGATATGTTCTTCCAACCCAATTTATTGTACTTATAAATAAATAAACATTAGAGAAATTTTGGGTTAGGGATGTCCCTGTAAGACAATAGTTAATAACTATATCCAGAAAAAATGTATGATTTCAATTATTCTTGATGATGTTTCTTCAAGATCTTGGATAAATCTAGTAGAGATGGTCCTTAATGAAAAATGAACCCTTGATTGAATTTAGTAAGAATAAGATTGAAATGAGAATCATCTTTTTCATCTAAGACAATGTTAGAAGATCTAGACATTATAAACCTATAATGGATTCTGAAAAACATGTAAATAGAATAAATTAGGAAAGAATAAGAGGATACTACCAAATGATGATGATCTAGGTGTAAATAAAACCCAAAAATAATTTTAAAAATTTAAAGTTTTACCGATGTGACTTTAGATAAATTACCCCATTAAGGTACCCACCCTAGGATGATCTCAATATGCCCCCCTCACTGGAGTGGCCCAGCTAAAGTCCCCTCACTTGGGTGGCCTCGCTTAGGCCCCTTAACCCGGGTCCACTACTAAGGGGAATATCACCAATTCGCACCATATATAATCAAAATAAACAATGAAAATTAAGGAGAATATATTTATTTGATAATTTTATAGGGGACCATCCTTATTTATACATTGGTTTCCATGCCCATCCCAGTTAATGTGGCACACTATAAATGGCTAGCATGAACCACTCAAACTCTCTAGTATAGATTTCTCCAAGCACCTTAGTAGGAATACTGGTAATTATACAATTTTTGTGCTAGTTGAAGGAGTTACCTAATAATCTGATCCTCAACGTTTTGCATAGAAATAAGTCTACGACAGTGCATTTTGTGGGCCTCCCTTTTGAATAAAAATGTGAATGTAAAAGAAGTATAAAGGTTTCCTTGGATCACTAGGCCAGGGTCCTAGAAACTTTCTCACTCTTCCTCACCCAAGTTCCCTTTCTTCACCCAATCTTCTTCACTTAGGTCTCTCACAATCTCCAAGCCTACCTTACCCAAGAAACCTACATTCACTACCTTAATCGATCAACCTACTATACCCAGCCTTTGGGTTTTTTCAATAAATATATCCCCTTGTGCCCCATATAATGGATTATTTTCGCACTACTCTATTATAGAGATAGATAAAATCCCCAACATTCTTTTACCAGGCCTTTTTTCCTCTCCTAGGTATCCTACAACCATCTAGGACTTAATAAATATAACCATTAGTAAGTGGTGATCCAATTTCATAACCTAAGAAACCAACCACTTGGGGTCCCTAACCTAGGTGACCAATAACTTGGGGTTTATTACCTAGGTTACCAACCCCATGGGGTACCTCACCTAGGTGACCAATCACTCTAGGTTCCTTACCTAGGCTACCAACCACTCGAGGGCCTTCACCTAAGAAACCAGTAAATAAGGGTTTCCAACCATAGCGGTCATCTATTTCGGGATTCCTACCTTCTATCCCATTATTATAGGGTTTATTATTCCTTAAAATATTATCCTCCTTTACCCAAGTTCTTATTTAACACTATTTTTCATCAAGGCCTCCCCCATGGCCACTGAATTATCATGACCTGAATATCAGGCACACCAGTGTGCCCCCTTTTGGTCATATATTCCCTTGTTAAAGGATTATCCCCAACTTTCCCTCCCTAACTAATGGGTTTCATAGGGAATTTTTAATGACTCATCCCCTTAGAAATGAGGACCCATTTCTGGAGGAAATTTTTCTAATCTTCCTAGTTCAGGCAGTGGTGCATACTTCCTATACTATTCCTAAAACATAAATAAAATCCATAGAAAATAAATCTTTTTTTCAATTAGTGGATGTGTAGTCACAAAATCAGAGTTTAAAAACAAACAATAATATTTAAATCATTATCTATCATAAAGTAATCCCCTAATCTTTCTTTCTATAAATCCACCTCTAATAACTACCCTATATATCAGTGGATGTGGTGAATTTCTTGAAGGAATCTTTCCTTATGTAAGCCCATAGTATTTTTTAAAATATTAAATATTCCTCTTATATTAATTACCCAATTTTTATCAATTATTGGATGGGGAAAGAAATTTGATCTTAGAATTCCTCCTCAAGTAAAATTCCCATCCAATTATGAATTAATGCAATTTCATCGATATTTTAATGTCTCTTTTTTCTCACAATAAACATGATTCAAATGTTATTAGATATATATTGATAATAATTCCACTATCATGATAAAAATTCCTCGTCATGGTTATCTTTATTAGGTGTAAGACCAAAATCCTTCAACAGGCCTCCTTCTTAGGTGTATTCCATAACTCATTAAACAATCCTCTTTCTTAGGTAAAATCCATGGATCCACCACAGTACACCTTGTTAGGTGTAATAATCAAATCCTTAAATAGTAATCCTAATTATATGTAAGCATCATATTAATCATGGTCCTCCTTATTAAGTGTATTATCTAACTCCTTCAACAATCCTTCTTTCCAGGTGTATTCCCAAGCCCCATCATGAGCCCCCTTCTTATGTGTAATCACTGGCTCCTTTAATAGGCCCCATCCTTAGTTTTAATACCTATATCTTTTAATGGGACCTTTTCTTAGATTTAATCCCTAGATACTTCAATGGTATTCCTTCTTATTAGTAATCCTTATCTCATTTTATGGGCCTCCTTATTATGTGTAAACATCTACTCCTTAAATTGGACTCATTCTTATGTGTAGTCCCCAACATTATCACATGACTCCTTCTTAAGTGTAAGCCCTAAATACATTAATATTACTTATTCTTAAGTATAATATGTGGATCCTTAAATGGTAATATTTATTAGGTGTAATCACTAGCTCATTCAATAGGCCTCCTTATTAGGTGGAAGCCCTAGCAACTTCAACGGGCCTCCATCATAGGTGTAAGACCTGGATCCTTCAATGGACCTCCATCTTAAGTGTAAGACCTTCATCCTTAAATGGGTATTATTTTTATTTATAGGCCCTATATGATGAAAAAGGCCTCATTCTTAGGTTTAAACCTCAACTCCTTCAACAAGCCACCTATTTAGGTGTAATCCACATCCTCCTATAGAACTATGCGGGATTCAATTCCTCTCTCGATGGGATACATAGGATGCCTCCCCAAGATTAAATTCCTATGTCATCATAATTATATTAATCTCATGGGACCATATTCCATTTTTTATTAACTATAAAGGGCCAATCAATCATACTTCCTACACCTACCATTTATATGAATATTTTATCTAGTAATACTTGTTATATAATGTTCAAAATATAAGGAATGGTCATTATCACATGATGTTAAAAGGTATGATGTTTCCAATTAAGTGGCACAAAAATACATGAGTTATGATTCCTTTTGTAAGGATATGTAATAATAATTATCTGCATCCAATCCCAACACCAAACTAATCACCACCTTCTCGGACAACTATAAACTCCAAAGTTCCTAGCTATATGGATATAAACATAGTCTCATAAATCAAGGAAATGATATTTAATAACGAAATAGTATGGAGAACCTATAACACATAAATATTGTTCCACTGATGGAGAACCTATAATAAATATAGGTGGTTCATTTATATAGATGATAATAGCTTATTTCTAACTTATGTGGTTAACTAGTCCCTTATTGGGATTTGGGAATGATTATAGAATACATCTTAAAACTATAAGAGTGTTCTCTAGTAAGAAATAATCCCCCTCAGAGTGTTTAGTGAGCCCAACCTCACATCCTCTTGACTAATTTATTTTATAATATGTCAATAGTAATGTAAAAGCGACCACCTACCTTTGTAAATTAAGTCTACATTGACTCAAAATGAGTGTTTTTATTAAAATAAATTAGAAATAATTAGTTATATGGGATAGGCATACTCTGTGTCTAATGGTCACTCAATGTCATGGAAAAAAGGTAATGTATGGTAGTGAGTTATAGAATTTGATATTACTAGTGGACATAACTTTAAATATTCATAAATGTTTCATAGAGACCTTATTAGATCCCTATATAGCTTTTGTATCATTGATTCTATGATAGAGGCCTCTTTTTGCTAAAATTTATAGATCTGGAGATTCATAATTTTTTTCAATTCTACAAAGGATCATGGGGTCACACTTTGTAGATAACTGAATAGGGATTGATTATGACTAAGTGAGATACTCAAAATTTGTTTTAGAGTTGATCCAAATGAGTTTTTGATGGGTATTCACACAGTATTACATATGATGTGATACATTGTCATTTTGAAGCTATCTTTACAAAATAATATTAAAGGATATCTAAAATAGTTATGGATATATTTAATTGAGTTATTATATTTGATACAATATAATGTGAAATGAAACGAAAACATTTAGGATTTAGTTCAAGTTGAAGATTAAAGGATATGGTATAAACTAAAGCCTAAGTATAAGGATATGTATCTGTTAAATTATCCTTAAGAATAGATTGAAAATATGTTGTGTCAAAAGTATCCTTAAGAAAATTATTAACAGTAAATTTTTATCAACATATTTTGATATGCCTGAGATCCATATCTTGAGGATACATTGGCTCAATATATGGGTGGTTACACTATGCATGAGATGTTTTTTCTATTAATGATCATTGGAAAATGAATTATAAATTTTATAATTCCAAAAAAAATCCATGTTTTATATAATTTAAAGAAAAATCACATAAGATGAAATGAAAGAGAGTTTCATTCATTCAAACATAAGTTGAATGAGTTATCTGATGCATTTTCTCAGGTGTTATAATGAATCAGTAAATTAAATAAAACCTGATGGACAGTTGTGATCCTACATGATGCTCATCCCAAACTCCCTAACCCTGATTATATCTCTATCTTCCTTCATAGAACTATGAGATTCCATTACATCATGGGGAGAAGGTGGATCCCATTTGAACATCAGATGATTTTGTTTCAACCTATGAATACTTATGAGATGGGGTCCCTTTGATATCATCTCTTGTGATCATAATCTACCACATAAGATAAATATGGATATTTTTTTGGATATTCATTGAATTATATAGGTTTCTTCATTTAAAGTTTTATGAACTATTTCTATAATATTTATTGGAAATATTTTTTTGGGTTTTTATTTTCTTCCATTGCATCTAATAAGTGTTAATAAATCCCTATGAAATCTAGAAATTGGGTAACTATTGTTTTATGCATGTATTATGAATATATCAATGTATTTTGATTGTATTTGTTGTCAATAAGTATATAAATATTTTTTACATTATGAGGAAGATATCAATGAGTGAATAACATAGATAAACCCATGAGTGATGTAGTGTTTCATGGTAAGGGGGAATTTAATGTTACCCTTTATAAATTTATTTCAATTTTTTATTAGATACTCATTTATATATTGTAAAATATATATACGTGAGTAACTATATTAATTATTTAATGAAAAGGGAAATGTATATAATGATTCTTCTGGTAATTATCATGTAAAAAATCCAATATAGTATCATTTAAAAATTATGATTGGAGATCAGATCTTGTGATGATTCCATGATAGGTGTTGTTGGATGTTAGAAGCTCTATCTACAATTGTGTTATAAAGTTGAAAAATATTATAACTTGAGAAACTATTATTAAAGTTGTATGAAGGATATATGTTATATAGAGGGTCAATCCATGGATTATCATGTGTAATGGAAGATATAATAATTAGAAGATATCTCTTGTATGATGAAATTAAGTTGGTTGAGGTGTAACTTGAATTAAATAGGTGGTTAAGGTTTATTAAAATACTCCAAGTTGAGTATTCATTTTTTGCAAGACTTTTGAAATGGAGTTGAAAAACATTGTAAATTTTATTATTTTTTCTAAATTTATTAGTGTTATTCTAAATTTTGTTGTTATATATGGATTGGGCCTTAAAAGTTTTGAATATGATTTTATTTAATTTTATGTGGTTTTAGAATTCTCAGTATGAGTGAAAATTAAAAAAGGCAGTTTATATGTAAGAGTTACTTACACTATACATCAGAGTAAATCTAGGGTATAATAAAAGATTAGAAAATTTCTTAGATAACTTAAACTAAGATTTGTAAGAGTCATTGGACTCATACATAAAGGTTTTTCTAAATGTTGAGTGTTGAAATATTCAAAAATCCATAGAACTTACCAAAGTACATAAGAGTCATCTAATCAATGCATATAGGTATTTGGAAAATGAATTTGGTGAATAAAGGTAATTCGGACTATGAAAACCAAAAATTAACATAGTATTAAAGAGCGGACTTTGAAAACAAAAAATTAACATAGTATTAAAGAGCCTCCATGTATACATAATGGTTAGTTCTAGAGTATATAAGATTAAAAATCTATTACATAAATGTTAAAATTTTGGAAAACATGTAAATATTTCATTTGTCGAATATGATATCACTATATCAAGAAATGAGAGTTTCAGCAATTAATAGTATGTTCAGAAAGTTAACTCATAATATGGAAAAGTTGATCTTCTATGAAATAAAAATATAAATTATTCAAAGGGTAATTTAGATTCAATATGAAGTTGATAAAATGAGTTTCCTTGTCATAATGTGAAGTATCATGTCATGAGTAATCTTGAGAATGAATGGACAACTAAATATGGTTCTAAAATATGATATGTTTCAACCCTGTGATAATAATGTCATGTTGTGGTGTGTAATGATAAAAACAAAATGAGTAAATATTGAGTCATAATTTTTTATTGCATTGCTGATATAATAAGAAAGAGTATGTCACACCATGATATGAGATTCAATGCTATAATAGTATTTCTACATATTATCATGATTATCATGGAAGATATTATATATATATTTCGTAAGAATTTTTTAACACCCCAAGCTTCCACGGTACGCTTCTATTTGAATAATACAATAGCTTACATTGTACGCAACTTTGAGTTCTAACACACCATGACCAATCAAACTAGAAATTAGGAATTATAATACCCACTTTTTGAAATTTTATAAAAAAATTCAAATTGGACTTTATTTTTGGATTTAGAATATCAAAATTAGATTAAGGTTAATTTTTGGTATTTTTCTGAAAACTTTCAATTTTTGATGAATAGTGAAAAACATTGTGTTATTGTTTAAAACTGAATTTTTATTTAAATAATTAGTTATTTTATTTAAATTTATTTTAGATAAAAATAGATACATAATACCTATATATTTTCAATGTAATTCATTGGGGTAATTTTATAATAATATTAGATATATAAAATTTTATTGAACTAGGCGCATTTGCAAATTTTCATAAAACAAAATTTTACCACTTCTATGAATTGAATTTCAAAAATCCGAGAGACGTGTTCGAAATTAGTAAGTAAAATTTGGTTCAATAGGATGAAAATAATTTTTGGTGAATAGTAACTTTTGAATTTTATTTACCATGGTTAAAAGTAAATAGGGTAATTAAAGGTAAAAATGATATTATAATTACCCTAACACATGTACTAATTCTATTGGATAAGTGTATCTTGACCAAAATCAACCTTATGAATAAAATATGATCCTTTTGGTCCACTTTTATTAAATTAGTACATTTATTATTATTTTATTTAAAGAAGAGTGAAAAGTGTTAAATTTAAATTTTAATAACTAAAACATTTTTAATATAGAGTTATACATAAGATAAATTCAACTATAAATATTAATTAGAAATGTAAAAATATTTCCTGCGTATTTTTATTTTATTTATAATTTTTAGACATTAAATAATTAAATTTATTTATAACACAATGATGAGGTGGTAATTACCTTATTATTGAAAGATTAAAATAATTGATATATTAAATATTAAAATAATTGTAAATTGAGACTTTCTATATATTCCACGAATTTTATAGGTTAATATGACATGTTATGGTTGATTAAATAAATTTTTTTTGAAATTATAAAGTTGTTACGACTTTTACAAAAACCAAATACTAAATAGTGTCAAAATTGACAAATAAGAGTTTTTAAAACAAATACTATATTATTAATTGATATAACATTTATAAATATATCATGTTTGAAAAAAGGATTTATATAATTTTATATATATAAATAATGAACCACTTGGGGTTATCTTGGCTATTTATAGTAAGTTTATTATCCATTTATTATAATAATACAATAATACATGGTAAAAGTTAAATTATTTAAATAAGAGTTAAATCTAAAAGATAAGGTTAATATGGTGACCTGAACCTATCTAAAACCTATTGTTTGAGTGGTTTTAAACATATCCCCACCTTATCTTTGAAATTAATCCTTTTTAAGCTATTATAAACTGAATATAATTGTATAATAAAATAATATTTCAAGCTTTTCCTAAATTGACCCTCATCTATCTTATAAAAAGGTACTTCCCCTTCTCTCAAAATAACACCTCTAAATACATTTGTCTTAGCCAACCCCTGATCAAATATCCTCCCAACTACCCTCACTTTGACCTAGAGGCCTTACATTGATCATATATCTGACCTAAGGATCCCTTTTGATCAACTAAAAAGTAAACACCTGAAGAAGAGGTAATAATTTCACCACCTCTTTCAAAGTTCTTTTCTTCTTCCACTTCCTATTTCTTTGTTTTTTCTATAAAAAAATAATAGATATAGTACCTTATACATACTGTGATGTTATTATAAATATGTTACAACCATATTCATTATTCTATCCATCCTATGAATGACAAGTCACCATACATGTGTACGTCTGGCTTACCGTCTCCACGTCGTGGTGTAATTTGTTATTCAAACACTTCATTATTTGGAAGGGTATAATATTGAGTATAAGTAATTTAAATAATAAATATAACACATTAATTATTATTTATATATGATACACCATCCAATTACATATTATTTCACCATTAATAGAATGATATTGTCGCTCGTGCGTACGTATGAATTATCATCTCCACAAACGCGATGAGATTCGTCCCCCACCGTAATCATTCAACAATACTTTTCATTTTATGATTAAAAATAATTTTTAAGAACTTAATATCATTCTGGATATGAATCAAATACATCCTATCCAAAACAAACATGACTTATGTAACAAAACATATAAATTAAAATAAATTAGTTAACACCTGAAACAATGATACTACTGAAATATTATTAACAATGAAATATTAGAAGATCATATAAGATATCATATTTACGTATGTGGTTCTTGTATAATTTAATAAAAATTATTTAACTATTATACATGAGGTTAACATACCCTCGATCAAGGAAAATTACAAGGTAATGGTTAATTCTACAATCTCTTCATTATCTGAGGTTTTTTATACGTGAGTATCAGCTGGGAGATCTTTATCATCCACATTCATGTTCTTAAAAATGTATTTCAAAATATTTTTACTATTTCCTAGACTATGGGATAATTTTATTTATACCCTTTTTTGACTTTTTATAAAAAAATTATAATGGAATCTTTTCTTCATTTTCCAAAGAAGGTCTTTTACGATCTTTATGACAAAATTAAGGAAAGAATGTTTTTAACTTATACAGTGGGTGTAGCTATTTTCCGACATTATGACACCATTGAAGATTCCCTTACAATCTTATAATAATATTTTTAAAATAATGCTTTCATTTTTAATTACATGACTTTTAAATTATTTCAAAATAGAAAGAGATATTTCTCTCAAACAGTTTTGATTTCATCTATGTCAACATCCTTTGATGGATTTTACACTTGTTTGAAGTTGATTTATTATGATACAATCTTCCATATTTTATAGAAGGTTTTGTGATATGTTTGACTATGGATGTGTTATTTTTATACCATTCATGGTTTATGTTTAAAGTATTAACATTTTGTATGATAGTTTTAATATGAATGTTTATGTTATATTTCAACCTTTTCATATGAGGAATGCATTGGACTTAGTAAGTGACAGGTGGAGCCTACTATATATCTTTGATGAATCCATAGGTATCATGATACAAACTAGTGTCTTGGAACCAGGCCTTGACAAAATCTTATTTGTAGTCTTGTCACGAGGCCTTGACTATGTGGTTATGATGTCTGTCATTATGCATTCTATCATTATGAAATTGGCTATTGATATTACATGTGATTATTTGACTAGTAGAATATCCATTTTAATAAGTAAATGGAATTATTTGGTTTATCTTTTCAATATTATGCTTTAAGTTTAAAATGATGGTGTTTTAGTCTTATACGTTTCCTTAAATGTTTATGCTTATTTGTGAATGTTTTCTCTATATTGTTATCCTTTCTAAGAACCTGAGCTCACCCCTTTCTATGTTTTATTTTTTCCAGGATGTGAAGAAGTATATTATGAATAACCTATATGGATAGTCTAAGGGAGATGAATGTGTTAAAATGAGACACAATGTTGTTGTTTTTCATTTCATAATGTAATTTAAAACTTATTCTTATATCTAGTACTTCCAATGCTACTTAACTGATTGGTCTTTCGGGATTTGATCCCTTGTGATCATGAAAATGTTATGTAATAATGCACCGACTCTGGGTAACTTGGGTCGGGGTGTTATAGTTGGTATCAGAGGAAGTTTAGTACAAACCTTGGAAACTAGATTTAGAAAAACTATGATTAGAGAACATTACCCTAATATTGACATTGTGGATTAGTATAGAATAACTTCCAAGAATTTTGGTAATGTAGAGATTTTGTGATTTTTCGAAGAAATACATCCCTGTCTAGATACGAGTAGGTAGAGGTAGCTCTGGCACAGATGTACCTAGGAGTGAAAACTCTGACAAGGAGTTTTGGGCTTGACCTGGGGTACCCTGGTACATTAAAATGGGTCTTGCCTCACTCTTGGTTACAACACTCCCAAGGGATATTCTTAGGATAATTCACATTTTCTTTACAAACCATTATAAATTATTTATGACTATATACCTACTCAAAGAAAAAAAATTATGATTATAGATTATATCCATAAACTGTTCAATTTATTTTAAGTGTTTTACAAGTTTGGAATTATGTATTGTAATTCATAAACTAATCTAGTGTATGCCATTGTTTAGAAATGGTTCCTAGTGGAAGGAATGGAAACCGTATCAATGCACTTAATCTATGTAGGTATTTCCATCATACTCAAGATAATTATAGTGGAGTTGGTGATGTAACTGGTGCTGATCAGCTTATCACCATACAGGGATAACTCACTTAGGTTATGAATAATAACCTAACCCATATAGAGCACCCTAATCCACAAAATGGAGGATCAATATTAGACCGATTCATGAGGAAACAACCACAAAAATTCATTGGGACTACAAATCCATTTGTATCTGAGAAATGGTTAAGTTCCTTAGAGAAAATATTTTATGCTTTGGGGAGTAGCGAAAGGGAAAAAGTTGTCATGGCAGTTTATCACCTCACTGGAGATGCAGATCAATGGTGGTTATTAATTCAAAACAAAAAATAAGATGAATAAGTATAAAATATGGAATGGAGATAGTTTAAAGAGATTTTCTTATAAAAATACTTTTCTCGTGACCATCGAGCAGATATGAAAAGAAAATTTCTAACTCTAAGGAAAAAGTAGGATGAGAATATCACAAAGTATGAGGTTAACTTTACAAGGTTAGAAAGGCATGCAGAAGATTGTATAAGTAACCCAAGGAGTAATAAAGATCAATTCTTTGGTGTGTTAAAACAATTTCTCCGTCGAACATTAGTCTCACAATCCTTCTCATCGTATTAATGTATTATCTCATGTGCTATCAAGACATAAAAAAAATTCTCTAAGTCTTACGACTTTAAAGAAAAGCAAGATAAGAAGAGATCTCCTGAACACTTTAAAAATGGAAATAAGGGGGAGAAGGGAAAAGATGAATTTACATCCTATGGTAATTGTTGGAAGAAACATCCTGGTACATTTCTGAAGGGAATGGGAGTCTGTTACAAGTGTGGTAAAAAGGCCACCAAGATCGTGATTTCAATGGAAAGAAAGAGTCTATCAATGGTGAATGATAAAATTGTAGAGAAATGGGGTATTATGTAAATTAATGTCCTAATATCCAAGAAAACGTATCTCAAAAAATAACAAGAGAGCAAGGCCAAGCTTATTCGATCACTACTATTGGGGATGAAGCTCTGAATGACATAGTGGTAGGTAATTTAATGGTTTCCTCAAGTTTAGCCAATGATTTATTTGATTCTGGATCATTACATTGTTTCATATCTTCCCAGTTTTCTAATAAAATTATATATTTCCAATTTTATTTAATAAGGTAGTTTTCAGTCAAAACTCCAAAGGGAATTATCATTTCAACAAAGTTTTGTGAATCAGTTCCCATTAAAGAATATAAATGTTCTTTATCTGTTGATCTCATCATCATACCCATGATTGAATTTGATATAATCCTAGGTATAGATTTTATTTAGGACCATGATGTGAAAATTTATTCTAAGAAGAAGGAGGTTACAATTTTCGATGATGATAAGGAGTACTTTATCTTTAGAGTAGAAGCATCACCACCAAATTCTTATCTAGATCTACCCCCAGTAGCTCTACTAAATTCAATTACTGGTGAGGAATAGAATGAAAAGGCTATGAGTGAGGAAAAAATTTTCAAAATAGAGGATGTACCTATTGTTCAAGAATACATTGATGTGTTTCTAGAGGATTGACCTAGACATCCTCCAGAATGAGAAATTGAGTTTTCTATTGATTTAATTCCTGGTTCAAGGACCATATCAAAGACCCCTTATAGAATGGACACTATGGAATTAGTGGAACTAAATAAACAACTAGATTAATTGATTAGTAAATTATTTATTTACCATAGTGTTTCTCCATGGGGAGCCCATGTTCTTTTTGTTATGACGAAAGATGGATCTATGAGGTTTTTCATTGACTACAGGGAGATAAATGTTATAACAATAAAGAACAAGTATCCCCTACCTCACATTGATTATTTATTCAACCAAATTCATAGAGATTAATATTTTACAAATATTTAACTTCGATCTGGATATCATCAGTTGTGTGTGAATAAGGAAGAAATTCTGAAAATGGAATTTTGAACCAGGTACAGGCATTATGAGTTTACAGTAATGCCTTTTGGACTGACTAATGCACCCTATATTTTCATGGATCTAATGAATAGAGTTTTCAAAGAATATCTTGATGAATTTTTAGTGGTATTTATTGATGATATCTTGGTATACTCAAAAATATACAAATATCGTGAAAATAACTTGCGCACTATTCTGAAAACCCTTAGAAGAAATGAATTATATGAGAAGTTTAGCAAGTGTGAATTCTGGCTTCAAGAAATTTCTTTTCGTGGCCATATTGTCTCTAAGGATGGAATATCTATCAATCCTTTAAAGAAAAAGGCAATCTAAGAATGGCCAACACCAACAATTATCACTAAGGTATGCAGTTTTATTGGTTTAGCATATTATTATAGGTATTTCGTCTAGAATTTTTCCTGATTGGAAAACCCATTAACCAAGATCACATGTAAAGGGGTTAAATTTATTTGGAAAAAAGAGTGTGAAGAATGTTTTGAAGAACTGAAGATAATATTAGTCAATTCTTCTATCTTGACTCTACCATCGGGGAATGATGGGTTTGTTATTTATAGTGATGCTTTAAATAAATGACTTGGTTGTGTCCTTATGCATAATGATAGGGTTATTTCCAATGCATCAAGACGGCTAAAGATTCATGAAAAAAACTATCTCACTCATGATCTTGAGTTAGAAGCTGTAATATTTTCTTTGAAGATATGGAGACACTATCTCTATGGTGAAAAATGTGAGATATATACCGATCACAAGAGTTTAAAGTAAATTTTCTCACAAAAAGAACTGAAAATGAGGAAAATACAATGTCTTGAACTACTCAAGGATTATGATTTCACTATACACTTCTACCAAGGAAGGAAAATAAGGTTGAAGATGCTTTGAGTAGCAAGGATCATGGTGTTTTGAACAAGATGAGAGTTGAAATGGATCCTATGTTTATAGATCTAGTAAAGATGGATATGGGAATAATCATGGAAGGTGAAACATAAATACTTTTTCAAATGGTACTAGAAAGGATAAAAAGTTATTAGACTAATGATAAGGAGTTTAAAAAGAAAATTAAAGCTATGAATAATGGGATATTGATTGAATTCATATATGAAGATGGAATTTTGAAATATGGGAAGAGACTTTGTGATCCTGATATACTTGATCTAAAAAGGGAATTGTTGAATGATGCTCATATCTTTAATTTCTCTATACACCCTGGTAGCACAAAGATGTATAAATATTTGAAGGAAATTTTTTTGTGGGACAACATGAAGAGGGATATTGCTGATTATGTGTCAAGATGTATGGTTTGTCAATAGGTTATGGAAAGAAGAAAACATCCTCGAGGAGTCATGCAACCTCTTCCCATACCTGAGTTGAAATGGGATGATATTACGATGGACTTTGTCATGGGGATACCAAGGAATCCTAGAAGGAGTGATGCAATATGGGTCATTACTGATCATATTACCAAGTCAACACATTTTCTTACTATAATAGAAGATTTACCACTTGAAATTTTATCAAGAATATATATTAATAAAGTTTAAAGACTTCATGTTGTACCCATATCGATTGTTTCTGATCGTAATCCCCATTTTAAATCAAGATTCTGGAAAAGTATTCAGAAAGACCTGGATATTGAACTTCATTTGAGAACTTCCTACCACCCTCAAACTGATGGACAATCAGAACGGACTATTAAAACCTTAGAAGACATGTTGAGATCTTTCTCACTTGACTTTCAAGGTATGTGGGATCATTATTTACCTCCGGTAGAATTTTCCTATAACAATAGCTTCCATTAAAGTATTCAGATGGCACCAAATGAAGCGTTATCTGGAAAGAGATGTCGCACACCAACTTGTTGGGATGATGTTGGTGAAAGAAAACTCAGAGGCCTAGAACTTGTTGAGGAAACAATGTAAAAGGTGAAGGTTATCCAAACCCACATTAAAGCAGCTCAAAGTAGGCAAAAGAGATATGTTGATAACTGAAGGAAAGATTTGGAATTTCAAGTAAGATATCATGTTTTCTTTAAGTCATCTCCATGGAAGGATGTTATATGATTCGGAAAGAAGTGAAAATTAAGTCCTAGGTACATCAGACCTTTTGAAATTCTAGAACGAATTAGAGTTGTAGCTTATCATTTGGAAATGCCGCCAAGTATCTCTAAATTTTATGATGTGTTCCATGTACCACTGTTGAGAAAATACATGTCTGACCCAACGCATGTACTCACCTATGAAGAAATAGAACTAGAACCTGACCTGCCTTATTACAAAGATCCTATCATAATTATTGATACCAGAAAACAAGTTTTGAGAAACTGGACGACTCATCTGGTGAAAGTTCTATGGAGAAACCATAAGATGGAAGAGGCAATGTGGGAACCTGAGGAACTTATGATGAAGAACCCCCTAACTCTTTTTATGCAGTAATATTCTATAAATTTCAAGTATGGAATTGTTTGAATGAGGGAAGAATGTAACACCCCAAGCTTCCACGGTATGCTTCTCTTTGAATAAAAAAATAACATGTGTTGTACGCAACTTTGAGTTTAACACACCATGACCAATCAAACTACCCATTATGAATAGTAATACCCACTTTTTGAAATTTTATAAATTTTATTTTTCAATTTGGACTTCATTTTTGGATTCAAAATATCAAAATTATCTTAGGGTGAATTTTTGGTATTTTTTTGAAAACTTTCAATTTTTGATGAATAGTGAAAAACATTGTGTTATTGTTTAAAACTATCTTTTTATTTAAATAATTAGTTATTTTATTTAAGTTTATTTTAGGTAAAAATATATACATAAAACCTATATATTTTCAATGTAATTCCTTGCCATCATTTTATAATAATATTAGATATATAAAATTTTATTGAACTTTTTACCGTCTTTTACCCACCTTCTAGGCGCATTTGCAAATTTTCATAAAACATAATTTTACAAGTTCTGTCAATTGAATTTCAAAAATCTGATAGATATGGTTTACATCATTAAGTAAAATGTGGTTTAATAGGATGAAAATATTATTTGGTGAATAGTAACTTTTGAATTTTATTTACCATGGTTAAAAGTAAATAGGGTAATTAAACGTCAAAATGATATTATAATTACTCTAAAACATGTCCTAATTCTATTATATAAGTGTATCTCGACCAAAATAATCCTTAGGAATAAAATATGATCCTTTTGGTCCACTTGGATTAGATTAATACATTTATTATTATTTTATTTAAAGAAGAGTTAAAAGTGTTAAATTTAAATTTTAATAACTAAAAAAAATTTAATATAGGGTTATACATAAGCTAAATTCGAATATAAATATTCATTATAAATCTAAAAATATTTTCTACATATTGGTATTTTATTTATAATTTTTATACATTAAATAATTAAATTTATTTATGACACAATGATGATGGAGTAATTACCTTATTATTGAAAGATTAAAATAATTGATATTATAAATATTAAAATCATTGTAAATTGAAACTTTCTATGCATTACACGAATTTTATAGGTGAATATGTATGTTATGGTTGATTAAATAAATTTTTTTGGAAGGATAATGTTTTTATGACTTTCACAAAAACCAAATACTAAATAGTATCAAATTTGACATAAAAGTGTATTTAAAACAAATACTATATTATTAAATGATATAATATTTCTAAATATCTAAGGATCAGAAAAAATGACTTAGATAAGGTTATATATATTAATAATTAACCACTTGGGGTTCTCTTATCATTTTATAGTAAGTTTATTAACCATTTATTATAATAATACAAGAATGCATGGTAAAAGCTAAATTATTTAACTAAGAGTTAAATCTAAAATATAAGGTTAATATGGCTACCTGACCATATATAAAACCTATTGGTTGAGATTTTTTCGACCCATCCCCACCTTACCCTCAAAATAAATCCTTTTGGAGCCATTATAAACTGAATATGATTTTGTAATAAAATAATATTTCAATCTTTTCCTAAAGTGATCGTCACCTCTCTTATAAAAGGGTACTTCCACTTCTCTCAAAACCACACCTCCAAAGCCATTTTAATCAGTCAAACCCTTCTCAAATATCATCCAAACTACCCTAAATTAGACCTATATTCATTAATTTGATCATAAATCCAACCTACAGATCCATTTTGATCAACTCAAAAGGAAACACCTGAAGAAGAGGTAATAATTTCACCACCTCTTTCAAATTTTTTTTCATCTTTCACTTCCTATTTCTTTGTTGATTCCATAACAAAATAATAAATCCATTACCTTATACATATTCTGATGTTATTATAAATATGGTACAACCATATTCATTATTTTATCCATCTTATGAAAGACAAGTCAACATACGTGTGTACGTACGACTTATCGTCTCCACGTTGTGGTGTAGTTTGTTATTCAAACACTTAATTATTTGGATGGGTATAATAATGAGTATAAATGATGTAAATAATAAATATAATATGTTAATGATTCTGTATATATGATATACCATCCAATTACATACAATTTCACCATCAATAGAATGATATTGCCACTCGTGCGTACGTACAGATTACCATCTCCACGAACGTGATGAGATTCATTCCCCATCGTAATCATTCAAGAATAATTTTCATTTTATGATTAAAAATAATGTTTAAAAACTTAATATCATTCTGGATATGAATCAAATACATCCTATCCATAAATAATTTAACTTATGTAACAAAACATATAAAGGAAAACGAATCAGTTAACACCCGAAACAATGATACTACTGAAATATTATTAACAAATAAATATTATAAGATCATATATGATATCATATTTATGTATGTGGTTCCTATATAATTAAATAACAATGATTTAACTATTATACAGGAGGTTATAATACCCTCAATCAAGGAAAATTACAAGTTAAGGGTTAATTCTATAATCTCTTCATTATCTAAGGTTGTTTATACGTGAGTATCTATTGGGACCTCTTTATCATCCACATTCGTGTTTCTTAAAAATGTATTTCAAAACATTTTTATGATTTCCTATACTATGGGTTAAAGTCATTTATACCCTTGTTTGACTTTTTATAAATTGTTTATAAATGAATCCTTTTTTTTTTGTTTTCTAAACAAGGTCATTTATGTCCTTTTCGACGAAATTAAGGAAAGAATGTTTTTTGAACTTATACGGTGGGTGTGGATATTTTCCGCCATTATAACACATTAAAATCTTCCCTTACAAGCTTATAAGAATATTTTAAAAAATAAATGTTTTATTTTATAATTCCATGACTTTTAAATGATTTAAAAATATAAAGAGATATTTCTCTAAAACAGTTTTGATTTCATCTAAGTCAACATTCTTTGATGGATTTTACACTTGTTTGAAGTTGATTTATTATGATACAGTCTTCAATATTGTATTGAAGGTTTAGTAATATTTTTTACTATGGATGTGTTATTTTTATATCATTCATGGTTTATGGTTAAAGTATTAACATTTTGTATGCTATTTTTAATATGAATGTTTATGTTATGTTTCAACCTTTTCATATGAGAAATGCATTGGACTTAGTAAGTGACGGGTGGAGCCTGTTATAGCTCCTCGATACATCGGTAGGTCTCATGAGAGAAACTAGTGTCTTGGAAAAAGGCCTTGACAAAATCTTATTTGTATTATTGGCATGAGGCCTTGACTATGTGGTTATGATGTCTGGAATTATGCATTCCATCATGATGAAATTGGCTATTGATATTACATGTGATTATTCGACTAGTAGAATATCCATGTGAATAAGTAAATGGAATTATTTGATTTATCTTTTCCATATTATGCTGAATTTTAAGTTTAAAAGGCTTGTGTTTTATTATTATACCCGAATATCCCAAAGGACTTCTTTTTTATTGATTTTTGATAACCCCCCTTTTAAGGGATGAGGGGGAGCCCTTAGGAGGCCCGTAGGCTTAGAGATTACATGACCCGTAGGCCTTAAGAATTATACAGACTATACTTAGAACTCCTCCTCCTAGTTTCTTCATCATGAGATCATCTCTCCACATTTTTCATGGCTATTTGGCTTGGCTTCCCATGTAAGCATAGGCTGGTCCCGATGGCAATGTCATACCCTCTCTTTCTGAAAATCATCTTAGCTTCTACTCTGGTGAATGTGCCTGCTCTGATCTCCATCTGAATTTTGTTCCTTTTAGAGTCTGTCTGATCATTAAGAACAAAATTTAGGTGGCTTGTTGGCCTTGAGGTGGCCTGAAGTCCTTGAGGTGGCTCAAAGGCCTTGAGATGGCCCGAAAGCCTTACTGGACCGAAGGCCTTGGGTGGCCCGAAGGCGTTAAAGGACCCGAGGCCCAAACTGGTGGCCCAAAATCCCAAACAGATGAATAGTTCTGGCTACTACAGTACTAAATAGTGTCTTCTACAGTACCGGTACATTACCTACTACAGTACTGCTATAGTATCCAGGAAATATTTCTCCACCCGGTTTTGAACTCGGGTCTCTTGTATGCACTTGTTGATTCCTCACCAACTGGGTCGAGGATCTTGTGTTGTTTTAGTCATATACATTGCCTTAAATGTTTATTCTTATTTATGAAAGTTTCTGTTATATTTTTATCCTTACTGGGCAGCTAATCTCACCCCTTTCTATGTTTTATTTTTTCCTATACATGAAGAAGTATATTATGACTGACCTGTAGGGATAGTCTAAGGGAGATAAATGTGTTAAAAGGAGACACAATTTTGTTGTTTTTCATTTCATAATGTAATGTAAAACTTATGTTTGTATCTAGTACTTCCAAGTCTACTAAACTGATCGGTCTTTCGGGATTTGATCCCTTGTGATCATGCCAATGTTATGTAATAATGCACCAACTCGGGGTAACTAGGGTTGGGGTGTTACAAATTTTTAATAAGAGTAATTATGTGTCTTTGGGAATATTTAATAGAGATATATTTTACTAGGATTAAATAAGGTAAAATACATATATTTTTTTGATAAGCATAAATGTGATAATTTCATTATACCTATAATGAATAATATTTTCCATATTCAAATATGGAAAAAATATTTACATGATTTTATATAAGTATAGATAAATAAAAAAATAAGAATATTGAATGTTTTTAATGTATAGAACTTGATACTAAATTATATAACAACATCTAGAGTATCCAAGATAGTGGTTGACAACATACAAGAATATAAGAGACTATGCATGAATAAATAATGATCAGAAGAGTGATAGAGAAATCTTTAGGACCTATCTTATTATATAATTGTGTCATAGATAAAGAAGAAGATGGTGAATCCCTATAGTATATCTATATTATATAAGAAAATATTGAATAATAAGAGAAGAGTTAAGAGAGAGATCGGTTAGTGTACTGATACTATATATAATATTTGTAAATATTCTCATAGTTGGAGATTTTTTATCATTAAATATCACAATGATAAAGAGTTAAAAAAATATGAATGACATGCATGTTACTACTTCTGATTATATTCTAGTATTCAATTTCATGTTCATGAGGAATAAGATCTCTTATAGTTGATGTGGTAACATATGGAGTAGAAAGCAAGATATTTTTCAGGAGTTTATGAGGATAACCTTAGATTATTTGAGTGATCCATTTTAATAATATCTCTAATAGACAGGATTCTAAATTGTTTTTGGAATATGGTTTTTACTACATTATAACGACTCAATGGTGTACACTACCCTTATTTTTTAATTTTCTAGAAAACTTTCCCAAATTTTAGCATTAAAAATCCCCTCATCCTACTATGTTTACATTCATAATATAATGTGTATTAATATCTTAATACTCTACCCAGACACTTCAAGGACTAGGTACCCACATTGGGACTAAACTTTGGAAAAATAATGAATGTTGTTTTCTATTTTTTATTTCCTCCATTTCATGTGGTGTTAGATATTAAGAGTGAATAAGTAGGTTTTTTACATCATATTCAATATAAAGGTTCAAATAGTGATAGGTTAATTCTAAATAGAAATGGATTTGGTAAAAAAGAGACACCTAATTCAAACCCCCCCCCCCCCAAAGTGACGTCACATTTCATTAGGAACTAAAATTGATGTCATAATTGTATTAGATATATAAAGTGTATATTTTAATATGAAGTGCATATTTTAATATAGTTTATATTATTTTATAAGTATAAATATAGGATTTGATAAAATATATATAAAGAACAAGATGAAAATATTGGCAAATAAGTTGAGAAAATTCTCAATTGAAAAGTATGATACATAAAAACATGATGATAATAAAAGTGGTAATTGTTCTAATATATTTTTTTGAGAAGGATTCAACAAAATAATCATATTCTATATATGAATAGAATGATACTATTAAATCATTTGAAGATATATACTCTAAATTCAAGTATTATTTAAATAAATTCCCAATTGAATATTTCACTTATATATTTGGATTTTTTTAGGGAAATATGAAGAAAAATCATATCTTGAATTTTAAGTTTTTGAGATGAAGAGTGCATTGGAAAATAATTTTCACTTGTGAAACACTCTCACTGGACTCAATGAATCGAAAATACAATATTTATTATATTGTAATGAAAAACCATCCCTGTTTGAGGATGAATTGAAAAGAAGTGTTAGTGAGTAATATGTGTTTAATAAAATTATTAAGAAGAAGTTTCATGCATTATAATTAAATCATAAAGCCTATATGAAAGTCAGATACAGTTATATATAATGCATAGAATGAATTATAAAATTTATTGGTCAATATCTATTAGAGGTGAATAAATTTAATGAAGATCGTATTCTAATAAAAAGTAAATAATGATAATAAAATGTAAGGTTAAATGAGTGTGAGAAAAATATCCTCACTATGAATTGCCTTGAACAAGAAATAAAAATGATAAATTTATATAAGATACATGGTAAAACATACCAAACTAATTAGAAGATGAATTATATCATAAATTTTTTTATAAGGGTGTTATTTATAAAAATATTCACATTGGTGTAAATAGGATACTGAATTCATCTAATAATTCACTAATTGAAAACTCATGGAAGAAGGTAAACCTTTTCTTAGAAAAAATATTATGTTCTAATATTGTTTCATAATATAATATAGATCAAAAATATAAAAAATATAAAAAATACTACAAACACCACTATTTCATCAAGGTTGGTTGGAAGCACTAGAATGAGGTATCATTCCCCAAAATAAGGTCAAAAGAAGTTTTGTTTTCTAAAAACTACATGGTGTACAAGATGGAAAAAACTGGGAAATGAAAGAAATGAACAAAATTTATTGGTTATTGTTAATATTAGATATTATAGAATTCCTAAATAAAGTGGGGAAAGGCTAAGTATAAGAAAGTTTCATAGAATTATAAAAATATATTTACTTCAAATGGATTTAAAATCTCTAGATAAAAATTTCAATGATGCAAAAAAGAGTAGCCACTATGATGATGACTTCTAGTTTAGATATATAAAGCATGAACCTGATTTTCTAAAGAAATAATATCACTAAATATAATAAAAAAATATAATAGATAAAAAATTAATTTACCAAGGGGTAAGAAATTGAAAAAAAATTCAAAAAAACACTCGAGAGGAAGTAGGAGAAAGATGATACACCAAAGAGAAGATGCTTCTATTGTGAAAGAAACGGAAACATCATAGTTCATTAAAAATAGGAAATTTATATCAATAATAGAGGAATAAATAATAATCAATAGTGATAATAAATAATATATAGGAATAAAATGATTGGTTTGGTAGAATACATCACCAAATAAGAATTCAAGTCTCGTGAAAAGTGTCTCAAAGTATGGTGTTTTAAGGTTTGTGAGAAACCTTGAGGAAGTTCTAGGAAATATTTCTATGCATAAAATAAATTCACAATCAAATTTCCCACTAAATTATAAATAGAATGTAAGAAATAAAAGTTTCAGGAGAATTAATGTGTTATAATGAACCATGTAATACCACATAAAAAATTTAATTTCATGATATGTTGTCTAAAAAGGATAACACAAGAGTTCTTGAGAATATATATGGGAGGTACAAGAAGGTTGGTCACATTTTAAATGATTTCTTGATCATCATACCATCCCAATAATAAATTATAAATAAAATGAATTTATCCCAAAAATATACATGTTCTTTATTAGCCAATGTAAAGAAGGTAATTTCACGCAAAGAATATGTTGAAAAGATCAAGGAAACCATGTTACCCAAAGAGAAACCTACCTTGAAAATTAAAAAAGATAACATGAATTTTTCTCCCAATGAAGGATCTAAAAGGAAAGTAGAATCATGATTGAGAAGAAACTCTCAAAATTATTTCTCTAACTATGCATAAAAAGAGATCCCCCGTATTCTCATACCTTTTTGTTATTATATGGAGGTAATTAAAGTTGATGAATTAATGGAGAAATCTATTTGAGTGATGTCACAAAAATATAATATAAAAATAAAACCATCATGTATTTATTAAAAACACATTGTATCATTTTCAATTGGTATCAACTATTGTGATGATTTATGGAGTGGATCACTTGAGGGGGAGCTAATAAGTAGAGGAGAAAAATACAAGAAACTTATCGCTTTATGTGAAAATATGAAATCTAGACTACTATTATACAGTTAAGTTTGAGTTATGATAATCACAAATTATCATTCATTTATTAATTTAATCACGTCTATTTTTAGAGTTGGATGTGTTGAAATAATGGGGGAAAGAAATTAATTCACTTGAATTTTTGAATGTGTTTGTTGTAATGAGTTAAGGTTATAAATTTCATTAAAAAATCCACTTGAATATCCCTAGAATGAAATTTTTGTGAATGGTATCACATATTAAACATTTTTGGGACATTATGGATGCATTATTTAATAACTCTTGTTTTTAATGTTGAGAATTTCTCACATGGACTTAGAATTTATTAATTAATGACTCAATACTAAGATAAATGTGATTCCACCCCTCTCAAGAGGATCATGCTTTACTAATAGGGGAGATTATATTTCATAGAAGTATGATATGAAAAGGCCTTTAACTTACCATTTATCCTTTAATATTTATCTTCAATGAGGGGGAGAGAAAATGATAATGGTTATAGACATAGTAACATTAATCTATGTTAATAAATTAAAGGTATTGACACAAAATACAAAGGGGATATTGAATCTTCCGATGGAATGGGATTGTATTTGTTGTCAATATGTATAACAATATGATTTGGGTGATAAGGAAGAGCCTAATTAGTGAATAACTTGGAGAACTCCATGAGTGATGAAATGTATCATTATAATGGGTTTTTTAAGTGTCTTCAGGTAAATTCATTGCCACTATGTATTAGAGAAAGATTCTAATTTTTCAAAGGAATATAATTGGGTTGCTGGAATTTTAAATGAATAGAAATGGAAATGGAGATGAAGTTTTTGCTTATAATTTTCATTTAAACAGATTCATGAGAGAAACATGTACATATAATGATTGGAGAGATAGTCTTGTCATGAATTCATGGTAGGTGTTTTTAGTGGTTGGAAGCACTATCTATAATCGTTTTATAAATTTGAGAAATTTGGATACTTGAGGTGCTATGATTAGTATAGTGTAAAGGATAAAAGAAAAATTTGGAGTTTATCCATGGATTATCATTCATAATGGAAAATAAAATATATAGAATGTATATATTAAATGATGAACTGATAAAGGATGAGGTGGAGTTGGAATCAAAGAGACAATAAATATTTATTAAAATACACCATATTGTGTATTCATTTCCAACAAGGATTTGAAAATGTATTTGAAGATATTTAGAAATATTATTATTATTTAAAAATTCAATATATTTGTTTTGAATTATTTTGGAATGATTGAATGTGCCCTAAAGAGGGTTAATGATTATTTGAGTAAATTTTAAGTGGTTCAGGAATTCTAAGTCTACGTGAAAATCAAAAAAGGAATTTCAAATTTATGATTGAAATACTATATCTATAATAGTAAATCTAGAATAGAATAAATAATTTAGAAAAGTCCCAAATAACATACACTATGATATATAAGAGTTATTGAACTCATATGTAAAAGGAGTTATAAAAACTAACTATTGATATCTGGAAAAGACCTTGGAAATTAAAGGAGTATGTAAGGGCTATCTAATCATTGTATACTGAAATTCGAAAAAGGAATTGGATGTGTAATGATAATCCTAACTATGAAGACTAAAAATTAACAAAATTATTAAAGATCCTCCCTGTATATGTAAGGGTTATTTTTTAACATGTAGAGGGAATTCCCCCTTTTATTAAAATTAAATAACCTTCTTGTTATTATGGGAAGAGAGGTCCCATTACATGGACATTGTTGGGATAGTGAGCATTAGACCCCATTATAAGAATTACATTGTCCAAGAACCATTTTTAGTTCATTCAACCCATGAATAGTATCCCCATTCATTGCATAATGTCTACAACCATCCCCACCATCTCTAATTCCTTGGCGTCGCTGATGATGCCAACATGATCTACCACCTACCTATATCCCATAAATACTATAATCAGCCACTGTGGACCCACTTGTCTAAGTCCTCACATCTATCTCCAGCTACTGACAATGCTTGCCAATGGCCTCACCATATTCAATTAAGCCCCCAACCACAAGTCCCTTTATTGACCATCATCAACTATCTTGACTGCCATTACCACCTTAAATGCATCTCAAACAAGTTTTCCAGCCTATATATAATTAAAATCACCACACTTATATGGTCAACACCAATCGTACACCCATCATCACATCTGGATAAATGAGTTCCCATGTTGTGATGAGATGTTTCAAACCATGAGTAAGTATTATAATGAACAGAAAGATGAATTTGGTTATAGAATCTGAGATGTTTTTACTAATGATTATAATGTCAAAAAATGTTCGATAATAAATAAAATATCATTGGTAAAGCTTCACGCTACTCTATAGAGTCATGAATTCTTGGAATAGTGTTGAGATGATAAATAAGAGTATGACATGCCATGTTATGTTATGACATTACACAACAATAGTGATATATATTATTATTCATGAAAAAATATGTATTTTATGTGTATTACGTGGGATTTTTGAATAAAGTTAGTTATAATTGTATTAGAAGATTAAATGAAGATATATTTTTCTGCTATTTAATGAGATAAAAGATGATGATTTTTTAACAGGCTTCCATGACAGAAGATCATGATATTTCTAATAAATAATATATTTTATATTAAAATATATAAAAATACATTCACTTGATTTTATATAGGAATAAATATATTATATAATGAGACTGAATCAAACTAATGTATAAAATTAAATAATGAATTTGAAAAAATATCTAGAGAATCAAAGAGAGAGGTCGGTGAAATATCGCAAGATAATACCTTGTGTGGTAAGGAATAAGAATGAGAAGAAGAGAGAGTAGTATCAAAGAAATTTCCTGTGATATCCTTGTGTCATAGAATAATAAAAACCATAGTATATCTATATTCTAGAATTGATCTAGAATAAGAAGAGAAAATATGACAGGGAGAGAGAGAGAGAGATTAGAGTGCAACTACTTTTAATGATCTATATCGTGACTCTTGGAGTTGGATATTTTTTTTATTAAAGATAATAATTATAAAGAGTAAAAGAATAAATCTAATATTCCTATTATTGTTTCTCGTTACATTTTATAAGTTTAAGACCTATTCATGAGGAAGAATATCTCTTATTGTTGATGCAATGACATCTTGAGTAAAATGAAAAATATTTTTCAAGAGTTCATGTAACACTAGGAGTTTTTAAGATATTTTTGAATAAATTAATTTTATTTGATGTTGTTTGTTTCATGATACACTAATTAAAACCTTATTTATATGATACACCATTATAATCTTGGGTTACATACAACATTGACTTGGCTTTCATTACACACAACACTGAGTTTCTACAAAACATTATTTTATTGTTATAATTATGTAAATGAGATAGTTATAACCTAGTCATTAAACATAGTAATATTAGTATTAATAACTACATTTAAAACATTATCTATAATTTTTTTTATATAAAAAAACATATTGATAATAAGACATAAATTTTTAGTAAATCCATTAAATGTTTGAAAATACAATTTTCTCAAAAGAACTACTTTTTATGTCCTTTTCTAAAAAATAATAAAATTAATTTTAGATAATTTTAGAAATTTAATTTGATAAAATAAAATTATTTTTTTAAATCATAAATTAAGAATTATATTAGGGGTAGTTTTTGGTATTTTTCTAAGAAACTTCATTTTTTGGATGAATAGTGAAAAATATTGAATTTTTTTCCAAAACTGTTTCTTTGTCTAATTTATTTATATAGATAAATTATACTTTATGTTGGTTTTAAAGTAAAAATAGATAAATAATACATAAATTAATCCAATTTAGGTTATTGGAATAATTTTTATATTAAATTTAGATATGAAAACTTAATGAACATTTGAACATTCTCACTTTAAAAACCCGTTTTCTCACCACGTCAGTAGGATTAGAATTAAACTTAATTTATCCACTTATGTAAACTAAATTTATAAAAAAATGTACATAAATGGTTTTAATAATTATAATATTTATAATATAATAAGATCAATATAATTTTTGACCACAAATATTAGTGAAACTAATTGAGATTAATTACATCGATTAAGGTAAAATTAAGATTAACAGGGGACTAAACCTTAAAATTAAGGGCCAAAATAACCTATACACTTTTCCAAAACCCATTTTATGGACTTATATAGGCCATAAACCTTAAATTATTTATTTTTTTCGTTTTTTTATGATTTTTTTAGGTAAAAACGTGGGTACACCTAACATGTTTTCAATAAATTCCAAGTGTGTCCCCTCCCTCCCCTATAAAAGGCCACCAAATATCACCCTTACTCACACCTATCAAGACAGTTAAGTTTATAAAATATAATACTAATTAACTTCACAAAATACCTACCTTCATCCATTAATCCTACCTTTGGGCAGAAATCCAACCAAATAATCCCTTTGGTTTAAACCAAAAGGAGTTACCCAAAGAAGAGGTAACATCCATCCTCAATCTCCTTAGTTTTATTTTCATACTCCACTACCTAAATTATTATTATTACATGAATAGATAATAGCCTCAATATCCAAAATATATATAAAAAATTTTATTATAAGTTTTATACCTACACTTACACACAGTTCCATCTAATGGGAAATGAACCTACTGTTCTTGTGTATGGCGAACTACAACCTCATGAAACGATGTTGTTCATTTTTCTTTTACCACCTTTCATGGTTGAGAATTATGATAGGAATTATTTTTATATATTATATATGTGATATTTATAATTTCATTAATATTATATAATTTTTTTATATAACATACCTTTATTCTTCCATTTTGTGTAACCACGATAATTTCACTTGGGGAAGTGTGGACTACCGCCTCCCCAAAGCAAAGTGATTCGTTCACACTCGACATGGAATGTATTAGGGTTGGGTTCAGAAAAAATATGTGATATATATGAAATAATAATTCTAATTTAATTATATATATATATATATTATTTACATTCTTTATTTCAAAATGATAATTAAACGGATTCAGCATTCATGCGTACGTACGGCCTACCGTCTCCATGAATAGTGTATTCCACTTAATATTTATATATTTTATAGATTATTATAAATACATATATAATGAATATACATGATATTTATATCATGTTTCACATTATTTAAATCATGATATAAGTATGAGAACAAAAAATATAACAAATTAAGATATATACGAAAAACAAAGCAGATATCACCTGAAGAGGAACCATAACCTAGGATCATTAATAAAAGGGTAAAATAAAGTCATAATAAAACCATATATAGTATTATATATAATCATATTGTTATATAAAATATTTATAATAATCTTATATTTATTATACAGGAGGTTTTTACAAGTACAAAGAGAGTCGAGACGTAAGGTATGGTATTTTCATCTCACTTTTTATTTCCATGAGATACATTTCTTATTCACTAATCATTTATTTTATGTGGTGATTATACTTCCCATGAATATATTAAGTGATATTTAACCTTTATTTTATAGGTATTTACATATCCATTTTATTATATCTCTTTCATGGTGTTTATGTTTCAAGAGTTACCAAATCCATAAAGTGGTTTGTCTCAATATTCCTTCTTTGAGACACATCCCATGAACTTCAAGAACCATGTTTTAAAAAAAATTCATGTTTATTTTATATGTTTTCAAAAAAATAACTTGTTTTGAAATTTTTTTAAATATTTATTTATATATTTTCAAATTGTTTTCAAAAAAATGGTTTTCAAAAATTTTTCAAGATTTATTTATAAGTTTTCAACGTGTTTTCAAAGAAATAGTTTTCAAATGTTTTCAAGATTTATTTAAAAAAATTCACATTTATTTTCCAACAAAAGGGTTTTCTAAAGAATTTATGTTTAAAAAATATTTTTTAAAAGAAGAAACTATACTTTCCTCAAAAAATATTTTTAAAAGTTATTTCAAAATTATTTTCCATCTAAGATGAAATTCATTGATGTTACTCATTACTTTATAGGGAAATGATCCAAGAATACCATTCATATTCTTTATTAAATGTTTTATGTCTTAATAGAATGATGTTTATGACTCATGTTTCTCTCTCCTAGGTTATATTCTTATGAAACCCATTTCTCTTTCATGGGTCACATGCTTATAAAGCTCTCTTCTTTTCACAGGTTATGATTTGAGGAAATGATTATGATACATATCCTTTTTCACGGGTTAAGATATAATTACATTTTTATGACACCCATTTAATTTCATAGGATGTGATAGGATGTTTATGAAACCCATCTCTTTTTATGGGTCATGATATGATCAAAGTTTTACTATTTTGTGGAATATGTATGAATGATTTTATTATGAGATGGGTGGGTCCTAAATCTCCCTCCAGTTCATTAGATAAAGATTTATATCTCATGATATAATGATGGTAAATGAGTTGACGGGAAAGATACACTATGGGAAGATAGGGAAACCTGATCCCTTACAAGGAAAGGACTATGACTAGGGATGTTGATGTGTCCTGACTAGTAGGTGTAGTCACCATAAATATGGAATATGGGGAAACTTTATCCACTATGGGGAGATTTAGAAAGACAATCCACTATGGGATAATGGGGAAACCCAATCCCTTAAAAGGAAAGGAATATGACTGGGGATGTTGGTGTGTCCCAACCAGTAGGGGTAGTCTGCATGAAGTTCCTGGATATGTTCTAGAAATGTGTCTTGACTTATAGGGAATGATATTATATGTTTATGTTTATGAAACAATTCCATTTTTTACTCCTATATTATGATTTCACAGCTCATGTTCTTGATTACTTTATAATTCATGTATTATGAACTACCAATCATTTTTCAATGATTCATGTCCATGATCATTTATATGCATGGTATGATCTTCTAAGTCCATGATCATGTTCAAAAAACCCTTATTCTCACTTTTAGACTTATATTTCTCCCTTTATTAGCCTTATTGAGCACCTGATATCACCAATTTATTTTTCCTTCCCCAGGGTTTGAAGTTATTTATTAATTGTGATTTGTCTAAGAAGGGTTATAGTTATAAATAACATAGTGTGAGATAATGTATCTCACTTATCTACCAGTGTTTATGTTTTCATGTTTCCAAAGTCACTAAACTAATACGGTCTTTCAGCATCTGTCTGTGTAATGTATTAAGATTTTTGTGAAAGTGTTGTAATGTTAATGTATGAAATGAGAGTTTCACTATATTTGGTATCAGAGGAAATTTTTAGTTAAAAATTGGAAACAATTATGAGAAAACCTTAGTGGGAAACCTAAGGACATGCCTAAGGATAATTATAAGGATGAGTAAAAGCATAGGAAAATGTCCTAAAATTTTTGTAAATGATAAAGAGAGTGGTTTCTTATAAATACATCTATATCTACATACTATAAGTGGCTGTTGTTCTATAATATATTTACCTAAGAGGAACAACACCAACAATGTTTATCGGGCCTAACTCGAGTGTGAACTGGTACAAGATAACATGCCTTACTGTGCACCCAGTTTCACACTCATGGGGGTATTCTTTGGGAATTCACAAACTCTTGATGAACCATCATGAAGGATTTAAAAATAATTTGGCTATGAATGACCTATGATAAACATAGGGTGTTATAGATTATGTAAGGTTTCATAATTCAGACATATTGTATGTTTTTGTTCATGATTATGTGGTTTCTCACTATGAAAATTATTTTTTACTCTTTGTTTTTTTTGTTTTATTCAATGTTTGGAACCCAAAGGAACCTGATTAATGGTGATTCTGACAGATAATGAAATTATTGTTCTCTTTATCATACAAATTTTATGAGATCTGTAATTAAAAACCTCATTTTTATTCTCACATAGATTTATCAAGATATGAATCATACTTATCTTCCAAATGAGAAAAGGAGGGAATAATGTTATGTTGAGTCCATCATAAGGAAACATCCACCTTCTTTCAATGGGTCTTCTAATCCACTAGTTCTAGAATGCCGGATCAGTGCCACTGAAATTATATACTCTATTCTCCAATGTTTGGATTATGAAATAGATATTATGGCTATTTATTGGTTATGATTTTTAGTACACCAGTGGTGGACTCTAATCAATTATTTGAAGAATCAAGATGAAATTGAATCCATGGATGGGGATGAGTTCAAGAATTTATTCTTCATTAATTACTTTATAAATTTTATTTGTATTAATATGGAAAAGGAGTACCTTGAGTTGAAGAAAAATGAAAATGAATATGTCAGTACCGTCGAGGATAATTTCATAAAACTTATGATGTATGCCTTTGGAATTATCATCTAAAATGAGATTAAATTTGACAGTTTATTCAGTGGATTAAATCCAAGTATCAAAAGGGAATTGGCCATAAATTTATTTAATATCTATAAATAGATTTTTTATTGTTAAATCAAATTTTAAATGAGTTTTGTAGTTATATATGAATCCTATAGTTTTAACAATAAAAGGAAGATGGAGTTCAATTTAAAGCCTAAAAACCCGGAAGAGAAGAAGATGAGCCTTATTTTATGTTCTAAGTGCGGAAAAAATATTGGAGGGAATTGTATCATGGGATCTAATAAGTGTTTTAAGTGAGTAAGGTAAGAAAATTGTAAAATTTATTACCATACATAGGGGAAGAAGTTGGTTAATTATTCAAATAGAGAAAAATATTCATAGAATGAACCTTCCATGCTTTAGTGCTTTAAGTGTAAGGCAGATGGGAAATATACTAAAAAAATTTCAACCCCAAGGTTTGGTGATGATGATCGGTGTCAATAACCTCTCAAACTGAGAGATAAGGGAAAATCTCATGTGATCACTATTTCTAACAAGGGGTGCAATAACTACATGGTGAAAGGTACACTTACCATCCACTCTATAACTTCTAATGTCTTATTTGATTCTAGATCTACCCGATCTTTATATCTAATGAATTTGATAAGGGTATTATTATTTCACCCAAATGATTTGATGTTGAATTTTTAGTTAAAACCCCAATTGGTATGATTATTTCATTTAAATTCTATGATTCCTCTCAGAATGAACTTTGTGGGAATGTGCTTCCTGATAATATTTTCATTATTCCTTTGAGTTTGATGTCATCTTAAGCATGGATTTTCTTTCTCTACATAAATCCCACATCAATTTTAAAGTAAGGTATGTTAAGTTTGATATTTCAAACCAACCTATGATCATCTATCAATGTGAAGATATGTATGAACTTCCTATGGAGATTACCTCCAGTGTGTGGGTCTTAATTCCCATTCAGAAGGTGTTTTTTCCTTATATAGTTGGAGAGAAACTCCACATAAATAATATTCATATTGTTTAGGAATTTGTGGATGTGTTCCTAAAATATTTTCCTATACTTACACAAAAGTGTAAATTTTAGTCCTCGATATAACTCTTACTAGGTTCCACACCAATTTCAAAGACTCCCTAGAGAATGGCCCTGATTGAGTAGTAAGAATTGAAGAAGAAACTCCATGAAAACCTTGATAAAGGATTCATTTAACCAAGTGTGTCACCTTGGGATTCACCTATCCTCATTTTTAAAAAGAAATTTTGATAAATGCAATGCTATATTGATTATTAGAAGCTTAAAAATATAAAAATCAAGAAAAATATTCCTCTTCCTCATATTGATGACTTGTCTTATCAACTTCATGGATATCAATTATTTTCTAAGATTGACCTTCATTCTAGATATCATCAATTGAGGTTCAAGAAAGAGGATATTTCGAAGACAACATTCTATATAATGTATAGAAACAATAAATATATAGTGATGCATTTTTCTCTTATTAATACCCCTATTATCTTGATAGATTTTATGAATATAGTATTTAGAGATTACCTCAATCATTTTTTGGTTGCCTTTATAGCTGATATTATTTTCTATTAAAAGAGAAAGGAAGTGCGTGAATACCACTTGAGAATTGTACTCAAGACCCTAAGGAAGGATAAATTTTATGAAAAAATTATAAATTTTGAATTTTGGCTGCAAAAGGTTTCATTTTTGGGTCACATAATCTCAAGAGAAGGTATAGTAGTATATCCATCAAAGATAGAGGCTATTGAATGTTGTCCTAGACCAACCATGGTGATTGAGATCCATAGTTTTTTGGGTTTATCTAGATATTATTGAGGTTTTTGGATAATTTATCATGACTATATAATCCTTTGAACAAGTTAACTCATAAGGGTTCCATGTTCTTCTAGATAGATGAATGTGAGGGAAATTTCATGGAACTAAAGAGAAGGTCAGTCAGCACACCTGTGCTTACATTACCCTGTAGTATATAAGGGTTTGTAATATATATTTATTCTTCCAATAAGGGATTATAAATATTTATTATGAAGAATAACATGTTTATCACTTATGCCTCGTGACATTTGAAGATTCACGAATAAAATTACCCAACTCATGACTTGGAGTTAGCAGTGATAATTTTTTCATTAAAGATATGGAATCATTATATTTTTAGTGAAAAGTGTGATATATATATATATAATGATAATAAAAGTCTCAAAAATATATTTACACAAAATGAGTTAAAAAGAACTAGAGAAGAAGGTTATAGTTGATAAAGGATTATGATTTCTCAATAAATTACCACCCTAGGAAAGTGAACATGGTGGCAGATTCATTGAGTCAAAAAGATCTTACTAGCTTATCCATGATGAGGGTTGAAAGAGATATAATATTTATAGATTTTAAAAGTATGGATCAAGAAATATTCAAGGAAGTATAAAAATATTATCCTACTTGTTAGGTCCACAAGGATGAATACCCTGAGAGGGGGGTGAATTAGGGTATGACTAATTTAAAATTAAAGCTCGTTCTGATCTTGTTTTGATGTTAAGAAAAACACTCTTCTCTCTCTTTCCCATTGCACAATATAAAAAAAACTAAAGCATGCACAGGACACAGCAATTTTTACTTGGTTCACCCTCAGTGGGCTACGTCTATGGATCATACACCGGCAATGTGCTGATGTACCAAATCCACTAGAAGCGCACTGCTGTTTACAAGGTTTAGGATAGATCACTTCTATTCCTAGGATCACTGTATTTATAAAGTTTAGGGTCAGCTCACTAATTTCTCAAGGGTCACTCCCTATTTCTCTCTCTCTCTGGATCACTACCGGTGGAGAGGATCACCTTCTTCCTCTTCCTTTTCTCACTGCTCTAGAAAGGATCCACTCACATTTTATAGACCTGTAGGTCTCTTAATTATCAAAAATGAATACATCCTCTATTGTATGTAGATGCTCTATTGAAGTCCAACTTTCACCTGTAAATGAATCTCACTTTACACCGAAGGTATCGGGAAACCTTCCAGCTTTCACGAAGCACTGAATAGTCATCGTGAATCAACCTTAATTGGAGCACAAGTATAACCCGGCATGCAAGTATCGGTGCGTAGGTCACAACTGGCGTGCAAGTCTACCTCAACCACTAGTGCGGCACAATCTTGTGCAACTCCAAACCTGCACGACTCAACTCCTTTTACGCCCAAGCCAATATTGGCATGCAACTACCAACTAGCACGCAACTTCAAACACTAGCGCACAATTCCACCTTCGCGACCACACACCACTTGTGCGACCGCCACATCTACGTGATGGGAGCTCTGATTTTTCTAAGTTTTTAACTCCGTTGAAAATGAGGAGGGTGGTTCTGTATTTATAGGCATTTGGTCAACCTACGCGGTGGCGCGCAAGTCTACCCTTGACGCGCAAGTCCTGACGCGTAGGTTTCTTCCCCTGAAAGACACCTGCGTGACCCTATTTCCTTTGCCATATTTCGAAGATCTGATCTTGAAAAACATATGGCGCTCAACTTTCCAACCCTCCTAGGCACCAGTGCGTAGGTCCTTTCATGGCGCGCAAGTCACCTGTGCGACCACACCAAAACCTATGCAACCCTCTTTCCTTTTCCATATTTTGACCTTCTGATCTTGAAAAATATTAGGCATGCAAGTTTCCTATCCTTCAAGTACATGGCGTGTAAGTCCCTTTTCCAAAAACCAATTTTCTTCATTTGTCGATTTTCAGGCCCAAAAATTTGGCAAACACTGGAAAACGGTGCCACCTTGTATCTGTTCTTTTTATACCACCTCCAGATCATCCATTCCTTTGTCGACGTTCTTGAATCAAACATGGATCGTAGACCACAACTCTTGAACTTGACATGACACCATGAAATCCCCTTTTTCAACAAATTTGTATGTCATGGTTTTCTTTGTCAACAATCACAGCACAGATTTCCACTTTGTCAACAAACACAATCACCTCAAAAATGCTTCAATGATACCTTGAGGGATTTTTTCCCAACACTACTCACTTGAATGTTCATACCTCTATCCAAGTGAAGATAAAATAGGTGCATAAGGAAGATGTAGAGATGAAAAATAATGCTAGAGATGTTACTATGTTTAACCTTGATCATGATGAAATGATAATGTTCTAGGACCATGTATTTTTTCCTTCCATACTATATTTAAAGAAGGATCTATTAGAGGAAGATCATAGTTAGTCAATCGCAATTCATCCTATAAGTTTAAAGATTTATAGAGACTTTAAATAATACTTCTGGTGGGATGGAATAAAGAGGGATATTGCTAATTTTTTATCTCATTCCTTGGTATTCCATAAAGTTATGGCAGAAAGAAAAAAATCTATGGGGATGTTGCATCCATTACCCATACCAAAATGGAAATGGGAAGACATCACTATAGATTTTTTCATTGGACTCCCAATAAAATATAAATGGTTTATTTCTATATTGGTGGAATTTGATCACATTACTCAGTTGGCTCACTTCATTTCTATCATAAAGGACTTCTATTTGGATTAGTTTTTCAGGATATACATTAAGAAGGTGCTAAGGTTGCATGGGGTACCACATTTTATTGTATCTAATTAGGATCTATGGTTTACCTAAATGTTATGGGGAAGCCTTCATAAATCACTTGATACAGAATTGAGTTTTTTCACTGCTTATCATCCTAAGATATATGGTTATTCTGAAAGAATAATTAAAACCCTAGAGGATGTGTTAAGATCTTGTTCATTGGATTTCAAAGGCATTTGGGATCAACACCTTCCACAAGTTGATATTTCAGACAAAAATAGATTTCACTCAATCATTCAGGTGGATCCTTATGAATCCCTCGATAGGAAGAAATGTAGAGATCTAACCTAATGGGATGAAGTTGTAGAAAGAAAGCTATTGGGACTTAGGATAGCTGAACAAATGGTAGAGAAGGTTAGATTCATTCAGCAACATATCAACTCAGATCAAATATGGTAGAAAATTTATGACAATAACCATTAGAATGACCTATAATTTTATGTTTTTATAAGTTTTTTCTATGAATTTATCCATGTAACAAATTTATGAGGTTCGGAAAGAAAGGCAAACTAAGCCCTAGTTATATCAGCCACTTTGAGATTCTTTATTGTATCAGAATGGTAGCCTATCCATTAGAACTTCCTCTAAATATCTCTCAAGTCCATGATGTGTTCCATATATCTCTCCAAAGGAAGTATATACCTGACCCTTCACATGTACTGAAATCAGAGGTCATACCACTGGAGAAGGATCTTTCTTATGAGGAATAAACAGTGGAATTATTGATCATATGGAGAAAGTTCTATGAAACAAGACCACTCACTTGGTCTATTTTTTGTATAGAAACCTCCACTTAGAGTAATCTATGTGGGAACTTGAGGATATGATGATGTATAATTTTCATTATTTTTTTTGTATCAGAATGACCAATTTTGAGGGTGAAATTCATTTTATGGGGGGTAAAATGTAACACCCTGATTTTTTGTGAATTTTTTTTGAATAAATTAATTTCCTTGATTTAATTTTTTCATGCTACACTAATTAAAATATTATTTATACACTACACCAATATAGTCTTTTTCTACATGAAATATCGACTTGGATTTCATTACACGCAACACTGAGTTTCTATGAAACATCATTTTATTTTTATAATTATTTAAACGTGATATTTATAACCTAGATGTTAAGCATATTAATATGAGTAGTAATAAAAACTTTTAAAACATTATATATAATGTTTTTTATATAAATAAAACATACTTAAAATAAAACATACATTTTTAGTAACGTCTTTACGTGTTTGAAAATATATTTTCTTAAAAGAAGTGATTTTTATGTCCTATGAAAAATAATAAAATTATTTTTAGAAACTTTTAGAAATTTAATTTTATAAGATAAAATTAATTTTTTAATTTATAATTTCAATATTATCTTAGGGTTAATTTTTTGGGATTTTTCTATGAAACTTCATTTTTGGATATATAGTGAAAAATACAAAATTTTAATTCAAAACATCTTTATCTTATAATTTTTTTATATAGTTAAATTATATCTTATGTTCGTTTTAAAGTCATAATAGATCAATTATACATCTATTAATATAATATAGGTCATTTAAATCATTTTTATTTGGAATTTATATATGAAATCTTAATGAAGATTTGAACATTCTGACTTTAAAACCTCGTTTTCTTGCCACGTCTGTGGGATTGGAATTAAACATAAGTTTTATGATTATATGAATATAATTTTTTAAAAAAGATATAAAAGTTTATAATAGATTTAATATTTATAGTCTAATAAGATCAAAATATTTTTTGACCAAAAATATTAGTGAAAATGATTATGATTAATTATAGTGATTAAGGTAAAATTAAGCTAAATAAGAAACTAAACCTTAAAATTAAGGGCCAAAATGACTTATCCACTTGTCCAAAACCCGTTTCATATCCATGTAGAATTCATAAACCTTCCATTATTGAGTTTTTTTATTTTTTATGACTTTTTTTAGGAGAAAAAGTGGTTACACCTAACATGTTTCTAAAAATGCTAAGTGTGTTCCCTCCCTCTCTTATAAAAGGCCACCGCCTATCCCCATTATTCACACAACTCAAGACACTTATTTTTATACAATATCTAACCAATTAACTTCCCAATATCCCTCCCTTAAACTTTTAATCATACCTTTGGCCAAAAAATCAACCAAGGAAGCCCTTTGGTTCAAACCAAAGGGAGTTACCCAAAGAAGAGGTAACGTCCTTCCTCAAGATCCTTTATTTTATTTTCTTTCTAAACTAAATCAATTATTATTCATACTTCCATAAATAATATCCTTAATATCATAAATATACTGATATTTTTTTATGATAATGTTTTTAAATACACTTACACACACTTCAATTTAATAGGTAATGAACTTTCTGTTCTCTTGTACGGTGAACTACCACCTCACGAAATGATGTTGTTCGTTTTTCCTTTACCAACTTTCATGTTTGGGAATTATGATGTACTCACTATTTATAATTATATATTATATATTTATAATATCTTTATGATTATGTAATTTTTATATAGAACATACCTTTATGCTTCCATTTTGTGTTACCACGATAATTTCGTTTAGGGAAGTGTGGACTACCACCTCCATAAAGTGATGTGATTAGTTTACACTCTACATGGAATGTATTAGTGTTGGGTTAAGTAAACATAAATGATATATATGAAATAATAATTCTATATAAATTATTATGTGTACATACATATATTTAATTTACTTTATTTATTTCAATATGATAATTAAATGGAAAACCCATTCAAGCATATGTACGGCCAACCGCCTCCATGAATGATGTCTTTAATTTCTTATTTATACATTATATAGATTATTATAAATACATATATACTGAATATAATTTATATTTATATCATTGATTATATTCTTGAAATTGTGATATAACTATGAGAACAAAAAATATAAAAAATTAAGACACATGTGAAAAACAAAGTGAATATTACCCGAAGTGAAACCTTAACATGGGATCATTGCTCGAATGGCCCGAAGGCCTACTTTTTATTTTATTATGGATAATACCCCTTTTAAGGGTTTAAGGGGAACCCAAACATGACCTGTAGCCCCAAGGCACAAGGCTTGATATGACTTGCAATACATGACCCAAAGGCCCAGAGGAATACCATGCCCAATACATGACCTATAGGCCCAACCCACTAGAACCGCCCCTCCCTAGCTTCTGCATCATTGATTTCCTAGCTTTTCACCTTGCATTGCTAATCGGCTAGAATTTCCCCTTATAAAGATACATGGTGTATGGTCCCGATCGCAGTTTTCATACCCTCTCATTCTTCCAATCTGGTTAGCTCTGCTTTTGGTGACTGCTATTCTTATAGCTCTGATCCTATTCTGGGGCTAGCTCTGTGTGAATTAGGCTACTCCATGGTCTTAATGGCCCGAAGTCCCTGTGGCCTGAAGGCCTTTGATGGACCAAAGTCCCTTGATACCCGTAGGCCCAAACTGGTGTCTCGAAGGCCCAAATCAGGTGAATGGTTCCAGTGGCTATAGTACTGCTACAGTAACCCAAAAATTCGCCTCCCCCCAGTTTTGAACCTGGGTCTCTTGAATTCCAAGCAGAAGCCCTTAACATGAAATCATTAATAAGCAGAGAATATAAAGTCATAATCAAACCATATATGGTGTTAGATATAAGAATATGGTTGTTTAAAATATGTATAATAAAATTATATTAATTATAAAATATTTTAATATGAGTACAAAGAGATTCAATACGTAAGGTATGGGAATGTCATATCAATTTTTATTTCCATTAGATATGTTTCTTATTCCCCATCCATTTCTTTTTTGTAGTGATTATACTACCCATGAAGATATTACATGATTTTTATCATTAATTTTATGGTTATTTACATATCCATTTGATTATCTATCTTTCATGGGGTTTATGTTTCAATAGTTACCAAATTAGTAAAGTAGTTTTTTTGCAATTTTATTTATTTGAGACACATGTCATGAACTTCAAGAACCACATTTTCATAAATTTTTTCATGTTTATTTTATAATTTTTCAAAGTTTTTTAAAATAATTTGTTTTAAAATATTTTTAAATATTTATTTATATGTTTTCAAAGTTTTTTCAAAGAAATGGTTTTAAAACGTTTTCAATATTTCTTTATAAGTTTTCAAATTGTTTTTAAAGAAATGTTTTTCAAATGGATTTATGTTTTAAAATAATTTTCTAAAGAAGAAAGGATATTTTCCTAAGGAAATTTTTTTAAAAGGTATTTCAAAATTATTTTCCATCTAAGATGACATTTGTTGGTGTTAATCATTCATTTATGGGGAAATGATCTTGGAACACCATCTGTTTTCTTCTTGAATGGTTTATGTCTTGATATCATGATTTTTATAACACCCATTTCTCCATCACGGGTTATATTCTTATGAAACCAATTTATCTTTCATGGGTTACATGCTTATGAAAATTGCTTCTTTTCATGAGGTATTCTTTGATGAAATTATTATAATACATATATTCTTCCATTGTTTAATATATGATTACATATTTATGAAATCCATTTAATTTCATGGGTTATTATAGTATTTTTATGAAACCCATCTCTGTTTATGGGTCATGATATGATAAAACATTTATTATCTTGTGGCACATGTATGAATGAATTTATTATGAGATGGGTGGGACCTATATCTCCCTAAAATTCATTGGGTAATGATTTATATCTTATGAGGTAATGATGGGAATCGATTCAATGATCTTGATATGCTATGGAAAGATGGGGAAACCTGATCTCATACATTGAATGGATTACGAGTGGGGATAGTGGTGTTCCCACCCAATAGGTGTAGTCACCACATAGATGGAATATGGTGAAACTTGATCCACTATGGGAAAATGGGGAAACCTTATCCATTACAAGGAAATGATTGTGACTGGGGTTGGTGGTGTGTCTCGATCAATAGGTGTAGTCACCATGAAGTTCCCTGATAAAATCTAACAATACGTCTTGACTTATAAGGAATGATATTAAATGTTTATGTGTATGCCACAATTCCATTTCTTACTCCTATTTTATGATTTCATGGATCATGTTCATGATTACTTTAGGATTCGTGTCTTATTAAATTCTAATCTTTATGTCATGATTCATGATTAGGATATTTGATATGTAGGGTATAATTTTCTAATTTCATAATCACATTATCATACCCTTATTCTCATTTTTATGCTTACATGTCTCCCTTGTTTACCCTTATTGAGAATCTGAGGTTACCCATTTTTATGATTCCTTTCTCGGGATATGAAGATATTTATTAATTAGGATGATTCTAAGAATGGATATATTCATGAAGAACCTAGTGGGATATAATGTATCTCACTTATGAACTAGGTTTTATGTTTCCATGTTTCCAAAGGCTCTAGACTAATATGGTCTTTTGGCCTCTATTTTTGTGATGTATTAAGTTTTTCACCAACGTTTTGTAATGTTAATGTATGAAAAGTGAGATTCAATATAATTATTGTGGAGAAAAATGGATGAAAATTTTGATCTGTTATAACAATATATATGTCATTCGAAAGGTTGGATAGTTGTCAAGAGATAATTTTTTTTGAATTAAAAAGAATCAAGAATATAAATAGCCCTTATCTTGTAATTTTCAAGAGGGAATTCTAGGATTTAAGGATGGACATTACCCCCATCCTGTTGTATTCACTTGTGTAATATAGAGAATATCTATTTTTTTAAAATTAACTTTAACATTGAAACGATTAGTTTCCCACAATAGAACTAAACCTTGTAAAAATATTTTGTGTTTTTTTCACTTGTATATTTCTTACATTGCATATTCTTTATGGTTTTGGGAGTTCTTAAATAGATCTATACATTTTAACTCAGATAGTGGTTTGAATATTGAGAGGGTAATTAACAAAAAAGATAATTAGGTAAAAAGGTTCATAATATCCCCCCCCCCACCTCAGGTGACTACAAGATCCACTAGGCACTAGACATTATTATATAGTTCATTTTACTATATAGTGTGGGTGTTGTTTGATATTATTGTAATTTTCTCATAATTTTTAAGTGTGTTATGGGTTAATTTTAGAATTTAATAATATTTCCATGATATATAAATTATGTGTACTGGTTTTTGAGGTTTTTAAGATGATTTTAGAGAGTTTTGGAGGCCTCTTTAAGGATTCATGGTTTCTGTATGGTTTTTCTAAACCATTTGGATTCTTTTAGAAACTGTTCAACTAGAGGTAGTGGATTAGGAGGAAGCACATCATTAAGATTCATGGTTGGATAAACCATGTGGCATTAACAAGAAACCCATATGAAAATATCCAATGGCCAATAGCATGGTTAATGCATGTTTTAATAAACCATATAGCCAAACCATGTAGATTTTACAAAAATCCCAGAAAGGGTGTGTGGTTAGTGAAAGAATTTTAAAATGATGAATACGTGAAATTAATTATCTGAATTAGCTATTATTAATAATTTATGTTTATTTTTAACCCATTATTTTTTTATATGGATCCCTCTTTATTTCTTAGACTCTTATGGCTTTCCCAAGTAAATTATTCTCCTCTAAAGCCTGATTCTAGTGGATCCAAGTGGTTTAAAGATCTAAAATTAATGTATGTGACACAATTCCCTTCATTATTTAGGTTTCTTCTAGATTAACCTCTTTTCATTGAGATGAATCCTAGATATAGTATTTTGTGGCATGATCTATGGATTAATATGACAATTAATGATGAATTTTTGAATTGTTGCTAGAATATTGGTGTTTTTAACATGCCGATGACATCCCTTTTGATTGAAGATAAATTCTTAAAGGATGGTGAAAAATTATAGATAATTAATTATAGATTGATCATTTTGATACCATATTCTTCTTTAATAACATATTTGATCACTTTTTCATTAATGTATTAATAATGGATCAATGTTTTTTCCTAGACCTAAGGTTGTCTTCTATAATTGATTAGGAATTCATGGTCTATTATTGAATCGACAAAAGATCAGGTGAATTGGTGACATATCCTTATAAATTCCTTGTAATTAGTTCTATTATAATACTTATTAATGTATTTGATTATATAACCACCATTCATGATGTATAATCTTCATGAATATCACCTCTAAACCTCTTCCTTGATGAACCAAAACCCATGTTAGGAATCCTTGACATGTAGGAAAATTATATATGGGTGTGAGACATGGATCAGTCTTCAATACTTTGATAAACTTTTTAGTTATTCATCAAAAACCTTGAGTTATGATGTTCCTTTCCATTTTTTCCTCTTGTATACTTGTGTTTCCATAATATGATTCTTGTGTTGGATTATTTTATTCCATACTTGAGTGTGATCACATGTGGGTGTGTTTGTTCCCCATGAGACCCATTTATGATACTTGATTCCATGAGTATGATTTTCTATCAAGTTTCCAGGTTCTATGATGATCATGTTTACTTTTTAATTTCTATTGATTCTCATTATGATATGTTTTTATTTTCCTCAAATGATCTACCCTGTTATGTGTGTTACCATGCCTTGGAGGTTTTTTATTTTTACTTAGAATAAGTGGATCATTATTGTATGATTATACCTTAGATGGGTAGTGAACATGATGTGTGGTGATGATATTGGTGGACACTTACACATGGTAGAAGAATGATAAATTTGTGTCCTAAAAAAACTCGGTTCCTTGAGGATACTAGGTAATGTGTTGGAACTCGATGCATTATGGAAACTTAGTATAATTTTAACTGAATTCCTTTAGGGTTTTGAGTAAAATGTTTCTAGCATTTTGGAAATATCTTTATCATTTTTCACATACTTTATCATCCTTCTAGTATGGAGCCAAAGCAGGTATATTCGGGGCTCATGGTGTCTTGGTTAGAACACAAGTTCTTAGCATGTGGTTATTTTTTTATTTATGCATTTATTATTATCATGGAATACATCTATTATACCTGTGAACACTTTTTAACAATTTATTGGTGGTTTTATATTGGTTTTATAACTCTCAACCCACATGGGAATCTCTATGTACATGAAAAATTCTTGTATAAGGATCCAGAAAAGGGAAAGGGGCTTGTGGAAGATATTTGAGATAAAGAGAATGGGGCAGGGAGCATCACGAGGACATACTCGGGGGGATTCCGCATTTTTATTTATTTATTTCCTTTCACACTATACAATCTATTTTATCCTTACATACTAGGATCCTAGTTATAAATTTTTATGTCATGAGTTCCATTTTATATCATTATGAAGTTATTTATTCCACCTTTTTTACTCTAAGTTGTTTTATATTTTATTTATATTATTGGTGTATGGATATGATACTAAGGGTATAGACTATCCACCAACTTCATTCAGAGACTCATTGTTATTCAGTAACCTCTTCTATTTAGGGAGGAATTCATGAGATCTTGTGACTCTTGAGCTCAGAACTAGTGGTTTACATCGGGTTGTTAGAAAATGGTATTAGAGCACAGTTTTGTTCTTCTCCTTTTGACTAACTTGGGACTTGGTAAAAATAATATAGTTTGTTTATGACTTTGGTAGGGGAGTTACCATGTACCTTACTATCTAGGGTACCACTAATACCAATGTCCCAATCCGGAGAACTACATGTCCTCAGGCATGCCTCCCTATATTCTAAAGGATGCTGACTAGTAGTGAGTGTCTAATGAGGTATGTGTGGAGAATATACCCTCTTTACCAGAGAAAAACCATAGTGTAAATCTATATAAGAAATAACCAATTAATAATGATCATTTACCATCAATTACCAAACAACATAGAATCAATCCCAAAACTGGGTAAATACCCACAACCAACACAGTGAATCTGCCATGTCATTATAGTGTCACATGTCATAAGAAACAAAAAATAAAGACACTTATAAAATCCTAAAAACAAGTACCAATATCAATCGGGTCCCCTCATCCATGCTCTATCGTATATCCCAAATCATCCATCTAACATAGGGTCTTTTCCCTTATACTTACCTATAACCATGAAATATACTTAGGTACCCATAGAGGCCTAATTAGGGTGTGATTACAACTAAGTAGGTCACCACAAATGGTGTATAAAGCAGTATTTAGTCCAATAACATTTTATGTAGAAGGAAATATGAATAATCAACAAGGAATTAGTTAAAACAGGTTCATTATTTAACAATATTCAATTTAACCACATTTTACCTTGGATTATAAATACACCTAAACCCATCACACCTTCTTTGTCCCATGTTAAAAGTTTGAACCATGCCAAAGGGGTTTAACTCCTTAAATAACAAAATATATTATTTTACCGATTTCACTTTACAATGTACCTTAGATCCTCAATCTAAAAACTCATAACATTAAAATTTCATTAGAGAATTGATATTTAGTTCAGAATCCAATTTATACAATACATAGGTGGGGGAAAGGGTATTAGTTTATCCTAGACTAGTTATGAGGTGCCTCATTCCAACATCCCAACCATACCATTTCCATCTCTTTTAAAGGATCATCATCAGTGACCTTTTATCATCTGTAATAACAAGGTCGCTCCATTTTCCTTAATAAATATTCTCTTTTTTCATTACATTACTCATCTTAACTCATTTCCATGACTTGTATATTTTACTATTAAAGAATAACCACAACTATAAACTTCTATTAACCCCTTAACAAAACAACCATATCCTCTTGAAAATTTAAAAAAATTACTGTTAATCATCTCATAACCCATTTTACATTCCAAGTTAATCCAAACACCCCTTTATACCATGTTCACATACCATTCATAATTACAATTGGTTTAATTTCATAAGACCCACCCCCTTTTATTTAATAACATATTCCACCATTATCAAGGGAGCGACTCTATAGCGACGCTAGCCTTTTACACATATCATTATATGATTTTAAGCATAATTAACCATCAAATAAAACCAATGATCATAAATTTGTGTGTCTTTGGAAGGTGAGGTACATAATTTTAAAACATGAAACAAAACTAAAAACATATTTTATTTAATCTCCATAATGAGCTTCTAACTTCCATTTAGCTCTTACATATTCATAGTATAACCTAGGGAATACATGAACAAAATTGATGACCTAAAAAACCTAGTAAGGTAATAAGAAAAGGAATAAAACATAACATATGGGTTATAAGGAATAACATGATGACATAGAAGGCATGGAACATGAATAAACATAATAATGAATAACATGTATAACATGGGAACATATAATCATGGAAACATAAAAAAAAATCAAAAACATATAACATGACATAAACATGAGTCAAGGATAACTACCAAGACTTTACCACATGGTGGACAAAGTCCCATAAATGAATCAGGTTCACTTCATATCCCAAAATTATGTATCATGAGACTAAACATTACCCAATGCATTGGAGTGTTATTAGTGATCACCCATCATAGCATGTTCATGCATATTTTTGCCACATGAATAATTGAGTATAAGGGCAACCCATATAAAGAATTTGGTACCATAATCATGTAATAAAGAATAAAAAATGGAATATCATAATGGTGTTCATGAAATAATGGATTTAAATCATAAATAGACATTCATAAGGTAAAATAGGAATAGATAATGATAAATAAAAAGAGTGTTTAAGAAACTTTAGAAATGAAACATTTTAGTGTGGTCTAAGGAAAATATTAAAGAGAATTTAAAGTGGAAAAAGTGTATTTGTTTTCAAAAAACCATAAATGATCCAAGATATTTCTTTCATGATTAAATGAGTTATTTTAAAAAAAATGGGGATTAAAAAATATTATGGATTTCACTTGAAAATGGGTAAGAAATCGAGAAGTTCCCTTTATTCGGGCTTGCTTATCGAGAATAATTGGGAAGGGAACCTTTTTAAAACATGTATTTCCCCATCAAAGAAGAATATAACAATCTAGATAAATGATTTTGGAACATATAAACAGAATTTATAAGTATATAAAAAAATTATACATTGAGTTAAATAGAGAGAAAATGTAACTCAATAGAAAAAATGGAGTTTCCAAAAGAATACCGTACCTTATGTCTAAAATGGTTCTATGCTTGATCATAATTTCCTAGATAATCAGATTAAATCCATTAATTAATTAATTAATAATTTTTTATACATGTATTCTATTTATTATAATTTTATTAAGTTCATTTATGTCCTTTTTTATAGGTTATGATATTCAATTTCATTGTTTTGGAGCATTGGTTTCCTTGGTTTTCATGATCAGTTTACTTGTACACTTGTACGAAAAATCATGTAAAATTAGAATGGTTGTTCATAATTGAAGTTATATTTTATTAATGTACATACATAATATTAAATTTTTATATAATTCATTTTTTAATTTGGGGTGTGTATGAATCATTAAATAAGAAGTTAGTGACAATTGTTTAGATTATTTTGGGGGTGTTTTCGATCAGCACCAAATATTTTTGATTTATTAATTAATATTATGCATATAAAATGGAGCCAAAAAATTAAATAGGATATAATGCATATATTATAATATATTTTAACCATAAAAATAGTTTTTTGAGCAATATTTACAGAGGTAATGGAAGTTGAAAACTTCACCGTCCTTGAATGTGATAAATTAACACGTCACATATGGTGTTTCCATTTCTAGTAAAAAGGGGGATGGGAAGACAAATGATGATGAATTATTCTATTAACATGATAAAATTACATTATATATAATATAATTGAGTTTTCATTCCCCTATGATAATTTTGGGTGAGGAGACAATGAGAAAATAAATGAAATAGAAAAGAAATTAAAAGAAAATGAAAGAGGATTTTACCTCTTGAATTTCTCCTTCTTGAGAACCTTCTTAGGGAAAGGGTTTTGGTATTTTTTTGAGACCAAGGGATCTTGAACATGTGGTAGATAATTTAGAAGGATATTGGTTGTAATTTATATAATTATTAAATCTTTAAAGATGTGAGGAGAAGGGTGGTGAGGGGTTTCATTTATAGGGGATGAGAGGGGTGTCTTCTCAATATTTTATTCATTATCTTATTATTTTTCCTCAAGACCATGGATAGTTTGAGAATTATCACTAAATATATCAAAATAATTAAGTATTGTTCAATATTATGTGCTTACATCATCCATACATCATCTATGACTCAATAATTCATGTATTTATCTTTTATCATAAATTATTGTATTTTACTATTCACCAAAAATTCACGTATTTTAGAAAATTCCCAAAAGTTCATCCTAACCATTTTTCAATGTGTATAATTAAAAAATGAATAAAATTTTATGAAAATAATTTTCTAAATCTGAGAAATTTAATTTTTAATTAAAATCATCATTTACATGGATTATATTGATTTTAAAATTATAACTTCTTTTATAACACTTTGAAAAATTAATTAAGGTTTCATAAAATTATATTATAATCATAAGAAAACAAAATATTAATTTATGAATCTATTTTAAGAAAATAAATTTTCTTTTAAATCATTATATTAATTATAAAATTGTAAATAAACATTTATGTTTCACAAAAATACCAAAACATAATTTATCATTTCCAAAACATTTATTTACTTACAATATTGTATAATTATGTCATATTTTCATTATTAAGATGCATAAATTTTTATGAAACATCAATTGATTAGTTTACTATTCTATTTTCTAGTTTACTATTCATAAGGGTCATATTACTATTCTAAAGGTCAATTTACTATTCTGTTGGTATAAGTTCCTTAACTCTTAGAAATACCACTTATTTCATTCATTGTTCATTTATAAATTTCATATTGTGTTCTCTATGTGATTTTATATGATTTATACCAAGGTAGAATTATAATAAGGAAATTTCCATTGATATAATTTTGGGTTGTTACATCCCCCCCCCCCCATGAAATTTCATCCTCGAATTTTTTTTACATACTATGGTGAAAACAAGAGAGGGTACTTATCCTTAATCACTTACTATGATTCACATTCTTCCTCTTCATACATATTGTCCTGCTATAGTAATTTGAATAAGTGAGTGGCCTTTTTTCATAGACTTTAACTCTATAATCCAAGATCTTCAATGGATGCTCCTCATAAGAGAGATCATTATCCAATTATACCACCTCTAAATTTAGTACATGTGAGAGATCTGGTATGTAATTATTCAAGAGGGATACATGTAATACATCATGTACTTGACCCATGGTTGGTGGAAGTTCTATTCAATGGGCCACATCTTGAACACGATCAAGAATACTGAATGGGTTGATGTACCTTGGACTTATCTTTCCCTTTATCCCAAATATCATGATCATATTCCATAGAGATATTCATAGGAATGCCTTGTCTCTAACCTTAAACTCATGGTATCATCGACAATTGTATGTATAGCTCTTTTTCCTACTTTGGGATTCTTTTATGTGATGTTTAATGGTTTTAACCTTCTCCGCCATTTTTTAAACCATTTCAAGTCCTATTAGCTTATGTTCACCAACATCAACCCAGCATGTTAGTGTTCTGTATCAGTTCCCATAAATGGATTCATATGTATCCATTTGGATGCTCGAGTGGAAAATATTGTTTCCATAAAATTCATTCAGAGGACGACATTGGTCCCATCCTCCTTTTAAGTCCATAGAACATTCTCTCAACATGTCTTTCATTTTTTGAATATTAAATTTGGATTTCCCATCATTTTGAGGATGATAAGCCGTAATAAAGTTTAGCATAGTTTTTAGATCATGTTGGAGGATTTTCTAGAACTTTGAGGTGAATCTGAGATCTTGATCGAATACAATCGATAGTGGTACTCCATGCATCCTTACCACTTCTCTGATGTATAACTGTGAAAGTTTCTGCAGTGATAATTCCTCTCGAATTGCGATAAAGTGAGCTATCTTTGGGAGATGATCCACAACAACCCATATATCATTGTTTCCTGTAGATTTCTTTAAGAAGTCCAGTGAAAAAGTCAATGATGATGTTTTCCCGCTTACATGTTAGTATGGGTAATGGTTTCATCATCCCCTTAGAATTTTTCCTTTAATCCTTCACTTACTGACATACTAGGAACTTTGATGTATATTCAGTGATCTCATTCTTCATATTGTCCCACCAATAGTTTTGTAATATATCTTGATATATCTTTTTTCTTCCTGGGTGAATAAAGAAGTTTGATCTATGTATGTCATTCAGAAGCTCTTTATTTACCTCTTGATTGGATGGTACACAAAGTCATGACCCAAATCTCATGACTCCTTCCCCATCCATTTTGAACTCTGATTATTTCCAATTTCTAATAGCTTCCACCTTTTTTCTAAATTTCCACATCATTTCTTTGATAATCCATTATTTTCTTCATGAGGGAAGGTTGAGGAATAATTTGAGAAACTATTGATGATTTTCCTTTCTTAAAGATTCTCATGTCTATCCTTTGATGGTTTAAGAATATTGGATCCTTCTCAATTCTCATTATTTATAAATATTCATGATCCTTTATACTTAAGTCATATTCCACCTTATTTTATTTACAAGGATGGTAGTGGATTGAGCCATTGTAATACTTTATGAGATCTAACCAACTTCATTGGAACATACTATTCTCCTTACATGTGAATATATATTTTAGGCTCTTATGATCAGTATATATCTCATAGTTCTCCCCATATAGATAATACTATCATGTTTTCAACACAAAGATCATAGCTGAAAACTCCAAGTCATGTGTGGTATAGTTTTTCTCATGGATTTTCAACTTCCTTCCGATGTAGGCTATCATTTTATCATTTTAAATAAGTAAATATTCTATTTTCTTCTTTAAATAATCGATTTAAACCAGAAATAGTTACCCACATGTCAGTAGTGTGAGCACTAGTGTAATGATAAGACTCTTTTTCAACTCTTTGAAGCAACATTCACCTTCAATGGTCCAAAAAAACTTCACTCCCTTCCAATAGAACTTGATTATTGGGTTTGAAAATCATGATAATTTCATCACAAATCATCGGTAATACCCATATAGACCAAGGAAAATATGGATCTACAATAAAAATGTTGTCCTCGGACACTCTTCGATTACCTTTTCCTTGAAAAGGTCCACGTATATTCCTTTGTTGGTGGTAACATGTCCCAAAATGATACTTCCTCCATCCATAACTAACATTTACTTTACTTTTTATAAAATTTATCCTTTTGTAAAGTCTTTATAATAGTATTCAAATTATCCTCATGTTCCTCCTTGATCTTAGAGTATATTTAAAAATCCTCAATAAAGACTACCACAAATTTGTTGAGGTATTCTCTAATGACTCTATTCATTAAATCCCTGAAAATTTCTGAAGTATTAGTGAGACCGAAGAGCATCACTATGAAATCATAGTGTCCATACCTCATTAAAAGGGTAGTCTTTGGGAATATATTCCTTCCTCGCCTTTAATTTGTGATATCTTGACCAAAGGACCACCTTATAGAAAGGCATTTCCCCGTGTAGTTGATCAAATAAGTCATCTATCTGTGGTAAGGGATACTTTTTCTTGATAATTATTTTATTGAGCTCTTGATAATCAATGTAGAGATGCATTGATCCATCCTTCTTTTTGATTAAGAGGACTAGAACACCCCATGGTGAAGCACTCGAGTGTATAAAACCTTTTCCCAGACTTTTTTTTGACCACTTCTTCTGTTTTTCCATCTCAACGGTGGTCATTATATATGGTCTATTTGATTTAGGAAAGGATTTAGGAATATGTTTAATTGATAACTCAACTTATCAATAATAAGGAAAATAATGCAATTATTCAAGGAATACATCAATGTAGTCAGTCACAATGGAAAGGTCATCAAGCATGATTATTTCCTTTGTATCAATCATTTGAGATAGATACACTTTCTCATAATGCAATAATATCTACAATTGAGATCATGATTCTAAATGAGATTCAACTTCCCCCTTACGCTTGTAAAAAAATGAAAGATTCCTCAAGTTGTGAAGAGTGATCTCCCTTTCCCAATAGTTGATTTTGGATTTGTATAAAGATAGTCAATTCATGCCCAATATATCAAAAAACTCCACTAAAGGAAGTAAGACAATATTTTTTGGGAGGTCCAGTCTACAAACATTACCGAGGAGGAATTATATGCTTTGGATGCAATAATTTATCCATCTTCTGTTCTCATAGATAACTCAACCTCCAAATATTGATGTGGTGTTTGAATAGTCCTACTAAAATTTCCGAATATGAAAGAATGCATAGAACCAGAATGAAATAGTATATTTTATATTATTTAATGAATAACCAGTATACCTATCACCACATCATTTTCATGCTACACCTGAGCAGCAGTGATAGCATATTCCCTTCCTTGCTACCTTAGAGTTTTTTTTTGTTTATTTCATACACAACCCTTGTTTTAGGGAAATTAATTACATAATTCCCATGTTCCTTGTTGTTGAAACACTACACTATAGGCTGAGTGTTGATATGAACCTTCCTTTATTCTTCTACATTAGTGGGATTCTTCATATCCCTTCGGCAGCTATTATCCATATGCCACTATCTTTTACATTTTAAGCATCTCTTGGTTCCCTTTAAATAGTTTCCAGGATTCTTCTTCCCACACCTTTTGACATGTGGGGTGTTGGGTCTTCTTTACATCAGAGGATTTATTTGTTGATCCACCCATATTAAACTCTATTTTCCCCTTTATGTCACCAGGACCATGATACCACTAAGGGTATCTAATATCCATTTAAACCTTAAAGGCACAACCATAAGGATTTGAACACAACATTCTATTTATTAGTAGAAGGAGGTTGTTATATGTGATTTATGTTATTATTCATAACTTGAGCTAGTTGATCAAGTACTTTCATGAAGTTTTGGGCACCCATTTCCATCATATTTGGTATATCACTAGGAAAACTGTCATAATGCATGTCACATTGATTATTAGAATGGGTTATTCTATTTCTAAACATTAACTAATAAATATAAACTATAATTAGGGGGATTGAATACTTATCTGATAATCATATAAAAAGAAAACATGGAACATATATGGATAAACTTATAAATTAAAAGCATATCCTAACTTGTGATACCCTATGTTTTAATATAGGTTATCCATAGTGATATAATTATCCCTATGGTTCTTACTAAATTTCTCTAGTCCTAATATCAAAAAATAACTAGACCTTTCATTGATACCAACTTTATATACCCTAGCCTTTTACACATATCATTACATCATTTTAAGCATAATTAACCATCAAATAAAACCAATATTTGTAAAGTATAGTGTATTTGTAAGATTACGTACATAATTTGAAAACATGAAACCAAACAAAAAAACTTCTTTTTTTAATCTCCATAATGGGATATGAATATCCATTGATCTATTACATATACATAGGATAACCTGGGGAATACATGAATAAAAGGGATGAGCTAAAAATCCTAGTAAGGGAATAACCATAGGAATAAAATCTATCACATGGGTTAGAAGGCAGGACATGATGACATAGAAGGCATGGAACATGAATAAAAATAAGGAAAAATAACATGAATAACATGGAAACTTATAATCATGGTAGCATAAAAATGTGGGAAAAAAAAAGATAACATGACATAAACATGAGTTAAGGCTAACTATGAAGACTATATCACAAGGTTCACAAAGACCCATAAAGTAATATGGTTCACTCCCTATACCAACATGAAATCTCATAATACTAAACATTACCCAATGTATTTGAGTGCTATTTAGGTGCTCACATCATAATATTTCCATTCATATCTATTCCATATGAAGAATAAAGCATAAGGGTTACCCATGGAAATAATTGGGTATCATAATCATGTCATAAGGCATAAAAAATGGACTACCATAATTTTGTCCATGAAAGAATGGGTTTAAATCATAAATGGAGATTAAAAAATTAAAATGGTCATATATGATGATAGATAATGTACAATTGAATTGGAAAATGTAAAAAGAGTGTTTAAGAAACTTTAGAAATTAAACCTTTTAGTATGGTTTAGGGAAAATATTAAAGAGAATTTAAAGAGAAAAAATCATATTTGTTTTCAAAATAGTAGAAATGAACAAAGATATTTTTTTTCATAAAATGAGTGATTTTATAAAAATAATGTTTTCTTAAAACCGATTATGGATTTTACTTAAAAATGGGTAAGAAATTGAGAAGTTTCCTTTATTCGGGCTTGCTTATCATGAATAATTGGGAATAGAACCTTTTTAAAACATGCATTTACCCATAAAATAAGATTGTAATAATCTAGATACGTGATTTTAGGACATATAAATTTAATTTATAAGAATTATATAAAAATAAATAAGTGTTACATTAGGGTAAATAGAGATAAAATGTTACCCGAAGGAAAAAAGTGGAGGTTTGGAATGAATCTCTTACCTTATGTCTAAAACAGTTCTGCACTTCATCTTAATTCTATATATAATAAGATTAAATCCATTAATTAATTAATTCAGAACCTGTTACACATTTATTTTATTTATTATAATTTTATTATGTTCATTTAAGGCCTTTTTATGGTCTATGAGATTCAATTTCATTGTTCAAGAGCGTTGGTTTCCATGGTTTTCATGATCTGTTTACTTGTATACATGTACAGAAAATCATGTAAAATGAGAATTGTTTTTCAGAATTAAAGTTATATGTTATTAATGAAAATAAATAATATTAAATTGTTATATAATTCATTTTCTAATTTTGGGTGAGAATGAATCCTTAGATAAGATGTTAGTGATAATCATTTCTGTTATTTTGGTAGTTTTTTCAATCATCACAAACTAGTTTTATTTTATTAATTAATATTATGTATATAAAATGGTTATAGAAAATTAAATAGGATGTAATAAATATATTCTAATCTTTTTTGACCCTAAAAAATAGTTTTATGATAATTATTTAATGAGGAAGTGTAAATTGAAAACATTATTGTCCTTTAATTTGATAAATTAACCCATCATTGAAAATGTTTTCATCTTTAGTAAAAAATGAGAGAGGAAGAGAAATGATGATGAATTATTCCATTAACATGATAAAAATATATTATATATAATATAATACTGTTTTTATTCCACTTGGATAAGGGGAGGTGAGGATAGAATGATAAAATAAAATAAATTGAAAAGAAATTAAAAGAAAATGAAAAAGGATTTTACCACTTGAATTTATCCTCCTTGAGAACCTCTTTAAGGAAAGGGGTTTGGTATTTAGTTGAGATAAAGGGCTACTCGATGTGGGGAAGAGACTTGGGAAGTAGATTGTAAGGAATTTGGACATGTATCTAATCTTGAAATGGATGAGGAGAATGGGTGCATAGGGTTTGTATGTATAGGGGAGGAGAGGGGTGTTTTCTCATTATTTCATTCAATAGTTTATTATTTTTCTTCATGACTATGAATATTTTTAAAATTATCAATAAATATATTAAAATAATTAATTATTGTTATATATTATGGTATTACATAATCCATACATCATCTATGACTCAATAATTCATGTATTTAGCTTTTATTGTAAATTATCGTATTTAACTATTCACTAACAATTCAAGTATTTTAGAAAAATCCAAAAAATTTCCCTGAACCATTTTTCAATGTTTATAATTAAAAAAATAAATTCCATTTTATGAAAATAGGTTTCTAAATATTATAAATTTAATTTTTAATTAAAATCGTCATTTTCTTGGAAAATACTGATTTTAAAATTATAACTACATTTATAACACTTTGAAAATTTAATTAAGGTCTCATAAAATTATATTATAATCCTAATAAAACAAAATATTAATTTTTGAATATATTTTTTGAAAATAAATTTTCTTTTATTTAATTATATTAATTAAAAAATTATAAATAAACATTTACGTTTCACAAAAATACCCAAACCTAATTTCTCATTTCCAAAACATTTATTTACTTATACTTTGGTATAGTTATGTCACAATTTTAATTTATAAGATGCCTAAATTTTTATTATACATTCATTGGTTAGTTTACTATTCTATTGGATGGTTTACTATTCATAAGGGTTATATTTCTATTCTAAATATCAAGTTACTATTCTATTTGTATAAGTTCCTTAGCTTCTAGAAATACCTCTTATTTCATTCATTCTTCATTTATAAAGTTCTTATTGTGTTATCTATGTGATTTTATGTGAATTATAATAATGTAATTTCCATTTATATAATTCTCGGTTGTTATAGGCTCACCCCATGGGCGACCTTAGGTTTGGCCTCATAATCATCAATGAACCCTAAGGGACCCGTTAAGGGTCTCATACTTCAATTAAAGGCTCAAATTACTTTTCCTAATCAAGGGAAAAAATGGATATAAAATCAGTTTAATGGAAAAACCTTGTACACATGAATAATATCATGACTATGTGATAAATCAGGTAGACTGATTACCTCAATCTCATATGTTGGTACTCACCTGAACTCAGCCCTTGAATCAAACTAACATAATCGCCAATACAAAATATAAGGATTACCTAGAAAAATTAGTCTTTTAGATATTTTAAAAAAGAAAAAAAACCAACCATAGTTATTACAAAAAAATTGAATAAATAGGTATGCTTGACTCACCTGGAGGTTCAATTCAAAACCAAAGGTTCTTCAAATTACCCAATATTAAAGAAGAATTAACCTTGGAGAGCTTGGGAGCTCTTAGTTTAGTTCCCCAACTACTGGAGGAGTAATGGGGAATAAAATCAAGTAAAAACCCTTAAATCATGAGTGGGGGATGGTAAAATACCTCTATTTTAAGATGATCATAGTTTGGCCGCATAGTTTGACAAACTGTGCACCAACCATGTGTCACCCTCTATCAAAGAGGGGCTCTAAGACACATGGCTTGTCCGAGCCACCCACAGTGTTTGAAAAATCATGTGGTGTATTTTTGATCTCCTATTTCCAAGTGGAGGATTGATTCACATGGTTTCTTAGGCCTCCTTGCATGGTTTTTTAACTATGAACCTCCCTTCATAAGGATGCATGGTTATAGAGAACAATTAGTACTAACCTTGAGTTAACCGTGAAATAGGAATTAGATGTCCAATATTTCCCAATTTTAATGTCCCAAACTTTCTGATCATCCTCTATACCCCTCATACACTCATGAAGCATTTAATTTACTATTAGAAAGTAAAATTGTAAAAATTAAAATAAAACAAAACTTTTATGAATTTCAGGATCTTACATACCATGAGTATGTCCAACTCATGTGTAACAGACATCCAAGTTAGTGATGATTGGATTGTTGTTACTATCTTACAGGATCTTGGGTATGCTCATTCATTATGACTAGGAACATAGGATCATGTAACATATATATATATACTTTTTTTGTTTCTATACTAGATATTAAATTTATTTCCTTGAATTGTTTTATATGTTTGGGATATACCGGTATTTATGGTTGAGTGATATATCTATTTTCCATGATGTTGGGATATATCTATATTTGAATTAACTAGTTGAACATGAGCAGGTTGTTCTATTTTATATATATATATGATGGTGACTAATGTTCAGTTATGGAGACCTTGGTTATTTCTTAGAGGGATATGCTTTGGTTTATGGGTTGATTCCTAAGAGAACCTTTTTATAGTCCTATAGATTGGTTAGGATCTATCCAATTGACTTTAGTTTTTCCTAAATGTTCTGTCATGTTTCAGAATATTTTACCTCAAAGGAGACTAATTGTACCACCAGTTGACATGGGTTGAGATATTACCACTATGAGGGGTTATCATATTCCACTGCCTATGGCATAAGAGGGTGCATTAGAGAGTAGTCCTACACCTAGTATGGTGGCATAAGCTACAGGCCCACCTTAATTGGGATCCCTTTTAATTATTCCTTCATAATATGTAGGGGTACGAAGGTCCATGGTTGACGGTTCCAAAGGCTTAAAACTCCATCATCAAATTTCTTATCAATGAATGGGAGGTTCTTATGATGTAGAGGAAAAGATAGATATCATGGAGGGAATCCAAGACCACATTGAGACTCTTGAGGGTGAGAAGGTGAATCTAGAAGTATCCATGCTATAGGGACCTTCCAAGATATGGTGGGTGTGATGGGAAAATCTTGAGGATGTGAGGATATCACCTGGGAGGCTATCAAGAACCTATTATTTAGGGTATTCTCTAGTTACACTCTAAATTTGGGCTGAGTGTAGGTGTTTATGGATCTACAATAGTGGTCCATGACCTTATCAGTATACTCCACTTGTTTCACCAAGTTAATTTTATACTATATTGGATATAAATGATAGATATATGTATAGAAATTTTGAGACTATTTTTTAATATAACATTAGGTGACATTTCAGGAGTTTCAACCTAACTACATACCTAGAGGTGCTTCACATGTCATTGACTATCAAGAAGGTTCTAGAGGAGGATCGAGCAGTTGGTCTTCCACCATCCTTCAGTACTTAGGCAAGTGGTACTCCTACATCTACAATGAGTGTCTCTTTTGATATCAAGAAGAGGAAAAATGGGGAAATAAAGTAGGGTAATATTATATTGGTGGACTATAGCAATAATTCTTCATCCCCGTCAAGAGGAATTCCATAGTTCTTCAACTATGGAAAGGTCAGACATTATTTTATGTTATATGCATCACCTCAGACCAAGTATCACAAGTGTAGAAATATGGGGAAACTTCAATAGTTTTTCTCTAGGGATTTGATATTGAGGTTCCATAAGGGTATATGATAAATTATATCTATGACCCGAGGATCCATCCAAGGTCAAAAAACATAGGCTCGGAAAATGATGACTCAGGTGGGTCACATACCTTAGGTACAAGGTTACAGAGATGAATTTGGATGAGTTTATATAGTAGATAAGGCTCTAGAATATGGTGGTGAGGGGACTTCTACTATTAGAGGTACATTATTAAACACTTATACATTTTTTACTTATTTTTTTATACTAGTTCCTTCCATTCCATTATATTTTAAAAAAATTGTTGGACATGACTTACCAGTCATGTTATCATATGAGTTCCTTTACCTTGATACAAAATTGGGCATGAAAGTGGAATGTCATCAGTAATTCATAGAGTTTCATAAATTCATTTCTATTCATATATATAAATGGGACTTTATGATCCTCAATATAATGATCTTTGAAGTGTTCCTTGGAATGGACCACTTGAACAGCTTCCAATCACACATTTACTGTTATTCGATATAGGGATCATTTATAATGCCTAAGGTAGAGAAGTCTGTGATGCCTAATAAATGGGAGTTAGGATTAGGTATATTTGGTCATGAATTGATACAAATTGGAATGATCATGATATAGAATATATTCTTTTCACTTTCAGTAGGATTAGTGGTAGCCCCTTATCTTTTCCTCCATCTATGGATCTCTATCGAGACATCATTCAAAAAAAATCATAGGCCTTCCCCTTGATATAAGAGTTTAGTTTGGGAGATAATTATTTCTAGTTTTACATTAAATTTCCATACCCAATTATCATAAGGCACCATCCAAGTTGAAAGAACTCAAGGTGTAACTCAAGGACTTTGAGTAGAAGGGATTTACCGAGCTAAGCACTTCACTATGGGATGCACCTATTGAAATAACTCGGGGTGCATCGGAAGTGTGAAAGAACACACAATTTAAAATTTTTAGTTTGGATTCAAGTTAAAAAAATATTATCCACTTCAACCTTTACCATATTTCTAAAATTATCACATGTAATTAAATTTAATCACAAAAAAATACAATCAAATGAAATCTTAAATCGTACCTCGTTCATTTGAAGTCACTGGTTTGATTCACTCGTCGTCGATGTGTCATGGGTATAATATGATAAACTGGATATCTTATAGATCATACACATGTTCTCAAAAATTATAGTATCATTTATCTACATTTATTATGTGCTATAATGGGAAATAAAAGAGCTTTATGATGTCCCTTCGATTGCCTAAAGAACATGGACTCGATCGAGAAAGCGAGATCAATCAGACCCTGTTCTTCTTCTAGAATCTCTCTCTAAGAACTTGATAGCATATGAGAAGAGATATTATCTCTCTAAATTATTGAAAATGGTGGATCTTAAAATTCAATGGTCTAAAATGATCTTTTATACTTAAGTTATACTTTCTAAAATTACACTTTGATCCCTGTATAGTAATAAACTTCAATTTAGACCTTTGCTCACCTATATGACTTAATAAACATTTCATAAATTTCACAAGTATTTTATCACTTACTTGTAACACTTTATAATGTTACACGATAAAATAAAAAACATTAACTCAGTCAATAAGATCTCTAAATAATTTAACAAAACTTCAACATCCAATGTTCATTCAAAAAATTATATTTTTCTCATATTTACTTTTATGATCAAACAACGTGTGAATAGCTTGATAAATAAATTTAATCACCATTATTCTAAACATGAATAATACAATTCAATTAGTTTTATTTGTGATTAGTTATACTCTAACATTCACTATCCCCCATGGGTGGGGACTACTTTGTCCTAAAATCAAATTCATTAGAATAGGTAGAACATGTGGATACACTTAGTGTGTGAACCTCTAGGTATTTATCTCAATAGTAGTGAGCCTAACCCATATACCAATATAGGAGTATAGAAACCCATCATGGCCTCTAAGGAGATAAGTAATATCATAAGTATGAATTCCTCCTATGAACACATACTGTGTAATATAATCTCTTTGTCTTGAGATATCTCATAAAGTAGGATGCACACTTTTGTCATCATCATTTTTTCTTTATATATTTTATAACCTTACTAGATGGACTTACCTTCTTGTACCATGGACATGGATTTATGAAGGTACTATCATCCTGGTCAACCTGGTCCCATGAGATATCTCTTTATTAACTCATAAGTGACAAAAATCCATCTTGATCATTCCACCAATTATGCACCCAACACAAACAACCCCACCACAATTTAATTATCATGGTTTTATCTTTGCATCAAAGTTCATGATCCAATGGCACACACTAATAATGATCTCAATTTAGAAGACTAATACACAAGTCTATAGATAGGAACAACCAATGACACCTGAAATATGTGGTGTTCCTATTGGTGGGTCAATCCTCATGATCTCACTACTAGAGATCACCAAGTGAAAACTTCATGAGAAGAAGTCTCAATGCTTATGAGACCTCATCACCTGATAGTCAAACATCATATGTTTCTTATCAGTATGATGTATCTATTCCATAGTACATATAAATATTTAAGACTAATGTCATAGTATCTCGAGGTTCTCATTATATCTGGGGACTCCTATAACCTTTTGATACGACACGTAGTATAAGGAAATTACCATGTAAATAGTGGATGCAGAAATATCAACACTATTATGGTAAGAATAAATAAACCCATGTATATATCATTATTTATACATGAAATGTTAATCAAATGTATTGTTCAAGTTAGGTCTAGGGAACCCACTATTACAACACTCTCACTTACCCTAGATCCAACAACTAAAAATTCTCAACCCTCAAGCTCACACATGAGTATCATGCTTATGATGAGATATGGATTTAGTTAGGGGTTCTTCCATGTTATCCTATGTGGCCACTCTGTTAACTGCTACTTCACCTCTATGTGTAAAATCCCTCAAGATATGAAACATCCAAATTATATTCTTTGTTCTCTGGTGTGTCATGGGAACCTTGGAATACACCACTACTATACTATTATCACAATATACTATAATTGGATCCTAACTACTAGGTACAATGAAAAACTCAAGAAAAAAAGTTTTGTATCTAGAATTATTCTTTAGATGCATCACAAACTACTATATACTTGGATTCTGTAGTATAATCAGCAATAATAGACTTCTTTGAGCTCCTCCAGCTTGTTGCACCGCCATTCAAGAAAAATACATACCCATACTATGATTTAAAATAATCATGATCTGTTTGAAAACAAAAATCTGTGTATCCCTTTATGACTATATTCTCTTCTCATCCATACACGAAGAACATGTCCTTTATATATGTAAAGTAATTTAGGATAGTTTTTACAACTTCCCAATGTAGCTCTCCTAGATTATCTTGATATCTTCCCACCATGCTTAAAGAAAAGGCGATATCAAACCTAGTACATAGAATGGAAACAAGATAGATCTCACTACTAAAGAATAAGGGATTCTACTCATTCTTTGAATCTCCTCCTATGTTTGATGACATATCTTCTTAGAGATATTAATTCAAGGTGACACTAAAAACATTCCTCTCTTGGATTGTTCCATACTATACCTTTTATGAACCTTGTTAGTGTATATACGTTGACTTATCCCAAGAATCTTTTGAGATCTATCTTGATAGATCTTTATCCCTAGAATGTAGGCTGCTTTGCCTAATTCTTTTATGGAGAAGAATTCATTTAACCAAGTATTAACTAACTATAATATTTCACTTTATTTCCCATAATTAATATTTTATCAACATATAATACTATAAAAATGATGGCATTACAATTAACCTTATTATAGAAACATGTCTCACTTTCATTCTTGACAAAACCAAATTCTCTTATAGCCTCATAAAAATGAATATTCCATGATCGTGATTCTTTTTTCAACCCATAAATGGATATTTAAAGCTTGCATATTTTATTGGAATTCCTTGATGTAACATACCATTTAGGTTGAGTCATATAGGTGTTTTCAATCAAATTCCCATTTAGAAAATTAGTTTTGATATCCTTTTCTAAATTTCATAATCATGGAGGCTGCTATAGAAATAAATATTCTGATGGATTTCATCATTGCTACTCCTAATAATTTTTTGTCATAATTGATGCCTTGAGGTTGTCTGAAACCCTTCACTGCCAATCATTCCTTATCAGTATTGACTCTACCATCCATGTCCATATTTTTCTTGAATGCCAATTTTCACCTAATGGGTTTTAAATTATCTATAAGTTCTACCAAAATCCAAACTTGATTTTGATACATGGATTTCATCTCAGAATTCATGTCTTATTTCCATTTAATATCATGCTCACCATCTACTACTTTCTTGTAGGTCAGAGATTCATCATTATCTAGGATCAATGTATCATCTAACTAAATGAAAACAAAAACCATATCTCTCTGGTTCTCTAAACTCTTTAGTAGACCTACATAGTATTTATGTCTCAGGGACATATTTATCTCCCACTATCTCTTGATGATATTATTCCCATACCAACTCTCACTAATAGAAATAGTGGATTTAATGTTGAAGATATGGCATTGGTTTTTTATAAAGTGATGAAAAAATTATTTGTGTGAAAATTTTGGCGTCGGTTTTAACATAAAACGATGGAAAAATTATTTTATTTTCGTTTCTGGCATCTCTTTTTAAGAAAATAAACACCAAAAATATCACCGAAGTTGATTTATGGAGTCGGTTTTTTACAATAAATGACATCGTAAATGAAAAAAAAATCCATTGGTTTTACTGAAAACTGAAACCATAAATTAAAAAAATTCGGAGTTGGTTTTCCTAATAAACAACTCTGAATAGTGTTTTAAAAAAATATAGGATCGTGAAACCCTTGTTTTTTTGAGAACTGTGAATCCTATCTCAACTCCGTATGAGCCGGACAGTAGTGAACCAGTGATCCCAACAGTGATTGTTGTTTATTTTCTTTTATATTTATCATCATTTCATAATCGGTGGTCTTGATTCTTCATCCTATGTCATTATTTCATCTTCTATGGAAGTATTTCTCTTCTAAAACCATGTTCTAGCCGACCATCATCCACATTTTGATTTTATTTCTTTGTTCTTGTTTATTGTTCATTTCTATAAACATTTTTGTTAGATCTTGCAGTGTTGGTTTTTCTAATGAATTTGAGGGAGAAAGTTCAAATTAGGGATCCATTTTCCTTCATGAAATCTGAATTTTGTAAAAAATAATTAATTTTGAAGTTAAATTATTTATCATTTTGTTATATTATTGAGCTATTGTTTTAATTATTATTATTATTTTATTCTTATAAATAAATTTTTTTCTTAATGTTTATTTATTTTGATAAATTTTTTATTTTAAAAAACTATTAAATGGTCATGATGATATATATTGATTAATGTTTTTGTGAAGCAATGATATGTAAAGTATATTTCTTTCATATTTTTGTTTTGACATTGTGATGTGTGTTAAATATTGATTAATGTTTTGATGAAACTTTAAAAATAAAGTGGCTAAACTTGATATATTATTATGGGATTCTAGGAGAGGTTATAGATAAATGTACTATTTAATTACATTATATAAACAAGGATAAGTGGATGTTAGTTAGCTGATGATGATGAATGTAGATGAATTTATAATAGGAAGAAGGGAAAATAGTGGCAGTTGAATAAATTCACCTAAATCATGTGGTTTAAAGTAGAATTTTTTTTTTTGATATTTTCTTAATAATGATGATATGAATAGTAGGAATGAAATGTTTAAATGATCATGTGATATGATAAATAATATTATGATAATTTTGTATGGGTGGTCTATGTGATTTTATATAATTATATGGTAATTTATTTTCTTGAAAAGATTATTCAATAATTGATATGATATTAGGATTTGTATATAATTTGAAAATGTGATCTGATAAATATCACTACATTATATAGTATTGATGTAATTGTTGTGGCCTATCACATTGATGTTATATTTTGACATTTATGTGGTATGAAGGCATGTTTTATTCCTTGAGGGATGTTGTATTCCCTACTGATGGTGTTGTGATAACAAAGACTTTATAATTTGATTACCAATCATTTTTATTGAATGTGTTTTTTTAAATTAATCTATTTATATATATATATTTATAAATGTTTATATTTTTTCATATATTCATCGATCATATTTAAATTTCAGGTATTGAATGAATCTTAATTAGATAAATTTACAAAGAACCGCTAGTGAATATGAAAAAGGATTTGATGAATTATTTTAATTTTCTGAACGAAATATTCAAAAAATAGATTTGATTTTCTATCCATATATGAAGTGTTTGAATATGATAAAGTTAAACTTCATATAAATAATTGATCATCTCATTTTCTATGGTTTTACCCTTAATTATACACATTGTATTTATAATGGTTAAGGAAATAAAAATTCAACATCTAATGTTGATGAAAATATTTATAATGAGTCAGAGTGTCGTATGGAATAATTATTTCATGATTTAGGTGTTGAAACCACCAAATAACCAACAACTGTTAAAATATTCTTTAGAGATTCTAAGAAACCATTATTCCAATGTTGCAGTAAATATATAGTGTTATCAGTAGTTTTGAGCTTAGTTAACATGAAATCAAGAAATATGTGGAGTGATAAATGTTTCTCTAACTTACTTAATATTTTAAAAGAGCTGATTATAGAAGGAAACAGACTTTTAGATTCCAATTATGAGGTGATGAAAATATTATGTCCAATAGGATTAGGGTATAAAAATATACATGCTTTCCCCAATTATTGTGTGTTCTATAAGAATGAATATGAATATTTATCATGTTGTCCTACATGTGGGGAATCAAGCTATAAGATGGATGAAAAATTCAACTCAAATTCATTCTTAGGTACTGACATCTAACCTCCTGAAAAATCAATTTTTTACTTTCTAATGATATCATCCAATAATTATTTCATAAAATTATAATAATTAAACTACGATTTATTCTTATGTACCAGTATTAAAGCACCTTCAAAAGAATTTTGGTACCTTTAAATAATTCCTCATTTTAAGAATCTATTTAAAAATTCAATTAATTAAAAAAGGTTATGATGGAATTCATATGAGTGCATATCTGGTGGTAACTTATGTAACCCTATTGATTCACCATAGGGGAAGATATTTGATAAAAAAATTTATTAATTTTTGAAGTGAATTTAGAAATCTCATAATGGGATTGTGTTCTAATGAAATGAATCTATATTGGAGCCTAAGTAGACAACATATTCATGGAATGTTTTTTTGGTAGTTTACAACTTATCACCAAATCTATATATAATGAAAAAAATATGTTATGAAGAGCATGATGATTTCTAGAGAAAAACTTCCAAGAAATTATATTGATGTGTATCTTTCACAATTGATTAATGATTTCAAACTAATATAGGAGACAGGTGTTAAAGTTTTCAATGCATACAAAAAAGAGTATTTTCTTTTTCATTCTATGATAATGTTCACTATAAATGTATTTATTACATATAGAAACTTATCTAGATATAGTGTTAAGGGATATAAATCATGTCCAATTTTTGAAGAAGATAGTTCATATTATAAATTTCATAATGGATGAAAAATAGTGTACATGGGACATCAAATATTTTTTGTGAATTGATCATCCTTATCATAGATTGAAAAAGGAATTTAATGGTTCGCAGGAATACAACCTTCCCATTGACCATTATCATTTAAAGAATATTATGATGGGGTGAAAAATATTTATTTGAAATTTTTAATGAAAATAAGTTTTGGTATTTAAAAAAATATCTGGAAGAAACCATTTATCTTTTTTTAACTACCTTATTGAATATTTTTAGAGATAAAACATAACATCAATGTTATGAATGTTGAGAAAAACAAATGTGACAATTTTATTGTAAATTTTTTAGACATAAAAGGAAAATAAAAAATATGGATTTTATTATATATTGGACTTTATATGATTGGGAATACATTTGGAGTTAGCTCCCACTATGAAAGGAAGCATAACATATTTACCTCTGGCTTTTCACACATTAAGAAAGATTGAGAAGATGATTTTTTGTCAGTGTCTTCGTGGTATTAAAGTACCTAGTGGTTATTCTTAAAATGTGAGGAATTTGGTGTTATTAAATGATTTTAAATTAATAGGTATAAAATATCATGATTGTAATGTATTTATTCAACAACTTCTACCAATCGCATTTCATAGTATATTGTCAACAGCTATCAGAAATATTATCATCAGGTTAGGTAATTTTTTCAAATCCATTTTTAGAAGAAAAAAAATGATCCAAATTTCATATATGTGTTGGAGAATAAATCTTCTCTTATTACTTATCAACTATAAATATATTTACCACCTATTTTTTGATATAATGGTTTATCTGGTGATTAATTTGGTGCATCAGATAAGAATATGCGTGCCTGTTTATTTATGATAGATGTATCCTTTTGAAATTTATATGAAAATTTTGAAGGGATATTTTAAAAATATTTATCAAACAAAGGCCTCTATTATTCAAAAATATGTATTAGAAGAGGTTATTGAGTTTTTTACTGATTATTTGTATAAAGTGAAGAATATTGGTCTTCCTATATCTCGACATATGATAGTTGATAGTGAAGGTAGAGGGATTCAAGACATAAAGGTGAAGATCATTCCACGTAATGAAGTGATGAAAGTATATTTATATATTTTGAACAACATAAATGAGGTTAAATCATATATAACATCACATATTGCATAATTAAAGTTACGATATATGAAAAAAATGAAAAGTTCCTGATGATTGACCATAAAAATGCATTTGTTTCATGGTTAAAATTTAAATTCATCACAAATATATCTGCATCAGAAACATTGAAATGGTTGGCATAGGGACCATATCTTAATGTGATCGCATGGCCTAGTTTTGATATTAATGGGTAAACATTTTACAAAAATAAGCTGTATGAAAAGAGTTCCATTCAAAATAGTGGTGTAATGGCCATTGCTGAAGCACTTCATTTTTTGAGTGCAAAAGATAAAAACCCAATTTCTACATAAGTTCTATATTTTTGAGTTTGTAAAGACATGTGGGAAATTGATTATATTAAATTTTGATTCACTATATTTAAGTGTAATTAGGTTGAAAGTAATAGTGGTATGGAACATGATCAATATGGGTTTAAGCTGGTGGATTTGAAAATATTTAGTTGCAATGAGGAACCATTTATCATGGCCACAAATGCAAAGAAAATATTTTATGTCATTAATTCATCAAATGACCAGTGTTCCATCATTTTTCAAGGGAAAAGAATCCATTTGGATAATGATGATGATGGTGATGTTATTAATTTATATATTTCTTATTTTTATATTAAACAATTTCTGGATAACAATAACTATAACGCACACATAGTACATTTAATACGAAATGATCATGCTGAAGGGATATGGGAAACCAATAAATTACTCTCCTAATTAATCTGTTAATTATTTACATTATATTTATTTTTTGAAATTTTCATTTGTAAAAATATTATTATTTAATAACTATTGGATATTTAATTATATATATTTGATTATTTATTTTATTTTTTGTGTTAAATTTTGATATTTCATGGTTATGGTTAAAAAATTCATTTAAATACCTAAAATACATTATTATATTTTGGTTTAATCTACGTATATGATAACACCTTTTCAAACTTTGATACTTATATTTTCAAATGTTTATATATTTTTAGAAGTAATTTTTATATTTAATAGTTCACATTGCATATTTTTTGGTTAAGAATCATAACATCATTATTCTTTAAAAAATATACACATGCTTGCCAATTTTTTACTTACATATTTATATAATCTAATTACTGACTTGTCTAATAATATTCAAGTACACATAAATTTCATTAAATTTTCTTGTTATAATGACATATACAAATGTACAGACAGAGGAACATCTACCGAGGTATTTTTATTTTTCATATTATTAAATATCTTGGAATATAATTAGGTAATGAAATAAAACTTTTAATTTAAAAAATAATAATTACAGGACTAATAATGAGACTTTAGTGGGGGAGTCTTCTACATTTAGTATTCAGAAATCAAATTTTTGGGTTGGTAAACATGGCATTATATGTTTACGAAAACTGTTACTTTCTCAGGAGGATGAATGATTTCATATTAGTTTTTATGATAATAATAATGTAATTGTCACAAATGAAATGTAGTTTATCAGCTATATCAACATGTAGATCCATTTTAGAATTATCATTTTATATGTTGATTCGAATTCTATTGAAAAGATAGCGTTAGATCATATTTGGGAGGCTGTGAAGGTAAAATATATCAACTGAATTATTTTAACTCATTTTTCAAATATTATATATTTTAAATGACTAATATTTATGTTATGAAATTATAGATGACATTAAATTTTGAAGAAACAAAAGCAGTTTAGAAAAGATGTCTTACTTTAGCGGTGGTGCGATGGAGAGATTTCAAAACAACATTGACAAAAAAATGTGTGTTTGGAAAGAGAAATAATGAAATCCCATGCCTCAAGTATCTATTTTTAGATAAATATATGTGGAAGAAATTTTTTTCCACCCAACATGATGAAACATTTCGGGTATACTGATAATTATATTATATTATAATGTAAAATTTCTTATATATATATCTAATTACTTATTATTTTACTTTTTATATAACATGACTCGAGGAAATATCATCAAGACATACTATTTTAGAATGTTTACCCTCATACTTTATCATGTGTAGGGTATCATTTATTAGAGAAAAAAATTATTGAGGAAAAGTTTGAAGCACTAAGAGTTCACTCCACTAGTGGTTCTGATGAGGTCTAATTTAATCCTCCATCTCCACCCACCCGCTCAAAGAAATGGAAAATAGTGAGAAGAATAAAAAAAAAAGTAACTTACAGATAAAGATAAATAAGTAGATGAAATAATTATAAGTAAATAATTATTAATTTTTGGAAATTTTTGTAATTTATAAATTAGCAACACTAATATACCATTTTCATTCTTCATTTCAGGATGAAATTTAGGAGAAATAGACACAGGTCAATTTTATCTCTCAGGGTAGGATGTATATCCTAGCCACTATATTAGTAAATCTAGAACACCATGGCCACATAAGAGGATATGAGTCGGGTGTTAGTGTTTAAAAAAAATTGATCATCAAAGTAAACAATCAAGAGAACCAGAAATCAAATCCTTAAAATCTCAGGTAAAAGAAATGAAATATTCCATGGGGGATCAAATTCAAGAAGCTATACAGCATGCTATGTTAGAACAAATGATGTGAAATTCACAATCTGTGTTTCCTTCCTAGACTAAATGATTTCCTACTATACCTCCCCGCTTGGACCCGACCTTATACTGTGAGTTGTATGAAAGAGATCCTGATGTACATATTGTAGTGTTCAAAGATGTTCATTTTTTTGGGGATTCTGTACATCACCATCCTATTCAGATGGTTTAGGTTAGAGTATTGATACATGATATTATTGATTCTACTACTCTACTACCATTCCCAACCATGGAGATTCCCAAATTTGGGGATTGTATGGGTCATTTATTACTTTTCCAATTTATCCTTCTTTGTCATATTTCATTTAATGTATGTGTTTTTTAAATATTAATTACATCTGATTGAAAATTACATATAATTTTTTATAACATTTAACTAATATAAGAGTTTATAAAATCTAAATAAATTGTATAATGGAAACAAAAGGTTTAGGAATAGAAAATGGTAGATACTTTATATATTTTTTATGGGATAGAAAGATTATCACAGGTATCTTATTCCTTGGATAATATCTATGAGTTTCATATTTCATATGATATGTGTGGAAGAGACTATCCATTGACAATATTCCACAAATATATCATGGATCTAGTTGATTTTAAATAGCTCAGTTTTCATGTGTTGTAGTTGTTTTCCATGTAAGTAAATTGACGTTTTAGTTTTTATTTTTTTAATTGAATATGGTTTAAATTGACAAACTATATTACTTTTAAAATTAGGTATCTACACATGATTCTTTTTCAAAATGAAAGTAAAATATTTTATGGTTTTATAAATCATAATACATTTCAACAGATGTGCAATATGTGTCGACTGAAAATAGAGTGGCATATATATGTGAGAGGTTATCAATGATGGAAATAGGGTATCAGTTTTTCCCATTTCTTGAAGGGTAAGAGTAGAAACATAATTATGAACTAATGATCAATATAATATCGTTAAATATTATATTTTTTAATTATATGGTCATTGGATTTTATCCATATTCTTCCCAAGTTAATACACATTATATTGGTTTTTCTCTTTATTAGGTGGTGTTCGTAGAAAAATTTCCACCTTGTTAAAAAAGTATATTTTTTATATGGTCATTATGTTTAATTCTCATTATTTATACATGTATTATTAGTTGATATATATGAAAATGTAGGTATGCAAAAAATTTAACAAAGATCACTTGTCAATAAAGAATCCAAATGCAATCAACTATGTGAAAGTAACGGTAATTATTTTTTATATTATATTTTGTTTTGATTTATGGATATATATATATATATATATGTATGTATGTATGTATGTATGTATGTATGTATGTATGTATTGGTTTTTATTATAAAATTAATTTTTTATTAACAATAGTGTCACCATCAAGAAGGATTTGTTGAATGTGGTTATTATGTTATACAATTCATGTATGAGATAATCACAACTGGGGTAATGACCGATTATGATCAGGTTAGTCATAGTAATTATTTTATATCTTATTTCATAGTATTCTGTTTTTTAATCTTATATCATTCAACGTTATTGTATATGTTCAATGATGTCGATTCATACACACAAGATGAACTTAACCATCTTCAATATTTGTTTGAAAACTATTTTTTAAGTATGATTAGGATTTAAGGTATGTATATTCTTATGTTTCTAATTATTATTACATTTTCATAATAAAAAGTTTCCAAAAAACGAATTATTTTGTTATAATTGGTTTTTGAATATAATTATATTAAATGAATGCTTCAATAATAACTGAAAATGATCATGTACTTTGTTTGATGGTTATATACTTCTTTTCTATTACAGGGATCTAGATTTTTTAGGGGTGTAATATTTAAATTTTTCTATTAAAAAAATTAACTTTCTACATCGTTTTTTATAAATATTGATTCTGAAACATTTGAAAAAAAAATACAATGTTTTCAGTGTCGGTTTTATAGAGAAACTGACACTGAAAACAAATCTGGTTCACATTTTTGGTGTTGGTTTTTAAAGAACCAATGCCCAAAATATTATTTTTAACCTCACCTTTATAGTCATCAGTTAAAAGTTGACATTAAAATTGAAAAAAAAACTAACATTAAATCACCTTTTTCACTAGTGTATTATGCATCTAGAGCTTCAACTTCATCAAAGTCAGACTTTCCCTCACTATTTCTATTATAAATGTGATCCCTTTCTATAAATTTGGATTTCCTTTCAATAATAACTTTTCTATTAGAATGGTTATATAGTTATTATCCTTTTTTCTCTTTAGGATAACCTATAAAGATGAAATTTATGCTTCAGGGTGCCAATTTTTCACTAGGTATAGTGTTGACAAAAGCCTCACATCCCCATACATTTATGTGTTATATATGGGGTTTATTTACATGACATAACTCATATGGAATCCCATATATAGCTTTAGTTGGTACTCAGCTAAGGGTATATGCCAATGTCTATAAGGAATATCCCTCAAAGGATAATGGAAGTGTTTCTTGACTCGTCATTGATCCGACCATGTTAAGAAGGGTATGATTCCTCCTTTCGGTCACACTATTCCACTATGGTGTATAAGGAGTAGTGATTTGGGATACTATCCCACACTTCTTAAAGTTATCAAGTAAATCATGGTTAAGATACTCTCTGCCTCATTTTGAGCGTAATGCCTTAATCTTCTTACCAAGATGGTTTTCTACTTCATGTTGGAATTCATTAAACATCCAAAAGAAATCTGACTTATATCACATTAATTATATATATCCATACCTATTAAATTCACCTGTAAAAGTAATTAATTAGGAAAACCCACCCCTTGCCTCTACTAGAAATAGACCACATTCGTCAGTATGAATTAATTCAAGTAATTCAGTGGCTCTTTCTCCCTTCCTAGAGAAGGGTGATTTAGTCATTTTGCCTTATAAACAATCATGAAATACATTAAATAGTTTTAACTCAATTGATTCTAAATACCTTTCTTGATGTAATTTCTATAATCGCTTCTCATTTACAATACTAAGCATGAATTTTCATGGGTGGGTATTATATGATTCATGATAGATGGTTTTTTCATTGATTATTGTTTCATGATTTTTGAGTTCTAGTATATACAACCCATTTTTAATATGTTCCATACCATAACACATGTTATCCTCATAAAAGAGAAAACATTTATTTCCAAACTTGAAATAAAATCCCATTTTTTCCAGACATTAAATTGAGATTATGTTTTTGGTGACTGAAGAAACATAATAACAATTATTCAATACAAGAACCAAACCAACATGAAAAGTTGGATGATAATATTTTATTACCAAGGCTACCAGGCTCACACCATTTACATCTTGGAGATCTACTTCACCATTTAAAATTGTCTTGAATCTACTTGTTTCCTATATTTGAATACATATGTGTGATCCACATGTAATATCCAATACCCAAATTGTAGAAATAGATAGATTTCATTCAATGAAAAAAATACCTAAAGTAGAAGCATCGCCTTGCTTCTTCTTCCCAACTCTTCAATTCCTCTTCCATTGGTATTTCTTTCCACATATAAAGCAAACATCCTCCTACTCATTTACCTACCTTGGTATCTTCAGACTTTTGGAAGGATGGTGCACCAGTGTCTTCAACTAGACACGGCCTTAGACCCCTTATCCTTTCCCTTCCTCCTCTTGTTCATTATAAGGATTGAAGAATTGATATTCTTCATATTATTATCATACTATTGAACTAAATCCAAAATATTTTGGAGTGACTTAGTCGTGTTATTCATATTATAATTAATAATGAAAGTCAAGAAGCTATATAGTAAAGGGGAAATAATGAGATTGGTTTCTAGATCTTTGTTAAAGATGAACCTAAGGGGCTCAAGTATCTCAATGTACCCAATCATCTTGAGTACATGTGGTCCTTATTTATTTCCATCTTTTAGATTTTATCTATACAGAGAACTTGATATCTCTTATATTTCTTATCGAGATCTCTCCTGGTATAACTCTTGGAGATAAGATATCATTTTGAAATCATCTTTATCCTCATACATTTTTTGTATCTCACTAGACATAAATGAAAACATGAAACACTAAACATCTAGTGAATCTTCCATATTCTTCTTTTATTTATCTTTATTCTCCTTTGATTTCTTCTATAGTAGGATCAGGAAGAATTTGGGACTCCATCACATAAAGCTTCCTCTCTTGGCGTAGTATTATGTGCAAGTGCCTATACCACTCCAAGAAGTTATGGCCAGTAAGGATATTCTCTTTATCCAATATTGATGGAAGTGAAATTGAATTGGTGGTTTCCATTTAATAAACAATAAATAAACTTATTAGATCAGTACTTTATCTTTATTACTAGTAGATACTTTCAAATTATTAATTTTAAATATATCCCGCTATTTTATCTAATTCTATGAACCTTATGTACTAGAATTGGCTATGCCACTACACAGACAGTCCAATGTAGGCACTAATCTGGCTAACCTCAATAACTCCTGGATCCTTGATCTATTGAGTGGAGTCTCATCTCCTACAAATAATTACTTTTCATTTCTCAAATAATTGCCTCTAGAGTTGAAAAAATATATCTTTGGGAATCCCATTGCTTCCAACATTAGTTAAGTTGACCCATCACTCTCATAAGAACTCCCTGGTAGTAGGAGACACCCTCAACTTTGGCTGACCGAGCACCCCATACTCCTAGTTTTTCTCAAATTTGAGTAATGGGAGGATTTTAATGAATTGATATTTTATTTGACAGATTTGGTAATTTAATATTGTAGAATCTATTCCTTTTATATTTAACATTATTTTTCTATGTGATCATGCTCACATCAAAACCATGATTTTAAATAGAAAACATTCCCCACACGTGTTCATTTTATCTTTTCATTCTCATTTATTATTATACTATGGGGTAACATGTAATAAATACACATTCAAAAAATAATAAACCATGCACATGATAAAATAAAAAAATAATGGAATGATCATGAGCCGTTAATTATTGATTAATCCATTGAGCGAATAATGGATTAACAGAGACCCTAGGGAAATTCCTCAAGTCAATACTTGACTTGAATTGTAGTGCTCGTAACTCCCATCCATTCTTCTTGTTTGGTCTAGACCAACTCTCGACTCGAACTACGCCACCATGAACTCATCTGATCTTTACAATGTATACTCACATGCAGGTGAGGGTGACTTGGGTGTGAAATTACATTGTATCACTTAAATGTGGACACGCAGGCCCTTATAAAAATTATATATGGAGAGATGATGTGAAGATCATCAAAACAAAATAATTATTACATTTTAATAAAATTAAATGAAATAATTAAATTAAATAAATAATAAAAAAAATGTATGGGTCAGTCTCACCTCATGATCAGTCAACATGCATGTATATTTCATAACAAAAATTAAATTTTCTAAAATTCAAATCGAGGGTATTTTTAATTAATTATTAATACATCCCACAACATCCGAAATAATTTTATTAAATCCCAGAAAATTAAATTTAATTTCTTAAATTTTTAATTATTTTTTTGGTTTTATTTGGACCTAAAGATGACCCCCAAAAAATTAATTTATGACTAGTCATGGGTTAAAAAGGGTCAAGTCGGTCGGACCCAGGCCGAATTGGCCAGGCCCTAATATGGGGTATCCATTAAAGGACATATTATATATATATAATAATATAAAATAATAACAATCTTCCAAAGGAATATTTTCCCCTTTTATATATTTATTTTAATAAATCTTCCATAGGAATATTTGAATAAGCTTATAAGGGAATATTTGTACATTTAATTCAACAACATTCAAATAGAAGCTTTAAATTAGATTCCATGATAATATTTACCCTTTTAATTAAATAAGATTCCATGAGAATATTTAAACTATCTTCCATAATGATATTTATCATTTTAATTAAAAAATATTTAAAGGGAAGGTAAAAACTGGCTTCCAAGGGAAGCATTATTTGTTTAATTAAACAAGATTCTATGAGAAGATTTAAACGAACTTCCAAGGGATTATTTATCTATTTAATTAAACAAGCTTCCATGGAAATATTGTATTTCCAAATTATTACCCCAAATATCTTCTAGTATATTTGGTTACCATGCAATATAATTACATCGTGCTCTGGCTAAATACTCATCACAATGGTATCCATTAAAAAGAAGCAAAAATTAAAAGGTTAATTTTCATAGAAACCTTCATGCAAAACCCACCGAACTTCAATTAGAAATATCTTGGCGATGTGTATGGCATCCCTCCTTTTTATTACATAATTTCTCATTACATTTTACAAACTGAGGATCTTTAAAGTCAAGTGTCTTGGAAATCAGGGACATAAAACATGAAAACAACATAAAACATTATCCTAATACACTTTTAAGGCTTCATCATATGTTCATTCTATGTAAAATTACTGCATCTCATATCCTGGATACATACATCAAAGGAAAGGGTGAGAAGAAGGCCCAGTAAGGGGTAAACAAGGGAATCAGTTTACTTGTGATATCAATAAGAACTTGATGAAAAATATGAAGACATGAGAAATGGAAAAATAAGAATATCATAATAAAAAGAACATGAATCATAAATTGAATATGTGGTTACAACATTTAATTTATACATTCATGAACATAACACCAAGGTATATCCCTGAGGTGTCATAAAAATTACCAACGTTATTCACCAAGGTATCGTGAAACTTGTCATCTCTAGAGACTAAATTCTTTACCCAATACATTGGAGCGCAATCAGGGCGCACCCTTAATATGTATTTACTTTTATTTGATCCACATAGATCATAATCAAACAATTCATAAATAACCCATGGATAATAAAATAAAAGGGTTTTATTTCAAGATCGTGACGTTTTAAACATTCTTAAAAATAAGAACATTATGTTATTTATAACCCATGGAAAGGGGGTGAGGGTTATATGTATGTCAATTAAAAAATCAAATATATCATCTTTATATATTTATGATCACCAATATAAACTAAATAGGTCGGGGTATTCACATAAATAAAAAATAGAATTTCTGGAGAGAAAGAGATAGAAATTTTGAGGCGAAATTTTTGTAGCATAACGGCTATATAACATGGTTTTAGAAAACATTGAAAAGAGAGGGGAAAAGGTTCAAAGACTCATAAAAATTTCATAATATAGTATGAATACATAATAAGATCATGGTATGTATATTTTAATGACATACCACATGAAAAGGAAACATGAAAGAAAAGAGAAGATGCGATTTCTTTTACGAGAAATTCGGCAGCCTAACAGCGTCACTTAAAAATTAAAAAAACAAAATGGTGAGAGCGGAGAGGGTCTTTCAAAAATTATACATGAAATGAATAGAAATGAAAACATATAAGAACATACCCTCAACATAAAGATATGGAAACTATAAGACACAACATAAAGGAAGTCATGGCTTAAAAGAGGAGGGTGAAAGATTCCCTTACCTTGAAGAGTAACTTTGAAATCTTGATGGTCGGGACATTGGGAGGCTTAAGGGAACCTTGGTAGGACTCCATGGGAGGTAAAGAGACCAGAACTTAATTGGGGAGGATTTTTAAATTAAATTAATGATGTAATGGCTTGGTATTTATAGGAGAAGTGAGGGAACAAGTCATTAATTTCCAAAGGACACCTCATCGGTGGTATTGGAAAAACCATGGGCTTGCCCATTGTATTTGCCCATGGTATTGGCCACTTGGGACACCTCATAGTATATATTACTATTAATAAGTCTAAAAGAATTATTACATACTTATTACATCATTAATGATGTCATTAAACACCCGAAACTCAAAATTGTATTTTTACTATTCACTAAAAATTCAACTATTTCAAAAAAACACAAAAAATTCACTTTAACCTAATATCGATGCTTTGAATTCAAAAATGAACTCCATTTAATGAAAATAATTTTCTAATTATGAGATATTTAATTTTTAAGTAAAAACACTATTCACTGAAAATTCAACTGTTTCAGAAAAATCCCCAAACTTCACCTTAACCTAATATCGATGCACTGAATTCAAAAATGAACTCCATTTTATGAAAATAATTTTCTAAATATTTTTAATTTAATTTTTATATAAAAACACTTTTCACCCGAAAAAAACTAATACTTATCTAATAATTTTTGAAACAGTTATTTACTTATTTTATTGAATCACATTACCTAATCAAGGTTGCTAAATTATATTAATAATTTCTTAAGTGAGGTTACTAATACATTTGGTCATATTACTATTCATAAGCATAAAATTACTATTCATAATTTAATATTCACCAAAAATTAAGTTTATCTTATTAGACTCTAAATTTCTTACCGAACACAACTATAGAAGACAATTTTTTGAAAATCATTACACATTATTAATTATTTAAGGTTTATATAAATATTTTAAAATATCCTTTTTCCAAAATTCATCAATAATATACATCTTATATTTATCCAAACATTTGAGATTCACAAACTTCACCATAAAAAGAAATAAGAATTTTTTATTTATATCAAAGGATTACATAAAGCAGCTAAGGTCTCATTACATAGCCCCTTATAACACCAGCATAGGACCTAAGTGTAAGGTGTGATAAGTTGATAGAATCTTGGGGTGGCTCAGCCAACATTACTCGAGTGGTGATTTCTATTAGCTTGAACTTCTCTCGTAGGTGATTCTATTCAATCTTTACATGAAGAATTTCGGCTTGGGTTTGGTCTAGAGCGAAGCCCAGTAGTGCTACCTCCTTCCCAAGTTCCTTTAGATGGGCTTCGAACGGCCCGAGACTACTGGGTGAGTCCATCAAATATTCTTTCTATAACCAAGATAACTTGTATTTACAAACAATAATTGCAACATTAAGAGTTTAGTTTCTAATGGTTATATTGAAAAACGGTCGTATAAAAGTTGAAACCTAATGGTATCATTTTAATTATACTCATTTCATTAAATAAATGAAATATTTTTGTTGAGTATAAAATAAAATAACACACAAAAATAGGAAACAAAAAATTATTCAAAAGTTCAGGTCGTTGCATTCTTCCCCCCTTAAGAAATTTTGTCCCCGAAATTTTAACTCATACCCTAAGAAGAGAAAAGGTGTGGGTACTTCTGCATCATATATTCCTCAGGTTCCCACGTGTCTTCTTCACATTTTTGGTTCCTCCACAACACCTTAACAAGGTGGGTAGTCTTGTTGCGTAGAACCTTGTCTCTACGATCCAAGATCTCCACCAGTTGCTCCTCATAAGAGAGATCATGTTCTAGTTGTACCACCTATGGGTTTAGTACATGTGAAGGGCCAGGTATGTACTTCCTCAAGAGTGATACATGGAAGACATCATGAACTTGTGCTAGATTTGGAGGTAGTGCAAGCCGATAGGCCACTGCTCCTACGCGATCAAGGATTTCATAGGGGCCAATGTACCTGGGGATGAGCTTCCCTTTCTTCCCAAACCTCATGACTCTCTTCCAAGGTGAAATTCAAAAAAAATACCTTGTCACCAACATTAAACTCCAAGTCCCTTAGACAGTTGTCTGCATAGCCCTTTTTCCGACTCTGAGTAGCCTTAATGTGTTGTTGAATGGCATGGAATTTTTCTGTCATCTCTTACACAAGATCAATCCCAAGAAGCTTTCTCTCACAAACTTCATGCCAACACGTAGGAGTTCTACGTCGCTTCCCTTATAGAGCTTCATAGGGTGCCATTTGAATGCTCGAGTAGAAGCTATTGTTGTAAGAGAACTCAACTAACGGGAGATGTTGATCCCATCCACCTTTAAATTCCATTGAGCATGTTCTCAGCATGTCCTCAAGTGTTTGAATAGTCTTTTCATATTGTCCATTAGTTTGGGGGTGATAGGTTGTACTAAAATTCAATTCAGTGCTCAAAGCATGTTGAATACTTCTCCAAAATTTTGATGTGAACCTTGGATCAGGATCAGATATGATAGAAAGTGGAACTCCATGAATCCTTACCACTTCACGTAAATCTGGGCAATTTGATCAAGAGAGAAGTCTTCCTGAATGGAGATAAAATGGGAAGTCTTGGTGAGACGGTCCACAATAACCCATATTGCATTTCTTCCTTTGGAAGTTCTCGGGAGACCAGTGATGAAGTCCATAGTGATATTTTCCCACTTCTATGTAGTTATGGGTAGTGGTTTCCATACCCCTTTAGGATTTTATCTCTCTGCCTTCATTTGCTGACATACTAGGCACCTTGAAGTGTAGTCAGCAACCTCCCTTTTCATATTATCCCACAAATAATGATCACGAATGTCCCTATACATTTTTGTGCTTCTAGGATGTATAGATAAAGTAGAGTTATGAGCTTCATCCATCATCTCCTTTATTTCTGGAATAGATGGAACACATAGACTTGTATGAAATTTCAGTACACCTTCTTGATCAATATTGAACTCAGGAAACTTCCCATCTTTCACAGCTTCAAACTTCTTCTGTAACAAAGCATCTTCTTTCTAAGCTTTCCTGATCTTCTCTAGCCTGAATGGCCCGAAGGCCTTCTTTTTTATTTTATTATAGATAATCCCCCTTTTAAGGGTTGAAGGGGAACCCGTACATGACCCGTAGGCCCAAGGCACAAGGCCCAACTGACTCACAATACATGACCTGAAGGCCTAGAGTCATACCATGCCCAATACATGACCCGTAGGCCGAGCTCACTTGAAATGCCCCTCCCCAGATTCTATTTCATTGATCATATAGCACCCCACATTGCATTGCTGATCATCTAGCCTTGCCCCGTACAAAGCGGCACGGTGCCTAGTCCTGATGGCAGCTGTCATACCCTCTCATTCTTCCCATCCCAGTTAGCTCTGAATCTGGTGGCTGCTAATCTTGTTGCTCTGATCCTCTTATAGGTCATGTTCAGTGTGAACTGGGCTACTCCATGGTCTTTATGGCCCGAAGGCCCTGTGTCCCGAAGGACATTGATGACCCAGAGGCCCTTGAGACCTGTAGGACCAAACTAGTGGCCCGAAGGCCCAAATCGGGTGAAAGTTTCGACTGCTACAGTACAGAACAGTTACTGCTACAGTACTGCTACAGTAACCCAGAAATTCACCTCCGCCCGATTTTGAACCTGGGTCTCTTGGATGCTATGCAGGATCCCTTACCACTCGGGTACGGGCTCGTTGGTGCTTGATATTCTCTAGTAATGACGGTTGATAAATCATTTGGGTTAGGGTTGATGATGTCCCTTCCCTTATAATTCACATGTCTAGCTTTACTAGGTCATTTATCAAAGGATCTTTTTGAATCCTCATCATGGAAAGAACAACTGGGTCTTTCCTGCTTAATGCATCAACAACTTTGTTTGCTCTTCCGGGATGATAATGAATTGAAAAATCATAATCTTTAAGAAGCTCCAACCATGTCCTTTGTTTCATGTTCAATTAATTTTATGTGAAAATATACTTCAAACTTTTATGATCTGTGTATATATCACACTTCTCCCCATAAAGATAGTGTCTTCATATCTTTAGAGAGAAAAAAACCGCATCCAGCTCCCGATCATGCATAGGATAGTTCTACTCATGAGTCTTCAACTATCGAGATTCATAAGCAACAACTTTTTCATTTTTCATGAGGACGCACCCAAGACCTTTGAGATATGCATCGCTAAAAATAATGAATCCTTCTCCACTTGAGGGTAGAGTTAACACGGGTGTAGTAAACAGTCTCTTCTTCAGCTCTTGGAAACTTTCCTCACACTCCTTTTTCTAGACGAACTTGACCCCTTTTCGAGTTAACTTGGTTAATGGATTATAAATTCATGAAATTTTTTTCCCAAACCTCCTATAATATCCTGCTAATCCAAGGAAACTTTGAATCTCAGTTATTGTTGTAGGTTGAGGCCACTCCTCTACAAATTTTGTCTTTGTAGGTCAACTGTGATTCCTTCATTGGTAACAATGTGCCCCAATAAAGAAACCTATTGTAACCAGAATTTACATTTTCTGAACTTTCCAAAAATCCTCTCCTTCTATAGAGTTTTTAAAAAAACCCTTAGATGATCTTCATGCTCCTCGTGAATTTTGGAATACATCAAAATATCATCAATAAAAACTACCACAAAGTTATTAAGGTAGTCCTTAAAGACTCTATTCATCAGATCCATAAAAATATCAGGTGCATTAGTCAGTCCAAAGGGTATAAAAAAAACTCATAATTCTCATATCTTGATCGGAAGGAAGTTTTTGGAATATCTTCTTTCTTCAAACTCAATTGATGACAACCAGATCAAATATCAATCTTAGAGAAGAATTGAGCCCCATGAAGTTGGTCAAATAAGTCATCAATTCTTGGAAGAGGGTATTTGTTCTTCACTGTGATCCCATTCAGTTCTCTATAATCAATTCATAGCTACATCGATCCATCCTTCTTCTTCACAAAGAGAATTGGTTCTCCCCAAGGAGACACACTCGGCCGGATAAAACCCTTCTCCAAAAGATCTTGGAGTTGTTTCTTTAATTCATCCAGCTCCACATTTTTCATCCTATAGGGGGTCTTTGATATCGGATGAGATCCAGGTATGAGTTCAATGGATAACTATACCTCTCTTTTTGGGGGAGGTCCAGGCAACTCCTCGGGAAATACATCAATGTATTTCTGGACAATGGGGACATTTTCTATCCTTAAACTATCATCTCTTTCTTCTTCTTCACCGATCAAACCCATAAATAATGATATAGGGGGTTCTTCTAGGCAAGGATCAGGTTGAGATATCTCTCCTTGGAAGATAACTTTAGGTTTTCCATTCAAGACTACTGAGATATCCTTGCTCCTGCATTTGATCTTAGAATTATACCTTGAGAGCCCGTCCATCCCTAGTATAACGTCGAATTACATCATGGGAATGACTACTAGATATGTGATAATATTATGCTCACCAAAGTAAATACTAGAGTTTCTAAACACTAATGATTCTTGGATAATCCCACCAGGATTCTTGACTGATAACTCTACTTTTAGAAAATCGGGGGTTGATTCTAAATTCTTTACAAACTTGGATGAAATAAAGAAATGTGTAGAACTAGAATCAAACAAAGTAATTGATATCTTTGAGAGGACAATAAGATTACATGATACCACATCATTTGGAGCTTCAACTTCATCTATCTTGATAGAAAAAGCAAGACCTTTCTCCCTTGGCCTTTACTGAGTCTGATGGTGGTTCCCCTCCACTACCCTCAGATTTGGACAGTGATTGGAAAAGTTCTCACATTATCCACACTTAAAGGAATGGACATCAAGTAGGGCTTGAACCATATTCCCCTTTTTGTTAGTGTTTGGAAGTTGAGGTTTCACCTCACTATGACAATTCCTTGAAATATAGCCATCTCTTCCACACTTGTAGCATTTTTCGCATTTGAGCAGGCAGTTCCCCGAATTCTTCTTCCCACATTTATTACACATGGGAATTTTCACTTGCTTGCCTCCTCTTCCCTGATCTAAGGTCCTCCCTATGATAGGCTCCATCGATCTCTTTTTTTCATTGGATTTATGAGACCACTACGTCTCACCAAACTCCAGCTCAACTTTCATCACACTCTGCACAATCTCTTCATAGCTATTATAGTCTCGGTTGGCTAGATTCTTCCACATATGAGGTCTCAATCCACCGAAGAATCTATCAACCTTACCATTTAGATCCATGAAAAATCTATAGGTATATCGTGAAAGCCTTGTGAAGTTCATCTTGTAGCTTCCCACATATTCATTCTCCTTTTACTTCAGCTCGAGAAACTCCTTCTCCATTCTTGTTCTCATAGAACGATGGAAATACTTACTGAAAAAGATCCCTATGAACTCTTCCCACACCACAGCTTCAACTTCCACTCTTTTCCTTGTGTTTTTAATCAGTCTCCACTACTTATTAGATTCTCTTTCTAAGCGATAGACAGCCAAGGTGACCTTATCTTGCTTTGAATAGCAGATCACAGAAAAGATCTTCTTGATGGGGCTGATCTACTGCTCAGCAATCGATGGGTCTGTCAATCCACTGAAGGTTGGTGGTCGTTGATGCATAAAGGACTCAACAGAATGTTTTTCCCTTCCTGGTGAGATTGGTCTCTTAGCTTGATTCAAGTTATTTCCCATAACTTGAGTCAGTTGGTTCATCATTCGCATGAATTTTTCCATTCTGGATTCCATTAGTGGGTCGTCAGCGCATGGTCCATTGCGGTCACCATTTGCATGGTTCCTTCTATTGCCCGTCATTTTCTAAAATAGTAAAACCTTAGTGATAAACTTATTTCATTTATGAATATTTTAACTATAAAGGATTTTATGTCTTAAAACTTCATGCTTAGACAATTACATTTCTTTATAATTTCTTCATAATGATTCATAAAAAGCTTGCAATTAACCAAACATATCCCCTAAGAGTGTTGTAACCAAGAGTGCGGCAAGGCATATTGTCATGTACCAGTTCCTGTTCGAGTCTAGATCAAAGTGTTGTTTTCAGGTTTTACCCCTATGTACATCTGTGCTAGAGCCACCTCTACCTGCTCGTATCCAGACAGGGATGTATTTTCTTGATAAACCACTTACTCAATAGTCACCAAAATACTATGAAGTTTTTCTATATTTAAACTTTTATATATGGTTATTACTAAATTTTTTATATCCTAATTTCCATAAATAACTAAACTATCCTTTGATACCAACTATGGCATCCTGCCTTTTTATTACATAACTTCTCATTACAATTTACAAACTGAGGATCTTTAAAGTCTAGTGTCTTGGAAATCAGGGACATAAATCATGAAAACAATATAAAACATTATTCTAATATAATTTTAAGGTTTAATCATATGTTTATCCTATGTATAATTACTGCATCTCATATCCTGGAGACATACATCAAAGGAAAGGGGGAGCAGAAGGCCCAGTAAGGGGTAAACAAGGGAATCAGTTTACTTGTGATATTAATAAGAACATGATGAAAAATATGAAGACATGATAAATGGAAAAATAGGAATATCATAATAACAAGAACATGAATCATAACTTGAATATGTGGCTACAATATTTCATTTAGACATTCATGAACATATCACCAAGGTATATCCCTGAGGTGTCATAAAAATTACCAAGGTTATTCACCAAGGTATCGTGAAACTTGTCATCTCTAGAGATTAAATTATTTACCCAATGTGTTGGAGCGCTATCAGGTTTCACCCTTAATATGTCTTTACTTTCATGTGAGCTACATAGATCATAATCAAACAATTCATAAATAACCCATGGAGAATAAAAGAAATGGGTTTCATTTCAAGATCGTGATGTTTTAAAAGTTCTTAAAAATAAGATCATTATGTCATATATAACACATGGAAAGGGGATGAGGGTTATATATATGTCAATTAAAGAATAAAATATATCATATTTATATATTTATGAACACCCATAGAAACGAAATAGTTCTGGGTATTCACATAAATAAAACAAGAGAATTTCTGGAGAGAAAGAGATGGAAATTTTGAGATGAAATTTCTGCAACATAACAGCTATGTAACATGGTTTTAAAAAACATTGAAAAGAGATGGTACAAGAGTCGCACCATCATAGATAATTCATAATACAGTATGGATACATAATAAGATCATGGTATGGATATTTTAATGACATACCACATGAAAAGGAAACATGAAAGAAAAGAGAATATGTGATTTCTTTTACGAGAAATTTGGCAGCCTAACGGCGTCACTTAAAAATTCAGAAAACAAATTGATGAGAGCAGAAAGGGTCTCTCAACAATTGGACATGAAATGAACAGTAATGAGAACATATAAGAACATACCCTTAACATAAAGAGATTAAAACTAGAAGACACAACATAAATTAAGTCATGGCTTAAAAGAGGAGGGTGAAAGATTCCCTTACCTTGAAGAGTAACTTCGAAAGCTTGAAGGTTAGGACCTTGGGAGGCTTGAGGGAACCTTGGGAGGACTCCTTGGGAGGTAAAGAGACCAGAACATTATTATGGAGGATTTGGAAATGAAATTAATGAGGGAATGGCTTGGTATTTATAGGAGAAGTGAGGGAACAAGTCATTAATTTCCAAGGGACACCTCATCGGTGGTATTGGAAAAACCATGGGCTTGCCCATAGTATTGGCCACTTGGGACACCTTATAGAATATATTACTATTCATAAGTCTACCAGAATGATTTCATACTTATTACATCATTAATGATGTCATTAAACACTCAAAACTCAAAACTATATCTTTACTATTCACCGAAAATTCAACTGTTTCAAGAAAATCCCAAAAATTCACTTTAACCTAATATCGATGCTTTGAATTCAAAAATGAACTCCATTTTATGAAAATAATTTTCTAATTATGAGATATTTAATTTTTAAGTAAAAACGCTATTCACTAAAAATTCAACTATTTCAGAAAAATCCCCAAAATTCACCTTAACCTAGTATCGATGCTCTGAATTCAAAAATGAACTCCATTTTATGAAAATAATTTTTTAAATATTTTTAATTTAATTTTTAAATAAAAACACTAGTCTCCCGAAAAAAACTAATACTTATCTAATAATTTTTTAAATAGTTATTTACTTATTTTATTCAATCACATTACCTAATCAAGGTGCCTAAGTTATATTAATACTTTCTTAAGTGAGGTTACTAATCCATTTAGTCATATTACTATTCATAAGTGTAAAATTACTATTCATAATTTACTATTCACTAAAAATTAATTTGATCTTATTAGACTCTAAATTTCTTACCAAACACAACTATAGAAGACCATTTTTTGAAAATCATTACACGTTATTAATTATTTAAGGTTTACATAAATATTTTAAAATATCATTTTTTCCAAAATTCATCAATAATATACATCCTATATTTATCCGGACATTTGAGATTCAAAAACTTCACCATAAGAAGAAATAAAAAAATTTATTTATATCAAAGGATTACATAAAGCAGCTAAGGTCTCGTTACATAGCCCCTTATAACACCAACATAGGACCTAAGTGTAAGGTGTGCTAAGGTGATAGAATTTTAGGGCGGCTCGGCCAACATTGCCTGAGTGGTGATTTCAATTAGCTTGAACTTCTCCCATAGTCAATTCCGTTCAATCTTCACACAATGAAGTTCGGATTGGGTTTCGTCCAGAGCAAAGCCCAGTGGTGCTACCTCCTTCCCAAGTTCTGTCAGATAGGCTTTGAACGGCCCACGACTAGTGAGGGAGGCCATCGAATCTTGTTTCTGTAACCAAGATCACTTATATTTATAAACAATAATCACAACATTAATAGTTTAGTTTCCAACAATTATATTGACCAATAGTCATATTGACCAACGGTCATATAAAAGTTGAAACCTAATGGTATCATTTTAATTATACTCATTTCATTAAATAAATGAAATATTTTTGTTGAGTATAAAATAAAATAACAAACAAAAATAGGAAACAAAAAATTATTCAAAAGTTCAGGTCGTTAAAATATGAACTCGAATCGATATACCATCAATTACATTGGGATCATATCAAAACCACCTTCCCAAATAATAGAAAATTTAATTTCAATTACAATTTTTTCATCTTAAATAATTACACGTTCACTTTGATACTAATTAAAGGAACCTAGGGTGCAGTGGAAGTGTGAAATAACACACAATTGAAAATTTTAGGTTTGGATTCTTGTTAAAAAAATATAATTCACTTAACCCCTTTCCCTAATTTCTAAAAGGATCACATATAATTAAATTTAAGTATGAAAAATAAAATCAAATGAATTCCTAAACTGTACCTCGTTCGTTTGAACTTTTAGGTTTCATTCTCTCATTGTTGATGTGTCGTGGATATAAGATTCTAAATTAGACATCCTCTAGATCATCCACATGTGATCCCCAATTCTAAGATCATTGATCTATGTTTCCTGGGTGATATCATGAGAAATAGAATATCTTTATGACGTCCCTTCAATCTCCTGAAGAATGCAGACTCGATCAAGAAAGTGAGATCAATTCAACCTTGTTCTTCTTCCAGAATCCCTCTTCAAGAACATGATAGGAGAGGATAAGAGATATTAACTCTATAAATTCATGAAAATAGTGTACATTATAATTCAAGTGGTTAAAATGAAATTTTATACTTAGGTTATACTTTCCAAAATTCAATTTGATCCCTGAAAATTAATAACCTTCATTTTAGACCTCCGCACACATATATGACTTAATAAACCTATCATAAATTTCAGAAATATTTTATCACTCACTTGTAACACAATAAAATGTTACTTGATAAAATATGAACCATTAAATCAGTCCATAATCTCTCCAAATAATTTAATATACCTTGAACATCTAATGTTCATTTGAAAAATTATATTTTTCTCATATTCACTTTTATAATCAAACAACTTTTGAATACCATGAGAAATAAATTCAATCATAATTATTCTTAAATTGAATAATGTAATTAAATTATTTTCTTTTGTGACCAGTTATACTCAGACGTTCACTGGACCCCACACATAGGACCCACCTCATCCAAAAATATTATTTATTAGAATAGTTGAAACTTGTGGATACACTTAGTGAATGACCCTCTAGTTCATTATCTCAATAGTAGTGAGTCTAACCCATAAACAAAGAGCAGAGTCTATCAACCAATCATGGTCCCTAAGAAGATAAGTAATGTCATAGTTACAACATCCTACTAAGAACACTTATGGTGTGATATAATCTCTTTATCTCCCGATATCTACAATCCATATTTTTGAATTTTCAAATGACACTTTTAAGGGAAAGTGTGAACCCAAATCCAACCGCATGATCCAACATCTTCCACACCCACAAGAAGACTAATACAAACACTTTCAAATACCACTGTTCAGAATTCAAAATTCAAAATCCAAAACAATCACCATCCATCACCTTGACCCTTGAGTCGCACGCCCCCCAAGATCCATGACCCATCAACCATCACCCTTCGCCCGAGAAAACAACCCTCGAACACCTTGCCTTCATCGAACATTTCGCTGCCATCATTGCCTCACTGACTTCAATCGCATCAACACCAACCACCATCACCATTTCATCGGAGCTGAACAAAACCATACCATCGGTGGTCGAAACGTCGTCACAGCACTCCTCCCGGCGTTTCCCATTCAGACTCAGAACCCAAAAACCCTTGAAGGCCACCGCACATCTCCACCTCAGAGAGAATGGTGGAATCTGGATCCAAAGCGGAGAACAGAGTAGGAAAACGATGAAGAGGAAGATACCGGAACCACCGTAGACCATCAAAGACCATAGACCCAATGTAAAACTTTATTGTCATATTCCAGACGTCACCGCACCAGCAACACAGAACACCAAAACCAAAAACACAAACTTCACCGAACAAGCATCAAACACTGATTTAAGCCGCACCTGAAGCACCAACAGCCATCGAGTCTCACATCCCAAAGCCTCAATGAACCACCGCTCCAGGTCCGACTGGGAAAGGTACGGGGGAACGTGAGGCCAGAGCATAACTTTGAGTGATAGTGGACTCTGAATCAACAGCATCAACGAAGACGATATCTCATAAATCAGAATGCACACTTTTGTCATCATCCTTTTATTGCATTACATATTTTGTGACCTTACTGGATAGACTTAACTTCTTTTACCATGGTCATGGATTTATGAAGGTACTACCAACCTAGGCCCATGAGATATCTCTTCCCTGTCTTGGAAGCAACAAAATCTATCTTGATCATTCCATGAATTCCATACAACCAATTATGTACCCAACACAAACTACCTTGCAAGGATTTAATTGTCAAGGTTTTCTCCTTGCATAAAAGTAAATGATAAAATGGTACACACTAATAATGATCTCAAGTCAGGAGACTAATACACATGTCTGTAGATAAGAAAAACCAATGAAACCCAAAATATGTGGTGTTATTTTAGTGGGTCTATCCTCGTGATCTCACTACTAGAGATCACTAATTACAAACTTCATGAGAAGAAGTCTCAATGATTATGATTCCTCATCACCTGATAGTCAAACATCATATGTGTCATATCAGTATGATGTATCTATGACATGGGACATATATATATTTATGACTACTTTCATAGTATCTCAAGGTTCTCATTATAGTTGGGGACTACTATAACCTTTTGATATGACTCGTAATATAAGGACATTACTATATAAATAGTGTATGCATAAATATCAACACTATTATGGTAAGAATATATAAACACATGTATATATCAATACTTATACATGTAATGGTAATCAAAAGTACTATTCAAGTTAAATCTAGGGCACCCAATATTAAGATACCGGTACTATTCTCCGAGGAGGATGGTAGTAATCAACTCTATGTGGATTAATAGAAGATGAAATAGGTGATTGTGAAGAATAAATATAATTTTCCCTGGATTGATGATATCTTTGATCAGTTTTAGGGATCTCGGTGGTTCTTCAAGACTAATATCTGATCGGTCTATCACTAGTTACAGGTTTGATAAGAAGAAGTCCAAAAAATGGTGTTTTCGATAAGTTATGCTCTATATGAGTGTAATGAACCATACTTTGAATACATAGATATTAAAACTTAATAGATGAATGTTTATTAAATAATATTTTTATCCAAGCCATAATCATTTAGGTCTGGTATATTTGGAAACATAGAGACATAAACAATTGGTTCAAAAAATATCTACGTCATCTCCCACTTATTTTTTCATAAATAGAACATTTATTTTACATGTCATACATAAAAAAAATTCTTCATAAACTGGGAAAATAAATATAAGAAAGGGTGATCTATCATGCTCACTAAGGGTAAATAAGGGAGATATATATGATCATATAAGTATAACATGAGAAAATGGGTATGAGAACATGAGATTAACATTTTAAAACCATACCCTACATATCATAGAACATATTATTGAGTCACAAAATAAATAATGGTAGTTTATAAGACTTGAATCATAAAGGAATTAATAAAATGAACCATGAGGAAATAATATAGGCATAAGAAATGGAATTGTGGCATAAACATAAGCATAGAAAATAATTTCTTTAGTGGTCAATGCTCACTTACAAAACTATCATAGTGGAATGGGTTCACTTCCCAAACCATAATAGTATTCAAGGATCACTCCCAAGACTATCATATTAGACAAAATCCCTTACTAAGATGGGTTTACTCCCTATTTCAATCCTATTTATCTTATAAGATATCAATCTTTAACAAATGTATTAGAGGGAGATATAGGTCCCACCCGAAACATAATGAAAATAATATATATGTATTCCACAAGATAATGGATAATTCAACATATAAGAACTCGTGAAAATAAATGGGGTTTATAAACATTTCATCATAGCATAACCCATTTAAAAGAAATGGATTTCATAAAAAAAATTCATTTATTCATAACACAACCTATAGAAAATGAATGGGTTTGATAAACATATTTTCATCATAACCATAAACCATCTAGATAATGAATAATGATGGTATAATTAGATCATGTCCCTGGTAAATAATAACTAAATTCAAGTGTAGTTATCTTTGATAAATAAAAATACCATTAAAATATCATTAAAAAACTTAAGGAAAATAACCTTTCTATTTTAAAATCACTTATTAAGAAAACTACACAAATATAAAGGAAAAAACTTATTTTAAAATAACCATGTAAACTTGTAAATTAATATTCAAATAAAAAATTAATCATAGTAGTGGGAAAATTCATTAATGTCGTATAAGTTAAAAAAAAATCCTCCCATACATTGTCAGAAAAGTCACAAATTTACTCAATTGGAAAATGACATAAATATTCCTTTCAAACTATTTTCTAAAAAATTAAAATATGGGGAAATTAATTTAAATAGTCATAGGATAATAGTAAAACATTTATTTTAAAAAGTTTTAGAAAACATGGATAAGGAATAAAAAGTTTTTTCGACCAAATAGAGAAATGATGTCAATTTCACATAAAAAAATTCTGTCTCTTGAGTATATAAGATAAGGAAAATAATTATTCTAAAGAAATGAATATTTTAGATGAAAATTCATAAGTTTTCTTGAGTGGTAGATCATGATATCTCATCATCGTAGACATAGTAATAATAAATCATGATAAACAATGAGATTGTGATATAAAACCCTGACCACATTGGTAACATTAAAATTATAAGCCCCGTGAAATAAATAAGCATGGTTGGATATTTATATCACATAATTATTATGATTAGAGTCATAAAATAAATTCATGTGAAGTATATACACCACACAAAAGAAACAATTGGTGTATATGGCATGTGTCCCATAAAAATAAAAGTTAGATGAAAACTTTATAGCTTAGGTACAACATCCTTCATATGAATTGGAACCTCATGTATAATAAATATTTATTTTTTATTAATATATTATATAATCATAATCATATATATCCTACCATATATGATTTTCTTATAACCTTATATCACAAGTTTGTTAACAATTCTTTATTAAAATCATTATTTCGGGTGATTTCTTCTTCGTTTTTTATGTATGTTCTGGTTCGATAGTTTTAGTATGTGTATTTTTATCATGGTTAAATAATCTACAGAAATTTAATAATGATATAAATACCCTATATATTAATTATATACATATTTATAGTCATTCAAAAAAAATATTGAAAGAAAAATGAATTGCATTGTTCATGGAGATGATAGGTCGTACGTACTCATGAACAATGTTTCCATTATTCAAAGGATAGAAAAAAGGAAGGAAAGTATTAATTATACTTTATAATATCATTATTATATCATATATATATCATATATATTTCCAAATATCATCCTCATTACCAACCATGTAAAATATAAATGAAAAACGAATCACATCGCTTCATGGAGGTGGTAGTCCACACATACGCATGAACGACATTATTATTTCCCATAGGATTGGAGGGTAAGTAGATATAAGTGATGTTATAATTAAATAAGTATAATAATTTCATAAATATCATATATAAACATTAAACCCATCCTAATACTCATTCATAAAATATGGTGATGGAAAATGAATTGTATCGGTACATGGATATGGTAAGATGTAATAGCAAATATTTTCAATTATTTTACATTTAATTTTAATTTTTTAATACCAAAAAAGTTTTATTTTAGTCTAAATTTTCCAATTTTAGGGTTTTATAATAATTTTGAGCTTAATTTATAAAATGGCCTAATTTTGTATTTTAACTATTTTAACTTATTTTTGTATTTAAATCATACATTTTTATAAACTGATTACAATTGAAAAATTATTATTTTATTGGCTTCTATGTTAATTGGAATTAATTTCATTATTCCAGTACCAAATATTAATCCATCATTTGGAGGCCCAAAATCAAATCACAAATCGGACCTCAAAATTAGTGCGTAGATCTGGTGATTGTTTATGTTGGGACCATATCTCATATCTGTCCAAAATAATGGAGAATAAGTTCAACATGGATCTGTAGAATATAATAATTAACAACTTTTATTAATGTTTCCATGCATTATTCTTACATTATCAACGTTATAATGGCATGGAAACTTTGTGAATTAGAATATGAAGGGTATGACGGTATAGAATAAATTTTTGGAATAAAAGGGATATAAATCTCTACAAACATAGCCAATAAAGCTCCAATATTATGAGTTGAAATAGGAGAGACATATTAAAAACATTTCATAAGACCACATTTATATATTCGATCAATAAAATTGGATATCATATGTAAGATTTCAGTGGACAGATTTAGATCCAATGATTTCACCCATTTTTCAAATAAAAATGCATCCCATCACCTTTTTCACTCTAGGTGGACATTTTCAGTAGATTTTTGGTGTTTTATTTTCCTGTAATAATATTATGAAATTTTATTATATGTTATTTTTATTCTTCCTCTCATTCTCTAATTTATCTTTTGTGTTTCCACCTCGATTTTCTCTCCACTATGATCTCTTATACAATGATCATGAGTAACTAACCTGAGGATATACCTGGGGGATCAATCCAATATTGAACCTAAGTAATTCTACATTCATTTTTAATGTTTCCTATTTTATTATTGTTAGTCTAAGGGTGATCTTACTGTTAAAGGTGCCTTTGTGTCCCCACTTTCCACTTGTGCCTTAGCTTTCTCTTCTGCAATATTCTCCCTCGACCGAGGAGGTGGTTGTGTGGTCTCTCAGAGATAGTTGAGTTTACTATATATTCATGACTATAAGAAGAATGGGATTTTCATGCATATAATAGATCATGTTGTAACATCCCTGACCTAGGTACCACTAAATCAGTGCCCCGAGTCGGGTCGTCACATGACCTCAAGCATGCCTCCCTGCACACTAGAGGTTGCCGACTAGCAGCGAAGGTCTAATAGGTAACATGGGGATACTAAACCCTCCTTACCAGATTAAGAAATAAAATAACATAATATAAATAGAAAAAAAAATAAGAAACAACCAATATCATGCATAGTCAAACATCTCCCAAACTAAGTACAATCCACAAGCAATAGTAAATATTTCATGTCATGTTACAATGCCAAGTGAACAAAACCAAAAATAAAGACAAACACCAGAATCCATGAAATGGTCCTGAATCCAAGTCAGGAACCTCATCCATACATGTCCCATGTCCAACTCAACTCCCTTGCATAGGGCCCTTTCCCTTATCCTAACCTGCAAGCATGAAATCTGCTCGAGTACCCAACGGAGGCCAGAGCAGGGAGTGAGTACAACTCAGTAGGCCACCACCAACAGTGTCTAAAAATATCTAGTCTAACCGATAGTGCATGCAAGTATAAATAAATAACAAGTAATGGAAAGACAATTTGGGGGCCACTAGTTAACGATCTCTACTTAGCTATAAAAACAAGGGTGACAATTCATTATGTCTCTCTTATTATTAGGTCATCATCAATCACACAAGGTTCATGGAATACATCATTTTCATAAGGTAGTAATTAATTCCCTAACTTTCTATTGATTTCATATCACAACATCATAATATCCTCACCATGAAGCCTCGGTTTGGGTGGAATTCAACCATTAGGGGAATAGAGTTATGTCCCCTTCCCTAAATCGTGCATTATGGGTGGAGTTAGAGCATCAGTCCAACTCAACCCGTGGGAGGAGCCTCATTACTTTATCCCATAATTCAATCCATGTGTACATGCTTATCTATCCATTCACCACACACAAACCATATCACAAAAAACCACAACCATTAAATATAACAATCATGATTCATAACAATCAACATGGAAAATCATATTTCCCCATAACCCATTAACACATTTCCATTTACATAACTTATCCCATTTAGACAAATTCCCATTCTCAAGCCTAGATCACTAAGCATATTAAATAATTCCCTTATGTCAACCCATTATAAACATTCATAAATCCCCTTATGAAATCCCCTTCAACATATTTCTCATTCCACATACCATTATTAATTTAGCATATTCAGTGTTTCACATGCACTAACTCTCTCAGGAATACCTAACATATTTCATAATCTTCATACCCCAACCACAATTAACCAATACCTCATTTGGACGTCCATTAAAACTATCACATATTCAACAAGGGCTCTATATGATCACACAACAACCTAGAAATTACTTAGCTAATTCTAGGTATGTAAAGTATTGTTCCACCCCATGGGAGGAATTAAATGGGATAAATCACCCCTAATGCATCCCTTGGGGGACATGAGGGTTCCTAATTACCATTTAGACACCCAAAATATCAAATCTTATCAAGGGATTCAAAATTAAAACAAGAAGTGATAAGGAAACAAATCAGGCATGCACAAATATACAATGAGACTATGGGATATAACGTATAGACCACCTACCTTGAATCTGTTGACGAGTGATCCCTAAATGGAAGCCTTAGATCCTGATTCAAGAAAACCTTGAAGCCTCAACCTAGATCTCACTGTAAAAATAGGGTTTTAGAGCTTCAGAAGGATATTAATGAAAGATGCAAACCCTAATCAAGAATAGGAAGCAAGGAGGAGCTTAAACATACCTGGATCTTTGATTCGGAACTGACGGCACTCCAAATGACCTAGAGATGACGTATAATCACCCTTGGAAGCTCTTGGTAGCTCTTCCTCATCACTAGGGTCGCAAGGGGAATAAAAGGAGGAAATCCCAAGTTGGTGTTAAAAATCTTGTAACATTATTTTTTTAAATTTCTCAACTTCACTGGGATGCACGGTTTACCAGCACAGTTTTTTAAATTGTGCTCAAACCATGCATGAGTCACTATCCCAAAATCTCCCCTTCACACAGTTTCCTATGAATTCCATAGGGTTAGCTTAACCATATGGAAACTGTGTGCAATCCCTTGTCCAAGGTTTCATGGTCACCTGGGATGCTCTGCATGGTTTTTAGTAACTGTGTGCAGACCATGCAATATGCCCAAAAATTCCTCTTTCCTCCTCTTCCATTTTTTAAACCCTTGGAACACCCCTGAGCCTTATCATGAACTTTGGGAAACCATTATTTGACCAAAGAAAATACTTAAACTAAAACATAAACAAAAACATACCTTAAGAAAAATCTCAGATCATACAACCTCCCCACTTTCAGACAGCTCATACTCAATCTACTCTTCCCGAGAAGCATTGGGTTTCTGAAGCAAAGCAATTAGGCCACTGGGAATGTATATCTAATTCTCGTTCCTGAGTTTCTTCCTAAACATTTCTGTGTTTCATAAAACTTGAACCAAAGGAAAATTCTTACCTCACAAGACTTTCTCACTACAATCCACATTAATCACAGGATTCTCTTCAAAATTCATATTAGCCTCTAGCTCTACATCCTCAACATTTATTACATGAGATGGATCAGGTTGATACTATCAGAGTTGTGAAACAAGAAAAACATTATGTATCCCACTATACCATTGTGTAAAAGAAAATCAGTAAGCCAATGGTTTGATCCTCTCCACAATATCACATGGACCCACATACCTGGGCACCAACTTGCCCTGCTTTTGAATTCGATGGTGAACCAGCCTTGGAAACACCCAAAGAAACACAATATCACCTACCATGAACTAGATAGTTCTATGACGCCAATCGAAATATGGCTTCTTCCTACTCTATGTTATTACCATCAGCTTCTGAATCAACTGAACCTTATCAGACGTCTCCTGCATGAGAATCAGTCTCAATAGCTCAGACTCCCAATATTCTAACTAATGAAACGAATATCTACATGGCCTCCCATAGAGTTCCACAAAATGGGCCATCTGAACCATAGCCTGAAAACTATTTTAGTAGGAAAACTCAACAAGCGATAAATTCTTTTCGTATGACCCATCAAATTACAAAACATAGGCTATCAACATTTCCTCAAATACCTGAATTGTAAGATCTAACTTCCCATATGCCTACGAGTGATAATCCGTACTCAAAAACACTTGGGTACCAAGTACCTTATGTACCCCATCCATAAGATCAATGTGAAATGTGTATCATGATCCAAAACTATGGTTCTCAGAACACTATGCATCCACACTATCTCTTGAACATATAACTCACCCAACTAGTCAACTGTATAAGTTTCTTGAATCAGAAAGAAATGATCCACTTTAGTCAAACAATCCACAATAACCCAGATTGCGTTATTATTTTGAGTCATCCTCAGAATACCCCCTTAAAATTCCATCATTACATCATTCCACTTTCATTATAGGATGGGCAATGACTGTAACAACCCACCTAGATGTTGATGCTTGGTCTTCACCTATTGATAGGTAAGTCATCATGCCCAAAAACCCGCAACCACTTTCTTTATTCCCAGCCACCAATACTGCCGATGAAGATCATAATACATTTTAATAAAGCAAGGATGTACTTCCCATTTTGATGCATGGAACTCACACATCAACTATTCACGTGCACCCACTAGTACCACAACACAAACCTAAACATAGAAAACTCCATTATCACCAACATCCCAACTAGAAGGTTACTCCCCACCTTTAAGACATTCCTTCATATCAAAACACTTTTGATCCTATAGATGACTCTCCTTGACCCAGCTCAAAAGTGTAGACTCAATCACTATAGGTGCAAGGGTCATTTTTTGGTCCCATCCTACACCTCTAGGTGCATATCAGCAAAAAATACAATCATTTTACATTCAGATTTGGATTCTTAAACCACCTAATTCTGATTCTTCCAGCTCAGAGCATCTATATCACTATTTTATTTCTTGGGTGTGTAAACCAACGAAAAATTGAAGGATTTTAGGTACTCAAACCACCTTTGTTGTTGAAGATTCAAATCCCACTGAGAGAATATATACTTTAAACTTTTGTGATTGGTAAACACCGTGAATCGTTCCCCCAACAAGTAGAACCTCCAACACTTTAATACATAAACCATAGAAGCTATCTCGATATCATGGGTAGGGTAATTTATTTCATGAGGCTTCAACTATATTGACCCATAAACTACAACCCAATCATTATGTGCCAAAACTACCCCAAGTCCAACACCGGACACATCACAGAACAAGGTGGACTTCTTACCAGGTTTAGGGAGGATCTGAATTTGTGTGGTAGTAAACTGCTTATTAAATTATTGAAAATAAGTCTTGCATGCCTATGACCACTTAAACTTAACAACCTTCTTCATTAAGTTTGAGAGTGGTGCTTCCAAATGAGATAAATCCCTAATGAACCTCAAGTAATAACTATCCTAACCCAAAAAACTCTAAACATCTGAAACATTATTAGGCTACTCCCAATACACCACAGCCAGCACCTTCTCTGGATCCACCGACACACCTAACTAAAAAATTATTTGTCCCAAGAAATTCACTTTATCAACCCAGAACTATCATTTTTATAGCTTGGCGTAAAGCCTATTATAGCTTAGTGTACTCAAGACAATGTCAATATGTTTGGCATGATCGCCAAGAGTTTGTGAGTACGCCAAGATTTCATCAACAAATACAACCATGAACTGATCCAAATAAGGGTGAAATATCCAATTAATTAGTGCTATAAACATAGCTAGTGCATTGGTCAACCTGAATGGCATCACCAATAATTAATACAACTTTTACCTTCTCCAAAAAGTTGTTTTTGATGTGTCAAAAGGTCTCACCCTCAAATGATGGTACCCCGATCTCAAATAAATATTAGAGAACACTGAGGAGACCATCAGTTGGTCAAATAGGTCATCATTTCTAGTAAGTGGGTATCATTTCTTAATCTTCATCTGATTTAGCTTCTTGTAATCGACACATAATGGAAACGACCTATCATCCTTCTTAAAAAAATGCACAGGTGATCCCCAAGGTGATGTACTAGTTCAAATGAACTCCTTTCACTCCAACTCTTCTATCTGAGCCTTAATATCCTGGATTTCTCCCAACACCATTCGATATAGTGGAATATAAACTAGTTCTGTCCCTGTTCGAAACTCTATAATGAACTCCACATCCCTTTTAGGTGGCAGTCATGAGAAATCCTTAGGAAAAAAATCCTATATCTTCTCCACTGCATGAGGAAAGACATGTTGCTCCATCTCTCCATCATCAAGAATAAGGAAAACCACTTGGGTTGTGAGTTCCCCCAACTTCTGACAAACTGGCCCTATGCGGACTGCTCGAACATCCAACTCACCATGAAAGGAATAAGTGTCTCCATCACCAGACATGAACTTTACCCTATGGCAGTAACAATCTATGTGGGATTGATACAGCATAAGCTATTCCATGCCCAAAATCAGGTCAAAACCTAACATCTCGAGAAAAAATAGGTTCCACATAAAACAATAACCTCCAACCTCTAAGGAACAACCTCTACACTGTCTAATATCCTCAACTCACACCCCCAATGAAGTATCAATTAACCTAACCCCACAAACTTGTTCCCGGTTAGTCCCAACACAACCACAAATTATGAAGAGATAAAAGATTATGTGGAACCTGTTCCAAGTAAAGAATTAGTGAGTGTATAATCTACAAGAATCATACCTCGAACGGTAGATAGTCCAACCACACCACCTCCAGTTATAGACAAATATTCAGGAAGATGGCATGTCCCTCTACCCTGAGATCCATCCTGAGTACCCTATACTACACTTCCTTGCTAGTTCAGACAGTCTCATATCAAAGTTCCATGTCCACCACCTCTACTGGTATGGCCATTAGAGCTCCAACTACCTACTTAATACAGGGTGATCAATCCCCTGCCCATACTCGACATCTGCCTCTGACTCCCATCCATAGTCGACTGTCAAGGGTTATTTCAGAACCACTGTATATTTCCCAAACTACCTAGGATTGGCACTCTACTAGTGTTTGGGGACACTGACCCCTCATATTCCCCGTCCTTCCACACTGATAACAGAATACCTTATCACCACCTTGAGGAATTGACCCTCTCTTCTGACTATTCGGTGCACTTTCACCCTATTGGAAATTTCTAAAATGATGCTTCCTTCCTCAGAGTTTTTACCACATGTCCACCCAGTTGGCACCACAATTATGCCTCCCAAAGATCCCTTCAAGTTCCCTTATGAGATAAGGGATTGGTCCACTACCTCTACAAAACTCTTCAAATGTAAGATGTTCACCTGGGACCTAATCTCAGGCTTAATCCCATCCTAAAATAGTTTTTACATAGTCTCCTCATCTCCATCCATCATCAGGATGAATTGGTGCAAGTCAGTGAAACGACTAGAATAATCCATCACTAACGCAGCCCCATAATTCAAACTCATAAAATCTATAGCCTTCTCCTACCTCAAGATTTCTATGTAGTAATTTTCGAGAAACTTTTCCTATAAATCCTTCCACACCATTCCTTCAGCCTACTCCATCTGAACCATAATATCCCACCAATGCTTGGCCTTCCCTCATAACATGTAAGCTACTAACTTGACTTTATTCTCAAGAAGAGTCTCTAGATGATCAATAATAGTCTGGATAGACTCTATCCAAAAATCTTCTACCACTGTCCCACCCTCTCCAGTAAATTTCATAGGGTGTTATAGCTGAAACTCCCTGTTCATCTCAAACATACTTGGTAAAACCCGCCCTGGGTCCTATTCTATCATCTGTATAAAACAAGCAATATTTTCATAGAACCGGTCTTCCCTATTATCTTGAACCACTATATCCTCTTACTAAACTATTGGTGGAGTATTCTCATCAACATCATCCTATTTTCCAACCATCACACATCTTCATGGAGTAATTTCTCTACAATTCCAAACACGAGCTTTAGAACACAAACCATAAATCTTTAATAAATATAAATGAAGGATTTTCATTATTCAACAAAAAACCATTTCACAAACACTTCCCAAATAGTTCTGATCATACCCGGCACACTACCCTCAACCATCCCTACTAAGGTCATGGATAACCCAAGGTAACTAACTCACACAACCACAAGCCTTACCTTTTACACCATTTAGAAACTATTATCACATTACAACATACTCCAATAACATTTCATATCACATACCACCATTTATAAAGTATAATTCCTTAATTATGATGTAACATTTTTCTCCCCCTTTAACCCATTTTTATTGTCTCCTTAAACACAATTTTCACCACTCTTAAGAAATTAAAATTCATTCAACCCTCTATGTCCCACACACCCGACCCATGCGTGTGTGCCTACTATGATGCATGTCACTTATATATACAGGCACATAGAATGATGCATGAATAAACAACCTCGTTTCATTCTATCCATGATAAAAATATCACAAAACTATCACATCATAACACTTGTGCATCACCCAATGGTGAAATATCATCAAATGTAACAACACACAACAAGAACAACAATTCCCACCCAGGGTGACTTGGGTTTTCCCCCATACTTGGGTTAGCTACTCCCTTGAATGGGATTATTAACAAGGTTTGAAAATGTACTAATATCCTATCTACAATCCCCAAATAGTAATAAAGAGAAAATAACCTCCCACTAATATGACTTTGTTACATCCCCGACCTGGGTGCCACTAAATCGGTTCCCCGGGCTAGGTCATCACATGACCTCAAGAACGCCTCCCCATATGAAAGAGGTTGTTGACTAGAAGATTGGGTCTAATAGGTTACATGGGGAGACTATAAACTCTTTACCAGAGTAATCCACAACAGAACACAATATAAATAGTGGAAACAATAAGAAACAACCAATAACATGCATAGTCAAAGATCTCCCAAACTGGGTAAAATCCACAAGAAACGGTAAATATGTCATTCCATGATACAATGCCAAGTGAAAAAAAATACATGGGAATCCCCAAAATGGTCCTGAATCCAAGTCAGGAATCTCAACCATGCATGTCCCATGTCTGACTCAACTCCCTTGCATAGGGTCATTTCCCTTGTCCTAACCTGCAATCATGAAATATGCTCAGGTACCTAATGGTGGCTCGAGCATGGTGTGAGTACAACTCAATAGGACACCAACAATAGTGTCTACAAATATCCAGTCAAATAGATAGAGCATTAAAGTATAAATAAATAACAAGAAAAGGAAAGACAATCCGGGGGCCACTAGTTAACAATCTCTACTTAGTTATACTCAGTAGGGTGCCAATTCATTATGTTTCTTTTATTACTAGGTCATCATCAATCACACAAGGTTTATGGAATATGTCATTTTCATAAGGGAATAAGTAATTCCCTAACCTACTAGGGATAACATATCACAACATCGCAATATCCTCACCTCAAAGCCTTAGTCTGGGTGGAATGCAACCATTAGGGGAATAGAGAAATGTCCCCTTCCCTCACTCATGCATTATGGGTGGAGTTAGAGAATCAGTCCAACTCAACCCGTGGGAGGAGCATCGGTCCTTTATCCCATACCTCAATCCATTTACACATGCTTATCCATCCACTCTACATATATAAATCATATCACAACCAACCAAAACCATTACATATGACAATCATAATCCATAACAATCAACATGGAAAATCATATTGTTCCACTACCCATTAACACATTTCCATTTACATCACTTAGCCCATTTATTCCAATTCCCATTCTCAATCCTAGCTCACTAATCATATTCAATGATTACCTTATGTCAACCCATTATACACATTCATAAATACCCTTCTGAAATCTCATTCAATATATTTCCCATTCCACATACCATTATCAATTTAGCATATTCAATGTTTCACATATACTAACTCACATAGTCATACCTAACATATTTCATATGCCTCATACCCTAAACAAAACTAACCAATACCTCATCTGGACTTCGATTAAGAATATCACATATTCAACAAGGGATTTACATGATCACACAATAACCTAGAACTTACATAGCTAATTCTAGGTCTGAAAAGTATCTGTGCACCCCATGGGTGGCCTTAAAGGGGTAAAATCATCATTGATGCATCCATTGGGGACCATGAGGGTTCTTAATTATCATTTAGACACCCAAAATATCAAATATTATCAAGGGTTTCAAAATCACAATAAGACGCGACAAAGAACATAGTTAGGCATGCACAAATATACAAAAAAACTATGGGATATAACTTGTAGACCACCGATATTGAATCTATTGATGAACACTCCCTCTATCCAAGCCTTATATCCCAATTCAACCAACCCTTGATGCCTCAACCTAGATCTTATAAAAAAATAGGTTTTTAGAGCTTTAGAAGGAGATGGAAGAAATATGCAAACCCTAATTGAGAAAATGAAGTAAGAAGGTGGTTAGACATACCCGAATCTTCAATTAACAACTGATAGAACTCAAAATGACCTAAATATGAGGGAGAATCACCATTGGAAGATCTTGTGATCTCTTACTCATCACTAGGGTTTCAAGGGGAAAGAAAGGAGGAAATCCTGAGTTGGGGTTCAAAATCCTGTAATGGATTTTTTGTAAATTTCTCAACTTTACTGGGTTGCACAGTTTACCCGCACAATTTTCAAAAATGTATGCAAATAGTGCATGATCCACTGTCCCAAAATCATCCCTTTTCATAGTTTCCTAGGAATTCCACACAGTTAGCTTAACCATTCGGTAACCATGTGAAAGTCTCTATCCAAGGTTGCACAATTACCTGGGATGCTCTGCAAAATTTTCACTAACCATGCGCAAACCATGAAAGATGCTGAGAAATTCCTTATTCCTCATCTTTCATGACCCGAACCCCCAGAACACCCCCGATACTTCTCATGAGCTTTGGGAAATACTTATTTGACCAAAAATAAAGGACTTCAACTGAAACATAAAAAAAACATAGATTAATTAAAATCCCAGATCTTACAATTTTCATAAAGTGAATTTGAAACTAATTAACAGAAAATGAAGGTTCACTCTAGGTGTTCGCCTAGGATGATCTCCTTTCTATCTAACATAATTTTTTATGCATTCATTATATTTTCATTTCATTTCCATCTTTTATTTTTTTATTTCATTATCAATTCTCAAAACTCATTTATTTTATTTTTATTTCATAAATAATAAAATAAAATTGAATCATAAGTAGTAAATGATTGACCAAAAAAACTCCTCAAGGGAAAAACCTAGGTCATCCCCTATACAGCACTTGGTTATAAATATTTTTGAGAGTAGACATGGAAACACTTCATGAAATTAAAATTTTTTCCTAGGAGCTAAGTGGTCTTATCTCACTATTTTTATTCACATTTTGTAAATAATATTCTATTATTTCATACAAAAAATAAAAAAAATCATAACTTTCAAAAACTAAAAAATCTATTTATCCATGATGTATTCAACTTGTGAATAATATTAATGGACTGACCAATATCAAGTGAAATAAAAAGTTTATAGTGATCTTGAATCTTGATTAGAATGTATTAGTGATGCAATGATAAATCTGGAGATCCAAATAGAATGGATTGATGAATATTTACATGCAAGTAATGGGAAACCTGAACCTGAACCAGAACCATAATGAGGGATGGAAGAGATTTCAACAAAAAAAATTATTTTAATGAACATAAGGTAGTTCAAAATGAGCTACTAAAAGAATTAATAAAATCATCCTACACTCAAACATTACTCAAGGAGGACTTTGAATAAAACATGGAAACTAATAAACTCATTGGAGATCAACATTTTTTAGAAGAATCTTGGAATCACATTGTTGAAGATAACCTAAAACATTACCTTCCCATTCTTGATAATGAAAAATCATCACCTCTATACCTCACTCTTTCTTTGGAAGATAAAAATTAAGATTCACCTACTAAGATTGAGTTGCCAATGTTCATTCCCAATTAGATCAATTTCTAAGATGACTTACTTGAAAGGAAATATTATTTTATTGATTCATCATGTTTTAATCATATTCAATCAAAAAAAATCTATCATTATTTTTCTAAAATATTTTACACATAAAAAAATAGAGGAGGCCTTGTATGTTAAGTAAGAGACCACCCAAGTGGTGTTGATCCCTGAAGAGGAAGATTTAAAGGATATAGTGGTGGTGAAAATACAAAAAATTGTATACCATGTGAAGGAGGACACCATAGAAGTCAATAGGGAGAACCCTTATCTTCTTTTCTCTACCACTGTAGACCTCAAAATATCTATGTCTTCTTTCTTGGGGGTTTGGAATTTTATTATCTTCTTTGGGGTTCTCTGTTCTTGATGTGTGCTTATGGATGTTGGTAAAATTCACATGTGGTAGTTCATCTCAAATAAACTTTATCCAGCAACTGATTGTGGATAATCCACTATAACTTCTTGATATGGGTCAGAAAAACCCTAGCACCCACTTAGGGGTCTAAACCAGACATTATCTATTTTCTTTCCTCTTTCCTTTTCTTTTTTTTTGTTATTCTTATGTTTTTTCCAATAGTTTTATAGTGGTTGTATCTAGGATCTTAACTCAAGACTTCCACTGAAAAATAAATCAGGTTGTGTATTTCCTTTTATTTTTATTTTTTTACTTCCCAATTAAAATTCTGCATGAAAAACATTATCTTAATTGAAATAAAAGAGGGTAGTAAATGAGATAAGTTTGGAGGGAGGTGTCAATATTGTTTTAGAACTTTTTTTGTTCTTTCATTTCATTTTTCATGTTTTTTTATGAATTTTTTTTTTTTTTTTTTTGCGTTTTGTTTTATTTTTTATGTGTTTTTTGGAATCTTGAGTTGAATCGAATACCTTAGAGAATTCAAACAACCAAAGTGTTTTTATCATATTTCTTGAATTAAATTTTTAACAATTTAAATGATTTTTGAATGGATTTTGTTTCTTGATTTTCAACCTTTTAATTTGATGGTGTTTGATTGATTTTGAAACCCATGTGCACTAGTACTACCTAAATTGAAAATCATGCCCAGACTGAGAGGTTTATAAACCTTTTTGACATATTTGTTGCATTTCTGTTTTTATTTTGAGTCTTGAGATTTTTTTATTTATAACTTTATATTTTTTCTTTTTCCATATCTATTAGAGTTCATGAGATGTGTTAGGTATGATTAAGGCACCACTTGGAAATCCCTTTTTGCATTCAACTTTTATTTTGGCCTACCTTTTCATATGACCTTTATTAATCTCTTAGTAGATATAAAATACCTTTTTAGGTAATCGCATTACAAACCACTTATCCCTTTCCTACATGATCTAGAATTTAAATTCATTATTATTTTTGAACTCAAGTATGGGGGGTAGAGAAGATGAGTTGTATTTTTCTTTCCTGAATAATCTATTTGAGATGAATTAAAAGTGTTTCCATATTTATTATGTGATTTCTCGGACTTAGATTCCACTTAATGGGTTCCTCGAGCCTGATGGGCCACATGGCCTCAAGCGTATCTCCCTAAAATCTAGAGGTTGTCGAATAGTAGTGAGGGCCTATGGTGTGTCCTTGGAGAGACTACGCCCTCATTACCAGAGTGTAGCAGAGCGGATAAATGTAGGCAAAGTTAAATAGCAGATTCAATATAAGTAAACAGAAGTAACAATGGAAATAGGGACAAAAATAACAATAACTAAAACAAACATAATAACATAAAAGTATACAACAACTAATTATGATACATCATTTCACTAGAAAAACTATAAAAATGGATACAAGACAGCAAGCATAACATGTTCCAAAAAATTATAAATGAAATAAAAGACTTTCCCAAGAATCATGAGATATGGATCGGTCATATTCTATAAAACTCCATCCTTAATGGTGAGTAATCCAATGTTTGAAGGTGTATGATTCTCTTTATCAAAACTTTCATTTGTGTAATCTACCCTGGGTACCAAACAATTCCCTGAGAGGGTGTGAGATAAATCTCAATGGGCCACACTAATAGTGTCTATAACATCCAATCCATGTAATGGAAATTTAATAGTGTGAAAGAATACATATATAGAGTAAAGATTTACAATGTAATGAAATACCCAAGTACCTACTTCATCCCTCTTCTGGTGTATAAAAATGTACCCAATTAATTATTTGATTGTTACTGGTTTATAAATAAATCATACATTATCAATGGGGAAGGTTCCAAGATATACAAGGAAACCTATAATAATTTTTAAATAATGAAGTTACATGGTAATAACCAATGAAACATAGACCTTAAGGATCACCAAATCAGTATTTATTGTATCATGGGTAAGGGTAATAGTGTAATCCAAGGACCATATTCCAAGGAATTCCACAATAAGATGCCTAGAAAATCCAAGGTGATCATCCAAGGTAAAATGGGGCTAAGAAGTGACTGGTCCCTATGGACTTTAACCATGGAACCTACTTTTCAATGCAGGATACAAGGATTGTATCCAATTCATCCTTTAATACTATGTGAGGGATCCTACGGTGTCATACTGGGCATCCATGAATAGACAAAGATCAGGTTCTAGGTGGCTGAAAACCTAAGAAATCCATATCCTTGAATTGGAATGGGGTTCCTGAGTGCTCAAGGAATTCCCCAATAAGAATCCAAAGATAGATTGAGTCAAGACACTTTAATTTGATAATAAATTCATATAATATTTAATTTGGTTCAAGTCATTCCTTTAATTAGTGTGATAAGTCCAAGTAGCATGCAACCCTTTAATCAATTCATAATTTATCAATAATTCCATTTGGTTCAAGCCATCCCTTTCATTATTGTGAAAAGAAAGAGTAACATGAAACCTTTATTAAATATATTTAAGGAATATTCAATAATTAAGTTTCACTCTACTACCTTCCATCAACATGGTAAGGGGTTCTACAGACATGAAACCTATTATTCATTCACATTTAAATATGGTCAAGTCATATACTTAGTATACTTTCCAATTTCCATTTCACATTTAATTATAAATTTTAAGCACTTACCTTAGGTGGGTAAAGTGGAAGTGACATGGTACTTTCCATTCACCATTACATGATACAACAAGTATTTATTATAAGGATTCCTACTATTAGTGTGTTCAAGCTCAATCACATCTGAACGATGGATCAAAAGTGTCAAAACACTAAAAACTCAACTATGACATATCATTCTACATGGGATGTTGGGAATTATGGGTGTAACCACCAATAAGAAATCACATATTTGGAAAGAACATAACCATATTATTCTAATGATTATAATCATGACATATAAATTCTATAAACAGCACCCGATGAAATTGATAGGCCCAACACAATAATTCCAAAGTCAACAAACATGAAGGATGATAAATAAACCACCCACCTTAGGGTCATTGTAACAGCCCGAGATTTTATGAAAAATATTTTTTTTTATTTCACTAATGTCTTGTGTTGTACGCTACACCAAAAGGATCTTGCACAACACGCATCCTTGACTTGCCTTGCATTACACGCAATCGCGACCTTCCTTGATAGCGTGTGTAGTACGCAATACCGAGTTTCACTAAACAACGATATGCTATTAAAATATTATTAAAACTAGCCGTTATGAATAGTAATAACCACTTTTTAAATTTTAGAAATTTTAGCTCTCAAAATGGACTTCATTTTTGGATTCGGAGTATCGAATTTAGCCTAAGGTGAAATTTTGGTACTTTTCGGATAACTTTCATATTCTGATGAATAGTGAAAATTACTAAATTATAATTAAAAAACAACTTTTTTTAATCGAAATAATTAATAGTGATAAATCATTAATTTGAGTGGTTTTAAAGTATATTTAGAATATATTTTTACAATTTAATACAATGTTGGTCATTGGATGTAATTTCACATTTAAACCAGACATAATCAAGTGTCAATCTTTTGATAGATATTGTTTCTTAAAAACACGCTATTTGTTTTAACAGCGGGATTTAATTATAAAATTAATTAATGCCACTTTTATGTTATGAATTTGGTAAAATAGACTTCATTTTTGAATTCGGAATATGAAATATAGCTTAGGATGAAATTTTGGCATTATTCTGAAAAACATCAATTTTTGATGAATAGTGAAACTACTAAGTGGTAGTTAAAAAACTGAATTTTTCATAAAACTTAATTTTACCGCTTCTGTGAATGGAATTTCACAAATCCGAGAGACACGGTTGATGTCAGTAAGTAAAATGTGGTTCAATGAGATGAAAATAATTTTTGGTGAATAGTAACTTTTTACTTTTATTTACCACGGTTAAAAGTAAATAGGGTAATTAAGGGTAAGAATGATATTAATATTACCCTAACACATGTCCTAATTCTATTGGACAAGTGTATATCGACCAAAAACAACCTTAAGTGTAAAATATTATCATTTAGGCCCACTTGGATTAGATTAGGACATTTATTATTATTTAATTCAAAGAAGAGTTAAAAGAGTCAAAATCAAAGTTTATTTACTAAAACATTTTTAATATAGGGTTGTACATAAGATAAATTCGATTGTAAATATTCATTAGAAATATAAAACAATTTCCTACATGATGGTATTTTATTTGTAATTTTTAGACATCAAATAATTTAATTTATTTATGACACAAAGATGATGCAGTAATTATCTTATTAATGAAATATTGACATAATTGATATTATAAATACCAAAATAAATGTAATTTGAGACTTTTTAGGAATTCAACTTATTTTCTAGGTTACTATGATATATTAGTGTTGATTTAATCAACTTGGTTCGAACATATAATTCTGTTATGACTTTCAAAAAAATCATGTATCAAATAGTGTCAAAATTGACACAAAATAGTTTTTAAATCAAATATTATATTATTAATTGTTATTTTATTCCTAAAAATCTAAGGTTTGGCCAAATGACTTATATAAGGATATATATATATTAATAATAAACAATTTGGGGTTCGTTTGGCATGTTATAGTAAGTTTATTAACCATATAGTGAAAGAAAACAAAAAGACACGGTAAAAGTTAAATTATTTAACTTAGAGTTAAATCTAATTGATAAGGTTAAAATAATACCCTAAACTTGTCTAAATCCTATTGGTTGATAGGATTTAGACCCATCCCCACTTTAGCTTCGAAATAAGACCCTTTGGAACCATTATAAACCGATTTTGACTTTAATATAAAATAATATTTTGAGATATTCCTAAGGTGCCCCTCTCCTCCCTTATAAAAGGACACCTCCTCCCCCTCCTCCTCACACCAATTTGAGCACTCAAGCTCGGACAACCCCTGCCAAAATCTCTTCTCCACTTCCCTAGCAACATCCTAGAGGTTCTGGTCTTCCTCAAAGACCAATTTTAGTTCCCTAAGAGGAGGTCTCCAAAAGGCGCTTCAAAGAAGAGGTAATTACCGTTACCAATTCTTTCATCTTTATTTCTTCTTCCACTTCTTCTTCTTAGGTTGTTTCATTATGAAGTAATAACATCAGTATCACTCATATACTGATATGTTATTATAAGTATGAAACAACCCTATTTCACCATCTATCCATCCTATGGAAAAAGAAATCACCACGCGTGCGTACGTACGGAATACAGTCTCCACGTCGTGGTGTAATCTATTTTCCACCACCACCTTACATGGATGGGTATAATGGTGTAAAGAATAACTATAAATAGTTATTACAACATCATATTGATTCTGATATATTGTATAATCCACTCCAATTCAATTCAATATTTATGGAAATGATATCATCGCTCGTGCGTACGTACGGACTACCGTCTCCACGACGCGATGAGATTCATTCTCCATGTTAACCATTTAAGAATGATTATAAAGTATATATAAGAAATAATAATGAAATATATGACATTATAAAGCTACTGTATTTATGTATATATATATATATATATATATTTATGTCATCTACTTACTTCCATTCAAGACAATAAGGAAAGGAAAACAGCGTTCATGCGTACGTACGGACTACTGTCTCCATGAATGGTGTTTTTCATTTCATTTATCTATCTATTATATATATATATATACTGAATATATATGATATATAAATCATATTTTATATTATGGAAGTAAGTAAATCATGATATAAGTAATAATAATGTCAAGAACAACAAGTCAAAACACCTACGATAAATGAAACGATTTTACCCAAAACGCTTCTTTAACATGGAATTTACAAAAGAACGGGTAATAGAATGTCATAAGTGAACCAGATATGATATCATAACAATGAATATTATTCTGTAATAAGTCAATGACATTATTTAAATCATTATACAGGAGGTTCGGACACATACGAAGCAAATCGGACCTAAGGTAAGGGAAATATCACAATCTCATTTTTATCCGAGATTGTTTATACTTTAGTATTTACTGGGGTGTATTTTATCATCCACATCCATGTTTCCTCAATATGTAATATTATTTTCATCCAAATACAATTTTTTAAATCCAATTTTACCCTTCGGTGAGTTTTTAGTAAAAAATATGAAAGGAATCTTTTGACGTTTTTCATACGAAGTACTTTTTTTACTTTTCCGACAAAAGTACGAAGAATGTTTTTTTAACTTGTACGGCACAAACGGATTTTTACGGTTTTATAAAGCCTTATTTTCATGAAGCTTCCTCCAAAATATTTCATGACTATTTTCAATAAAATCTCTTTCTTTTAAAATTTCTTGACATTTTGTGAAAAGAAATTGATTTTGAAGAAGAAAGGATATTTTCCTCAAGAATTCATTTCAAGTGTTTTATCAAAATTATTTTCCATCTAATATAACATAGGGTTCTATTTTTATCCCTATTGTTACATTGATTTGATTATGTTGTGATGGAATTATTTTTATGAATTTCTTTATCTTATATGAATTGTTTTATGATGTCACGATGTTTAAGATTCCCATTTTTATTACATGGGTTATGCAATGATGTATGATTTATGATTTTGTGGCACACATAAGAATGGTATCATTATGAGATGGGTGGGACCTTTATCTCCCTCCAATGAATTGGGTAAAGATTTTATATCTCATGAGATAGACAGGGCTGGAACGGTAGGTTATACCGGTTCAGTGAAACAGGACTGAAACGAGGGTTACTCGATTCAGAAAGGGACTTTGTCCACTAAGATAGTCTTGGAAATGAGTCTTGACTAACAAGAAATGATTATCTATGATTATGTGTGAATGCCAAAAAGTTTCATGTTTTAAGTTATGATTATTGTGATTACATTTCACTGCCATGATTTACCCCATGTTATGAAATTACGATCTCTTTTGCAGGTTAAGATTTCCAAAAGTTATGTTCTTATGTATATGATGTGATTGATATTTCTTTTGTTTACCCTTACTGAGAATTTGAGCTCACCATTTTATGTTTTCTTTTCCCCAGGATATAAAGAAAGGTTTTAGGTTAAAAAAAGGGAAGATCTTTATGGGAGATTTTGAAGATCTTTCACCATGATTAGAAGATTATATTCCGAGTTTCCAAAGACACTAAACTATTACGATCCTTGTGTGTGTGTTTTTTTTATGTACTAGGTATTCCGCAAAAGTAATGTAATGTCTATGTACGTCAAGATACGGGTCTCTACAGTTGGTATCAGAGCAAAGGTTTAGTCAACCTTTGGAAACTAGGATGCGAAAACTTTAGTGAGATCCCTAGAGATATTTCTAAGGTATGTCTAGGGATGTCCCTAAGGATAAGTATACGTATAGGTTATAGTACTAGAACTACGCTAACGATCATAGAATTAAACCTAAGATGTTAGATATTGAAGGTACTCCCCCTTTATTATGTTGTTTTCCCTATCATGATTTTTGCCTCTCACACTATTTTTTTTTTGGGTTTTAGAAAATGGCTGGAAACAAGATGATTCACGATAATGGAGGATATGATGGACAATGGAATGATATTATTCATAATGAAATGGGATTTGGAAGTCCAAACATCATTATTATGCTGAATCAGCAATCTCATAATATGATCAATAAAGTAAAATTTGGTAAGTTTCCTGACTCGGCTAATAAGAGAAAGATGGAGTTTCATGATGATCATAGAGGAAAGAAAGTTCAATTTCCCCTATGTAAATCATGTGGGAAGAGGCATCAAGGAGAATGTTTCAAAGGAACTGTAAGATGCTTTGGGTGTGGAAAAGAAGGACACAAAGCAAGTAAATGCAAAGGAAAAGGTTCAGTTAACAACATGGATGAGAATAATGGTATTGCTACGACATCAACAATGGTTAAATGTTTTAAATGTGGAATGTACGGGCATTATGCAAACCAATGCCCTAAGGGAAAGTCTCATGAAGAGAATCAGTATGGTCGTATGGGAAGTATTTATGTTGATGATGATGAAGAGACTACAAATGATATGTGAGATGAAAGAATTGTTGAAGCTCGGTCAATGGTTTAAAAATGTAGTGGAATGATTACATGTTTATCATGTGTAATGTTGTATAAGTAATCTCATGGTACTGTAGAATAAAGAGACATATAAGGATTGTTACACTGTTGTCTGATTAATGTTACCAGTATCCATGAAAGGTTATTCAGATATTTTTGGAATGTATATGATATGCGCATAATGAAGGGATAAGGAGAAAATTAAATGTTTGATAGTATTCATGAGCTCATGATTGATATAAGGACTAAGTGATATCATGGTTTGAGTATATAGAATTTTGAGGATTTTGGTATGTGGAAAGAGTTAACTTTTAATAGAATTCATGTTTTCAATATGGTTCAATGGGTATTCAAGAGAGTACAAGATTAAGGCCTTTGAATGTTTGGAATGTGACCAACAAGATATATCTTATGATATATGGGGATCAACGATGGTATTAAATCTCTGGTAATCGTTTTCACTATGTTATGAGAGTGGACTGCAGTATTATGGATAAGCCTAAAGATTGGAATGGATTATGTTGGACATAAGTTAGTATTGTTTAAGGATAGAAGTTTTTTCGATATTATTGATGGGATGTTATAGTAATATAGTTTTAGAAAAAGGACAACCTGCAGGACAGGCGACAGCCCATCGCTTCGGACAAGGCTGTGGGAATCAAACCCACAACCGAAGTGCGACTGGCCTTTATCGCCTACCACTGGCCTACAGGAAGTCCCTGTTTAGTAGAAACTAGTTTTATTATATTAAGCAGTATGATATATGAAGTATAAGTCCATTTTAGGAACCATATGTGATTAATCTCACTATAGATCGACTTATGTATATAATTTTTGCTAACCTTTTGTTTGAGACAGATGGAATGACCCGTCATTCTATCACATGATCTGCTAACACTTCACGAATAACAAATTCAACTTCATTTATTTAAGAGATGAAGTGGAAATTGTTCAAGGCATGAACAACAGTGAGATTGTACCAAAATAAAGAAAGTATTTATTCTAATTCAAATTTTCAACTTTAGGGAAATGATCTTGAAAACCAAAAATGTTGTCCTAGTGATCTTATACTTGATGAATCAGATGGTACCTTAGATCGTCACAAATTTATGGATTTGTGATTACTGGATTTTCCATAGCCATGTTCTCAACCACTCTCCATCAGAACATGATGATTAGATTTCTCTTCCATATCCATATTTTCACCTATGTGGAAACCTAGTGATTAGTTTATTTGGGTAATCGTTACATTTCATACTTTAGTTTTTAAAGTCAAGTTTTGGTATTCCTTTTTACGATGTGGGTTTCTATTAAAGAAACTTTCGAATAGTAAACCATTTATAACCCCGACGAATTTCGAGGGCGAAATTCATTTTAAGGGGGGTAGAATGTAACAGCCCGAGATTTTATGAAAAATATTCTTTTTTATTTCACTAATGTCTTGTGTTGTACGCTACACCAAAAGGAGCTTGCACAACACGCATCCTTGACTTGCCTTACATTACACGCAATCGCGACCTTCCTCGATAGCGTGTGTAGTACGCAATACCGAGTTTCACTAAACAACGATATGCTATTAAAATATTATTAAAACTAGCCGTTATGAATAGTAATAACCACTTTTTAAATTTTAGAAATTTTAGCTCTCAAAATGGACTTCATTTTTGGATTCGGAGTATCGAATTTAGCCTAAGGTGAAATTTTGGTACTTTTCGGATAACTTTCATATTCTGATGAATAGTGAAAATTACTAAATTATAATTAAAAAACAACTTTTTTTAATCGAAATAATTAATAGTGATAAATCATTAATTTGAGTGGTTTTAAATTATATTTAGAATATATTTTTACAATTTAATACAATGTTGGTCATTAGATGTAATTTCACATTTAAACCAGACATAATCAAGTGTCAATCTTTTGATAGATATTGTTTCTTAAAAACACGCTATTTGTTTTAACAGCGGGATTTAATTATAAAATTAATTAATGCCACTTTTATGTTATGAATTTGGTAAAATAGACTTCATTTTTGAATTCGGAATATGAAATATAGCTTAGGATGAAATTTTGGCATTATTCTGAAAAACATCAATTTTTGATGAATAGTGAAACTACTAAGTGGTAGTTAAAAAACTGAATTTTTCATAAAACTTAATTTTACCGCTTCTGTGAATGGAATTTCAAAAATCCGAGAGACACGGTTGATGTCAGTAAGTAAAATGTGGTTCAATGAGATGAAAATAATTTTTGGTGAATAGTAACTTTTTACTTTTATTTACCACGGTTAAAAGTAAATAGGGTAATTAAGGGTAAGAATGATATTAATATTACCCTAACACATGTCCTAATTCTATTGGACAAGTGTATCTCGACCAAAAACAACATTAAGTGTAAAATATTATCATTTAGGCCCACTTGGATTAGATTAGGACATTTATTATTATTTAATTCAAAGAAGAGTTAAAAGAGTCAAAATCAAAGTTTATTTACTAAAACATTTTTAATATAGGGTTGTACATAAGATAAATTCGATTGTAAATATTCATTAGAAATATAAAACAATTTCCTACATGATGGTATTTTATTTGTAATTTTTAGACATCAAATAGTTTAATTTATTTATGACATAAAGATGATGCAGTAATTATCTTATTAATGAAATATTGACATAATTGATATTATAAATACCAAAATAAATGTAATTTGAGACTTTTTATGAATTCAACTTATTTTCTAGGTTACTATGATATATTAGTGTTGATTTAATCAACTTGGTTCGAACATATAATTCTGTTATGACTTTCACAAAAATCATGTATCAAATAGTGTCAAAATTGACACAAAATAGTTTTTAAATCAAATATTATATTATTAATTGTTATTTTATTCCTAAAAATCTAAGGTTTGGCCAAATGACTTATATAAGGATATATATATATTAATAATAAACAATTTGGGGTTCGTTTGGCATGTTATAGTAAGTTTATTAACCATATAGTGAAAGAAAACAAAAAGACACGGTAAAAGTTAAATTATTTAACTTAGAGTTAAATCTAATTGATAAGGTTAAAATAATACCCTAAAATTGTCTAAATCCTATTGGTTGATAGGATTTAGACCCATCCCCACTTTAGCTTCGAAATAAGACCCTTTGGAACCATTATAAACCGATTTTGACTTTAATATAAAATAATATTTTGAGATATTCCTAAGGTGCCCCTCTCCTCCCTTATAAAAGGACACCTCCTCCCCCTCCTCCTCATACCAATTTGAGCACTCAAGCTCGGACAACCCCTGCCAAAATCTCTTCTCCACTTCCCTAGCAACATCCTAGAGGTTCTGGTCTTCCTCAAAGACCAATTTTAGTTCCCTAAGAGGAGGTCTCCAAAAGGCGCTTCAAAGAAGAGGTAATTACCGTTACCAATTCTTTCATCTTTATTTCTTCTTCCACTTCTTCTTCTTAGGTTGTTTCATTATGAAGTAATAACATCAGTATCACTCATATACTGATATGTTATTATAAGTATGAAACAACCCTATTTCACCATCTATCCATCCTACGGAAAAAGAAATCACCACGCGTGCGTACGTACGGAATACAGTCTCCACGCCGTGGTGTAATCTATTTTCCACCACCACCTTACATGGATGGGTATAATGGTGTAAAGAATAACTATAAATAGTTATTACAACATCATATTGATTCTGATATATTGTATAATCCACTCCAATTCAATTCAATATTTATGGAAATGATATCATCGCTCGTGCGTACGTACGGACTACCGTCTCCACGACGCGATGAGATTCATTCTCCATGTTAACCATTTAAGAATGATTATAAAGTATATATAAGAAATAATAATGAAATATATGACATTATAAAGCTACTGTATTTATGTATATATATATATATATATTTATGTCATCTACTTACTTCCATTCAAGACAATAAGGAAAGGAAAACAGCGTTCATGCGTACGTACGGACTACCGTCTCCATGAATGGTGTTTTTCATTTCATTTATCTATCTATTATATATATATATATATACTGAATATATATGATATATAAATCATATTTTATATTCTGGAAGTAAGTAAATCATGATATAAGTAATAATAATGTCAAGAACAACAAGTCAAAACACCTACGATAAATGAAACGATTTTACCCAAAACGCTTCTTTAACATGGAATTTACAAAAGAACGGGTAATATAATGTCATAAGTGAACCAGATATGATATCATAACAATGAATATTATTCTGTAATAAGTCAATGACATTATTTAAATCATTATACAGGAGGTTCGGACACATACGAAGCAAATCGGACCTAAGGTAAGGGAAATATCACAATCTCATTTTTATCCGAGATTGTTTATACTTTAGTATTTACTGGGGTGTATTTTATCATCCACATCCATGTTTCCTCAATATGTAATATTATTTTCATCCAACTACAATTTTTTAAATCCAATTTTACCCTTCGGTGAGTTTTTAGTAAAAAATATGAAAGGAATCTTTTGACGTTTTTCATACGAGGTACTTTTTTGACTTTTCCGACAAAAGTACGAAGAATGTTTTTTTAACTTATACGGAACAAACGGATTTTTACGGTTTTATAAAGCCTTATTTTCATGAAGCTTCCTCCAAAATATTTCATGACTATTTTTAATAAAATCTCTTTCTTTTAAAATTTCTTGACATTTTGTGAAAAGAAATTGATTTTGAAGAAGAAAGGATATTTTCCTCAAGAATTCATTTCAAGTGTTTTATCAAAATTATTTTCCATCTAAGATAACATAGGGTTCTATTTTTATCCCTATTGTTACATTGATTTGATTATGTTGTGATGGAATTATTTTTATGAATTCCTTTATCTTATATGAATTATTTTATGATGTCACGATGTTTAAGATTCCCATTTTTATTACATGGGTTATGCAATGATGTATGATTTATGATTTTGTGGCACACATAAGAATGGTATCATTATGAGATGGGTGGGACCTTTATCTCCCTCCAATTAATTGGGTAAAGATTTTATATCTCATGAGATAGACAGGGCTGGAACGGTAGGTTATACCGGTTCAGTGAAACAGGACTGAAACGAGGGTTACTCGATTCAGAAAGGGACTTTGTCCACTAAGATAGTCTTGGAAATGAGTCTTGACTAACAAGAAATGATTCTCTATGATTATGTGTGAATGCCAAAAAGTTTCATGTTTTAAGTTATGATTATTGTGATTACATTTCACTGCCATGATTTACCCCATGTTATGAAATTACGATCTCTTTTGCAGGTTAAGATTTCCAAAAGTTATGTTCTTATGTATATGATGTGATTGATATTTCTTTTGTTTACCCTTACTGAGCATTTGAGCTCACCCTTTTATGTTTTCTTTTCCCCAGGATATAAAGAAAGGTTTTAGGTTAAAAAAAGGGAAGATCTTTATGGGAGATTTTGAAGATCTTTCACCACGATTAGAAGATTATATTCCGAGTTTCCAAAGACACTAAACTATTACGATCCTTGTGTGTGTGTGTTTTTTATGTACTAGGTATTCCGCAAAAGTAATGTAATGTCTATGTACGTCAAGATACGGGTCTCTACAGTTGGTATCAGAGCAAAGGTTTAGTCAACCTTTGGAAACTAGGATGCGAAAACTTTAGTGAGATCCCTAGAGATATTTCTAAGGTATGTCTAGGGATGTCCCTAAGGATAAGTATACGTATAGTTTATAGTACTAGAACTACGCTAACGATCATAGAATTAAACCTAAGATGTTAGATATTGAAGGTACTCCCCCTTTATTATGTTGTTTTCCCTATCATGATTTTTGCCTCTCACACTATTTTTTTTTTGGGTTTTAGAAAATGGCTGGAAACAAGATGATTCACGATAATGGAGGATATGATGGACAATGGAATGATATTCTTCATAATGAAATGGGATTTGGAAGTCCAAACATCATTATTATGCCGAATCAGCAATCTCATAATATGATCAATAAAGTAAAATTTGGTAAGTTTTCTGACTCGGCTAATAAGTGAAAGATGGAGTTTCATGATGATCATAGAGGAAAGAAAGTTCAATTTCCCCTATGTAAATCATGTGGGAAGAGGCATCAAGGAGAATGTTTCAAAGGAACTGTAAGATGCTTTGGGTGTGGAAAAGAAGGACAAAAAGCAAGTAAATGCAAAGGAAAAGGTTCAGTTAACAACATGGATGAGAATAATGGTATTGCTACGACATCAACAATGGTTAAATGTTTTAAATGTGGAATGTACGGGCATTATGCAAACCAATGCCCTAAGGTAAAGTCACATGAAGAGAATCAGTATGGTCGTATGGGAAGTATTTATGTTGATGATGATGAAGAGACTACAAATGATATGTGAGATGAAATAATTGTTGAAGCTCGGTCAATGGTTTAAAAATGTAGTGGAATGATTACATGTTTATCATGTGTAATGTTGTATAAGTAATCTCATGGTACTGTAGAATAAAGAGACATATAAGGATTGTTACACTGTTGTCTGATTAATGTTACCAGTATCCATGAAAGGTTATTCAGATATTTTTGGAATGTATATGATATGCGCATAATGAAGGGATAAGGAGAAAATTAAATGTTTGATAGTATTCATGAGCTCATGATTGATATAAGGACTAAGTGATATCATGGTTTGAGTATATAGAATTTTGAGGATTTTGGTATGTGGAAAGAGTTAACTTTTAATAGAATTCATGTTTTCAATATGGTTCAATGGGTATTCAAGAGAGTACAAGATTAAGGCCTTTGAATGTTTGGAATGTGACCAACAAGATATATCTTATGATATATGGGGATCAACGATGGTATTAAATCTCTGGTAATCGTTTTCACTATGTTATGAGAGTGGACTGCAGTATTATGGATAAGCCTAAAGATTGGAATGGATTATGTTGGACATAAGTTAGTATTGTTTAAGGATAGAAGTTTTTTCGATATTATTGGTGGGATGTTATAGTAATATAGTTTTAGAAAAAGGACAACCTGCAGGACGGGCGACAGCCCATCGCTTCGGACAAGGCTGTGGGAATCAAACCCACAACCGAAGTGCGACTGGCCTTTATCGCCTACCACTGGCCTACAGGAAGTCCCTGTTTAGTAGAAACTAGTTTTATTATATTAAGCAGTATGATATATGAAGTATAAGTCCATTTTAGGAACCATATGTGATTAATCTCACTATAGATCGACTTATGTATATAATTTTTGCTAACCTTTTGTTTGAGACAGATGGAATGACCCGTCATTCTATCACATGATCTGCTAACACTTCATGAATAACAAATTCAACTTCATTTATTTAAGAGATGAAGTGGAAATTGTTCAAGGCATGAACAACAATGAGATTGTACCAAAATAAAGAAAGTATTTATTCTAATTCAAATTTTCAACTTTAGGGAAATGATCTTGAAAACCAAAAATGTTGTCCTAGTGATCTTATACTTGATGAATCAGATGGTACCTTAGATCGTCACAAATTTATGGATTTGTGATTACTGGATTTTCCATAGCCATGTTCTCAACCACTCTCCATCAGAACATGATGATTAGATTTCTCTTCCATATCCATATTTTCACCTATGTGGAAACCTAGTGATTAGTTTATTTGGGTAATCGTTACATTTCATACTTTAGTTTTTAAAGTCAAGTTTTGGTATTCCTTTTTACGATGTGGGTTTCTATTAAAGAAACTTTCGAATAGTAAACCATTTATAACCCCGAAGAATTTCGAGGGCGAAATTCATTTTAAGGGGGGTAGAATGTAACAGCCCGAGATTTTATGAAAAATATTCTTTTTTATTTCACTAATGTCTTGTGTTGTACGCTACACCAAAAGGAGCTTGCACAACACGCATCCTTGACTTGCCTTACATTACACGCAATCGCGACCTTCCTCGATAGCGTGTGTAGTACGCAATACCGAGTTTCACTAAACAACGATATGCTATTAAAATATTATTAAAACTAGCCGTTATGAATAGTAATAACCACTTTTTAAATTTTAGAAATTTTAGCTCTCAAAATGGACTTCATTTTTGGATTCGGAGTATCGAATTTAGCCTAAGGTGAAATTTTGGTACTTTTCGGATAACTTTCATATTCTGATGAATAGTGAAAATTACTAAATTATAATTAAAAAACAACTTTTTTTAATCGAAATAATTAATAGTGATAAATCATTAATTTGAGTGGTTTTAAAGTATATTTAGAATATATTTTTACAATTTAATACAATGTTGGTCATTAGATGTAATTTCACATTTAAACCAGACATAATCAAGTGTCAATCTTTTGATAGATATTGTTTCTTAAAAACACGCTATTTGTTTTAACAGCGGGATTTAATTATAAAATTAATTAATGTTACTTTTATGTTATGAATTTGGTAAAAAAGACTTCATTTTTGAATTCGGAATATGAAATATAGCTTAGGATGAAATTTTGGCATTATTCTGAAAAACATCAATTTTTGATGAATAGTGAAACTACTAAGTGGTAGTTAAAAAACTGAATTTTTCATAAAACTTAATTTTACCGCTTCTGTGAATGGAATTTCAAAAATCTGAGAGACACGGTTGATGTCATTAAGTAAAATGTGGTTCAATGAGATGAAAATAATTTTTGGTGAATAGTAACTTTTTACTTTTATTTACCACGGTTAAAAGTAAATAGGGTAATTAAGGGTAAGAATGATATTAATATTACCCTAACACATGTCCTAATTCTATTGGACAAGTGTATCTCGACCCAAAACAACCTTAAGTGTAAAATATTATCATTTAGGCCCACTTGGATTAGATTAGGACATTTATTATTATTTAATTCAAAGAAGAGTTAAAAGAGTCAAAATCAAAGTTTATTTACTAAAACATTTTTAATATAGGGTTGTACATAAGATAAATTCGATTGTAAATATTCATTATAAAGCTAAAACTATTTCCTACATGATGGTATTTTATTTGTAATTTTTAGACATCAAATAATTTAATTTATTTATGACACAAAGATGATGCAGTAATTATCTTATTAATGAAATATTGACATAATTGATATTATAAATACCAAAATAAATGTAATTTGAGACTTTTTATGAATTCAACTTATTTTCTAGGTTACTATGATATATTAGTGTTTATTTAATCAACTTTGTTCGAACATATAATTCTGTTATGACTTTCACAAAAATCATGTATCAAATAGTGTCAAAATTGACACAAAATAGTTTTTAAATCAAATATTATATTATTAATTGTTATTTTATTTCTAAAAATCTAAGGTTCGGCCAAATGACTTAGATAAGGATATATATATTAATAATAAACAATTTGGGGTTCTTTTGGCATGTTATAGTAAGTTTATTAACCATATAGTGAAAGAAAACGAAAAACACGGTAAAAGTTAAATTATTTAACTTAGAGTTAAATCTAATTGATAAGGTTAAAATAATACCCTAAACTTGTCTAAATCCTATTGGTTGATAGTATTTCGACCCATGCCCACTTTAGCTTCGAAATAAGACCCTTTGGAACCATTATAAACCGATTTTTACTTTAATATAAAATAATATTTTGAGATATTCCTAAGGTGCCCCTCTCCTCCCTTATAAAAGGACACCTCCTCCCCCTCCTCCTCACACCAATTTGAGCACTCAAGCTCGGCCAACCCCTGCCAAAATCTCTTCTCCACTTCCCTAGAAACATCCTAGAGGTTCTGGTCTTCCTCAAAGACCAATTTTAGTTCCCTAAGAGGAGGTCTCCAAAAGGCGCTTCAAAGAAGAGGTAATTACCGTTACCAATTCTTTCATCTTTATTTCTTCTTCCACTTCTTCTTCTTAGGTTGTTTCATTATGAAGTAATAACATCAGTATCACTCATATACTGATATGTTATTATAAGTATGAAACAACCCTATTTCACCATCTATCCATCCTACGGAAAAAGAAATCACCGCGCGTGCGTACGTACGGAATACCGTCTCCACGCCGTGGTGTAATCTATTTTCCACCACCACCTTACATGGATGGGTATAATGGTGTAAAGAATAACTATACATAGTTATTACAACATCATATTGATTCTGATATATTGTATAATCCACTCCAATTCAATTTAATATTTATGGAAATGATATCATTGCTCGTGCGTACGTACGGACTACCGTCTCCACGACGCGATGAGATTCATTCTCCATGTTAACCATTTAAGAATGATTATAAAGTATATATAAGAAATAATAATGAAATATATGACATTATAAAGCTACTGGATTTATGTATATATATATATTTATTTATTTCATCTACTTACTTCCATTCAAGACAATAAGGAAAGGAAAACAGCGTTCATGCGTACGTACGGACTACCGTCTCCATGAATGGTGTTTTTCATTTAATTTATATATCTATTATATATATATATATACTGAATATATATGATATATAAATCATATTTTATATTCTGGAAGTAAGTAAATCATGATATAAGTAATAATAATGTCAAGAACAACAAGTCAAAACACCTACGATAAATGAAACGATTTTACCCAAAACGCTTCTTTAACATTGAATTTACAAAAGAACGGGTAATATAATGTCATAAGTGAACCATATATGATATCATAACAATGAATATGATTCTGTAATAAGTCAATGACATTATTTAAATCATTATACAGGAGGTTCGGACACATACGAAGCAAATCGGACCTAAGGTAAGGGAAATATCACAATCTCATTTTTATCCGAGATTGTTTATACTTTAGTATTTACTGGGGTGTATTTTATCATCCACATCCATGTTTCCTCAATATGTAATATTATTTCCATCCAAATACAATTGTTTAAATCCAATTTTACCCTTCGGTGAGTTTTTAGTAAAAAATATGAAAGGAATCTTTTGACGTTTTTCATACGAGGTACTTTTTTGACTTTTCCGACAAAAGTACGAAGAATGTTTTTTTAACTTATACGGCACAAACGGATTTTTACGGTTTTATAAAGCCTTATTTTCATGAAGCTTCCTCCAAAATATTTCATGACTATTTTCAATAAAATCTCTTTCTTTTAAAATTTCTTGACATTTTGTGAAAAGAAATTGATTTTGAAGAAGAAAGGATATTTTCCTCAAGAATTCATTTCAAGTGTTTTATCAAAATTATTTTCCATATAAGATAACATAGGGTTATATTTTTATCCCTATTGTTACATTGATTTGATTATGTTGTGATGGAATTATTTTTATGAATTCCTTTATCTTATATGAATTGTTTTATGATGTCACGATGTTTAAGATTCCCATTTTTATTACATGGGTTATGCAATGATGTATGATTTATGATTTTGTGGCACACATAAGAATGGTATCATTATGAGATGGGTGGGACCTTTATCTCCCTCCAATGCATTGGGTAAATATTTTATATCTCATGAGATAGACAGGGCTGGAACGGTAGGTTATACCGGTTCAGTGAAACAGGACTGAAACGAGGGTTACTCGATTCAGAAAGGGACTTTGTCCACTAAGATAGTCTTGGAAATGAGTCTTGACTAACAAGAAATGATTCTCTATGATTATGTGTGAATGCCACAAAGTTTCATGTTTTAAGTTATGATTATTGTGATTACATTTCACTGCCATGATTTACCCCATGTTATGAAATTACGATCTCTTTTGCAGGTTAAGATTTCCAAAAGTTATGTTCTTATGTATATGATGTGATTGATATTTCTTTTGTTTACCCTTACTGAGCATTTGAGCTCACCCTTTTATGTTTTCTTTTCCCCAGGATATAAAGAAAGGTTTTAGGTAAAAAAAAGGGAAGATCTTTATAGGAGATTTTGAAGATCTTTCACCACGATTAGAAGATTATATTCCGAGTTTCCAAAGACACTAAACTATTACGATCCTTGTGTGTGTGTTTTTGTTATGTACTAGGTATTCCGCAAAAGTAATGTAATGTCTATGTACGTCAAGATACGGGTCTCTACAGTCATAAGACTCTCCTCCTCTAATATCGGCCTATGATCTATCTTAGAATATAGTGTTTCTGAGAAAAATGATAAAAGGCTCACACCTCGATAACTAGGTCGAGAGTAAGGGAGAAGAATAAATTCTTAAACGGACTCGAGTAATTTCCATTGTGCATCTAACGTGATGAATAGATGATTGATCAGATCCTGGATAAAGTATATCTCTTGATCCCTAGATTAGGCCTTCAAAGAGATCCAAAATTAGAAGAAAGGAGGCTAATCTAGTTGGAAATCATATTAGGAGGGAGGAGAAGGTTTAATTAAATCATTAAGGGAAAAAATTTCATGTTACCCAGAAATTAGCCTGTGCATAGTTTGGCTACATGGTTATCCAAACCATGCACCAACCGTGCATAGGTAGCTGGTAAAAAAGGGTCACTCGCACGGTTATGCCACATGATCTGAGAAACCATGCACCAACCATGCGGTAAGGCTCTGTCCAAAAATTCATGCCACCCTCACGGTTTTCTCTAACCATGAAGCCTTTCTACAAGGTTTACGATAAATCATGTTCCAGACCTATTTATCCAAAAAAATATGAGTTATGAGCTTCAAAAAAATCCCTATACACCCTTAAGACCTTTTCTAACTCATTAGGAATCCATGTTAGGTTTGAAATAAAGAATTGGACCAAAATTTAAAGGATATATACCTGAGTGAAAAAACTAGGTTATTATAGTCTTCCCCTTTTAAATAACTCTTCCTGAGTTCCCCTTCGAAGGGTGGTGAAACACTATCTGAGTACAACTCTGTCCATTGGGCATGTATGTAAGCATCCCGCCCCTAAGTCTCATTCTTCACATGACCATATTTCCATAGCACCCGTACTAGAGGGATAGAACGGCCTTAAAGAACCTTCATGTTTCGGTCAACGATGCATACTAGATACTCCAAAAAGGAAGCATCAGCTTCTTACTCAACTTCCTTGTGATAAAAATTATGAGAAGTGTTCACATGATATTGGTGACACTGTGAAACATGGAATATGTCATGCATGGAATGGTACCTCTTAGTTAGTAGCAACTGATAGGCTACCGGCCTGACTCTCTCTAGAATCTCATACAGCCCTACATAATGAGGGGAAATATTACATTGTTTTTGTAACTGTCTATTCCCTAGGCTGAGAGATACCCAAAGTAAAACATTTTCCCCAACCTCAAACTCTAGAGGATGTTTATGGTGATTGGCATAATATTTCTGTCTAAACTAGGCAGTATTCATACACTTTATGATCAACTGAACCTACTCTGAAGTGCCCTGAACAAGACAATGATCTTGTAGGGTGGCCTCTCCTACCTCTATCCATTATAGGGGTGAATGGAATGACCTAACATATAAGTCCTAAAAAGTATACATCTTAATTATCTCCTAAAATATGTTATTATAGGAAAACTCAACAAGCAGGATATGCTTCTCCTAAGAACCGCTGAAATCAAGGACACATGATCAGAGAATATTCGCTAGAACCTGTATTTTTCATTCCGATTTTCCATCTGTTGGAGGGTGAAAAGATGTTATTAGAAGCACTTATGTCCGCATAGCCTTCTACAATCCATTCTAGAACCGTGACATGAAATGAGTGTCCATATTTGAAACCATAGTACATAGAACCCTTTTTAGTTGTATGATATCACAGACATAAAGTCTTCCCATCTCATTAACTGAGAAAGTCTCCTAAATAGGAATGAATTGATTCACTTTCGTCGGTCTGTTAATGAAAATCCATACAATGTCGCTACCTCTAGGAGACCTAGGTAAATCCACTACAAATTCCATGGAAATATCTTCTCATTTCAATTTCGAGACTTGAATTGGATATAACAAGACTGTAGGTCTTTGGTGATCCACCTTCACCAACTGACAGGTGGAACACATAGTGATAAAGCCTACTAACTGACGTTTCATCCCAGGCCATCAATACCGGTGTCACATATCTCGATACATATTGGACATACCTAAATTAATTGTCCACTAAGAGTTTTGGGACTCTTTAATCGACTCCTCTCTCATATCATTAGGAACCCATACATGTCCATGTATGGATAGGATGTATTCTCTCTCTACAGACCAATCCTGAGGTGGGTTATCTCCTGATATACTCTCACGGAGTACCAATCCTTTGAGATCTGAAAAATTGTCTACCCTTCACCTTCTCAAGGAGGGAATAGGTAACTGTCAAATATGAGAGGTAAGACTTATCGTGACTATCATGAAACTCTAGATGAAGATTATAAAAGAGGTCTATTAACTTCCATTCATCATTGGTTTCCCATACTACATGTGCCTGAGTTTTCCTACTCAATGCATCTGCAACCACATTACCCTTCCCATGAATATAGGCATTCTCAAAATCAAAAGGTTTTTTATATTCGACCCATCTCTTTTACCTAAGGTTAAATTCGTGTTGAGTAAAGATATATTTGAGGCTCTTGTGGTCTGTGTACACCAAATAGTGCTCACCCAATAGATAGTGTCTCCAGGAATGTAAGTCATGGACAACTGCTGCTAGCTCAAGGTCATGTGTTTGGTAATTTCTCTCATGAGGACTCAAATACTGAGATCTATATGCAATGAATTTTTCCTCATGCATTATCACTACTCCTAGGCTAATGCTTGATACATCATAGAAGATAGTATAACTTATACCTGGATCTGGAATAATCAAAATAATTGTCGAGATAAGCCTCCCTTTCAGATCATGAAAGGATTTATTTCATTCTTTTAACCAAAGAAACTTGAAACCCTTCTTTGTAAGACTAGTGAGATGTGAATCAAGGTTTGATAAGTCTTGTATGAAACCCTTGTAATATCTATACATTACAAATAAACTTGGTATATCAAACAAATTCTTGGGATTCTCCCAAGAAACTACAGCATTGACCTTTTATATGTCAACAAAGACTCCAGATTTTGATATGATATGGCCCAAGAAGCAAACTTTGGTGATCCAGAAGTGGAACTTAGCAAGATTGGTGTAAAGATGACACTCTCTCATTTTACTTTGAATGGTCTCAAGATGATTTTCATGGTCTCTAAAAGTGTGAGAATACACTAAGATATCATCCACAAATACTATAAAAAATCAAGATAGGGATGGAAAACCCTATTCATTATAGCCATGGAAATGGAGGGTGCATTTGTGAGACTAAATGAGAAAAAAAGGTACTCATACAAACCATACATGCTATGGAAAGTTGTACGAGGTATGTCTGATGGATTGAATCACACCTGATGATAACTCGATATCAGTTCAATCTTATAGAATACCATATATCCTCAGATTTAGTCTAATAGATCATCTATTTGAGGTAGTGTATATCAATATATAATCTGTGCATGGATGTAATGTTCTGTCCGACTTCTCGATGAAAAGAATGGGTGACCCCCAAGAGGATGTATTGGTATGTATAAATCCTTTTACCTATAAATACTCTTACTCTATCATGAGATCCTAGATCTATATAGGTTTCATTCTGTATGGAGTAATGGACATTGGAGCTACTCCTGGAATAAGCTTGATTGTAAACTCTGCCTCTCTCTGAGGAGGTAAGCTAGAAAAATTGTCAAGAAAGATGTCCCTGAAATGATCCACTACTGGAATGAAATAATCTTTTCATAAACCCTAATCCTCCATGAATAGATTTTCAATTTGGTTGGTCACTTCACCTAGCCCGTGAATATCTGGTCCCCCTCTACTAGCCTGTACAAACCACTCACCCTTATATATATATCATCTTCCCTCTGTTCATGTGATCGATACCCTACAATGATATCAGTCTACAAATAATGATACTGAACCAACCAATAAATCCCAAGAATTGCATTGAATATTTTCATCTAGAGAACAAATATGTTATCTAAGAAAGTGTAACTACCTACCTTAAGGGTACAGTCCCTACACTGGTATATGCCCTCTGTTCTCACTCCTAATGGTGTATCTAGGATCATTACACCATAGTAATATAGTATCTCTAGTTTGATATTTTCCATGATAGATACATAGATATAAGAGTTTGGAGAACATATATCAAATAAAGTAGATACTGTAGTTGATGCCACTAGAATAGTACCACATACTGTAGATGGTCCAGCAGCCTAATCCTTGGGTATCGGTTGTAGTGCATGTAATTGTCCTAATCCATATCCTTATGAAATATCTAGACTACCATGATCATAACTACTATGTTGGCACTGCTGGTGATCAGAATTCTAGATACCACAGCCATGACCTCCTCCTCAGCTTATCCTATCAGTGTTATTCCAACTCCTCACCAGATGTGACACAAAAGAACCTGATCCTAAAGGTGGATCTATCATGGATCCTTTTCCACTCAAAGCTGGTGGAAAAGTCCTATAGAATCTCTAAAGATGTCCTATGTGGCCACAAGCCCGGTACTCCATTGGGTCTCTATCACACTTAGGCTTCAGGTTCCCCCATATTCCACAATGATGACACACTATAGAGCTATTGAAATGGGAAATATGGTTGTCATTTCCCTGATGAGAAACCTCAAGGGAGTGTTTCCTTCCACTGGGAGAACTACTAGAATATCACGGTACTGGTCCCCTATGCCTGGTACCATTTCTGTCCCTTGGGTTTCATTTAGTGATAATATCCTGATTTGATATTTCAGAAAATGTAGGCAAATGAAAGACATTCACCTGTATATGGATGGCGACAAAAGTCCATCTTCAAAGTGTATAACACACAAAATCTCATCATTGTTTAGAAGAGGTGAAAAGCATTGTAACTCAGTGAAACAAGCTGAATATTTCATAACTGACATAGAACCCTACTCGAGATGCATGAACTCTCTAGGTCTATCATCTCTTAGAATTTGAGAAAATAACTGATCATATAAGGCAATCTAGAAATAAAGCCACAACATACCCTAATGATGACCATCCTAGTTAATCACATCCCACTCATGCTTGGCTAAATCATATAGTGTGTAAGTATAATGTTTGACCCTCCACTCTAGAGGCATCTCCAAATACTCAAATATAGATAGGGTTGCCTCTACCCAAGACTCAGCAGCCTATGGACTACAATCCCCAGAGAAGGTAGGAGAATACTGCTGCTGGAACTCACAATTCATATCAGATATCATAGGTGCAACTCATAGAGTACAATACATGGACTGTATTATATGTATAAAACTATCATGGACTTGGGAATCAGTTCTTAGATCAGGTATAGAAGGTATTTCCTCAAGTGGCACTCCTGGAGGTAAGACTGACAGCTCAAGGCCCACCACATATGAAGCATGATCATCATCACTTTACTGGTGTACGATATGAGTAATTAATGGTTACATTGGTCTACAAATTCCAAGAACATTCCTCAAAACAAGCTTTAAGTAGAAGATATCATCACTAGTATAAGATGAATGTAAGAAAACTCACTACCCAGATGCATACTACCATAACTACCTAATTAGATTTCTAGGTATCAGTAATTTCTCAAGTATAAGTTTCATTTCATTTTACATTTCATTACCATGTTCACTCATTTACCTTTCATAGACATGAAAAGGTGGGATAAGGATGTGAAAACATTTCATATTATATTTTATGTTTCACTTTATAATGGATATTCACTCCCATTAAATCAGTTCCCATGCACCTTATCAATGAAAATGACACCCATTTATTTATATCATAATGGCTCGACTTGGTGAATTAATCATCCAAACTCATGAGGGCCCATAACACCTCATGAATTGAGACAGGTAATCACTCAATCAAAACCAAGTAATATCCCAATAATAAGTTAAATATCACAGCATCACTCAACAATTAGAGGCATATCAGGCAATGAAAGTAGTGAAATGAACCAATGTGGCGTGGAAATATACATGACATAAAAATTATAGGTGCCTATATGATTCATGTAACAATTATCCTTTCCCTCATCTCAAAGGGTCAAGGATAAAATCATGTTTCAACCATAATAATAATCAACAACACCACATATCATGTGCTTCACCCAACGATGAAATGATATCAACTATAATAGGAAAAATTAGAACAACAATTATATTTTGGGTAAGTTGGATTTTACACAGAACATGGTTTCATGACACGCATGAATGGATTATTACCAAGTTCCAAGCATTCCTAATCTCCAATCTATCATATCCAAATAGTAAATCAAGAAAGGAAACTCTTTTGATACCACTTAGTGACATCATGGATCCAGATTCCACTTAAGGGGTTCCCCGAGCATGGTGGGCCTTATGGCCTCAAGCGCATCTCCCCAAACTCCATAGGTTGCCGACTAGAGGTGAGGGACTAGGCTTTTTCTATGGGGAGACTATTCCCTCATTACCATAGTGAAGCATAATGGATAAATGTAGACATAGGTAAATATAAGAATAAAAATAATAAAATAGAAGGCATGTTGGAAATAGGGATAATAGTAACAATAGCTGAAAAAAATGGAATAACATACAAGAATACAAAAACTGATGATGATATGTCATGTCACTAGAAAAAACTAGAAAACATGGATACAATATAGTAGGCATAACATGTTCCACAAAATTATAAATGAAATCAAAGACTATCCCAAGCATCTCAAGCTCCGGCTTGGTCATCTTCTATAAATCTCTATCCAAAAAAGAAAGTAATTAAGTGTTTGAAGTCGTATGCTTCCATTTATCAACACTTTCATTTATGTAATCTACCTCGATTTCCGAATAGTGCCCAGAGAGGGTGTGAGATAAATCTCAGTGGGCCACCACCAACGGTGTATATAACATCCAGTCTATGTAATGGAAATGTAATAGTGTGCAAGCATGAATATATAATGTAAAGCATTACAATGTAACGAAATACCCAATTACATGATTCATCCATTATCTTGTGTCTGAACATATAACCAATTAATTATTTGATTATTACCAATTTATAAATAAATCATACATTATCAATCGTGAAGTTTCCAAGATGTACAAGGCAACCTGTAATAATATTTAAATGATGAAGTTCCAAGGTAATAACCAAGGCAACGTAGACCTCAAGGGTCGCCAACTCGGTAATGAATGTATCCTGGATAAGGGTAAGATTTTAATCCAAGGATCATAATACAATTCATTCCACGATAATATTCCTACTGAATCCATTGTGATCATCCAAGGTAAAATGGGGCTAATTAGTGACTAGGCCCTATGGGCTTTAACTATGGAACCTAATTGTCAATGTTAGATCCAAGGAGTGTATCCAAGTAATACTTTAATACTATGTGAGGTATCCTATGGTGTCATATCGAGCATCCAAGAATAGAAAAAGATCAAGTTCTAAGTGGGTGTCAACCTAAGAAATTTGTATCCTTGAATCATAATGGGTTCCCGAGTGCTCAATAAATTCCCTGATAAGAATCCAAGCCGATCTTGATTCAATCCACTCTTATTTGATAATAAATTAAAATAATATTTTAATTGTTCCAAGCCTTTCCTTTCATTGGTGTGATAATACCAAGTATCATGAAACCCTTTAATCAATTCATAATTTATCAATAAGTCCATTTTGTTCAATTCTTTCCTTTCATTAGTGTGACAAGGCTGAGTAGCATGAAACCTTTATTAAATCCATTTAAGGAATATTCAATAATTAAGGTTCATTATTCTACCTTCCATTAACATGGTAAGGGGTTTTACGGACATGAAACCTATTATTCATTCACATTTAAATATTTTCAAGTCATATACTTAGAATACTTTCCAATTTCCATTTCACATTTAATTGTTAATTTGAAGAACTTACCTTAGGTGGGTCAAGTGGAAGTGACATGATACTATCCATTCACCATTACATGATATAACAAGCATTTATTATAAGGAGGCCTATCATTAGTGTGGTAAATCTTGAACACATTCGAACGATGGATCAAAAGTGTCAAAACACTAAAAACTCAACTATGGAATATCATCCTACATGGGATGTTGGGCATTGTGGGTGTGACCACCAAAAAGTAATCACATATATGGAAATAACATAACCATATAGTTCTAATTATTCTAATAATGACATATAAATTCTATAAACGGAACTCGATGAAATTGGTGGGCCCCACACGATAATTCCCAAATCAATGTACTTGAGGGATGAGTTACAGACCACCCACCTTAGGTTTGTAAAACTATCCTCCTCCAACATCAGCCTAAACAGACTCGAGTACTTACCGTTGCGCATCCAACGTGATGAATGGAAGCTCGATCGGATCATGAATGAAGGAGTTCTATTGATCCCTACATTATTCCTTCAAAAAACTCCAAAATTAGAGGAAAGGAGGCTAATCATATTAGAAATCAGATTAGGAGGAAGGAGGAGGCTTAATTATATCATTAAGGGAAAATGATCATTTTACATAGAAATTATCTTGTGCACAGTTTGGCCGCAGGGCTTGCCAAACCGTGCACCAACCATGCACAGGCACCTATGAAAAATGGTAACTCACATAGTTAGGCTGCATGGTCTGATAAACCATGTACCAACCATGTGGTAAGGCTCTGTCCAAAAAGCCTTTCCACCAACATGGTTTTCTCTAACCATGAATCATTTCCACATGGTTTACTATAAACCATGATAAGGGCCTATTTCTCCCAAAAAGATGAGTTTTGAGCTTTGAGTAAGCCACAAACACCCTAGGGGCCTTTTCTTACTCATTAAGCATCCATATTAGGTCCAAAATAAATAATTAGACCGAAATTTAAAGGATCCATACCTAAGTTAAAAATTGGGTTCTTACATATTATTGATTTAGTGGAATAAATTTCATGATTTAAGGATCGTTGGGTGGCCCAAAATATCATTACACATATGGGATGGGTTTTCACCAAAATTTTAAGATCAAAATCTCCCTCTATTGTCCATAAAAACATGATTCTAAAGAGAAATCCATATCTAAATTCAAACTGAAGCAATGATACAAATGGGGGGAAAGAGGGAATAAATTTATCATCGATACTGAAATTAAAAGTATGAAAATCCCAAATAAAGAAATTGGTTTTTACATGTGATTCATTTTTTATCTGATTGAGGAGCACATAATTCTAGAGCAAAACTATTTTCATTCATTTACTTCACTTTAGAGCTTGACCCTCCTCATTCTTCCTCAACTATTTTAAAATTTAAAATCTTAAAACCCTAACACTTAGAAAAAACATGAAAAATACCTCATTACTGATACATTTATTACTCATTAAAGTGGATATACTAGGAGGGTAGCAGTCCTATAGAAATCACACAAGTTCTTGAGAATGAGAAAACCTCCACAAAAAAACCTTGAGTGAAGAGATAAATGTTTTTTTGGGGAGGTAGGTACGACATGCACAAGAGGATTAAAAAGGTATTTAATGGATTATTATTATTTTTTAAGAGTTAGGAAATTTTAATCCATATAAGAGGTATGATATTTTCTTTAATATTATAATTGAGTTGTTTTATCATTTATGCTTTGAGAAGTTTTTTTAACCTTGGTATTAGATGATTGCATAGGAGTGCAATGTTTAAGTGTGTGATAATTGACATAGAAAACATTATCAATTATTTTACTTTTAATTTTAATGTTTTTATCCCACCAAAGTGTTATTTTATGGTCAATTTTCACATTTTATGGTTTTTGAATAATTTTGAGCATAATTGCTAAAATAGCCTAATTTTGGATTTTAACTATTTTAATTTATTTCTATATTTCAGACATAACATGTTATACACTGGTAAAAATTAAAAAATTATTTTTTTTTATGCTTCTATGTTCATTTTTATTCATTTCATTATTTATATCCCAAAGCTCAATCCATAATTTGGAGGCCCAAAATCAGCTCACAATGATAACCTCATAATTTGTGCATAGATCTAGAGATTTTTTTTATGTTAGGACCATATCTCAAAACTATTTAAACAAATAGAGATTAAATTATACATGTAATTATATAATATATCAATAAAAACATTAATTAATTTTTCCACATGTGATTCCCTCTTTATCTAGGTCGTAATGGCATGGTAACTTTGTGAATTGAAATATGAAGAGTCTTCCTGGGAAGAATAAATCTTCCAAGTAAATGGGATTTAACTCTCTCCACACATGTACAATAAAGATAAAAAAATTTGGGTAGACATAGGATAGAATTATAAAAAAATTTAAATAATACCACCTTTTCAAATTATGTCATTAAATGGGGCTGCTATGCATAAACATTCAGTGGACATATTTGGCACTAGAAATTTCTCCCTTTTTTCCAATAAAAATGTATCCCATATCCTTTTCAAAGGGATAGCACTTTAGGTGTCCATTTTAAGTATATTTTAAGAGTTTTATTTTTCTATAATAATATTATTTATTTTTATTATATTTTTTCTTATTATTATTCTCATTCTCTTGTTTTTTATCTTTTCTGTTTCCACCACGATTTCTTCTGCACTATGATCTCTTATATTCATGATCATGAGTAACTGACCTGAGGAAGTTCCTAGGGGATCAATCCATTGTTGAACAGAAGTAATTACACAATAATTTTTAATGTTTCTTATTTTCTTAGAGTTAGTAAAAGGGTGATATTAGTGTGAATGGAACCTTTGTGTCTCCACTTGCCACCTGAGGCTTCGCATTCTCTTCTGTAGTATTCTCCCTCAGTCAAAGAGGTGGATGCGCAGTATCTCGATGATCATTGATTGTACTATATACTCAAAAAAATAGGTATAAGGTTATGTTAATTCATATTATATAGAATGCTCATTAAGTAAATTTAAAACTAATTAAGAGTTGATAATGGTTCACTCTGGGTGTTCTTTTGGGTGGATCTCCTTTTTATTTAACAACATTCTATCTACATTCATTCTATTTTCATTTAATTTTTATGTTTAATTTATGTATTGTAATATCAATTCTCAAACCTAATTTATTTTAGTTTTATTTAATAAATAAAAAATATATAATAAATAAAATGCAAGCAGAAGTAGTGATTGATTGACCACAACAACTCCATAATAAAACAACCTAGGTCAGCCCCTATGTTTCACTTAGTTATAAATATTTTGATAGCATGTTCCACAACACTTCATCATAAGCCATGCATATGCATGAACGATACATTAACTTCCCATTTGATGGGTAAGTGGGTGTACAATGGTGTTTTAATAATCATAATAACATTTTAGCATATTTAGTATAGTGTTTTATTATATTATGATAAATATAATATATTTAGGTGAGGTAAATAAGAGTAAAAAAGAAATTTATTGAGTAAGGTGATTACATCTACTTTGAATAGAATCATTTAGATCACCTCCAAAGGGATTTAGGGTTGGTCTTTTGAGATGATCAGAACCTATAGAATGTTTCTAGTTAATTTTATAAGAAAAATTGTAAAATTTTGGTTCATATAGAAGAATTAATGTGGTGTAAATAAATTAGGGAGGATGTTCCCTTTTATAATTAAGGTGAGGGTCACTTTTGAAATTTCTAAAAAATTAGATTATAATAAATTCATTCTCAACAAAAATTCCACTAAATTGATAGGTATTTGAAGCTAAGGTAGGATAGTGTTTTAATCTCACCAAATCATAGAATTTAGACAAGTTTTGGTGTTATTCAAACTTTATCATTCTCACTAACCATTAGTTAACAAATTTTAATTTTATCTATGGTAATAACTTTTTTGATATTAAAGGTTGTAATTTTTACTTATAAAGTGAAAATTGGACCATAAATTTATAGGTTATGAAAATTTCAACCATATCATATCTACCATGTATTATTTCAAAAAAAATATGATTTTTAAATCATTCCAAAAAATATTATTTTGATAAAATTTCATTATTGTCAATTTTGAAACTATTTATTTAATTTGACTTAAAATACATAAATACAATGTTGTAATTCAAATGTAATGTTTCAATAAAACACTAATACGTCATATTTACATATAAATTTCATAGAACACTAACTTTTAATATTTTTAATATCATTTATATTATTTTTTCATTAATTAAATAATTATTGTTTTTTCATTGTGTAAGAATTTAAGATAATTATATAATACATAAATATTATAAATAAATTTTCATAATGAGAAACATTTCCTTATGCAAAAAAAAATTACTATTTCTATTCATTCATAACTAGTTTTTGTCGGTATGTGAATACATAAAGGGTGTCTAAAACAAATAAAATGACATTTTTTAACTTTTTTTTATTTATGTAATATATAAATGATTTTCATGTAAAATTTTCCATTAAACTAATAAAAATTTTTCATAACATGATAATGGTTGAATTCCCTTCATCCAATAAGATGTAGGATGAAAAAATATGCATTTATCGCTTGTTTTTAATCTATATTAACCTGATTTACCATTTACTAAGGAGATAAATTTTACCACAGTCACTGTTCATATTGACCAAAAATAAATGGATTCTATTTACCATATTTGAGCCTCCTGATTCTAAATATTAAATAAATTTTATCTAACTTAATACCAATAAGTGGAAAAAATTATTTCTAAATTAAGTTTGTAAAATGTGAAAAACCTGCTTTTTAGACAAATACATTTTTAATAATTGAACTATATTTATTCTTATCATATTCCTAGAAAAACATTTTTTTAATATATAACAAATTTTATAAATTAAATAATATATTAATTTCATTAAAATAATTATCCAATATTTATTAATTTAATTTATTAATATAAAAATACATTATGAGCCTAAAAATAATTTTTCAAAAAAAAACATCACTATATATTTTAAATAATTTTGTTAATCCTAATCATTTGAAAAATAATGAATTCATTTTAAAAAAAAAATAATAGATATATTTTCATAATTTATTTATCACTATTTATATCAATCAATACAATGTCTAAGTGATAACTAACACATAATATTTTAATAATGTTATGAGGTTCTTCTAAACTTGTTATTGTATATAATGATAGCTATCTAAGAAATAAAAATATTTTAAGAGAAATATTTCATAAAAATTATGGAGGTGTTACATTATAACCCCCTTAAAATGATTTTTTTCCTTTAAATTCATCAGTTTGACACAAACATATGAGGATACTTTTTCCTCATCACATCCTCATGTTCCCACATCACTTCTTCAAGTTGGCGGTTTTTTCACAAAAAATGACCATGTGAGTGGTCTTGTTTCATATCACTTTCAAACAATGATCTAGAATCTCAAGAGGTTTTTATTTATCAGAAATATCTTGCTTTAGTGGTATGACCTTTAATTTTATTACATGTGAAGGAATAGGTATGTACTTCTTCAGGAAAGATATGTGGAACACATCATAAACTTGATAGAGATTCTTTGGAAGCACCAATCGATAATAAACCGTACCAATATGATCAAGAATTTTAAAAGGATCGGTATACCTAGGGATTAGCTTTCCCTTTATTCCAAATTTCATCACCCTCTTCCAGAGAGATATTTATAGGAATACATTGTCACCAACTTCAAACTCTAGATATTTATAATGGTTTTCAACATAAATTTTCTTTTGAATACGGTCTTCTATTGTGTGATATTGAATGTCTCTAACCTTCTCTACCATTTCCTCAGCTACAATAGGTCCTGCTAGCTTTCATTCTCCAACCGAATTCCAATATGTTAGGGTTTTTCACTTCCAACCATAGGGGGGTTCATAAAGATCCATTTGAATACTGATGTGAATGTTATTATTGAATGAAAATTCCACCAAATTCATGTTTTGATCCAAACCACCTTTTTAATTCATATAGATAGTTCACAAATTATATTATAGGGTTTAAATGGTCCTTTCATACTGACCATCCATCTAAAGATAATAAGAAATTTTGAAATGTAGTTTTGTATCTAGATACTACTAAATAATTCTATAAACCTTTTAGGTAAACCTTAGATATTGATCAAATACTATTCATAATGATAAAAAATAAAAAAATTATCAATTTATTAATGTATAACTTAGTAAGTTGGTCAAGAAAAAAATCTTCTCTAATGGAAATGAAGTGTGCTGACTTCATAAGGATATCGACTATAACCCAAATATAATTACGCCCTCTAGATGTTTTGGGGGGTCTGATGAAAAAATCCATGGTGATGTTTTCTCATTTAAGTTATAGTATGGATAATGGTTTTAACATCCCCTTAGAATTTTTTTATCTCAACCTTAACTTGCGAACATACCAAGAACCAAGAAACATACTCTACAATATCTCTCTATAATCCATACCACTAGAAATACTCTTTCAAATCTCTATACATCATCATAATTATAAGATGAATATAGAATGAATAACTATGAGATTCATCCATCATCTACCTCATCAAATATGGTAACAAAGGGACACATACATGTTTCCTAAACCTTATTATTCCATCACAATCAATGTTGAATTTGGGAACATTTCTCACATTCTTTTACAGCTCTACATCTTCCTTTTATTCCTCTTTAATATTTAATTGGATATATAGTTAAACACTCATTTGAGAAAGATAAGATTTCTCCTCTTCCATGAAGATTTAAATATCCATCCTTTGATAGTCTATAAATATAGTATCTTTTATAATCCTCGTCATAGATAAGCTAGCATGATTCTTTCGAAACAGATCATTTATCACCTAATTTTATTTCCCATGTTGGTAATGTATTGAGAATTTATAATCATTAATTAGTTATAACCATATTATTTTTCTCATGTTTATATCTTTTTTAGTGAAAATATACTTTAAACTTTTATGATAAGTATATATATCACACCTTTCTTCATTATGATAATGCCTCAATATCTTTAATGAATAATTTACCACAACTAAATAAAAATCATGAGTTGGTTAATTTTTCTCATGGACCATAAATTTTCAAGAGGAATAATCTATAACCATATATTTTTGAATGAGTACACAACCCAAACCCTTATTTTATGCATCACTATAGATTACAAACCCTTCTCCACTACAAGGCAGTGTAAGAAAAGGTCCACTAACCAAACTTCTCTTTATCTACATGAAATTGTATTCACATTCATCTATTCAAAGAAACTTATCTCCCTTTAGAGTTAACTTGGTGATTTTATTTTAAATTCATGGTTAATTATCCATGAAGTGGTGATAATATCAAACCAAATCAAGAAAACTATGGATCTTGGTCACAATGGTAGTTTTGTGACAATATTTAATAACTTCTATCTTTTAAGGGTATACTCATATCCATCACATGAGATTATGTGACATAATAATGAAACTTTATGAATCTAAAATTAAAACTTAATAAATATTACATAACTATTATCCTTCCTTAGGGTCTTTATCACAATTCTAAAATTATCATCATGTTCTTCCTTTCACTTTTAAAAAATTAGAAGATCAACTATAAAGACTATCACAAAATGAACAAGGTAATATCTAAAGACTCTATTCATTAAATTCATGAGGATAGTAGAGGCATTAGTAAGACCAAATGGCATCACTATAAATTCATTGAATCCATAACTTGTATAGAATAGTGAATTGGGTATATCCTCCTTATTGAACCTCAATTAATGATATCTAAAATGAATATAAATCTTGTAAAATTATTGATCCCCACACAATTGATCAAAAAATTAATCAATATGAGGTGGAGGATACTTATTCTTGATAGTGATTTTGTTAAGTTCTTGATAATAAATAATAAATCACATTGATCCATCTTTCTTATTAATAAACAGAATAGGTGGGTGAATGAATACTTTTTCAAGATTCTCCTGGAGTTTCTTCTTTAATTATTTAAACTCAGTGAGGACCATTTTATATGGATTCTTGGAAATAGTTGTAGTGCCAGGAATAAGTACTATTGAAAACTAGACTTCATAATTAGGGGAAAAACCAGGAGACTTGTTCAGAAAGACATCAATAAACTCCCACATAATAATCATATCTTTGAGGATCATTTTCTCCCCAACCATATGAATGAAATTACATTTATAATAGGAATCATGACCCATATAATGGATGTAACTTCCATTATAAATTCCTTTTTTCCTCACACTAATAGAAAATCATAGGTTAGTTTTCAATATCAAACATAACTTCTTTTACTTAGAAATTGACATGGTATTTATATAAATAAAGTCAATCCATGCCCAAAATAACATCAAATTCAACTAAATTAAGAATGAAAATATTTGAAAGAAACACATTCCCAGAAACATCGACTATAGAATAATCATATACTTGTGATGTTATCATTATACCATTAGGGGGTTTTACTGTTAACTCAAAAAATAATTTTGAAGGTGGTATTGTGATACCCTTAAAATCCTTTAGATATAAAAGGGTGGTTAAATCCATAATTAAATAATACGTTAGCAGTTCTATAGTGGATGGTAAGTGTACCTTTCACCAGGTCTTTATAACACCCCTCATAATAAATAGTGATCATATGAGATTTCCATTTGTCTCTAAGCTAAAGATGTTATTTAAATTTATCATCATCATTAACCTTTGGATTTGGTCACTGGTTAGAATAATTCTCATTCCCATTACATTTAAAACACTAGTGTGTGTGGTATATTCTATGGTTCTCTCTTTCTATTCACATAATTAGCTAGCTTCTTCCCATCACTTCATCATTCGATTTCCTAATGAACTTCCTTTACACACTTGAAACATTTACTAGTTACCTTAAGATAATTTCCACCATGTTCCCTTCTACACTTCATGTACTTAGTAAATCTCATCATATTCTATCCATGGTTTTAGAATTTACTTTTCATTCCAATTTTTCCCTTGTCAAAAACATGAGATTAATGGATAACTCCCATCTCCATATCCACTTTGATATAAAATTTAATGATTTATTCATAGAAACTGAAGCCCATGATGGATAACACCCTTCAGAGACTTAGTTTCAAACCACTGAAAAATCAATCAACCTTACTTTCAAGTTGGATGATAAATCCAAATGTGTACCTTGTAAGTCTTATGACGTTTTCCTCATAAGTATTAATGGATTCATCATTCTTATATTTAAACTTAATAAATTCCTTATCCATTTTTATATAATAATATATGGAAAATAATAATTGAGAAATAAGATCATAAAATCATCTAGTTATATAGAGTCCATTTCTACTTGTTCTCTTGTGATCTTGATTATAGTACACTACTGATTTTCTTCAAATTTCAAATTATAAATAGAAAAAATAAAATTATCATGTTTTGAATACTGATGAGTATAAAATATCTATTCAATGGTACTGATCCATTTCTCAGAGACTAGTGGATCAGTGGACCCACTAAAAGGAGGTGTACGTTGCCTCAAGATGGAATCAATGGAACGGTGTTCTCTCTATTGCTCATTTGGAATCTCATTGTGGTTAATATATTGAGAATGTTTTGTGATAATATCAAGAATATTTTTTCATTCCATCTCCCATAAAATTTGATTTCTTAGGAGTACAATCATTTCATTATCCATCATATTTAGCATTAACATGATTCCTTTATCTTCCAGCTATCAAATATAACTGAAAATCATAGTATTACCAAAAATAATCATAGTGGAAACCCACATGATCATGAAAAATAACTTATAGGATATCTAAATTATGATACATTTTTTTATAACACCTTATTTTTAACCTAGTTTAAACCTAATCATTTCCAAAACATTAGTATTTTTTCCTACACTTAGACGTATCTCTATGGTTATCACTAAATTTATCTCATCCAAGTTTACAAAGGTTAACTAAACCTTGCCTTGATACTGACTATAACAACCCATACATTTTATACAATGATATTACATCTTAATAGATGAATATTCATTACATAACATTTTGATCCATGTTAAAATCATTTATGTCTAGTATCTTTGAAAACATGAAAACATAAATAACTAGTTCATAAAATTTATACATCATCTTCTGCTTATTTCTTCATAACTAGCACCCTTAATATATGTATCATATATAAAACCTTTATTCATAAACTGGGAAAGGAAACTTAAGAAAGGGTGATATTTTATTCTTTGTATGTTTAAATAAGGAATATATTAGTGATCATATAGTCATAACATTAGAAAAAGGGTTTGAGAACATGTTATTAATATTTTAATCCCATACCCTTTATATTATGGATCATAATATTGAGTTGTGGAATAAATCAATGTAGTTTATAAGACATGAATCAAAAATGAATCTAATAACATGATCCATGAGAGCATAATATAGGCATAAGACATGGAATTTTGGAATACATATAAGCATATAAAATAATTTCCTTAGTAGTCAAGGCACATTGCCAAAACTATCATTGTAGAATGTGTTTGCTCCCTAAACCATCATAGTATTCAAGGTTCACTCACAATACTATTTTATTGGAAAATTCTCTTACTAAAATGGGTTCACTCTCCTTTCTAATCTTGTTTATCTCATGAGATATCAATATTTACCCGGTTCATTGGATATAGATATAGGTCTCACACATAACATAATAAAAATCATACATATGTGTTCCCCAAGATCATAAATCATTCATAATATCAAGAATTGGGAAAAGAAATAGGTTTCGTAAACATTTTATCATAGAATAACCCATGGAAAAATAAATGGGTTTCATACACATTTCATTGTTTCATCATAACATAACATGTGGAAAAGGAATAGGTTTCATAGACATATTTTCATCATAAACATGAACCATTTATAGAACAAATAAGTAAGGTACCATTAGACTATATCTCTTATAAAGAATAATTTAATTCAAGGGTTTTTGTCTTTGATGAATAGAATACCATCAAAATATCATTAAAATATTATTGAGGAAAATAACCTTCCATTTTGAAATCACTTATTAAAAAAACTAATAAAATATAAAGGAAAATATTTTCTTTTAAAATAACCATGTAAACTTATAAAGAAATCTTTAATGAAAAAATTATTCATGACTGTGGGAAAATCTGTTCATACTGTATAATTTTAAAAAAAAATCCTTCCATACTTTTCTGGAAATATCACAAAGTACCTCATTTGAAAAATTACAAAGATATTAATTTCAAACTATTTTTTAATTTGTAAAATATGTGTCAAAATGACTTTAAACAATCAGAGAATAATATTAAAAATCTTTTTTATAATATTTTTAGAAAACATTGATATGAGAGATAAAGGTTTTACAACTAGAGAGAGAAATGAATTCAATTTTCCTTAAAATAATATTTTTAGTCTTTTGAGTGTATTATATGAGTAAAATTAAAGGAAAACATTTATTTTAAAGGGTTTAAGATTTATATATATGCAATTATTACCATTGAAAAAATATTTTATTTCCTCCAGTTCTAATAACATGAAAATTTTTTCCTATATGTTTATCATTTGAAGAGAGAAGTCGATCAATAGTGAAACCTTATGAATAATATGAGGCAAGAGGAATAAATTAAATTCATAGAATGGGTTGAGATTAAGAGGATATGAGAATTATTTAGTGAAAGGTACACTTATCATCCACTCTATAACAACTAATGACTTATTTGATGCTAGATCTACCCACTCTTTTATATATAATAAATTTTCAAATGGTATCAAATTATGATCTAAATTATTAAGTATTTAATTAGAAATTAAAACTCTTAATAGTACGATGGTTTCATGTCAATTCTATAGTTCCTCTCTGATTGATTTTTGTGGGAAAGTGCTTCTTATGAATCTTGTTATTACCCCATTAGTTTAATTTTATGTAATTATAGGCATGTATTGGATTTCATTATATAGATACCTATTAATTCCATGGAAGGGAAGTCACATTTTATATTCCAAATGAATTTATGATCATTTACCAATGTGATGATGAATATGAACTTCTAATGGAAATTACTTATATCTTTTGTGTCTTAATTCCTATACATGACGGTTATATATCTCATATGGTTGGGGAAAAACACAGCATTTAAGATGTACCAATTGTATGGGATTTTTTATGTCTTTCTTAAAGAGTTTTCTAGTTTTCATCTGAATTGTGAAGTTGAGTTTTCAATAGAACTCATACCTGGTGTTACATCTATTTTAAAGACTCCTTATAAAATGGTGTCTATTGAGTTTCTAGAAATTAAGAATAAAAACTAAAATAATATTAATAATGTAATAATATTCCCTATTTTATAACCATGTGGTGAACCTATTGTTTTTGTTAAGAAAAAATATGGGTCAATGAATCCTTTCACTGATTATCAGTAACTTAACATAATCACTATCAAGAACAAATATCCTCTATATCGTATCTATGATTTTATTAATCAATTACAAGGATCTTAGTAATTATATAATAATGTACTTTTTTTTAGATATCAAAAATTAAGAGTTAATAAGTAGGATATAGTCAAGATAACCTTTTGTATGAGGTGTGGGAACTATGAATTTATAGTAATCCATTTGGATTTACTAATTCCCCTTCTTTCTTCATGGATTTAATGAATAGGTACTTTGGAGATTACCATGACCTATTTTTGGTGGTATTTATATATCATATTATTATATATTCAAAGGGTAAAGAATATCATGAATGTCATTTGATAATTGCGTTGAATACCCTAAGAAAGGAGAAGTTGTTTTCAAAATTTACTAAGAGTTAATTTTTTCTTCAGGAAGATTCATTCTTAGGTCATATAATATCAACTGAGGGTATATTGGTATATCTTTCAATGATAGAATTTATTAGGTGATGAACTAGACCAACCATGGTAATCCAAATCCAAAACATTTTTGGGTTTGATGGATATTAATAATGATTTGTGAGATATTTATTTTGACTATCTAATCCACTCACCGAGTTATCTTAGAAGGGGGTTTTATTCTTATAGATAGATAAATGTGAAGATAATTTTGAGGAACTTAAAAGGTGGTTGTTCAATGAACCTATTCTCACACTACCTTATAGTGGATAAGGTTTTTTGATCTATAGTGTTACATAATATAAGGGACTAGGATGTTTCATCATGTAAATGATATTGTGATAGCATATATCTCATGCCAATTGAAAATACAAGAGTAAAATTACCCAAATCGTGATTTAGATCTTCCATTGGTAATTTGTTCATTAAAAATATGGAATCATTATATTTTGGTTTAAAGGTGTTATATATATATGGATCATAAAAGTTTTAATTATATCTTCACATAGAAATACTTGAATATGTTCCAGAGGAGATGGTCAGAGTTGAATAAAGATTATGACTACTCAATACATTACCACCCTGGGAAAGAAAACAATATGGAATATTCTATTAGTCAAATGGATCATACAATATTATCTATAATGAGGATCGAAATAGATCCAATAATTATAGAATTGAAGAATATGGGACTTGAAATCCTAAGGAAAGGGGGAATATCTTGTCTTTCCTAGATGGAAGTTCAACCATTTATCCATGTGAGGATTAAAGAGGCACATGTGGAAGATGTAGAACTACATAATAAATTAATGAGTGTTCCTAAGTTATCTCACGACCTGAACTAATGGGGATCGAGCCAAAACTACCCCAATCCCACCTCCATAGTCTAGTGGCTGTAAACAAGCACCGAAATGAAAAATTAGTATGGTCATCCTTTACCTAATGTACCTATATGCACACACTTGACCATATCAATACAAAAGTTAAAAATAATAAAATGAAAATATGCAACATATAGATTAATAACTATACATGAAAAACCTCTAGTAAATGCAAAGAGTGTGATATTGTAAACTGAAAAGTAAAGGGTAAAATTACACACCCATCCAAAAAGATATACCAACCTAACAAAACTAAAAAGTTAAAATGATGAGAGAGACTATATCTAGATCTCTAAACCCTAACCACCATACGCATCCAAATTCACAATGTATCCCAATTATCCCCTATAATTGTTGTCGACCTATCTTTCATCTTCATAAGACATGAAATGTGCAATAAAATCTCATGCATGGGTGATTATATACATACCTAGTAGGATGCCCTAAAAGATGAAGGGGGAGAAGTAAGAGACATAATAGGTAATAGAAATATCAACCCAAATTAAGAGAGTAAAAAAATTAAATGGAATGGATACAGGTATATATATTCTTAACAAAAGAATCCCAAATGATAGAGAAAGTGGATCTCCATCTCACATACCAGCCGAGGAATGAGAGCCAATAGTTCCAAGAGGTTTATCAACAATGCCTATCATCTTGCGTGTATGTCCGAATAAAACATCCAAGTTAATACACACCTCATCAATATACTACATATTCAAGGGGTACAATCTCTAAGTAGAGGAACCATGCCCTGGTACAAAAGGAGGGTGCCACTCAAAAGATTGATGACCCATGCCCTGACCCGGTAGGAGGGTGCCACTCGGTAGATAGCTAGAGGACCCATGCTCTGTACCGGCAAGAGGGTTCCACTTTGATGGTTGTGGACCCATGCCTTGAATCTGTAGAATAGTGAAACTCAATAGTTGATAGAGTATGCATTCCCTATCCCAATAGTATGTTTCTACACAAGTAATCGGTAGAGGAGTCATGCTCTGCCCGACATGGGGGTTCCACTCTTATGGTTGAGGACTCATGCCCTGATACCATGGGAGGGTACTACTCTGATATCAGTTAGAGAACCCATCCCCTATCCAATAGGATGTTTCCACTCAGATATCATATAGATTACCCATTTTAAACCTAGCAGGAGTGTGCCACTATAATATTCGATTGAGGATCCATGCTCTACCTAGAGAGAGGGTGCCACTTGGTGGATAGGTAGAGGATCCATTCCCTATCCTAGAAGGTGGGTGCCACTATGATCTCTCTAGTAATCCTTCCCAATCACTTATATAATTTTTTACTTCCTAAATAATCATCTCAATCATAAAATATCACATCATATCTCAAAATCCACTATTAAGGCCACCATCGTGTTCTACGTGGAAAAACTTAAGATAGGATGCTCGTGAACCAAAATATGAGTCCAAATGAAGGATATACAAGAGGTATAATGTTCCTTTAAAAGTAATAAGGGGTACATAGTGTGTAAGGGGACCTACATGGCATGTGGTCTCACTCCTCCACCTAGTTTTGTCCCTGTCAGTACACAACTCTCTACCCATGTAGCCCTACACAACATGTAAGGGAACTACATGACGTGTCTCAGCCACCTGGGTTCCTTCCCATGATCTTTTCCATGTAGATTTAAACATTACCATGTTCATGTACTATATTACATGGTTTTTACTCATAAATGGGTTTCCACCTTTGTCCTTCAGGTCATGATTGTTTACTCTAGTCATGTGCTAATACACAGCATGTGTCTGTCCATGACCATGTTTGTATGCTCCCAGAGTAGCAGTCGTCTCTCTAGCACCATGTCACATGGAGTTTGGGGTCCCACATGTAATTTTATACTTATAATCTCATAAAACCTTAGATCCATAAATTTATAAGAAACACTTCATGTGTTCTTTTGAACTACATGGTGTGTATTCATGTATCCTACAGAAACTCATATCTGTTCCACCATTTTTAGATCTAAAGGTAACGGTGCAGCAGAATAAGTTGATAGGTTGAGGATTTAAAAAAATCATCTTATGGATGAAGATACTTGTCATCACCGATGATCCAAGCCCCGGTACAGTCTGAAGATCTCATGTATATTAAACAGATCAGAAAAATAAAATTGAAAACATACCTCTTTTCAATATGAAGTTGTGATCGATATATGATTTTCACCAGTGATCTCTAATTTAAGGATCCAAATAATAATACCTCTATATTTTCCACATACACTTTAAAAATACATAGGAGATTCGATCATCATATTTTGGGTGCTAGCACGGTGATCTGGCAATGCCTTCAATGTCATGATGATCAGTGCACTGATCTTCCATTGATGCAAGAAGAAGAACTCAATCCAATTACCTAGATTGATATCTTCTCTCTCTAGAAAGTGGGAGAGTAGATAGAGGATCTAGAAATTTCACAGTGAAAATTCATTGTGAAAGATCCTTCTCTCACCTATTTATAGTAGATTCTCAAATACCTAGAAAGGGTTCCCTAGACCCTGTATATTTAACATCTACTAATAATATAATTATGATGAACTAAAGTACATTATAAAGATTATTTATATTTTATCACATACCTATAATATATATTAAATATATTACTTCATAAAACATAGTCATTAACTCGACTCTTAATTCCCCCGTAATATTAAATGAACCTAAAATATTAAAATAATATTCATTTGATTAATATTATTACTCATATTTACTTTACTTGTAATTACTTTTAATAAATAAATTCAAATCAATTAATCTTTAATAATAATAAATTTATTTTTTCTTCGGTGGTCAAGAACTTGGAAAACACTTGAACCCTATGGTAGGTCCCACCATGTCCAATTTACCTATTCAACTAAATAGGGGGATTCTTGAATACGTTATTGTGTGTTAACCTCTAGGCCCTTATCTTGATAGTAGTCAATAATATTCACATACCAAGAGTAGAGTCTAACAACCCATCAAGGTCCCTAATAAGATAAGGATAGTCATAACAACAATAACCAACATACAAACATGCACTGTGTCATATAATCTCTTTACCTTTAGATATCTCATAATGTAGGATGCACACTTGTGTCATCGCCCTTACTTAATTTATTATTTGTTGATCTAGAGAGATGGATTTACCCTCTACTTCCTTGGACAAGTACTTATAAAGGTACTACCATCCTGATCAACAAGTCCAAAGATATATTACTTTCCCAATCCAGAAGTGACAAATCATTTATTGACCATTCAACCAATATCATACCACCAATGAAGCACCCAATATAAGCTAACTCACCATGATTTCATTATCATGGGTTTTTCCTTGCATCAAAGTACACATTCAAATGGCACACGCTGGTAATGATCTCAATTAATGATACAAATACACATGTTCATGGATAGGAACAACCAATGGTACCCAAAATATGTGATGTTCCTATTATCAGTTTTGTCCTCATGATCTCACTACTAGATATCACCAAGTGGGAACATCATGATAAGAAGTATCATTAATTATGATCCCCCATCACCTGATAGTTAGAAAATAACTACATCTAGCCAGTATGATGTATCTAGACCATAGAACCTTTTTTAAGATTAATTTCATAGTATATGTAGGTTCTTATTATAGCATGGGATCTACTATAACCTTTCAATATGAAAATTAATCTATATAAATTACCATTAAATATTGGACATATAAATTTATACACTATAATGTTAAGATAACACCATTCATACCTAATTGTATACATGATATGGTAATCCAAAGTACTATTTAGTTGGGTCTAGGTCACCCACTATTACAACACTCCCACTTGCACTAGATCCAACTTGATACCATACTTGTTATCTATCACATGATTAAGATCATGTTTCTACTAAGTCGCGGCTTAAGTTTCTTGGTTTTTCACATTTCTGTTTCATATTTATTCTATTATATGTAACCTCATATCCTTGAGTAAAACTTCTCAAGAGATAGTATCCCTGAGTATTTTCCATTTTTCGACTTCCAAAACTTGGAATCTTGGAGAATATTAGTAATATAATTGTCATAATGACAAAAATTTACTTACTAGGTGTGATTCTAAGAAATGGAAAAAATTGCTTCATTTAATAACTTCTTCTTATCTCCCACAGAAGATACAAAGTACTTAGTATTTGTTGGTCTAGCTACCACTAGATTTTATGATATTGTCTCACTCATTCCCTTAGCCTGACTATGATATTAGATCACATTAATATTAGGAAGACTATTTTGTATCCAAAAAAAACTTGTATTCCTTCTCTCCACATACTAGGTACATATAATTTGTACATTCCCAAGTACAATCAGATATTTACGACTACTTCACTTACAGTTCACCTGGATATAACTGATATTTTTCAAGCATAAATTATATCTTGGAAGTATCAATTCTTGTACATATCATGGAATACATGATTGATCCATCACTGAATCATATAGAATTCATCTTACCACATTAATTTCCTCTTATGACCATGCATGTCTACATGGAGAGATTTTTTCCATGTGACATTGGTAGAAATTCTCTCCTAAATTGTTCCAGCTTGTATTTTTTAATACCATGTCATTATATGTACGATTGACTAGGTCCAACCAACTATTCGATCTACCTCAGTAGATCCTATTCCCTAGAATATAGGTTTCTACTTTTAGTCAATAACTAGAGTATTTATTTTATTCTATCCTTAACTAATTGTAAGACTAATAACAGTTTTCCATATGTTATTGAACATATTATTCTTGGAAAACAATGGTTCCCCTACTAACCTTCTGTAGGAACATGAAATAGATTAATTCCAAAATTAATATTATATGATCATGTTTCTTAATTTAATCCTATACTAGATTTTAGTAACTTGCAACCCTATTCGCATTCTCTGATGTCATCATCCCTTTTTGGTTGCATTGAATAGAAACCTTCCACAATTGGTGGTCATGACATCAAATTCATAATAAAATGATCATAGATATTATCTATAGCACGTAAAATTCTAATGGATTTAAGAATAATGACTTGGTATAACCAATTAAGCCTTACAAGTACCATGCTTTTACCACACATGTACCATCTCACTTGAATACCCACCACAGTACTCAAAATAATAAGCCTCTTTTCTCTTTAATACATGGAATTAATTATTGAATTTTAATTAACCATGTCAATTTTAAATGATTACCAAATATTTCATACTTGTAGGGATTATTATTCATAATGAATAATTTATCACCAACTGTGGTGAATATAAAATCATCGTAATAGTTTTTAACTTTCTTATATAGTATGTTTCACTGGAACATTTTTCTTCCACATGCTCTTGTGGAACTTGTTCTTATGTCAACTATTTGTGCATCTCTAGAATTGACTAGACCTAAGTCAATATTTCTCCCACTATATCTAATAGATATTTACACCCTTATATTGAAATTTATTCTATCACTTGACTACCACTTTTCTATCATAGGGATTTATATAATATCCTAAAAAACTTTTAAGATAATTACTTTAGATGCACTTTTCATTTTTCTTGATCCAAGTTTGTTTTTATCCTAACAAACTCTTTTCATCTAAACACATGTCCTATGATAATGGATTTCCAACATACTTTAACTCGTATGATATCCATTAGTCATTATAGTTGACATGTTTTTGTGGGATATCTCAATTATTTGTGTAGTGAGTCTTAAAATATAATGAAAGTTTCTATAATATATATATCAACATTGATTCTCCTTATACATACATCATGGCTCTGATGTGTATAAGAAAATGTGCATTTAGGAATTGATCCATGATACATTTTTGTTAATCAATGTCAACATGTAAGACTCCTCATTTATCCTATTTATAAACATCATTTTTGTGATGTGGATGAGGTAATGTGTGTTTAGTAATTACTCCATGCTACATTTTATTGATCAATGAATTCTTGGTCAAGAAATTATTCGGCAAGCTGACCTGAAGAAACTCAAATATTCTAAACATGCAAATATAATACTTCATTTTCACACTCCTTAATTACATAAAGGAATATTATTAGGTATATTTAACACTAACTTACCCCTATAATAGTTTATGCTCTCTAGTCAAACTAATTTTGAAAAATTTATGGCATACCTTTATTTCTAAAGGTTTCTTTGTCCAAAATAAATATTTATATGCATCGATAATACCTAAGGTGTTTAGCTATACAGAGTCTAAATACCAAATTGGGTATATCCTTGACACCCACTTTTAGTTTTACTTGACAAAGAATTATCTTTACAAAACTGGGTAAATAAGTCTTTCATTTTATATTCATCATTTATTGTCTATGATTCAAGTATCGTTGAAATATTGGTTGATTATGAGACACCACAAAGAACATTAATTCCTGAACATAGAATAATTTATTCTTGTGTGCATTGGGAACATGAGATAAATGTTTTGGTTATACTCAACAACTTGTTAAACTGGAATCTATAACTTGGAAATTAGTAGTTATGTGTTTCTCACCGCTGACATAGGAATCACCTATTCTCAACCACTTAGAGAATACACCTACTTCTTGTAATGTTTCAATACTTGGTTCCTATATTTCAATGCACATATGTGATCATCATATTGTATTTAATGCCCAAGTAGTATGTCAGAAACATTAGTTGCAATTGATGAATATTCCCTAAAGAATAAGTGATTACTTTTTTATTCAATTAAATTCATTAAATTAATCTTCCATATAATTATTTCATGATATGTGATGAAAATAACCTCCTTTTTAGTACCTCTTTCTTTGAAGGACGTTTCAAAGGTGTCTTTGGTGTCGCTCTTTCCATTGGTCGTATCTTCTTATCTTTCAACTTGTTCTCCATAATAACTAAAGATTAATCTTTCTTTAATATTCTTATTTACTTAGTGAACCTTACCTAAAAGGTAATGAAGGAATTACTCCATCTCATTTATTTTTTAATATCAAATGAAATTGGAGTATATGGGTGTAAATAAAATATTAACGACTCACGATCCATATTTATATTACGCATATCAAGTGTAATTATCATAAATTCATATCTTTCTTCACTTTCTTCTCACAAGCTTCTTGAAGATGAGATTACATGTAATATCATCCATGCCCTGATGTTTGTATCCACAACTCACATTAGGCATTTATGATAGCCTTATGATAAAACCATAATATGATATATACATGACTCTCCTGTAAGCAATTTTACACCCTTGCTTCTTGAGATGGCTTAACAGGTATTGGGACATCAACGCCTTGAATTTATGATATCATAGTGTTGTGTGCAAGCACATGTACTACACTTGAAAACTCGGGATAGATATGACATTGACTTTGTCCAAAATTATCACAGTGTGTTTTGTGGTATTTCTTTACATTTACTACAAAAATAAAAAATAAAAGATTGTACTTTTATCTTGACTACCGATTTAGCCATTATTGATTAATTTAATAATCAAATATCTCCCACTATTTTATCAAATTTTTGGATCCCACTATACTAGAATCTGAATACTCTGTCGCTAGAGTATTCTAGTGGCAAGGATCCTTGAGCCACCCCTCATATTCTAAAATCTTTTTCTGTGCCACTACATGAAGAGTTCAAGATAGGCGTTGGACTGGCCAACCATATTAACTAAATGTTCCTAGACTTGTTGAGTGAAGTCTCAGCTTCTAAAATCATAAACTTGATTTACTCAATGCTTTCCTCAAAATTTGAAGCAAGATAGTTTTGGCTACGTTGCATACAACTTTAGTTAAGTCAACCCACCACTCTCATAAGAACTCTCCGGTAGTAAGAGACACCCTCAACTTTGTCTGACGAGCACCCCAAACAACAGGTTTTATTCAAATTCAAATGATCGAAGGTGTTTAATGAAATAATATTTCTTTGAGGGTTTTTATATTTTTATCAATCAATTAAATCCATTTCTATTAATATTGTTCAATCTATGTTATCGCACTCATAACCAAACATTAATAAAAAAATACATTCATCGCTTCTTTATGCATTTTACAATTTATTTTTTATATTTTTTCCATTGTGATAAAAATCATAAAATAATAAATAAATTCATAAATGAAATAAACTATATGACTGGTCTTAAGCATCTAAAACCGCTTGATCCATTTAAACTCAGTGGACCAACCACAACCTAGGGGTAACATACCTGAGTCGGGGGTTGACTCATGATGCAGCTTTCTCATTCAGTATGTCCACTACTTGTCAGGATTTCAGCTCAACTTGGCGTTGTCTGTGTCTTACAATGTCCTCTCTGTGGCGTACCACCTCGTCTTGGTAGGGTCCACATCGTACATCGTCTCCATCAAAAGTACAATGGTACTCGCATGCAGGCGATGGGAACTCGAATAAAAATTAAAGATTAATTGGACATGCATGCCCTTATACATTTTGACCAATAATAAAACGATGTGCAGACCATCAAAAATAATTAAGTATTTACAATCCTCGCATACAGTTAAAAATAATTAAATAAATAAATAAACCAGACACCCGTCGGTCGATCAATTTCTCAAGACCAGTTAGTGGGTAAAATAAATGTACAATAAAAAATAATTTTCAATAGTTTAAGTATGAGGGTATTTTAATTAAATTAAATGAATTAATTAAATTCAAATAATTAAATTATATTTGGTCTCTGGATTAATTTAATTTTAATACCAAAAATTAAATTAATTAATTAGTTTAATTTTAATACCTAAAAAATTAATTTTATACCCAAGTATACAAATTATATCATAGACCATAATTAATTTTAATTGACTTAAATTAATGCAAAAATTAAATTAATTAATTTAAATAATTGTCATTGAAACCTCATACACGGGCTATGCGGGTTGGGACAAACCCACACAAGCCATTCTAGGTTGTGAAATGCATGTGTATGCCTATTTTGGGCTAGGCCGGTCCACCCATACGGGTTCTAGGTTGGTCCAACCCACCCAAAACCAGTTTGGGTGACCATGGGGTCCGACAGTAGTTTAGCAGGGCAAAACGGGGCACCACACGGCCGAATCTAGTCGTGTCTTGGACATTGGCAACCCAAGGATTGGATGTCTAGCTACGGTGGTGGTTCTAGCATACTAGAACGACTTGGGGAGGCTAGAACAGGGCCAGAAAGCTTGCGATCGGCGGCGGTGGCACAACGATGACAGATAGATCTGGCCGGTGTGAGGCAGCTGGGGATCCGCAGGGTCCGGTCCTTATGGGAGGTACAGCTATGGGAAGGCGCAGGTGATGGTGCAGCGACTTAGCGGTGGCAGAAGAAGCCTTGACCGTAGGGTAAATGCGCCGATTGTGGTCGGTGGTCCTAGATCTGAATGGAGACAACGGGATACGGCCACGTGAGGAGGAGGACCATTGGTTTCTTGTCACGGGTGGTAGATTGGGTGGTCTACGGAAATGGCTTGCTGGAGGTGCCGCCCAGAACCGGTAGCGCGAGGGTGGTCTGAGGCCGGAGGTCTGATGAAGAGGGGATCTAGTGTCTAGCGGCGGCCGACCGTGACACCAGGAGGCGGCGCAAGTGATCCCTAGTGTGACCAGCCATAGAAGGCAAGCTACGGAAGGGGAGGAGCGGCCCGCGGTGAGGTCTCCGGCATAGGGCCGCTTGAATGAGGTGGCTGGGTCCGGAGGTCAGCCCAAGCTGTCGCTGTGGAGGGAGGGTGCACCGGGTCCGACAGGGAGGGGGCTACCCTTTTGTCGTTACACTCAAAAAGTCTCCATTTTTTAATTGGTGTTTTGGAAAAGTTATGTTGCCAGCCTTTCCAATAGTTTTTTATGTGTGGAATTCCACACGCCTGACAAACCCTTTTTTATTGATTGTGGAAAAACAAAACCACATCCGCCCATGTATCAAAATCGGTTTGTTTTTATTTAAAAAAAATCCTATTATAATATTATAATTTTTATAAAATTGTAAAATATAATTATTATATTATATAATAATTATGACACAACTGTTCTTGGTAACACAAGACAACTAGAAAACATTATTATGACCACTTCATTCCGGTCAAAATAGGATTCACCAGAATTTAATTTCATCGACGCAAAACGGATAAAAATCACATATATTTAAAACATGTTCTTAAATTTTTAATACTTGTAAAACCATAAATGATGTAATAACTCGGACCTTCTTTTTATGTATATTTTCCTTTTCTGGTTGTTTTTGAGTAAGAGGTTTTTCTGGAAATTTATGAGGTGCACGTCGTGTACTTTATGAGTACACGCCGTGTGCTGTGTTGCCGCAGGAGGCCGTGTGCTGGTTGTGTAATGGCTACACACACAACCATGTGGGGGTGACTTGGAGGCCGTCTAAAGCGGAGTACGGAAACGGCGAGTACACGTCGGGTACTTCAAAAGTACACGTCGTGCACTTTTTTTTTCATTAAACGGACCGGGGTCACGTCTATTCGACAGAACACCCTTCTTCTAGGTTTTCTTCGTCCGAGAGAACCCGTACGACCGCGATCCTTCTCCGAGCCCCCGAGCCTCCATCCAATCTCTGATTCGACTATCGTCGATTGCGTTGGGATCGCCTTGGTATGCTCTCTCTTCTGCTTGAGCGTCGTTTCATGATTCCTCTTCTTTCTCAAGTTATCATATGTTGAACGTTTTAGACGTTTGTGTAGATCTTCGGCGTTCTAAGGTGATTCAAGCCTCGAGGTTCACGTATAGCGATCTCCCAACGCCAAGGTAGGTGGTTTGTAACTTTTCGTTGAAAGTCTTTGAGTAATATGTGCAATTTTGACCAATACCCTTGAACAGGGTATTGCGTGTTTATCGTTTTACCCTTGTTAATTGTCTTTCATGCTAGTATGCCTGAGTAGATGTTATTTGGAAATGAATAGAGTTGATTGTTATGCTTTGGATGTGGTTGCCCATGCATGTTCTGTTTACAACTGTTTGGTCCTATTGGCTTGTTAGGCTTTCTTGACGTTCTTCCCATTCCTAGTACTGTAGGATGGAGTGTTTATTGTTATCTGACATGCTTGATCTGTTGTAGACTGTTAGCCAAGTAGTTCTGGAGGTTTACTTTGGTCGTATTGCACTGCTATGTTTGTTTGACTTACACAGGGCCATGAGAACCTGGTGTAGTAGACTATAAGGGGAATTGACCGTGTGAGCTTCCTCAGAGAGTCTTTAACCATTGTTGACTATACGGGGAATTGATCGTGTGAGCTTCCTCAAAGAGTTATAGATTACATTAGACTATAAGAGGAATTGACTGTGTGAGCTTCCTCAGAGTCTTTAATCATTGTTGACTATAAGGAGAATTGACCATGTGAGCTTCCTCAGAGAGTCAAAGATCACTTTAGACTATAAGGGAAATTGACCGTGTGAGCTTCTTTAGAGAGTCTTTAAACCACTTTTGGCTGTAAGGGGAATTGACCGTGTGAGCTTCCTCAGAGAGTCCTTGTATATTCTTATAGCGGGACCATAGGGGATAGGTTGTGTGAACTTCCGAGAGGGTTACCTATTTTGATTTTGGCTGCTTATTTGATATGTGGAATTGAATGCTTTGAAACTGTGAAATTGTTTACTGCTCTTTTACTTACCTCCTGCTATTTTACTCACTGACTGTTAGGCACAGATCTTTGGGTGGTTGCCTACTGGGATTTTGCCACACTTTCTGTTCGGGTCATGCTTTTGGGCCCAAACAGATTACATTGTTGTAGGTATAGATAAGGGTAAGCGCCCTTCTACTTCAGGTTCTTGATTGACTATGGAGCTGGAGAGCATGAGACCAAGCTATGACTTGCGATGCTGAGGAGTTGTTTATATGTTTTCTTTCATATTTTGGTTTAGTACTATTTGTATTCCAGCATTGTGATTTGTTTGGCTGTTTTCCTAGACATATGTATCATGCATCATTTATTTATGTGCTTCAGTTGTTTCTTACTTTCAGTCTTCCACTATTTACTCTTGTATGGATTTTTACTGCTTCCGCTATTGCATATTGTTTTCTTCCACTGTGTTACTCTGCCAATGAGGGCATAGTTTCCCCACTATCACACCCAAGGCCCTCGTTGTAAGTCGGCAGCCTCTGGCGTTCGGGGAAATGTGCTTGAAGCCATGTGACCAACCGGGTACGGGGCACCTCTGGGTGGCTTCCGGAACCGGTACGTTACAAAGTGGTATCAGAGGAATTCTTTTCTCTTGACTTACTGTTTGGAGCCTTTAGCCAGGTATAGGAAGGAATAAGTACTTAGTAATAAGTTGTGCCCGAGTGTAGCTAACCCGTGTACAGGGAAAAACCAATATATCTCGTTTATTGCAATTTTTCTGGTTTTGCAAGTTACAGTTGTTTTGATTTTCACCGTTGGGTGACTCACATGTTTTGTGCTATTACTATTGATGTTATTGAGGTTCTATTTCTGTTGCAACCCGATGAGATGAGGGTATTTCATCTCATGCATCATATAGGCACTTGCTAGAAATCACATGTCAAACATTTTTTTCATGCCCTTTAGAGTGCATTAGCGATTGCATGTTGTTGTGATATATGTTGTGCTAGATATGCATGCTGTTGTGATATTTTCCTTGATAGATACCTGCTGCTTGATAGGATATTGAATTTGTGTAAGGTTTATATGAATGAATGCCAAATTTTGGTTCCTAAGGTGTTATGGTCCCTCATGGACCGGAATTTGGTGGATCATTGCCTTGTTTATGCTTGTTATAACATGTATAAGATTCCAAGATTTGATTTGCGGGGAGTATAGGCCCCCACGGATCGGAATTTGGCACTTTAATGTTTCTTTCTGTGTTTTTCTTGGCTCCGGAGTAGTTTTTGAGGCTTACTGTCTGGAAAAAACCCAGAATACACGCCGTCTAGTTTTGACTACATGCCATGTGTTCTTCTGTTCGGGAAGAAACTGTTTTTCTTAAGTACACATCGTGTATCGTATGTACACGTCGTGTAGTATCTAGTCGTGTCATAGGCCGTGTGGGCAGAGACACGGGATAGGGGAATCCTGGAGTGAACATGCCGTGTACTATTCATACACGTCGTGTCGTGTTGACCCTGTGTCCACCCGTGTGACTAACGTCACGGATGGATAACAACTTAAGTTATACACGCCGTGTCAGCCTTGCACTACTGGAAAATGGACTTATCCCCACGGTTTTCCCCAAAACCGTGGGGATAGGTACCCCTATACCCACAGTTTTGCAAAACCATGGGTATAGGGGTACCTATCTCCACGGTTTTTGGGAAAACTATGGGGATAGGTCAGGGTTAAAATACCTATACTCGCGGTTATGAAAAACCATGGGTATAGGTTTCCCGTGTGTGCGCAGGAAAAAAAAAATTTCGCGGGAAGGAAATTTTTTTTGGCGGGAGTCCTATACCTACGGTTCTTCCCTCTATACCCACGGTTTATATAACTATATTTAACTAAATAGAAATATATATACATAAAAATGGTGTTGGGGTAGTGGTTAGGTGCTTCATCTGCAGCGGAGAGGTTGCAGTTCGAAACCCGCAGGCCGCATTATTTTAGGACCTATACCCACGGTTTTGAAACCGTGGGGAAAAACCTTTGACACCGTGGAAATTGAGTATGTTTTATTGACACGGTGGTAGAACACTTATACCCACGGTTTTGGAAAACCGTGGGTATAGGCTGGGGACCTATACCGACGCCGTTCCAGCCCACGTTTCCCAAAACTGTGGGTATAGGCTATACCCACGGTTTTGGGGGCTATACCCACGATTTTGAACCGTGGGTATATGCTGTTTTTTCAGTAGTGTTGAACACACTGTGTAGTATAACCCAGGTACCCGGCCGTGTCACCAACAACACGGGTCAGTGTTATCCTTTCTAATACACGTCGTGTCTATCTTGAACACACCGTGTAGTCTTGTCTTAGGAGATCCGTGTGGCTTAACCGTGTAGAAGGACTCGGGCAGGGGAAGAGGATTCAAGTACACGCCATGTGTGAGGACAACACGTCGTGTGTTTGGGGTGTTACACGACCAGTGTTGGTAGAAGTACATGCCATTTGAATGGCTTAAGGGAACACACCGTGTAAAAACTATACACGCCGTGTAGTCGTGTTTTGAACAAATTGAATGCTTTCTTTCTCATGTTTCCTCCTTACACTTCTAGTTTTCAGTCCTTGATAATATTGATCTAAGGTGTGCACTTGACCTTGCAGAGTCATGCCACCGAGACGTCCTCCGATTGTACGCCAGTTGCCAGGCGGTGATCAGACACCGGATATGGATGATCAGTGACTTCCTACAGATCCTCCAGTTGTGCCAGTTTTGGCACCATCCATTATACCTGACATAGGTGTTGATGCACAATTCAAAGAGGGTTTCATGAGGATGATGCAGACCTTTCAGGGAGTGTCTTCTCCTGCCCCGTCGATGGAAGAATTGATGCGGGTCTTTCAAAATCAACATCCTTCCACTTTCTTAGGGGATGGAGGACCCCAGGCTGCGGAGTCCTGGCTAGAATCCATGCTGACGGTCTTCGATCATCTTGAGATATCTCCAGAGAGGAGGGTAAAGCTCGCTACCACTACTGAAAAAATGACCTATACCCACGGTTCAAAACCGTGGGTATAGCCCCCAAAACCGTGGGTATAGGCTATACTCACGATTTTGGGAACCGTGGGCTGGAACGGCGTCGGGATAGGGGTCTTGACCTATACCCACGGTTTGGTAGAACCATGGGTATAGGTGTGTCACACACCAACACCCTGTTGTACAGTGTGGCAGGGTACTTACCCCACAGTTTGAAAACCGTGGGAAATTTAAGTTTCAAAAATCGCAAGCAGAGGGTTTCGAACCCGCACCACACACAGGGACTCAGCGCTGCAACACCACAGTGGACCAACCGAGCTAGGCTTTTTATCTGTTATATATTCATCTATCTGCATATATATATTAATATTGCGTATTTAAATTCAAAAAAAGCACCCGCTGGGTTCTGGTCCTAGGACTCGCGCCAAGCATCACGACCGCACCACCAACCGAGCTGGGATATTTATCTGTTATATATTCATATATCTGCATATATATATTAATATCGCGCATTTAAATTCAAAAAAAGTGCCCGCTGGGTTTCGAACCCAGGACTCGCGCTGAGACTCACGGCCATCCCACCAACCGAGATGGGATTTTTCTCTTTTACATAGTTATATATCTTTTTATATATATTAATATTTAGTATTTAAATTCAAATAAAGTGCCTGCTGGGTTTCGAAACCGCGACTAGTGCTGAGCCTCGTGGCGGAGTCCCCACCAATAGACCAACCGACTTGGAATTTTTATCGATTATATATACATATATCTGCATATATATATTAATATATGAAAAAATGTCTACCCACCAAATTTTTTCATGTCCCGCCTAATTTTATTTCCCCGCTATAATGCGGGAAAGCTATACCCACAGTTCTGGAGAACCGTGGGTATAGGTCTTAAAAAAACCGCAATACCTACGGTTTTCATGAACCGTCGGTATAGGTCTTCGGAAAATACCCTATACCCACAGTTTTCTCCAAAACTGTGGGTATAGGTCTTAAAAGAAAACTATACCCACGTTTTTTGAAAAAACCGTGGGTATAGGTTCACCTACTATCCCTATACCCACGGTTTTGGAAAACCGTGGGTATAGGGGTAGCCTATACCCACAGTTTTTTGCAAAACCGTGGGTATAGACCTATTTTCTAGTAGTGTACGTACATGCTCTGAGACTCCACCAAGAGGTGGTGGGATGTGGTCTCATAGGCGGCACGCCAGCAGAATATGGCTTGGGATGAGTTTCAGCGCATCTTCTATGATTACATCTATTTGGAGACCTTGAGGGCCGATCAAGCCCGAGAGTTCATGAGTTTGGAACAAGTTACTCTTTCTGTTTTGGAGTATTCCTCTCACTTCACCAAGCTGCAATGCTTTACACCCTTTCTAGGGGGATATGAATTGTTCCTTGCATGGAAGTTTGAGGATGGTATCAGGCAGGATATTCGGCCTCAGGTGAACATCTTCAAGTTGACTTTGATATCCTCTATAATCAACCAAACGCTAATCACTGAACGTAATCTAAGGGATTCTGGAGTTGTGAGCCACGGCGACTCGACATCTAGAGTTAGTATCCCTCCTACTAATAGCAGGAAGCGCTGCCGGGAGATTGCACGTGGAGATCTGAGTAGGTGGGATGCATCTTCTAGTAGCCAGGTGGTGTGTTACCAGTGCAGGAGGAGTGGGAATATGAGGCCACATTGCCCGAGAGACCCAGTAGAGTGCTGATCTTGCAGCAAGATGGGTTACCTTCAGCGTTTCTGCCAGATCTTCTCACCAGCAGCTGGTGACAGGGGTTCTTCTATGACTCCTCGTATAGGAGCAGCGCTGCCAGTTTCTCACCAGTCTGGGAACTGGAGTTCTTCTGGCTGTTCAGGTCGAGGTGGATGTCATGGTCGTGGTAGCCAACCACCAGTCTTTCAACGACAACAGGGTGGACCAGCTCAGAGTGGTCAGGTAGGGTTCCAGGGCCGTGGTACAGGCCATACTTTTTCACTGGAGCAGACCTAGCAGGAGAAATATCCCGGACCTTCTAAAGTTCGAGGTACGATCTTAGTAGCCTTATTTTTAGCTTCTGCTCTTTTCGATACAGGGGATTCCCATAGCTTTATATTTATTGCTGTTGTAGAGAGCATTGGTCTTTGCATCTTTTCTTTTGCTGATATCTTGATGCTAGACACTCCATTGGGGACGAGAATGGCTAGTGTACGTCAGTGTAGGGAGTTCCCTCTCGAGGTTGGTGGGTGTCACTTCTTTTGGGATCTCTATATCCTAGAGATGACAGCCTATGATGTCATTCTTGGAATGGACTGGTTAGTTCCCTTCCAGGAAATTGTCGACTGTTATCGTCGGAGGGTGAGTTTCACATCACCAAGGGGCGTATCGTTTCTTTATAAGGGAGAATGGGATGTCTATGCGAGCAGAGCGGGACCAGGGTATCATGGGTTGGGATGAGTTACAACCCATATTGCTAGTCTATACCTAGATGACTAGGGGACTTCACAGGTAGACTTTCCTCCAGTGGTGGATCGTTTTAGGGATGTCTTCCCAGAGGACTTTTTAGGTTTTCCTTCAAAGCGATAGGTATACTTTTCTATTGATATCATGCTAGGAGAAGCACAAGTGTCCATTCCTCCTTATAGGATGGATACACCAGAGTTACAGGAGCTCAAGAAGCAGTTGGAGGAGTTGCAGGCAAAGGGTTTCATCTGACCCAGTACTTCTCCTTGGGGTTTGCCTATCCTGTTTGCGAAGAAGGTAGACGATACCCTTAGGCTTTGCGTGGATTATCGGAAGTTAAACCAGTTGATGATCAAGAACTGATATCCCTTTCCTAGGATTTATGATCTATTTGATCATCTTTGAGGAGCCAGAGTATTCTCGAAGATTGACATGAGATATGGTTACCATTAGTTGCGTGTTAGACCATCTGATATACCTCTCATAGACTTCTAGAGCAGGTATGGTCTATATGAGTATATGGTCATGTCGTTCAGTCTCACGAATGCACCTGCAGTTTTCATGGCACTAATGAACCGAGTGTTCCACCCATACTTGGATTCTTTCATTGTGGTCTTCATGAACGATATCTTGGTGTACTCTCATACTTGACACGACCATGCTAATCATCTTGAGATCGTTCTGAGTACACTAAGAGAGCATCAGTTATATGATAAGCTCTCAAAATTCCACTTTTGGATGGATCAAATTCACTTCTTGGGTCATGTTATCTTAGAGATAGGAGTATCAGTAGAACTAGAGAAAGTGAGATCAGTAGTTTCCTGGGAGAAGCTGAAGAACATCTTTGAGGTACAAAGTTTCCTGGGGATGAACAAGTACTATAGATGCTTCATACAGTACTTTTCATGCTTAGCAGCACCACTGACAGGTTTGACTAAGAAGGGTGAAAGGTTCTTGTGGTCAGATTCTTATGAGTCATCCTTTCAGGAGATAAAAGGGAGACTGACTTCAGCACTGATACTAGTCTTTCTAGATCTAGGAAAGATCTATACTGTTTACTATGATGCATCAAGTATCGGGCTAGGAGATGTGCTTATGTAGGGAGAAGGAGTCATTGCGTACGGGTCTCGGAAATTGAGGCCACATGAGAGGAAATACCCGACGCATGATCTCGAGTTGGCAGCAGTTGTTCATGCCTTACGCTGTTGGAGACATTATCTGTTGGGAGAGCATTTTGTGGTTTTCACCGACCACAAGAGCCTCAAGTACATCTTCACTTAGTGTGATCTGAATTTGAGACAGCGAAGGTGGGTTGAGTATCTTCAGTCCTTTGATTTCAAGCTTGCCTATACACCTGGGAAAGGCAATGTAGTGGCTGATGTGCTGAGTAGGAGGACTAAGATACAGGCAGTTCAGGAGGCCAACAGTGAATGGAAGCTTATGGATCTGCTCTCTAAGATGAATTTGGAGGTTCATGACAGACAGGGGTAGACATTTCTTTCTTCTGTAGCTGTTACCTCTACTCTTCTTGATCGAGTACGAATGAGGCAACTATCAGATTCAGAAGGACTAGTCCTATGGGAGAGAATGTCAGGAGAGGACCCTATTCCTGGATGGACCATAGGGGAGGATGAGATCTTGCATTTCTAGGGGCGCGTATGGGTTCCAGCAGACATACGTGAGGAGATGATTTAGGACTTTCATTCCTCGATTTGGGAAGTTCATCCTGGCATCACCAAGATGTATCGTGATCTACACTGCCAGTATTGGTGGCCAGGCATGAAGAGAGATGTTTCTGGTTTTTTCATGAGGTGTTCCACCTGTCAGTAGGTGAAGGCAGAGCATGAGCGACTAGCAGGGATTTTACAGCAGTTACCCATTCCCGAGTGGAAGTGGAATGATGTCATGATGGATTTCGTGACTGGTTTGTCGAGGTCACCTCAAGGGAATGATGCAGTTTGGGTTGTCATTTACAGACTCACGAAGGTTTCTCACTTCTTGCTGATCAAGGATACCTTCAGTATTGATGAGCCAGGGCAGTTTTACATCCGAGAGATTGTGCGCTTACATGGAGTTACACACTCCATTGTTTCAGACATAGATTCATGTTTTACTTCTCAGGTTTGGAAGGGGATTTAGAAGGAATTGGGTATACAACTACTTTTGAGTACAACTTACCACCCCCAGATAGATGGTCAATCCAAGCATACGATTCAGGTGCTTGAGGACATGCTCTGAGCATTCATTCTGGATTTTGGAGGTTCTTGGGAGAAGAGAATACCTATTGTGGAGTTTTTCTACAATAATAGTTTTCAAGAAACTATTCAGATGGTACCTTATGAGTCCTTGTACGGTTGGCCCTATCGATCACCCTTATGTTGGCTGGAGGCAGGAGAGACAGCTATGCTGGGACCTTGTCTTGTCCAGGAGACCACATAGCAGTTAGAGTTGATTTGGAAGAGGATGGCTATTGCACTATCTTGACAGAAGTCTTATGCTGATCAACAGAGATGACCTTTGGAGTTCGAGGTTGGGGATCAGGTTTTCCTGCATGTCACACCGAGGTTGGGGCACAGAAGAATTAGGAGACAGGGTAAGCTTTCACCGAGTTACGTCGGGCCGTTTGAGTTTGTGGAGAGAGTTGGTCTAGTTTCTTATCGGTTGTAGTTACCCCAGAGGTACCAGGCTATGCACGAAATTTTTCACGTTTCTCAGCTCCGACGTTACTTTTCATACCCATCTCATGTCTTTCAACCCGAGGAGGTTGATCTTGAAGTGGATGTGTCGTTTGAGGAGAATCCTATTCGGATTGTTGATCGCAGTATGAAGGTTCTCTGTGGCCGGTCTGTTCCTCTGGTATGGGTGCTATGGCAGCATGGGTGAGTACAGGATGAGATTTAGGAGAGGTAGGCCGATGTACGAGCACAGTGGCCAGAGCTGTTCAGGTTTTCTTCTTCTATGTCGCGCTAGGAAAATTTGGGGATGATTTTTTTTAAGGGGGATGATTGTAAGAACCCAGACATTCTTTTCAGGTATGTTTTTCTTTTCTGGTTGTTTTTGAGAAAAAGAGATTTTTCTGGAAATTTCTGAAGTACACGCCATGTACTTTATGAGTACACGCCGTGTACTGTGTTGTCGCAGGAGGTCATGTGCAGGAAGTGTAATGGCCGCACACACATCCATGTGGGGGGTGACTTGGAGGCTACCTAAAGCGGAGTACGGAAACGACGAGTACATGTCGTGTACTTCAAAAGTACACGCCGTGCACTTTATTTTTTTTTCATTAAATGGACCGGGGTCACGTCTAATCGACATAACACCCTTCTTCTAGGTTTTCTTCATCCGATAGAACCTGTATGACCGTGATCCTTCTCTGATCCCCCAAGCCTCCATCCGATCTCTGATTCGACCACTGTTGATTGAGTTGGGATCGCCACAATAATCTCTCTCTTCTGCTTGAGAATTGTTTTATGATTCTTCTTCTTTCTCAAGTTATCCTCTGTTGAATGTTTTAGACATTTTTGTAGATCTTCGGCGTTCTAATGTGATTCAATCCTCAAGGTTCATTTATAGAGATCTCCCAACGCTGAGGTAGGTGGTTTGTGCCTTTCTATTGAAATTCTTTGAGTAATATGTGCAATTTTGACCAATACCCTTGAACAGGGTATTGCGTTTTTTCCATTTTACCATTTTTAATTGTCTGTCATGCTAGTATACCGGAGTATAGGTTATTTGGATATTAATAGGGTTGATTTCGATGCTTTGGATGTGGTTTCCCATGCATGTTTTGTTTACGACCGTTTGGTCCTGTTGTCATGTTAGGCTTCCTTGTTGTTCTTCCCATTCATAGTACCGTATGATGGAGTTTTTATTGTTATCTGAAATGCTTGACCTACTATAGACTGTTATCCAAGTAGTTCTAGAGGTTTACTTTGGCCATATTGCACTGCTATGCTCATTTGACTTACAGAGGGCTTTGGGAACCTAGTGTAGTAGACTATAAGGGGAATTGACCGTGTGAGCTTCCTCAAAGAGTCATAGATCACATTAGACTATAATGGGAATTGACCGTGTGAGCTTTCTCATATAGTCTTTAACCATTGTTGACTATAAAAGGAATTGACCGTGTGAGCTTCCTTAGAGAATCTTTAAACCACTTTTGGCTATAAGGGGAATTGACCGTGTGAGCTTCCTCAGAGAGTCATTTATCATGTAGACTATAAGGGGAATTGACTATTTTAGCTTCCTCATAGAGTCCTTGTATATTATTATAGTGGGACCATAGGGGATAGGTTGTGTGAACTTCCCAGAGGGTTACTTGTTTTGATTTTGGCTGCTTATTTGATATGTGGAATTGAATGCTTTGAAACTGTGGAATTTTTTACTGCTCTTTTACTTACCTCCTTCCATTTTACTCACTGACTATTAGGCACAGATCTTTGGGTGGTTGCCTACTGGGATTTAGTCTCACAGCCTGTTTGGGTCATGCTTTTGGGCCCAAACAGATTACATTATTATAGGTATAGATAAGGGAAAGTGCCCTTCTACTTTAGGTTCTTAGTTGACTGTGGATATGGAGAGCATGAGACCAAGCTATGTCTTGCGATGTTGAGGATCTATTTATCTATTTTCTTTCATACTTTGGTTTAGTATTATTTTTATTCCAGCATTGTGATTTTTTTGGTTTCTTTCCTAGACATATGTATCATGCATCATTTATATATATGCTCTAGTTGTTTCTTACTTTCAGTCTTCCACTGTTTACTCTGGTATGGATTATTACTGCTTCCAATATTGCATATTGTTTTCTTCCACTGTTTTACTCTTCCAATGAGGGAATAGTTTCCACACTATCACACCAAAGGCCCTCACTGCTAGTCGACAACCTTTGGCATTCAGGAAAATGCGCTTGAGGCCATGTGACCAACCAGGTACGGGGCACCTCTGGGTGGCTTCCAGAACCAGGATGTTACAAATGATCTATACTAAAAAGTCTTTATGACCATAACTTGGTCATTAGAAATCAAATCAACATGTGTTCTGTTTCATTAGGACTAAAATTAAACCCTCTACTTAAAGTTAAAGTAAATTAATTTTCCATGGTTTGTAAAATTCATGTGAATCCTCTGATACCAATTGAAGGTACTGATGAAGTAGCAGTGGGTCGGGGATTCTAAAAAAAATTAGCCTCAAGATGATGATACTTATCGTCAACAACAATCCAATACCAATTACGGTCTAAGAATCTCATGTAAATTAAATAGAACACAAAAATAAAATTGAAAACATAACTATTTCTGATCTTAATCCACACTCAAAATCGGCTTTTCATCGATGATCATTGCTTGAAGGATACAAATTTTAATCCCTCTAGATAATCCAAACGTGCTTTAAAAATACAAAGGTGTGTTGATCGTCAGATTCTGGGTGCTAGTGGGGAAATTCGACGATGCCTTCAATGTCTCGAGGATCACTGAATTGGTGTGCCTTTGATGCAAGGATATGAGATCAATCGAATCACCGCATTCAAGATATTCTCTCTCTAGAAATAAGGAGAGGGAAGAGAGGATTTATAAATCTTGTAGTGAATTTTCATTATGCCAGATACTTCTCTCACCTCTTTATATTGGATGCTCAAGACCAGAAAAGGGTTCCCCAACCCCCGTATATTTAACATCCACTAATTAAATAATTATGAATAACTAAATTGCATCATAAATATTATTTATATTTTATCAAATACCTATAATATATATTAAATATATTATGTGATAAAATTAAGTCATTAACTCGACTCGTAATTCCCTATTAACATTAAATGAACCTGGAATATTAAAATAATATTCATTCAATTAATATTATTCCATGTATTTAATTAAATTGTAAATAATTTTATTAAATAAATTTAACCTAATTAATCTTTACTCTAATAATAATGAATTTATTTATCCTTCGGTGATCAAGAACATGGATAACACTCGAACCCCATGGTGGGCCCCACCCTATCCAATTTACCTATTCAACTGAATAGAGAGGATTCTTGAATATATTATTGTGTGTGGCCCTTTATCCCCTTATCTTGATAGTAGTGAATAATATTAATAGACCAACAATGGAGTTTAGTAACACATCAATTCCCCTAAAGAGATAATGATAATCATAGAAATGACATCTAACTTACGAGCATACACTTTGTAGTATAATCTCTTTGTCTTTAGATATCTCATAAAGAAGGATGTAGACTTATGTCATCATCTTTCCCTACTTTATTATTTTTTGAACCGACTGGATGAATTTACCCTTGATTACCTTGACCAAGGACTTATGAAGATACTCTTATCCTGATCTACAAGGCCCGATATATATTACTTCCTTAACCTGGAAGTGAAAAAATCATTTCTTGACTATTCAACCAATGTCATGCCACCAATAACGCACCAAACCCAAGATACCTTACAATGATTTCAATATCATTGTTTTTTCCTTGAATCAAAGTATGCAATCAAATGGTAAACACTAGTAATGATCTTAAGTCAGCAGACCAATACACATGTCCGTATATAGGAACAACCAATGACACCCAAAATATGTGGTGTTTCTATTAGAGGGTATGTCCTCATGATATCTCTACAAGAGATCATCAAGTGTAAACTTCATGATAAGAAGTATCAATTCTTATGATCCACTAACACCTGATAATCATACATCAACTGTGTCAAGTCAGTATTATGTATTTTGACTAAAGGGACTTCATTTAAGATTAATGTCATAGTATCTCAAGGTTCTCATAATATCCTAGGATCTTCTATAACCTTTTGATATGATAACTAATCCATGGAAATTACTATTAAATAGTGAATGTAGAAATGTATACACTATAATGGTAAGAGAACATCATGCATAACTGACTCTATACATGATATGGTAATCAAAAGTACTATTTAGTTAGGTATAGGGAACCCACTATTACAATAAGATCCTCCTCCACAACTTTGAATATCACATCCAAGATATCCAAAATCAAATGGGAAGCCTTCAATTCATCATTTCCAATCATTTTTTGTCTAGAAAATAGATCTCGGATTCACTTGTTCAACGTCGCACGTGCCACCACCATTCAGGGATCCTCCTGTGCCACGAAAAATACCACTTTGAATGATGCATTCATTAAGAAATCATTCAAAACCTTAAAATCCTATGAATCCATCCTTGATTCACTAATCCATTCCTCAAAAACGAATCTTCCATGAATCTGGGAGTCCAATTGGGCTCGGTCCTGCTCGACAATGTCGAACCAAGACCCCATAGGCCAATCGGTGAAGAATGTGTAGAATGATTGGGATAAATGCATAGTAAAAAAAGATAAAACAGTTGTTGACCAATAATTCCTAGCCAAAAAATAAAAATTGGTATGTTCTGGGTGATAGAAACTAAATAAACAATTTAAACCAGTTTGCATACTCATGAAAAGGCTTAATTTGAACACAAGTCAAGAAAATGGTATGATCATGCTCAATCATTTAGTCAATTGGGAAAAATAAAAAATTGACATGTACTAAAGGGATATTGAATTTTTATTTGATGAAGAACTCCCTCACCAATTAATGAGAGAGGTCATTACATTCATTAAAACTCGATTTTCCTTGATCCGAAGTTTAGTCGTCATCTAATTCTGATCCCCCAATGAGAGGTTGAATAATGGTCCACTCAATGATCCCATGGTTATTCTATTAACCCTATTGATCCTATGTAATGTGGATAATAAATAGGGAATTTTTTTAGTTTATTTAATGAAATAAATAAAATTATTTATTTACTTTTATTAAATTTACCTTCCAATGGCCGTTTTATCTAAACACCCCACACCAACCAATTTTAGGTCGCACCTAGGATAAACCTCACCCTCTAGATTCAACTATGGTCTCTTATTTTCGATATGATATTCTATTTAATATTTGTCCCATTTTATTTAATAAATCATGCATGCATGATATAAAATATATTTAATATTTTTATAAAATTAATTCTGGGAAGACCTAGCCTCAGAATCACAAGTCGTCTTAGTGCCTAACTCTAAATATATTTATAAATATATTCTGAAGTATTAAAATGAAAAAATGGTCTCCACATTATCCCCCATCAATATTTTCATCCCCCAAAATAAAAAAAAAACTAAACAAAAATCTATGTATATTGAGCCCGCATTTGGCTCTCCCCCTCCTAGGAGCTCTCTTGCGCGATCATGTACTATCATAGAACATGAACCAAAGGAATGGCCCATACATGCAGGGTCATCTATTATCGATCCTAGATCACCACCAGGTTCTCTGAAAATGTGGATCCATCCTCAATTTCCATATCTCCCCTTTTAATAACATACATAGGGTCATGCATGTATCTCTTTAGTTGTGACACGTGGAAGATTTTGTGCACCCGCTCCAACTATGGAGGTAGGGAGAGGTGGTAAGAAACCTTGGAAACCCTCTAAAAGATCTCAAACAACCCAATGAACCTTAGGGATATCTTTTCTATCTAGACGAATCTCTAAAATCCTTGTCATAGGGAGACTCTTAGGAAAATTTGGTCTCCCTAATCAAAATCTAAGGGCCTATGATGTCGATCTGTATAAGATTTATTCCTACTATAGGTTGTACTCATACGATAAAGGATATCCTGGACCTTCTCCATTGCTTTATGCACTATTTCTAGACCAAAAAGATATGCCTCATTGGTCTCAGTCAAGAATATGGGTGACATGCAAGGTCTCACATATAGGGACTCAAAAGGTTCCATTATAATAGTAGAGTGGTAGAAATTACATTATGTAAACTCTACCAGTGGTAAGTGATCCACCTAGCTCTAGACAAAGTCTAACATGAAAACTACCATTATATCCTCCATCACCTAGATAGTGTGCTCAGTCCTCCCATCCTTCTAAGGTTGAAAGGTTGTACTGGTCCTCATCTGAGTCCCTAATGCCTCCTACAGACCTCTCCAAAACCATGTTGTAAAGCATGAATCATAGTCAGCGACAATATTCAAGGGAACCCCATCGAGTAGAATAATATCTCATACATACAACTTCCCCCAAAATTTCCACCAAACTATGCTCCCCAATAGCAAGGAAGTGTGTCGACTTCATGATTTGTTCAACTATTACCCAGATCTCATCATGAACTCTTATGTTTGGTGGAAGAACTATCATAAAGTCCATGTACATTGCATCCCATTTCCACTCTGGAATATCAAGGGGATACAAAAAACCTACTGTAACCTAGTGCTCAACCTTCACTTGATGAAAGGAGAGGCATCATGAGATGAACTCCTCCAGGATCCATCTCATGTCGGACCACCAAAACTATCATTATAGGTCTTCATAAATATTACTCACACCAAGATGTACAACCAAATGAGAAGTGTGTAACTCTATCATTACCTCCTCCCACATTATTACTAGGACCACCATCCCTCCATAGAAAAGGATTATGCGATTCCATCATTTAGAAAATCCATATGGTGAATCTCAGGAGGTTATATAGTCACACAATACCTCATAGTTAATGTATCCCAACTGGAACTCTCTCACACGTTCGAGAATTATAGGAGTTAACACCATCGACTGAAGAAAAGTTGAACCCTCCTACTCAAACAGAGTCAGTTGTAAGGAAGACAACTCCTTAGACACCACATGAACCAAACAAGATTGGGAATTATTACTAAAGGAATATGAAACCACCTTTCCCTTCTATGAAGTATTGAATTTCTCAAATAAATAGTCCCGTAGGAACTCTAACCAGTTCCTCTATATCATGTTCAAGTATCTATACATTAAGACATACCTGATGCTCTGATGGTCTGAGTAAACAAAAAAGTGATCTCCTAGAATATATTTCCTTCACATCCTCTAAGAAAATACTACCACTACTATCTTCAAGTCGCGAGTCACATATTTCTGTTTGTAGGGTCATAAATTTCTAAACCCATATGTGATAATTGTTTATCTCTAAATCAACACATAGCTGATCCCAACTCCCGAAGCATCACAATACACTAAGTACTCTACACCCTCCTCTAGTAGTTTCAATACAGTAGAACTCATCAATATCAGCCTCAACTCCTTGAAGGCACTCTAACACTACTCAGTCTAGCTAAATGACTACCCTTTAAACATCAGGGCGGTCAAAGAGGTTGTAATCTTGGAGAAGTATTCCAAAAACCTTTTTTAGTACCTTGTTAAACCAAGAAAAATCTTCACCTTTGACACACTCTTGGGTGGATCCCAAGAAAGCATTGCATCGATCTTAAAAGGGTCCATAAATAATCGCTAATTAGAGATGAAATGCCCCCAAAAGTGGACCTCATGGGTCTATAACTAGAACTTTGAGATCTTACCATAAATTTGGTGCTCCTGAAGCAAATCTAGGACCATCCTTAAGTGCTTTTCATACACATCCTATGATACAGAGTATATGAGTATATATTCAATGATTATAAAAATAAATTGGTCCAATTATGGGTGTAAGATCCAGTTCATAAAATCCATAAACACAGTATGGGAATTCATCACAGTGAAGGCATCACCAGGAACTCATAGTGTTCGTAGTGACATAGGAATGTCAACTTTGGAATATCAGTCTTGCGAACTCTCAACTGGTGGTAACCGGACCTGAGATCGATCTTTGAGAACCATCTCATGCCTTTCAAATGATTAAAGAGGTCATAAATCATCGAAAAGAGGTACTTTTTCTTTATCATGTCTTGAATTAGGCAACAATAATCCACAAAAATTCATAATCTCTCATATTTCTTTTTTATTAACAAAACCGAAGCTACCCAGGGGGACACATTGGGTCTAATAAAACCCTTTTCTTGAAGGTCCTCTAACTACAACTATAGCTTCCAGATCTTGTTATAGGATATATGATATTTTTCATAATATATCGGAGTGCTCTAATTATTCAATTTGATATAAAACTTTATCTCCCACCTCAGAGGTAGTCCTGGAATTTCCTATGGGAATACGTCCCTAAAATTTTCTACAAATAAATTAATCTAGATACTTGAAGAGTCTATTATACTAAGGGATACACTAACCAACTGATGGGTGATGGTATGAAACCTCCTGCTCAAAAAACCCACCCATACCACCATGATATCTCTCTCGCCTATAAATGAGAATCTCATCTCATCAGTGTGGAGACATCTGACTGGTCTGTAGTGACAGTTAATCTAGTCTCAAACCATGGACAACCAATACATACCCAATATGACATCATAGGGTTCCATCATGATGACCAAAAGGTCCCAAGAGAACCTATATCCACTAAGATATATCTTTCATTGCTATCAGATAAAATATGTAGAAGAATCATTCCCTGTATGAATGTCAAGGAAAATATGATGGGTTAAAACCTCAATTGGGATCCCTAGTTATTACACCAAGAGTAAAAAAATGAAGGAATGACTCACATCTGTGTCTAAAAATACAAACAAAATAGTATAATAAACACAGATTGTACCTGTAATCATCTCATGTGCCACTGGGTCATATGCCTCCATATCCTACAGATGTCTGTAGCCCTGACTGCCATATCCCTAATCCTAACATGGGTTGCTTGGTGGTGGTGGTGGACGGATCTTGTAGAATCATCCACCACCCACAGATCCTTCTCCTGGAGCTCCACCTACTCCACTACTAGATCCACCTCCCTAGGGACCACCCTTCCCTAACTTGGGAGATCAATGATCACAAAACAACCTCTATTGTGGTTCTCCATATGCTATCTGCCTATGATCCTCAACACGCGGGTTCGAGAAATCATATTCCACATGACCTTTCCTATCATGTGAAAATAATACCCCTCTCTAATCTATCATGGTCCACTATTCTTCCCTTGAACACATGCCTAAGCCTAATCCTAGGAAGATCTCATATTCTAATATCATATTAACTGGCAACTTCTAACTACTAAAGATTAATAAACTCTATAATTCCCGCTACCAACTCCAGATACCTGGAGTCCCTCTGAAAGGAATATCTATTTCACCAATAACCACTTCAACACCCCAGCATAGGTGGGAATGCACAAGGGTACCAAACTGAAATAGATATATCTGCAGAGACCCTACTCAAACTTATGTGCTCAAAAGTAGTCATCCTGAATCATATCAAGGGAGTAATGTGTTAGGTCTGTGAACCTCACAACATACTCATCCACTATCATCCCTCCATTCTGTAGCTCCAAAATCTCATGAATCCTATCTGAGTGCAATTATGAGGGGTAGTACTCCTCATAGAAAACTTCTAGAATTTGGTATATGAGAGTGTAAACTCATAATATATTTGTGTAAAAAAACATCACCATCACCCATATGGTCTGTGGAAAAGGATATATTCCAGTGAAAACACATGTTCAGTTGGTTTATGAATAATCTTGAATACATATATCACCGACTCTAGCCAATTCCCCACTACTTGGGAATCAGGCTCACCATGGAACCTCAACAGCCTCTCACGCGGGAACTCACAGAGTGCACTACACCTGTGCACATTCTCATCCTACTCTACTGGTATGATATACTAATCAATAGGTGGGGGTGCTACTTTATTTTTTCCTATAGAAAGGATGTCATAGGGTGGACCCTGAACCAATGCCTCTTCACTCATCAGATCATCATCATGATACTAAATCGGAAACCTGGATGGATATATTCATTGAGGAATTGTAAAAGTTTAATAAAGATTTACCATGATAATATGAGAATATATACACATGGGGAGATAAATTAAGAAATATAGTCAAAATACTCAATCCTATTTGATTCATGTACCATTGATCCCTGAAAATAATGACTCGGTATTCTAAGGTGACAAGAAGGTAGTTAGAGTCTTGGTGAATGGATATATTGGCCACCGCACCAACACTGGGTTCCCTGGCCTGAATAACTCACTCTAGACACTTCAAAACTATTCACCTATATCCTAACAAAATCCTCATAATGATAATACTCCAAAAACTATCCTATGAAATGAACCAACCTTTGATACCAATCTCTCATGACCCAACCCAATAAGGATTGAGCTGCAACTACCCTAAGCCCGACTACATTGTCCAGGGGCTAGCGACAAGCACCAAAAGGCATAAATAGTATGGGAGACCTTTTTATAATGTATCTATATACACACACCTAATCATATTAATTCATAAGTGTAGTGGGATAAAATAAAAATATGAAACATATAGAGTAATAACCATACATGAAAAAAGCCTTGGGAATAAATAGAGTACGAAAATGTAAACTGAAAATTTAAGGGTAAAAATACATTCCCAACTAGAAATATGTCCCAACCTAAAAAAAACTTGAAAAGTAAAATGCAGAGAGAGCATGTATCCAGATCTCCAAGCCCCAACCACCATACGTGGTCGAATTCACCTGGTATCTCTATGATCCTCTGTAATCAGCATCGACCTGTCTTTCATATTCATAAGACATGAGACATGTGGGAAAATCCTATGTAGGGGTGATTATATACATATCCAATAGGAAGCACCAAAATCTAAAGGGGGAAGTAAGAGAAATAGTAGGGAATAGATAGTTCAACCTAAAGTAAGAGATTAATAAAATCTAATGACTTGGATACAGATATATATATTCTCAACAAAATAATCCATAGTGTGAGAGAAAGGGGATATCAATCTCATTGACCAGCCTAGGAAAGAGAGCCAACAATTCCAATAGGTTAATCAATGATGCCTATCATCTCACACGTCTGTCTGAAGAAACATCCATGTCAATCCACACCTCATCACTATGGTTCATAGTCAAGGAGAACAATCTCTAAGAAGAGGTCCCATTACCTAGTACAACAGGGGGTTTCACTAAATAGATATTGGAACCATACTATGACTCTACAAGAGGGTGCCACTCAGAAGATAGCTAGAGGACCCATTCCATGTCCCATTAGGAGGGATCCACTCTGATGGTTGAGGACCCATTCCCTAAATCCACAAGAGGGTTTCAATCAATAGTCGATAGAAGACCCATTCCAGGTCTGAATACAAGTCTTTCACTCAAGTAATTGGTAGAGGACCCATGACCTTCCCGGTAGGAGGGTGCCACTCTGGTGGTTGAGGACCCATTCCCTGATATCATAGGAGGGTTCCCCTCAAATAAAAGATAGAGGAACCATCCCCTACCTAGTAGGAGGGTTCCACTCGGATATCAGATCGAGGATCCATAACCTACACAACCAGAGGGTGACAATCTAATGGTATATAGAGGACTCATTCCCTACCCAACATGAGGGTTCCATTCTAATATTCAATTAAGAAACCATGTCCTACCCAACAAGTGGGTTCCACTCAGTGGACAAGTATATGGACAATGCCATGTCCCAGCAGGAGGGTACCACTCTGATATCTCTGGTGATCATACCCAATCACTATCATCATTTAGTGTCCCCTATAGAGGATTAATACTCATATCATATTGAATCATATCTTAAAAGAAACTATGAAGGCCACCATCATGTTCTATGCGAAAAAAAACTTAGGATAGGCTACTCATATTCAAAAATATGAGTCCAAATGAAGGAGATGAAATAGGTAGAATGTTCCCCAAAATGGAAGAAGGGGTACAAAGTGTGTAAGGGGACCCACATGGTGTCTAGTCCTACTCCCCCACCTGGTAGTGTCCATACCTATATACAAATGACTACCCATGTATCCCAACATAGAGTGTAAGGGGACCACACAACATACCTCATCCACTTTAGGTTTTTCCAGTGCTCCTTTCCATGTCTGTGTAAACCTGGCTATGTCTATGTACTATCAAACATGACGTTTCCTCCTGCAATGGGGTTACACCCATGTAATTCAAGTCATGTTCATGTACTCTAGTCATGTGCCAATACATAGAATTTTCCTAGTTGTGCCCATGTCCATGTACTCCCTAAATACACACCAGGTCTCCATCACTGGATCTCATGGTGTGTGGGGGTCCCATGCAGTGTGTAATAATTCTATAAAACCCTAGAACCATAGATTTTCTACAAACACACTGTGTGTTCTTCTGAACAACATGGAATGTAGCTGATATTTCTCCAAAAACACAGATATTTTCTTCTGATTTTAGATATACCACCACCACATTGAATCTAACCTCTAGGATATCTGAAATCAAAGGTTAAGTATTTTATTTTTCATTTTACGTAGTCTATTAGCCATAAAATGGATGTCCATTTCATCCATTCAATGTCACTTGTGCCACCACCGCTTGGGATGCCTCTCGTGCCATAAAAAATCCTACTTCAGATCCTGGATCAATGAAGAGATAATCCACAACCTTAAAATACAATGAATCCATCCTTGATTCACTAATCCATTCCTTTCATGTGAATCCACTATGAATCTAAGAGTCCAATTAGGCTCAGTCCCACACATCAATGTCTAAATGAGACATCGTAGTCCAATCAGTGAAGAACACAAAAAAATTATTAGGATAAATGAACAATAAAAAAGGTTAAAGAATTATTGGATAAGTTTTCTTGGCCAACAAATACAAATTGTGATTCTTAAGATGATAAAAACTAAACAAACAATTTAAACTAGTTCATGGCCTCATGAAAAAGCTTAATTTGAACGTAGATCAATAAAAAAGTATGATTATTCTCAATAATTTAATAAATTGGGGAAGAATCCACAAATTAATGAGACCTTCCTGGATATTTGATCATCCATAAATGTATAATTCACTCACCAATTAATCAGAGAAGTCATTGCATTCGATGCGCCTTGATTTTACTAGATCCATAGTTTCATAATCATCTGATTCTGATCCGCCAATGATAGGTGGATGAAGGATCTTCTCAACAATCCTAGGGTTATGAAGCTAACCTTGGAAATAATCCATAATGTGAATTATAAATAGGGAATTATATTTATGTTATTTAATAAAATAAATAAAATTATTTATTTATTTTAGTTAAACTTACCCAACAAGGGATGTTTTATTCAATCGCCCCATACCGACCAATTTTAGGTCACGCTTAGGGTAAAACTCAAATTTTTCATTTGAACATAGTATCATATTTTTGATTTGAGACCCTGTTTAAGAGTTATCCCATTTTCATTAAGAAATCACACACACAAGACATAAAATATATTTAATATTTTAATAAAATTTATTTCAGGCACATCGGGCCTCAGAATTGTGTGTTGTCTCAGCGTATGGCTTAGAAAATATTTCTATATATATTCCAAAGTCTTACGAGGAAAAAATAGGATCTCTACAAGTTAAAATATAATAGCGATGGAATGATAAGGCTTAATATAGAATATATTTCCCATAAATGATATAATTGAAGAATGAACTATTAGATGAAGATTATAGTTCATCATTCTTAATACTTATAAGAAGTACAAAGAAATATAGAGATATGAAAGAATATTTCTGGTAGGAAAACATAAAAAGGGATATTGTGGAGTATGTATATTGATGCATGGTATTTAATAATATTAATACTAAGAGAAAGAGTCCTATGGGGATTTTATAACCATTACCCATACCTGAGTGAAAATAGGAAAACATTACCATGGATTTCAACATTATACTCCCAAAACATCTAATGGTCGTAATGATATTTGGGTTATATTCAATCTCATTAATAAGTAATCACACTTAAATATAATTAGAGAATATTTATCTATTGATAATATTTCTAGGTTATACATTAATAAATTTTTAATATTTAATAAAGTACCACATTCTATTGTATCTGATCTAGATATGAGGTTTACCTCAATGTCCAGAAGAAGTATTTATTAGGCTTTGGATACATAGTTGAGTTTTTTTACTACATATCATCCTTAGACAGATGTTCAGTCTAATAGAACCATTAAAACTCTAGATAATATGTTGAGATCTTGTTTTTTATTTTTTAAAGGTTGTTGAGTTCAACACCTTCCTCTATTTGAGTTTTCATACAACAATAGCTTTCACTCGAGCATTCAGATGGATCCATATTAATCCCTCTATGGTAGGAAGTGCATAAATCCAATGTGTTAGGATACAGTTGAAGAAATTAAGATATTGGGACCTGATCTAGATAAAGTAGTAGTAAATAATTTCAAATCCATTCAGCAGCACATAAGAGCTTCTTAGATTTGATTGAACAGTTAGACTGATAATCATCGATGAGACCTAGAGTTTGAAGTTTTTGAAAAGATATTCCTAGAAATACATAATTAAAAAAAAGTTATTAAATTTTGAAATAATAGAAATATAAGACCTAGATATATTTTTCCCTTAAAAATTATTGGTCATATTGGGAAGACATATTATCATTTTAAACTTCCACCAAATGTCTCTCAAGTTTACAATGTGTTCCATATATCCCACTTGAAAAAGTATATACCTGAGCATTCACATGTATTCAACTTATAGGTCAAACTGCTGGAGAAATATCTATATTATAAGGAATAATTAGTGTAGTTTCTAGATTATATAGATAATTTTATATGAAATAAGATCACTCACCTGGCTAATTTTTTTCCACAAAACCATAAATTAGAGGAAGCTACTTGGGAACCTGAGGATGTGATGAAACAGATATATAATTAATTTTTTATATTGTATTGATGTAATTTAATGGGTTGAATTCATTTTAAGTTAGGGTAGAATTTTAAACCTTGATATTTTATATTTCTCATTAAATAAATTTAATTTCTTTGATATCTTGAAATACACACAAACTCAAGTCTAAATGAACCGTAATGACTTATACAATTATCGCCTAACAATTGGATTTGTGGATATGAATTGGACTAACTAAATTATAAATAAAATTATGGTTTAAACATGTTTGAAATTAATTCATTGGTTATCAATTGATTATAAATAAAAATAAAAAACATCTGAAAGTAAAAGATGTGTTTTCTGGAAAAATATTTTTATGCACTCAATGTGTTTTTATCTTGATAATTTTAATTTATCACAATTGTTAAATAATTTTAAAGAAATTTATATGTTATATATCAAACAATATGTTTTAATATTAATATAATATTTTTTAGGAAATAGATAAGAATATATATCTAGTTTTATGCTTAAAAATTATGTTTCTAAAAAACATTTTTGGTCGTGTTTTGAACACTTATTTTTAAATTAATTTCTTTCATTTATAGAAATTGAATATTGAATTAAATATTTTTAATCATGAGGATAAAATTTATTAAATATTTCCCATTTATTTTTTTCAATGTGAATATTGTCCATAGTAAAAAAATCACCTCAAAAATGGTAAAATGGTTAAAATAGGGTTAAAGCTTTGGGATATGGATTTAAAATTTTTCTAACACTTGACTTTATCCCATTAAATGGATGGAGTTCATATATTTCCATAAAATTATCAAATATATGGCCAATTTGTGCCATTTTTCATTGATTAGGACCTTTATATTATTTTAAGAAAAGAATAATTACAAAATATCACTATTTTGACTTTAATATCTCTAAAATTTTTACATAAGGTTTAAAATAGGATAAGTTAAGTCTTAAATAATACTTTAAAAGATAAATTAATTTTTTTACTATAGTAATATGTTTTTAATTTTTATCAATTGGATATTTTGCTTAAATTCCTACACAATTCCAACACAATATCTATTCAATTAATAGAAAAATATAATAAATAATTTTAAAAATATTAAAAGTAATAAATTTGGGTGAATTATTTCTTTCCAAAAAATTTGTAGATAAATAAAACATAATAGTTATGTTTTAAAAGATATATTATAAATAAATATTTTTTATGATGTCTTTAAAGACAAATTAAATGAATAGGGTCAAAATTGACATTAATGATATTTTATGAAAAGAATATTTTGTTAAATTATTGAAAAATAATTAAAACATTGAAATAGGATAAGGTGGATAATATATGGTTGAAACTTTCATCCCTTGGACATTTATGAGTTTATTTTCACTATATAAGTAATACTATAATCCATTAATATTGAAAAATTTGTTACTATGGTTAAGGTAAGAATTAATAACCCAAGGGGTTAAAAAAAGATAAGGTTTAAAATGACACCAAAACCTATCTAAATTTAATTTTATGGTGGTATTTTATAATTTGACAATTTTTATTTGAATATATTTCTGTTTGGATTAATTTTATTAAGAATCAATCAATTATATTTTAATATGTTTTGTAATTCTAAGTGTGTCCTTTCCATATATTATAAAATGACACCCCTTTTATCTTATCTTTAACAATTTTTAACCATAGAGATCAGGAAATCCCATCACTAATATCATCCTAGATTCCTTCACCACATCTTAGAGATTATAGTATTTCTAAAATACCATTATTTTAGGGCTTAAGATGTAATATAGAGATGGTTTCTCAATAAATAGGAGGTTCGAATGCATATGAAGAAAGACAAGACTTAGGGTAATATATTTATGTTTCAATTATATTTTAATGGATATTTTTTATGCTTTAATTTACATTGAGGAAATTATATGATCATTATATAATAAATCCCCTTTATTTTTATTCTCCTCAGGTTACTTCTAAATAATAAATATTTTCCTTTCATTTTCCTCACTTTAAGGGCTCAAATTATCAAAAGATTATATTTATGGAAAACTTATTTTATTTGTCTCTTCTGTCAAAAATAATTTTCCTTCCATATCTTTATTTTATAAAAATATTTTCAAGAATGTTATTAATATTATAATATTATTTTTTAAATCATTTTTATACATGATTTACATTTTACAAAATGGTTTAAAATGAATCTTCTTATCGTTCCCTAAATGAGTTACTTTTTGAATTTTTACAAAATTTTGAGAGGAATTTTTTCCTTTAACTCATATGACATGAATGGAATTTACCGTCATTATGATCATTCAATTCTTTGAATATTCCTTTATAAGTTTTCAAAGTTCTCTTCAATGAAATTTTTTTCTCAATATTTGATAAATTTTTATATTTTAAATAAGCGATTTCAAAGTGAAAAGGATATTTTCATTAGGAAATGTCCCAATTATTCTTTTAAAGGAATTTTAATATATGATAACATCCTTTGATTTTAATTATGATTTAATAGGGATATGATCTAATTATATCATCATTATTCCTTCTCTGGATGGTTTCTGATTATGATAATGAGATATTTATGAAACCCATTTATTTTCTAAGGGTTATGCATTGATGAAATTATGAAATGTTTATGAAACCCATTTTATTTTCATGGGTTGTGATATGATGATATTATGAATGTTTTATGATCTCATAGAACACATATGTATGATTTTAATTATATGAAGGGTGGGTCTATAATTATATATCTCTCTAATTCATTTGGTAAATCTTTCTATCTCATGAGATAATTATGGGAAACAAGTATATGTGTTTGATCTACTATGGGAAACAAGTATATGTTCTTAATCCATGATATCAAATAGGTAATGATTTCATATTCATTATGCTATGGGAAATAGATGTTTGTGCTTGATCCACTATGATTTGGTGGTATCAGTAGTTAAATATGACATATGAAATGGTTTATGTACCTATGATGGTTCCATACTTATATGAAATAAACTTATGGTTCATAATTAATTTATAATGATTTATCACTATTATAATTCATGTATTTTAAAATGATAAAGTTTTATTCCATGACTCATGTTTACAGTCCATGATAGATTATGTATGAAATTTGTAATTCATGCTCATGATTTTATACCCTTATTCGTATCTTGTTATTTCATATGATCATCAATTGATATTTCTCATGTTTTCCTTTACTAAGAATCTAATATCACCATTTCTTATGTTTCTTTTCCATAGGTTATGAAGAATGTTTTAAGTAGGTTATGTCTATCAAGAGTAATATGTGTGAATATATTTTTGGATGTTGATGATATTTCATGAAATTAGAATATTGTGTATCTAGTCTCCAAATACACTAAACCATTATGGTCATCAGGATTATTATTTTTAAATGTATTGAATATTCATCTAAAATGATGTAATATTTATGTTCGAAAACTATTAGTCTCTATATTAAGGATAAGACTAAGACTAGGAAAACATCCCTAAATTATGTTAAAGAATATATTAAATGGTTTCCAAGAAAAAAAAATCTCTATCTAGATTATACAAGTTGATGTGGCTCTAGAATAGTTTTACCTAGGGGTAATAACTTTAAAAAGGGTTCATTGGGAATTGACTCGATCTTCACCTAGTGCATGAAAATGAGGTCTTGTTTCACACCTATATTGGCGCCCCTAGGGGATAAGATTTGATAAATTCACAAGATCCTTATGAACCATTATGATGAGAAAAATTCCCATTAGATTTTATGGTAGTAAATAGATTGTGGATAATATAGATAGAAACCTAGAAATTAATTTCTTAATGAATGTACATTTATGATTTATCCCTTCAATGTTCATAGTTACCCTTTTTTTAATAGTTTAAAAAATATCATCCCTAATTTTACTTTTATTTTATTTAATGGATGGAAATAGGAGAAACTCATTCAACAAACAATGTGAGGGGAAATGTTATGACTATCCAAATTATATTCCTAACCCAATGGGAGCAGGATTTGGGAACTTTATGATTATACTTTCTCAATTAACTCATGTTTTGAATAGAAACTTGAATATGTAGGAACACAAATATCCCCCTAATAAAGATAAATTTTTAATTAAGACCTTTATATGATAAAGTCCACTCACTTTAGTGGATCTTCTGATCCCTTAGTCTTCGAATAATGGATCAACTCCATTGAAAATATTTTCAACTTTCTTAAATGCTATAAAAAAAGAGAATTTCATGTTGTTTTTTGTAATATGGAAGGATAATCTAATCAATGGTGTAATTTGATAAAAAATAAAAACCCAAGGAGGATATTAGAGTGATTGAGTAGAAGGAATTCTAGAAAATCTTCTTGGATAAATATTTTACTCACACTCGTCAACTTAAAATGGATAGGTATTTCCTTGGCATCAATAAAAAGGATAAAGAATACCTCAAGACATATGAGGTGAACTTCACAATACTTGTAGGATATGACTATGTCATTTTCATTGACCGTGAAGTTAATGTTGACCACTTCTTTGGTGGGATAAATCTGAATCTATGAAAATATTTAGCAATTTGAGACTTTGAATTTTGTGGGTAAATTGTCTAATATTACCTCAATGATGAAATAGAGATCATCAAATCTCAAGGGTCTCATAGTTCTGGAGGTAGGAAATAAAAAATGGATATTAATTTTTTTGGTGTGATAGAGAAATCTCTAGGGGGAAAGAAAATTCCAAAATACCACTTATCAAAAGTGTGTAAAGAAGCTTCCTAGAAATTTCACGAAAGATGTAATAAAATGATTTAGTTATAGTAAGGAAGGTCACCTAGATAATAAATGTAGATGTTATAAACCCACAAATGTGATGGAAGAAAAGAATTATCTATTCAAACCTCATCCTATTGTCCAATGTTTAAAATACAAGAAATAAGGACACTGTGTGAATCAATTCACTATGTTAAGTGTTTTCAATGATAACTGATGACAATAACCTCAAAGACCTAAAGAGAAAGGCAGATCTTATTCCATCATAACTGCTAAGATGGATCCTAAAAATGAAGTGGTGATAGGTACACTAGTTATTCATTCAATGATAGAAAACATGCTATTTGATTTTGTTTTAATGCATTATTCTATATCATGCAAGTTTAGTAAAAATATTCATACACCACCTCAAAAAATAGAATTGAAGTTATTTTTCAAGGTGAAAAATGGGTCAATTATTATATCCTAGGAATATAATTCATCCACTATCAAAATTTGTGGGTTTAATTTCCCAGTAAACCCTATGATACTCCCTTTAGAGGAATCTAATGCAATTATGGGTATGGATTGTATTTCTATATATGGAGCCAACATAAATTATCGAAATGAGAAAATCACCCTCTGTATCAAAAATCTCTTTTTGATTCTATACTAGTGTAATAAGAAGTATTAATCTCCTTTGAAATCATCATATCAAGAATGGATATTATTATCTTATGAGTAACCATATCTAGCTCTAATGTTTAAGACTAAGGAAAAGATAATTCATGATGACATGCCCATTATGAGGGAATATGTCGATGTCACTAATAAAAAATACCCCTTTAACAGTGCTTAAAATGACATTTATCCATGATGAACAATTGATGACTACAAGAGAGAGGTTAAAAGCCCTAGTATTTTATCATCACTTCTATAAGTGCTGATAAATAACATATTTATTAGTTCTTTTAAAAGAACTGATAAAGGGGAATACTACAGTGTGTTGTTATATCACACTTCCCCACTAGTGGAGTGTGTTTTAATAGCACACCTCAACACCAAAAACACAAAAAAAAATCAAAAACATAAAGTATGAATGCATTATTTAAATGAAGAGAAAACAATCTAGGATTGTTTTCTCAGTTTTGGTGATATGATGTGTGTTTTAAACTAAAATAATAATTATATATTGAAGAAATTAAATTGGAGTCATATCAGTCACATCATGTGTCAGATTTAGCTGTGGATGATTCTTACACATCTCAAATGAAGTATGGATCATTTTACTAAAGTATCAAAACAATTTGAATGTGTTTTCCTGGTTTTGAGTATGACACTTGTCCTTTTTACTAAAATGTCATTTTAAACTGGAAACACACAAATTGAATCAAGCCGGTCATATCATGTGTCTGATTTATATAATACTTATTCCAACACAATAAAAATTACTTATGAATCATTTTCCTAAATTATAAATAAAATTCAAGTGTGTTTTCTCATTTTTTAGTAAGTGACACTTTTTGAACTATAATGTTGATTTTAAACTGATAACAGACACATTGAGTCATACCATACACATCGTGTATCGGATTGAGGTGAAGCTCATTACTACACATCAAAAATGACTTATGTATAGTTTTCTAAAAGTATCAAAACAATCCAAATTTTTTTTCTTGGTTTTGAGTAGCTAAGTTGTCCTTTTTACTAAAATTGATGTTAATTTTAAATAAAAAGATGCATTTTGAGTCATATCGGTCACACCGTGCGTTATATTGAGGTGGGGATAATTCTTACATGTCCCAAATGTATTATGAATAATTTTCATAAATTATCAAAAAAATATAAATGTGTTTACTTAGTTTTATGTACGTCACATGTCTTTTTTACTAAAATGGCATTTTAATCTAGAAATACACACTTTGACTCATACTAATCACATCGTGTATCGGTTTGATGTGAGACAAATTCTTACATGTCACAAATGACTTATGAATAAATTTCCAAAATTATCAAGAAAATACAAGCACATTTTCTTGGTTTTCAGTGAGTTAAATTTTTTAAACTAAAATATTGATTTTAAACTGATAACAGACACATTGAGTCATACCGGGCACACCATGCATAATATTGAGGTGAATATGATTCCTACACATAAAAAATGACTTATGGATCATTTCCATAAAGTATAAAAAATATATAAATTCATTTTCTCAATTTTGAGTAGGTCAGTTTTCATTTTTATTAAAATTGATGTCATTTTTAATTAAAAAGACGCACCTAGAGTCATACCGAACACATCGTGCATCGGATTGAGGTACGAATAATTCCTAAACATCTAAAATGACATATTGGATCATTTTCCAAAAGTATCAAAATAATCCAAATGATTTTTCTCAGTTTTGAGTAGGTGAGTTGTCCTTTTTATTAAAATTGATGTCATTTTTAAATAAAAAGATGCACTTGGAGTCATATTGGTCACATCGTGTGCCTAATTGAGGTAAAGCTGATTCCTACATATCTAAAATGACTTATTGATCGTTGTAATAAAGTATCAAGACAATGTGAATGTGTTTTCTTGGTTTTGAGTAGGTGAGTTGTCCTTTTATTAAAATTGGTGTCATTTTTAAATAAAAAGACACACTTGGAGTCATACCGGTCACACCATGCATCGGATTGAGGTACATCTGATTCCTTCATGTCTCAAATTACTTATGGACCATTTTCTTAAAGTATCAAAATAATCCAAATAAATTTTCTTAGTTTTGAGTACATCATTTGTTTTTTTACTAAAATGTCATTTTAAACTAGAAACACGAAATTTGACCTATACTAATAAGATCGTGTATCGTTTTAACATGATACCGATTCCTATAAGTCAAAAAGGACTTATGAATCAATGTCCCAAATTATAAAGACAATCCGAGTTTGTTTTCTTTGTTTTCATTGAGTGACATTTTTTGAACTAAACTGTCAATTTTAAACTGAAAATAGACACAATTACCCAGAATAATAATTATTTATAATTAATATAATTTAAAAAATATTATTAATGGTATTTTTTAGTTTCATTATAAAAATATTATTATATATATATATATATCTAATAATATATTTTATATTTAAATAAATTTAAATATGATAAATAATATGCATATAATTATAATTATATTCAAATAAGGTTACTAATATAATATATATATATATATAACATATATATATATATATAATATTTATGTAGATTCACTTTATTTATCTATATGTAAAATGATTAGTGACCTCCATTTTATAGTTTTTCACGGTGGAAGGTGTGAACCTTGTTCTGGTGTATTGCCTATCGAGGTAAGTGTGAACAAAGAACACACCTACATCGACCTATTTTTATAATCATATAAAACCCTATCATTTTTTTAAATAAAATAAAACCTACTAAAAAGGAAATTTTTATCAAAAAAAACTTTAAAAAACTCAACCAATTATTTTATTAAAGTTTTATTCAGATCCTTGTGGATAATTTTTAGGATAAAGATGAAATTAATTCATCATTAACATTTCCTCCATGTCCTATAAAATAAATTAATTTCAATAACATATACTTGTCAGCTGAAATTACACTATAAAAACCCAAGACCCCTGAGCTGTGCAACATTGCAGTTGTGTATTCTGATTCTTCCATCTCAACCCTCTTCATTTCATTCCCTCCCTTCACTCTACAGTTTCTCTGGTTGTGTGGATCTATTCTCTGGAAGGAGTTGGTGGAAATGGAGAAGTCGATTAAATAACTAGTGCCAATGGTGTAATTCTCACAAATGGGAGGAATTTCCAATTTTAGAGAACACAATGGAGTACAATTGTCATTCACATCAGCTCATCTCCCATATAGTTATCATTTCATTTTTCTGTTTGACACGCATTCTCCATCTCTTGTGGACATGCACCTATGTTTCTTGAAATAATCTAAGAAGTAGTCGTCCATGGGTTGACTAATGCTCAGAGTAGTAAAATTAGAATAAAAGAGATGGTGGATGAGTCTCAAGGCAAAAAAATTAAATAATAACTATTTGGGAGATGAAACTGATGAGGATGACAATTGTACTTCATTGTGTTTTCTAAAAAGGGTAATACCTTCCATTTGTGAGAATTACACCATGGACACTAGTTATTAACTTGAATCCTACATTACCAGCAACTCCTTCCATATAAAATCTCTACACAACCATAGAAATGATATAGTGAAGGGAAGGAAAGAAATGGAGAGGGTAGAGACTAAAGAATCAGAATATGCAACTATAGTGTTGTGCAGCCAGGGATCTTGGGTTGCTACAGTGTAATTTCAACTGATGAGTTTATCTTATTGAAATTGATTTATTTTATTTGACATAGAGTCATAGTTAATGGTGAAGTACTTTTATTTTTATCCTCTAAATTATCCACAAGGATCTGAATAAACCTTTAATAAAATAATTATTTGAGGATTTTTTATTACTTTTTTATAAAACTTATTTTTCTAAATAGGTTTTATTTTATTAAAAAAGTGATTGGGTTTTATATGATTGGAAAAAATAGGTCAATGGAGGTGTGTACTTTGTTCAAACTTACCTTGATAGGCAATAAACCTGAATGGGGTTCACACTTCCACTATAAAAAACTATAAAATGGAGGTCACTCCTTATTGAATACATAGATAAATAAAGTGAATCTACCTAAATAATTTATATTATATATATATATATATTAGTAACTTTATATGAATATAATTATATATATATGTATACTATTTATCATATTTAAATTTATTTAAATAAAAAATATATTATTCAATATATATATATATATAATACTATTTTTTAATGAAACTAAAATAAATACTATTAATAATAATTTTTAAATTATATTAATTATAAATAATTATTATTCTGGGTAATTGTGTATAAATTATAATTATTTAAATTTTAGAAAGTTTAATTATTTCAAAAAAATGTATATATAGTTACCTAATTTTTTTATTTTGAAAGTAACATGAGTTTACAATATTTTATTGGTTATTTAAGTATAAATTATATTACTATTAATTAAATATATATAAATACCTAAAAAGTATATATATACCTAAAATGATGAATACCCAAAAATAATTTCTAATATATAGAATTTGATAACTTCCATTCATCAAGGAGATGCACCCCCCCCCCCCCCGAGACTCGCATTGAATAGCCTTTTCATTGCATGGGTCAGCAGAAACATCCAACTGACTCTGCCACATCATCCCCTCACCAAAACTAGACTTGAATCCCTTATTGTTATCTCTAGAAACCATAACATATTGTTTTTCATGTTTATTGGTCCCCTGCCAATAGACATATATAGAATGACCCAATTTCTTATAGGAACCGCAGAAATCGACCCACGAATCAAACCACAAAACATGCTTGCATCAAAATTATTCCCCCACTATAATCCAAATATAATCCGTAGGCACTCTCAATACATCAACTTCCATGAAAATTTGAGGAGAAACAGGGTGACAAACTTACTGGGTTCTACTATCAAAACATAAATATCTACCAATAAGATTCCCTAGCATGCGTATAATTGTTGGATTTTTAAAAGGTAAAGGGATATTGGGGAAACTAACCCAAATTGATGTTGTTGGAATGTCGTGATTCATATAAAAGTCATATGACCACCTGAATAAATAGACCCAAAAGTTGTTGCTGTTATGGGGGGTACTAGACCAAGCCCTGACCATATCTTCCTCTGAAGAAAACTGAATCATGATGTTCCTTTTGTCGAGCAGACCTACCATTGCTTGATCTTGAAACCCCGAAAAATCAAATATTAACCTATCAAAGGTGTCCACTAAAGGGAGACTCTACTTAAACCACACAATCAAGGTGATATTAAAAATATCTAATGTCGTGTTGTACTCTGAGGTCGAGATCGAAATATTCACAACACCATTGAACAAATCTATGACCTAGGGTGAAGTGATTGGGGGAAGGGTGGGATAAAATAGGGGTTGGAGAAAGGGTAGAATGAATGAGAAGTGCCCTCAAAGGGTTTTCAATAGGTTAGGTGTTTTAATTAGATTGGGATACTTTTATCTGTGTTGATAAAAGACATATTTATCAAAACTTTTTTAGTGCTGATAATGGTAGGTCTTTATCATGGCTAAATCTTTAGTGCTGATAAATATTACTTTTATCAGCACTTTTTTAATGCTGATAAAGCCACATCTTAATCAGCACTAAGAAAAACACTGATAAAGATTTCTTTTATTAGTGCTTATTACTTAAGCGTTGATAAAATATTTATAATTATAATTATAAAAAAAATTGTAAATATATATATATACTTAATCAATATATATAAATATAAATATAGTAAATATATTCCCTATTTAAATATATTTATTATAAATTTATAATTATTTAAATATATTATTATTTATTTATAATTATATAAATAATTTTAAAAATAAATATTTATATAATTATATATATTTATATATATATATATATATATATTAATTAAACATATATAAATATAAATATAGTAAATATATTCATTATTTAATTAAATTTATTATAAATTTAATAATTATTTAAATATATATAATTATTTATTTAAAATTATATAAATAATTTTTAAAATTTATTTATAATTATAAATATATGGTTTTATAAATATAGTATTACATTTTTAAATATATTTTTTTATAAATATTTTTTATAAATATTTTTTTATAGATATTTTTTAACATTATTAATGAATATCTAATTTTAGGTGCATGCATGTTAAAAATGAGTGAAATTGAATAAACTAAAAATAAGTACACTTTAATAATATTTAAAAAATGGATAGGTTTTGTGTGTGTGCATTTAATATAAAAATGAATTAATTACATGTATGTGAAATAAATATAACACACATTTGATCTATGTTAAATTGTAAAATCAAACGACATTCAATTATAAGTCGATTACTCTATGAAATTAGTCAGCATTTTTAATTCATATTAATTTTTAATTATAAAACTTTATTCAATAAATATAGTGCATAAATATTTTTTAATATATAAATCAAATTTATATACATTAATATATATATATATATAATATTTATTAACTTTATCAATAATCGTCTAATTAATAAAATGTTTAATATTTTTCTCAATTTACTTATTTTTAATTTTAATTTGATTAATTTTCATTTCACATATTTACACATTTAATACATAATATTTATTAGTATTTATAATTTATATATAGTATAATCAATTTATTAATTTTTATCAATAGTTATTTAATTAATAAAATTTGTAATATTTTTTTTTAAATAAACTCATTTTTATTTTTATTTATTTCTTTATTTCATTTTATTTATTCGGACCTTTATTAGTGCTAAAAAAATCACTGATAAAGAACTTCTTTATGAGAATTAAAAATATAGCACTGATAAAGGGTATCGTTTATCAGTGCTAAAAATAAATCGCTGATAAATGAGACCTTTATCGATGCTAAACAAAATCATTGATAAAGTGTTAAATTTATCAGTGCTTTCTTTAGTGCTGATAAATATTCCATATGTCAGTGCTTTTTTCTAGTGATGATAAATACCAGCACTATTAAACGCCTATTTTGTAGTAGTGTGTATTTCCTAAAGAAATTCCTAGTCTCCCTCCTAATCAATAGGTTGATTTCTTGATCAAACTTATACCCTGAGATTTACCAATATCCAAGACACTATATAGAATAGCCACTGTTGAACTTAAAGAGATGAAGAACAAACTATGGGAGAATCTGGATAATGGGATTTTAGGCCCAAGTACTTCACTATAGGGTGAACAAGTCCTTTTCATCAAGAATAATGATGGGTCAATGCACCAATGCATTGATTATCATGAGCTCAACATGATCATAATAAAGAATAAGTATCATCTACCATAGATTAATGACTTGTGAAATCATATTTGTGGAGACTAATACTTCTCCAAGGTGGATCTTCAGTCAGGATATTATCAAGTAAAGGTGAAGGAGGAGGATATCCCAAATACATGTTTTTATACATGGTACAGACACTATGAGTTCACAGTTATTCCATTTGGACAAACTAATGCTCCGAATATTTATATGGACTTGATTAGTAGATTCTTTAGTTATTGTATTGAAATATTTTCAGTAGTCTTTATAGATGATATTATTTTCTACTCCAAAAGTAAGGAAGAACACGGGGATCATTTTAATGATGTACAAAATACCTTGATAAAGGAAATTTCATATGAAAAGTACAATAATTGTGAGTTCTAGATGGAACAAGTAACATTCCTAGGGTATATTATGACCAAAAAAAGGATATCTATGCATCCATCAAAAATAGAGGCAATTGAAGGATAGCCTAGACTAACATATGTGATGGAAATCTATAGTTTCTTTAGATTAGTTGGGTACTATTATCATATTTGTGTGAAAGTTATCATGATTTTCAATCCCACTAAACAAGTTAACTCAAAATCAGTTCATGTTTTTCTAGAAAAATTAATATGAGGAGAGATTTAAATATTTAAAGAAGAGGATAATAATTTCACCAGTTCTCACTTTACCAACTAGTGGGAAAGGATTTGGGTTCTATAGTGATGAGTCAAAAAAGGGCATAGGTTTTGTACCCATTCAAGATGATAAAGTGATAGCATATACCTCCCTCTAATTAATGATCCCAAAGCAAAAATACCAAACACATGATCTAGAATTGACTATAGAGATCTTCACATTAATGATTTGGTGGAATTATCTCTATAGGGAGAACTATGAAATATATACATATCATAAAAGAAACAAGTATATATTCACATAAAAGTATATGAATTTGAGCTAATGGAGGTGGTTAGAGTTGATCAAGGATTATGATTGACTAATACATTACCATTTTGAGTTGGAGAACTAAGTGGAAGACGATCTGAGTAGAAAGGATCATACAACCCTATCCATGATGAAGATTTAAAGGGTTAAAAACTTCTTGGTCATTCAAAGGACAAAAAGTGGAATAATAAAATGATCTTCATCTAACCATGATTAAAAAATTGATCATCCATCCATATTAGAGATGATCAAGTGGGCCCAAATAAATGATGATGAGCTATCAAAAAATGAAGTAAATATTCCAAAGTTCAACTTTACTAAAGATAGATTTTTAATGTTTGAAACTCAGATGTGTTTTCCATAAAAACCAAAGATAAAGAGGGAACTTATGGATGATTTTAATTTCTCATAATTATTTATTCTTCCAAGAATAACTATTATATTTAGATATCTAAAGAAAAAATTATGGTGGGATAACATGAAGGGGAAGATTTTATAATTTTTATCTTGATTCTTGGTATGCCAATAAGTTAAGAAAGAAAAACAGAATTCTAAGGGTATGATGCAACTATTTCCCACAAAATTATGTAAATGGTAAAACATAACCATATATTTCATAATAAGAATCCACAAGACATCTAAAAAATAACACCAATTGGGTGGTAGTCGATCAACTTATAAATTCAGTGCATTTCATTGTTATAAAAGAAGATTTACATCTTGAACAACTCACTAAGAGATATATAAGAGAAGTGGTAAGAATTTATGGAGTTCCACTCTCCATTGTATCTGGTCAAGATCTAAGGTTTACCTCATGGTTCTAGAGAATCCTTCATCAAGAGTTGGATATAGAGTTTTGTTTCAGTACTTCTTATCACCCTAAAACAGATTGCCATTCTTAAAGAATCGTTCAAACTCTAGAAGATTTTATGAGAACTTGTTCAATGTATTTAAAAGGATTTTTTATTATAACCATCCCCTAGTGGTTTTCTCATATAAAAACACTTTCAATTATATAATTCAAATGGCACCTTATGAGGCTATGTATGGGAAGAGTTGTGGAACTCTAACATGATAAGATAAATGAGAGGACCAGTTTGGGATATACCTAACACTGATAGGGGGGGTGAATCAGTGTTGGGGACTTTTCAAACCAATTCCAACTTTTATCCCTGTACCTATTGACTTGTTAAGATCTTGATTCTCTTATTCTCTTTTTCCTGTCGCATGCAATAATAGAAAGCAGTAAAAATATGCACACGATATTTTTACAAGGTTCACCACTCAATAAGAGTAGCTACGTCCTTGCCATGCATGGGAATGATCAGTGCATGGATTATCCACTATAATGTAAAATGTTGTTACAATGGAGTGGCTAGAAAAACAATCCCTTAGCCAGTGTGAGTCCCTACACTTTGGAGGGGGGTGGGAAACAATCCTCTTCCCTGGACTGGTGATGACCTAGTCCAACTTGCAGCCTCTAGATATTTCTTTATACTACCTATGGAGACAGTCTTCTTCCTTCTTGATAAGGTAGGTTCTGCTCTTGATCTATTTCAGTGCTCTTCACTTGATTACTTGTAAAGCAGTAGGCAAGAAATTATGTTCTTTCTTTCTCTTCTTCTCTAGTGCAAGAACCAACTGCACTAGTTATTCTTCTTTCTTCCTCTTAGTGCAAAAACTGTACTAATCTTTTTCTTTCCTTAGCAAGAATCACATAAACCAATGTGATTATTCAATCACTGAGGATCCGCTCACAAATCATCATCTGAATTTAACTGCCCTGAACAATTTTCAGCATTCAATTGGGTATACTCTGTTATTCTTCTTCTTCTCTTCCTTTTCTTTGACATAGTAGAATATGGAATGGCACTACAGTGTCTTAATCTCTTTCTTCAGTTCTCAATACCAACACATAAGTGTATCAGTATACAAAATTCTTCCTTCGTGTAGATATGAATTCAGTTGAAAATCAAGTTCTTCTTCACTTCTCAATGCACAATGAGAGTGTTAAACACCAATCGTGTGAGTGCGGTTCTACTTCTCTTCGTGATACCGAATGTTTCACAGTACTTCCTTCTTCGCAAAGTCTCTTCGAGAGTGCTATACACCTGTCAAAGGCCTGCGGCACCCTCAAATTTTTCGCGCAATCTTCTAGGTGTCTTGTGTGTAAAATTCAAGCCTTGCGCGTAAAAACACCTTTTGGCGCGAAAAACCCTTTTCGCGCAACCCCTTTTTTCACGCAGAACTTCCCTTTTTCGTGAAACACTTTCTTTTTTGCTCAACACTTATTCTTTTCGCGCAATACTCTATACTTCAATTTTTCCGCGCGTCAGAGCTCGGGATTTGTCTATGTGTCGAGTCTCTACTAATGAGAGGGGTTCACCTCATATTTATAGGCATTTTTGACCTTGCGCGTAAAACTATCTCTGACTTCTTCAGATTACGTGCACCTTCCTGGATTTTTCATGCACCTCATGACTTTTCCATTTTTCATCATTCTAATCATGAATACACTCTTGCATGTAAAACATCAAACCAAAATTTTTTGCACAACCAATTTTCCCGCGCACAAGTCTAATGTTCCATGCACCTAGCGCAAACATCTCCAATTTTTCACGCACCTCTTACCTTTTTCATTTTTAGACTTTCTAATCACAATTCACTAATTGCGCGCAAAATTCCACACCGCGTTCCATATTGCGTTCAAACCCAATCTTTCCTGCGACATCATATTTCGCACACTGCTCCAATCTTTCACACATTTCATGCCTTTTCCAATTTTCGAGCTTCTGATCTCGAAACACCTTTTGCGCGAAAACTTCATTCCTCTATTTCGCGCACCACCCCAATATTTCGCGCAACCTTCATTTTTCATGAAGCTCGTTGATATTATGCGCACAAATTTATTTTTTGTGCATCCCACTGATATTTCGTGCATCCCACTGATATTTCACGCATCCAGCTACTATTTCGTGCACCGCTTTATTTTTTCGTGAAACTCGCCAAGGTTTCCGTGCACTCCATGCCTTTTGTGCCGCCCCCAGATTGTCCATTACTTTGTCATTTCTCTCTTCACTGCTTCCCATAACCATTCTTCAGCATTCATCACGATCTCCACTATCGTGATATATATCCTTTTATAGATCAGCTTTAGCATCGTCAGAGTTACAATGAGAAGTACTGAAACATCCCATCTTCCCGCAACATCATTCCTTCCAATCAAAACTATATATGATTGGCATCATCATTTCTCCCCCTTTCCTTTATAAGGCTTGCATCACAAGTTCTCCTAACTTATATTATTTTTGAAATACAAATCAGAAAAGCATCCTCTGATTTAGTCCATTCTTTTTGGAATATGAATTCCAAAGTACTTCTTTCAGCCTCACTTCAAATCCTCAATTCCTTTTGGAGTGTTAATTCCAAATAACTCTAATCATCTCTCTTCATCCAAAAGTGTAGTCTTGATGCTTCTTCAAATACCTTCAATGTTGTAGACAATTTATCACCTTTGATACATGTATTTGAAACTTTAAGAACAGTGCAACAATCATCTGATTTCAAGGAAATGTGTAATTCATGACCTTCTTAGAATGACAAGTCCTTCCACACTCTCTCTTATTCTTTAGCCATCATTCTCCACATCATTCAAATCATATGATTATTTTCTACAAGTAAGCTCTTTCATGGTTATCATGCAATCATGAAGCATTGCATGGTCTTCTTTAAATCCTCATTCTTCTGCAATCATCCTCAGATGGATGATACCTCGCCATTCTTCATTGTTGTAAACAATGTGTCACCTTTGACACAAGTTCTTTGAACTTAGGATCAGTTCAACAATCGTCTGAATTGATCTTATTAGAGAATTGCTCAGGTATGACATCCAATTCTATGATTCCATAACAATTCTCCAGGAAACCTCACTTCATCCGATCTCTATTAACTTTGGAGTTCTTCTTCATATCCTTCTTCATTTTTACCAGCATTGACAACTGTTGACAACAAATACAATCTTCAAACACAAAGTGGTCCCAACAATAAAGTTATAGAGTGAAATTTGATGGGACTTGGTCTTATCGAATATATGTTAGATGAGTTTCAATCTATTCATCATTATATATATATATATATATATATATTTAAAGGTTGGGGTCAAAGCCTCATTTATTATTAAATCAAAGAAAATACCTCTTTAACTGGGTAGAGGGAGACCCATTACATAGCCCGAAGGCCTAGTGGACAATTATCCCATTACATGACCTATAGGCCCAATTTTTTGGCCCAAGACCCATTCTGTGAATAGTATTGCTACAGTACCCCCCCCCCCCGCCTACTATAGTACCACATAGTACCCACCGCCGCTATAGTGCTCTGCCGCCACTATAGTGACATGCCACCACTACAGTGCCCGTCGTTGCTACCATACCGCCGCTACTACAGTATGCTGTAGTACTACTACAATACCTGTGCCCAATGGATTTTGAACCCCCATTTTTCATGTAGGATTATGGAGTGCTTACCACTAAGCCAAACCCCAACAACTTTTTTTTAAAGGTTGGGGTCGAAGCCTCATTTATTATTTAAAGCAAAGAAAAGACCTCTTTTAACTGGGTAGAGGGAGACCCATTACATAAACCGAAGGCCCAGTGGGCATTTAGCCAATTACATGGCCCGTAGGCCCAAATTTTTGGCCCGAGGCCCATTATGTGAATAAGGAAAATCTTATTCCAAGATATATCGACCCCTTTGATATCCTTGATTGAATCAGAGCTATAGCCTATTGAATATCACTCCCACCTAACATATCTCAAGTACATGATGTGTTTCATGTATCCCTTTTATAAATTACATACCAAACCACTCACATGTAATAAATCCATAGTTGGTACCCTTGGAAAATGATCTTTCATATGATAAGAATCTGGTGAAGATATTAGATTATGTAGAAAAGGTTCTATAAAACAAGATATCTTACTAGGTCAATGTTTTATAGGGGAACCACAAGTTTGTCGAAGCAACTTGGGAACTATAAGAGGTGATTAAAAATAAGTACCCTCATCTATTTTAGTATATGAAATGAAATTTTTAGGGTTACATTTCTAAAGGGGGAGAATGTAATGAACCAAACTTTTATAAATTAAATTCCCATTTAAAATGAATAAATAACTTATTAAGTAATGTAGTCATATAAAACACATGCACTACTTTGGTTATATTGTAATGTTATAGCATGTAAATTTTAAAATACCATTAAGTATCATAACAATTTATAATATAGTCATTTTATAGTGATCATTAAGATCAGTATATTAAGGGTTATGATAAAATCCAATTGAAATAGATAGAATAAGTGACGGTCTCGACCAGTAGGATTGTACCCTAAAAAGCCCATTTATCATTGCTTCTATGGGAGATGGAATCATTGGGATTTTCCCTTGTCCAGGAAAATTCCAAGATTCAACATCAAAATAATGAGCGGAACCGTTTATGAGATAAGTTCAATCTTTTCAAGATCAAGTCCCAAACCTTGTTCATCAAACCACTCTAAGAAAGTATCACCATCGCACACCATACCCTTAGGGAATATGTAGGTGTAATGAGGGGTCATGTGTCAAGACCCTAACAGTATGAGTTTTTATATTTTTATTTTAAATTAAATAATTATTATATTTTTATTTATTACTTTATATATTATTATATAATAATTTTGATAAAAATAATATTTTGATACAAATAATTAAAAATTATATATTTGGGAAATATATAGTTTCCATTAGGACAATTTTTTTTATAAATTTAAGAATTTTTTAAATAAATTATATTTTAATAAAATTTTATTATTAAATAATATTTATTTAAATATAAATGATAATATAATTTAATGAAGTCCAATGTAATTTTTATATGGGTCAAAAAATTGTTAGTATCTTAAAAACTAGTACTTTTATGTAAATAAATATTTTCATTTAAAAGTGAAAATTCTCATATTTAGGAGATTATTTTGATAAAATAAATATTCTTTATGAAATAATTATTTTTAAATTATTAAATGGTGAATTTTTTATAATTTTATGAGAAAATGGAATTTTTGGGTAAAAATTAAATACGGTATAAATATACATTATGTATTATGACAACATAAAAGTAAAAAAGTGATGTAATAAACACTATAAAGAGTATGTAGGACCAAAATTTTGTTTCCCCTTAAAAATAATGTGATTTTTATGTGATTTTATTAATTTTATAATCCTTTAAAGAATCCTTCAAGACCTAAATTATATTTTAATATGTTAAAATCAATTCATTATGAACACAACTAACTTCTACATCACCAATGGTATTATTTTATTGATTTTGGTTCTTAGAATTATAAGATATTTAAAACCACTCCTATGGAAGAAACCATGGGAAAATCATGGTACGGTTTAATGTTTTGATTATTTTATTATATAGAGTCCAAAACCTAAGTTTAGAATATAATAATGAATTCCCCTCTCTTTTGCAATAATGATGACCCAAAATATCTCTCATATTAAATAAGAACCCATTAATTATTCACTCTCCCTATCTATCTATCTCTCTAAATACCTCCCAAGGTGTTCCCAATCTCTTATGGATCTCCTCCCATTCTTTTAGAAGCGCCCTCTCAAGGTAGGGGATCATCTCCTCCTATTTATTCAAGCACTTTCTTTGTATTGTACCATTTTATTTCCAATTTTTCATATATTAATATGTTGTTACACATACCTCTTACTATCATTATGATTTACAAGAAGGATATACCCCTTCCACTCTCATTAAACCCTTCCATGAATCTTTATGTACACCTCTTATGCTGCAGAAATTATCCTATAATTTCCCATGCCCAACATTTGTATAGTGAATACCCATACCTATTTACACTCAAGGGAATTAACCTAGTTGTACCTATCCTTAATTGATTGTGTAATTCCATGTATATAATCCACACTCCTTAATCATGGGATTAAAAGTGTTGAAATATGATCTTATGTTCTATGATCTGTGTGGCACCCAAATGAATGTACATGATATGAATATAATGAGCAGGCCTAAAATTATATAGCCCCCCAATGTATTGGGTAGTGTTTTATCTCATGAAATACTATTTATGGTTCATGGTAGGTTATCCTAATGACAATATATTATGATGTCTTGGTGTTTATCCTTGAATTATGTTTATGGTGTCATTTTTTTTTATTGCAACAATATTAGGTTGTCTTAATGTGATCGTATTATATCATGTTTTAATGTTAATGTTTATGATCAACACCTCTATTATTTCATCTTTATATTCCTCTTGACTCACATTATTTACTTTCATAATGTTATTCTTTGATTAATCCCTTACTAGGATTTAAATCACACCCATTTCTTATATATGTCCCCAGGTTATCCAGTTTAGTATTAGAAAATCAATGGAATATAATGGCATATTTTAGAGTATTTAAATAATTTTTTTATACTCATGACAAGTATATTATTCTACAAACCTAATTTTGAAAATACACTTGGAATCACAGTCTTCTAGTATTGTATTATGTTTTTTATGTAATAAATTATGAATTAAAGTCTATAAAAGGCATGGGTTGTCATAGGAAGTGTCTCTGACTCTCATAAACAATATTCTCCACACATATCTTGAATCATTAATCATAGTGTTCATTAATTAAATCCTTATCTACTCACAAATCATAGATCAGTATGATAGACATATTGAGATAGTCCTAAGTACACTTTGAGCACATCAGATTTATGTAAAGTTGTGGATGTGTAATTTTGTATTCTGGAGGTTAAATTCTTGGGAAATGTTGTTTCTGAGATAGGTATATCTGTGGACCTGTAGAAATTAGAGGCAGTGATATCCTGGAAATGTCCCTAGAACATGTTAGAGATTAGGATTTTATGGGTTTATGGGGATAATACCAATTTTTTATCGAGGACTTCTCATGTTTATCAACATCCATGATAGCACTAACGAAGAAGGGAGTGAATTTTTAGTGGTTGAAATGGTGTGATGGGGAATTCTATGAGATAAAGAGTATGTTAACTATAGATCTAGTGTTGATTATTCTCATTCTAGGGATAGGTAATGGTGTATACTATGATGCATCAGTCATAGGATTGAGATCAATACTGATACATATGGAGCATGTACTAGCATATAGGTCATGTCAGTTGTAACCCCATGAGAAGAATTGTCATACCCATGACTTGGATCTTCTAGTAATGGTACATTCTTTGAAGTTTTGTAAACACTGTCTATTCAGTGATAGGTTTATTCTCTATACATACCACAAGATCCTTTGTTATATCTTTACACAATGGGACCTCAATTTGAGGTAGGGGATCTTCATAGAGTAATTGAATATGTTTGATTTTGATATGGACTATGCACTAGGTAAAGGTAACATCATTATAGATGATCTTATCCATAAGACACAGGTAGCCTAGGATCTAGGAAAATTTCCTTTAGAGGAACAGTGGCGCTTGATGAGTTTGTTAGCTGATTGGAGGATGGATTCTCCCAAGGACTAGGGATCGATGGCATGTTCCCCATTAGTGATCACTTATTCATTGGTGGACCAGGTAAAGGCTAGTGGGAAATCTAACCCAAAGTATGATGTGATGCGGGAACAACAAGAAAGTGGTGACCTGATACTTAGAAGTTCATTGGACAGTGAGGATGTGATCCTATTATATGGGAGAGTTTTAGTCAATTCATTCATCAAGTAAGAGCTAATGAGAGACTTCCAATCCTCTAGGTGGGTGGTACATACTGCAGTAACAAAGATATATCATTTCTTGAGGTAACTGTTTTGGTGTCCAGGGATGAAGTGGTACTTTTCCAAAAAAAAAATCCCAATGCCTTACCTTCCAGAGGATAAAGGTTGATCACCAGCATCCTTGTGGTTTTCTCTATCCACTTCCCTTGTCTATGTGGAAGTAGGATTATGTTACGATGTACTTTTTGATGGGTTTACCTAGAACCCTAACGATTCGTGATATTAATTGGGTGATTTCCAATTGGTTAATGAAATTTTCTCATTTCTAATTGATATGTGAGACTCACTCTATAGATGATCTTATAAAGCTATATATTTTTGAGATAGTATGCTTGTATGGAGTTCCCTTGAAAATCATATCTTATAGAGATGCATGTTTTATATTGTGATTTTGGTGGTCTTATAAAAGGTCGTAGGTACTTAGATGAGATTGAGCACAATGTACCATCCCTATATAGATATACTATCAGAGCAGACTATTTGGATATTAGAGGATATGCTCTAATTTTGTGTTATTAACTATAGTGGATATTGGGATAATAATCATTCCTTGGTTGATTTCACATACAATAAAAGTTTCCCATATTTTATTGAAATGGAAGATTATGAGGATCTTTATGGTAGGTCTTTTTGTTCACTACTTTGTTACCATGAGTATGGTGAGGTAGCAGTTGTTGGGACCATTATGGTACAAGAGACCTCTGAGTGATTTTAGTTGATTAAAAAGAGGTTTATCAAAACTTAGAGTAGGAATATATCTTATGATGCCTGCTAGAGGAGACCTTTGGTGTTTTTTTTAGGTGGAAAAGTTTTCTTAAGATTGACTCCTTGGTTAGAACATAGATGTTTGAGAAAGGAAGGGAAGATAGCCTCATGTTATTTGGACCCTTTGAGATCATTGGATGTGTTGGAATAGTGGTGTACCGTCTAGATCTTTCCTCTTGATATTAATGTATGAATGATGTATTTTATGTGTCACAGCTTTGGAGGTGCATGCCTAATCCCATGAATATCATCAACTATAAGAATGTTGATCTAGAACCTAATGCATCCTATGAGGAGTGCCCGATGTTGAATGTAGACCAGAGTAATAAAGTATTTCAAGGGAAGTTGGTTACACTTATATAGATTATATGGAATCATGGATTAATCCAGGAGGATACTTGGGAGTGGGAGGAAGTTGTTTGGGCTCAGTGTACCAAGCTATGTGAGAAGGATGCCTAGAGACATTTTTTGTAGGTGAGAAGTCCTTAAAGGGGGAAAATATAATGGGATCATAGTTTTTAGGTGCATTAGAGTTTAATTTCATTCTTTAGTCTTATATTGTTAATAAATTAATTCATTTGGATGAGTTATGATGGTTTTCATATGGTTTCAAATAGTTTTTTAGTCCTTTTTAAGGATCCATGGTTATCGCACAGTTTGTCCAAACCATCTAGATTCTAAAGGAAAACATGAAACTAGATGTAGTGGCTCTGGGTGTATTTCATGCTTATGACATACGATTAGAAAAATTGTGTGGCCTCACCAGAAAAAACATGCAGAATGATTGAGTGGCCAATAACATAGTTATAGTGTGGTTTATCAAATTGTTCTACCAAACCATGTACCTTTTCCAGAAGCTTATAAAGGGAACATGGTTAGTTCACAATTTTTCAAGAAGTACGTCCAAACCATGAACACATAAAATTAATCATATGAATTCACTTTTAATTTTAATTTAAAGTCTATTTTGACTCATTCTTCTCTGTATAATAATCCATCTCAATTTCTGAGACTCCACTAACCTTACCAAATGAATTCTTCTCCTAAAATGACTGATTACAGTGCATCCAAGTTGGTTTAAGATCTAGAATTGAGTTCTTTGATTTAAAACCCACCATTTTCATCTTTCTTTATGATTCACCTATTTTCCATTGAATAAAATCATAGATTTAGCATGTCATTTCCTGATCTATGGATTCATATGACAACTAACAATGAATTATTGAATCGTTGCTATAACGGTGGAGGTTTTGATGTGTCAATGACATCCCTTTTTATTTAAGCTAAATTCCTCATGTATGGTGGATGTTTCCAAGTAATTCATTATAGATCGATCGTCATGAGACCTTATTCTTATTTAATCTCATATTGAATCTATTTTCCATTAATTGAATAATTATGGATCAATGTTCAATTTCTAGACTCAAGGTTATATTCTAGAATTGAAGAGGAATCCACAATCTATTCTTAAATCAACAACAAGTCTGGTGAATTGATTACATATCCTTCTAAATACCACATAATTGGTTTTGTTAGAGGAATACTTAAGGTATGTGATCCTAGAACTACCATTCTTAACATATAATCTTCTTGGTTCTCCCTTCATAATATCTTCTTTTTTGAACTGGAACATGAGTTAGGAATCCTTGATGTGTGAGCCTGTTCTCAGTGGGTCTGTGTCGTGGTTTGGTCTTATATACTTTGATGAATCTTGGGGTGATTATTTAAAAACCTTGAGGTAGGAAGTTCCTTATGATTTGGGGATCTTGTATACACTTGTTTCCATGATATGATTCTTGTGTTGTCTTTTTTTTCATGCTTGAGTGTGATCGCATGTGGGTGTGTGTGTGTAGCCCATGAGACCCATTTATGATGATCGATGCCATAAGTATACTTTTATATCGTTTTTTATGTTTGATAATGATCACATGTACTTGTTTTTAGTGTCATGTGATTTTGGACCTGATGAAATTCTAAAGGAATTTTAATTTTTCATTTTTAGATGGTATGTATTGTAAACTAAGCTTTGGAATGTAAATATGAGTTTTGTAACACTTAAAGTATTGTTTTTAGACTTGTTTTAAGGAGAGATAGGTTACTTGAGAGTTATAACATGTTTTGAGAGCATTGGGATCTGAAACATCAAATCAGGAAGAACTGGTCGGGGTGCATGGTTTGTCTGAAACCATGTGGCCCACCAAGTGAAACCATGTGGCCAATCCAATGGACTTGGTATAGTTTGGTCTAATCATGTGAGAGGATCCTCATAGTCATGAAAATTGAAATAGAACTTGGATAGTGGAGACATTCATGGTTTATGCACAGTTTCCCAAACTGTACACATGAACTGTGTGACCTCCCTCCTTAGGCAGTAGCTTGAGCACGATTGTCACAACATTTGACCAACTGTGCGGCCAAACCATGCACCTCATTAAAGGGTTTGAAATTATCCTTTTCCCATATTTTATTATATTATCATCCTCTTCTATTATTCCATGCTTTCAACCTCTCCCCTCTACTCAAGCTTCCCTTTGGCCTCCTCCCAGGTATGGAGATAACAGAAAGTGCCCAGTCGGAGTATTGTATCACTGATAGGGGGAGAGGGTGAATCAGTGATAATATTTTTCTTTTATGTTTCTTTTCAATTGAAAAAAACCCTTGCCTCTTATTATATATTTCAATTCCCTACTGATAAACAAACTCAACACACATCCAAAGGCACACAAATATTTACAAGGTTCGCTATTCAATAAGAATATCTACGTCCTTGGTATGGTTTGGAAATGATCCAAGACCATACAATCCACTAAAAATCAATCCTTGTATTATAAAAAGTAGGATGTGACCTTTCACTCATGTAGCACTATGAAACAATCCTACTAGTGCGTGTGCACCCTCTTAGCACAATAGTGCAATACAATTGTTTTGTAACAACTCATGTTACTTGCGCTTCTTTTCAATTCAACAAATATATTAAAATTTTAATAAAATTCATCAATTCATTACCCATAAGAAAGGTAATAACTAACTAGAATTTGTTATGAAACACTGAGTTTGATTCCTCTAAGTATGATTCTTTCAAAACAAAGATCCCAGTCTAATTATTTCAAAACAAAGCTCCCAGTCCGATTTTCAAAACAAAGCTCCCAGTCTGATTCTTTCAAAACAAATCTCCCAATCTGATTTTCAAAACAAAGATCCCGGTCCAATTTTTAAAACAAAGATCACTGTCCAATTTTTTTATAGAAAACAATAGATTAGAATCAAAACCACTTTAATTCCCAAATAAAATTTTCAAGACGAAAGAATGCGAATGAATCAACAACACCCAAGAAAATTGTCAATATGAATGGAATTGGTCTCTTCTTCTCTCTAGAATCCTGGAGCCTCTCTCTTCTATAGTGAACAGTGCAAGCGTACGCAAAGTAAAATGTAATTGTTTCCCTTTTATAGGTGACTCAAAACATGTTTAGGTGGGAATCCTTAAACACTTTACCACTCACATAAATTCCTCCAAATCTGATTTTCACCTGAAATCTTGGAGAAATTATGACTTTGTCAACGCTTCTCGATTATTCTCGAATCTTATATAATCTTCATATCTTATTTTCCAAACTCCCATTTCAAATGTCAATACGATTACAAATGATGAGAAATACATGGGTCTGAATTTGATTTTCTCATGATGATTTCTTCAAAACAATCATTGATACCATACCAATTGAATGTTTTTGAATAAATAAACTTATCCACTTGAGATACAATCACTCTTTTAAATGAATGTATCCCCCTTTTCAACTCATTCATCTATCTCCACTTTATTTTCTTTTCTCTTGACCCTCTTGAGAAAACACATCATAACATTTAAAAAATAGGGCTTGAATCATTACTAACTTCATGAATTTGAATTCATTGAGGATCAACTTTAGCATCGCCTGACTTCAATTGGAAAGTATTATAACTTTCCATTCATTCCTTCTTCTTTCTTTTCATCTCAACCCAAGAATGATCTTTTCTAAATAAAAATGGTCAGGATATTATTATCCTGAATACGATCATATCTGGTTATGATAATTCTGGTTATGATCATTCTGGTTACGATCGTCCTGAATATGATCATTCTGGTTACAATCATTCTGTATACGATCATTCTGGTTACGATCATTCCGGTTACGATCATTATGGATATGATCATTCTAGTTACGATCATGCTGGATATGATCATTCTAGATATGATAATTATGGATACAACCATGCTGAATATGATACAATACAATCTAAAAATGATGATTCACCTAAGTATGATGCAATAAAATTAAAAAAAAACATCTTCCCAGATACGATACAATACAATATGATATTATTCATTCTCAATCGACACCATCTCATTCCTTTTCTTCTACCGCGATACGATTGTTTTGAAAAAACAATCGGTGTATCATCTTCCTTTGGCATCACCTTTTCTATCATCACCACCTATTCAATCGGAATCACCTCTATATCGGCACCAACTTTCATCGAAAACACTTTTTATCGGAATCACATTTCCATCAGTACCACTTTCATCGGCACCAACTTTCCATAGGTACCACTTTGATCGGCGCCACTTTCAATCGGCATAACCTTTCCCATAGACACCACTTTCATCAGCACCACCTTTCCATCGGTACCACTTTCATCGACACCACATTTCCATTAGTACCACTTCTTTTATGTTTTTTTTGAAAAAAAAATTGAATACAATTATTTTCTGATTGTTTTGAAAAACAATCAGAATACAATTCTTTTCTGATTGGCAGCATATCTTTCACCCCCTTTCCTTTTATCAGGATTGCATCACAAGTTCTCAATAAAACTCATGATTTATATAAAATAAAAATTAGCAAAGCATATTCACAATTAAAACACAAGTTTCACATTGGTTCCAGTGTGAAACTGATGAAAATTCACTTCCAACATGATAAATTCTCCTATGAAACTGATTCTTCTTGAAACTGATCAAATATTTTAAAAAACAAAATCTCAAAACAATTGTTTCCAAAACAAATTGAAGTGAATTATTTTCTTCAAAAAAAAATATTGACAAAAAAAGGAAACTCTTGAAACCTTCATCACCTTCATCGTCAGCTTGGTCCCAAAAATATCCCCCATTGGATTTTTTTTCATCCAAGTTTCATAAATCATTGAACATTGTAACCTCAATAAATGGATTACATATCAACAATTCTAAGCCTACATGAGATAAATCATTATAGGAAATAAGAATCATTAATAGTAAAACCATGCTATCCAAAAATATCATGACAACCTCTTTCTTTTCTCTTTCTTTTATTCATTCTACCTAGAAAACAATTCAATTTATTTTCCTATAACCACTCTAACAAACAATTAGAATAGATCACACACTAAACAATGTTGAATTCACAACCTACCCACAAATCTCTCTTTTGTGAAATATATTTATGAAACAAATCAATTCTCCCCCTTAAAAAAACAATCCAAATGTAAGATGAGAGAGGGGACATATACACACACCTAAACCTTGAAGAGAAAGAGGTTGGACACCCATGTTCAACCTCATTTTTTAGAATCATTCCTTCAATAAAGGTTTTGTGAAAATATCAGCAACTTGTTCCAATGATGGAACATACTCCATATTCAATTCATTCTTCTCCACATGCTCTTTGATGAAATGATATTTTATATCAATATTATTTGAACAAGAATATTTCACTAGATTCCTGGTGAGATTAATTGTACTTTGGTTGTCACAACACAAGAGAAAGGGTAACTTCAATTCTACAAGTAAATCATCCAATTGTGTTTTTATCCACATAAATTGAGTAGTGGATTGAGTAGCAGCAACATATTCAGCTTTAGACGTACTGAGATTTACTGAGTTTTATTTCTTCAAATGCAAACTGACACAATTCTTTCCCAAAAACAATACACCACCAGATGTGGATCTTTTATCATCAACATTTCCTACCCAAACTGCATTAGAATACCCAAATAAATCAATACTATCTAATCTGCAATACCTGATTCCTAATTATTTTGTTTCTCTGATGTATCTGAGAATTATTTTTCTAGCAATAATATGTGATTCTCTTGGAACACTCTGAAATCTTTCACATAAGGTAAAAACATAAACAACGTCGGGTCTTGAGGTAGTCAAATACAATAGACTTCTAATGAGCTTCTAATACTCTTTTTGGTCAACTTATTTTCCTTCTCCATCTTTACTCATATTTATTCCCACTAAAATGGGTGTGGAAACAGGTTTTTAATTTTACATTCCAAACATCTTGAGAAGTTATTTTTCATGATTTTCTTGGGAAAGGAAAATGTATTCTTTCTTTTGCTGGATTTGTAACCCAAGAAAGTATTTCATTTCTCCTAGCATGGAAATTTCAAATAAATTATTCATTTCTTTAGAAAATATTTCACATCTTTCTTCATAATTCCTAGAAAATATAATATCATCAACATAAAAAATTACGATGAGGGAATACACTTGACTTTCTATGATGTAAAGATTGTTATCCACCCTTCCTTTTTTAAAATTCATCTCTCTTAAGCATGTATCCAATTTGGAATACCATTCCCTCAGATATTATTTTAGGCCATACAAATCCTTTTTCAATCTACACACATAACCTTAATCTTTTCCAATACCAAATCCACAAGGTTGTTCAATATAAACCTCTTCTTCAAGATCACCATTTAGGAATGCATATTTAACATCCATTTGAAAGATCTTATAGCATCATTGTGCAGTAGTAGCAAGAAAAATTATGACTTTTTAAGTCTTACCACTGGAGAAAAGGTTTCATCAAAATCAATACCCTCAATATTTGAATACCCTTTGCAAACCAATGTTTCTTTGTTTCTTATAACTTCACCTTTTTCATTCAGCTTTTTCTGGAAACCCCATTTTTTTCCAAGGATGATTTTTTTCTTTATTAGGTATGAGTTTTAATGTATTATTCTTTTCAATATAATCCAATTCTTCATTCATGGATTGAACCCATTCCGAATGCTCAAAAGCTTCTTTCACATCATTTGGTTCCACTTTTTAATACAAAGAAGTGTGTGTAATGGAATTGGTTGTTCTTCTTGTTTGAACCTTATGATTTTTATCACCAATTATATTATGTGTTTCCACATGTTTCCTCATCCTTGGATAAGATTTTATATTATCTTCCTCATCATTGGAAATAGCTGAGTCTGATTATTCACCTTTATTAGGATTACAATAATTTGTATCCTTATTAGAATTATCTTCTTCAACTTTCCCAACTTCTTTATCTTCATGGACATGTTTATATTTCTTAGAGCTTTCAATAAATTTTACATCAATTGTATCAATAATTATTCATGTTTATTTGTTAAAGCATCTATATCCTCTTCCTTCCGAAGTATAGCCAAGAAAGATTACATCCTCACCTTTCTGCTCAAACTTACTATAGTTTCCACCTTTCTTCTTTATAATAAAAGGAATCCAGAAAACTATAAAGTGATTCAAAATTATAGTTTTTCCATAAAACAATTCATATAGAGTCATACCTGATTGAGGCCTATAGAAACAATAGTTCTGAATATAAATAACAGTACTCATGTCTTGCCTCAAAAAGTAAGGATAAAGGCCATGCTCAAGAAACATGGTTCTTCCCATTTCCACTAGTCTTCTATTCATTCTTTCAGAAACCCCATTTTTTGGGGAGTGTATAGAGATCTGTACTCATGCATAATTCCATTATTCTCAAGATATTATTCAAACTCTTCACTTTTTTATTCACCACCATTATCAGTTCTCAACTTCTTCACAAAATACTCACATTCCTTTTCATCTTTTCTTCTAAAACTTTTAAACATTTTCAAAGCATATGATTTTTGTTTCATCTACATAAAACAAGTAATGAGAGTAAAATCACCAATAAAATTAATGAAGTACTTATCTCCATGTTTTGGTTGTTTTCTCATTGGCCCACATATATCAAAATGGATCAGCTCTAGGGGTTGTTTTGAACAAATATCAACCTTCTTATGCACAACATTTGTAATATTTACTTTCTATAAGATAGTGAAACACCAATTTATTCGTCTTGGAAAATCAATAATGTATCAAAAACTATCTATTTTAGATAACTTGCTCGTTCTTCTATGACATATATGTCCAATCCTTTTATGCCATAACTGATTCTCTTTCACTATACTCATGTAACAAGAAGTTTTCTGAATCACCAACCTGAAACAAATTTCCTTTTGTATGTTGGCATATTATAATAATCTTTCCATCTTCTTAACTCTTTAAAATAAACCCATATTTCTTAAAGATAACCTTATTACCCTCATTACATAGTTGTGAGACACTTAGCAGGTTCTGTTTCTACCCATCAACATACAATTTTTTCTTAGACTTTATCTTTTCTTTTCCAATAATGGTTGACCCAACACCTTTGAATTTTAGTGATTCATCATTGCCAAATTTCATTATACCTTCTTTATAATCTTATACATCTTTCAACAGTTTCATTTCTCCTATCATTTGATAAGAACACTCACTATCAAGTATCTAGGTTCGTTCTCCTTTCATGGATTTTAATATAGTTTCAACAACAAGTGCCTTTTCTCCATTCACTTCATTATTCTCCTTCGGATTTTGAGGATTGAGAATATTTTGCTGAGCCAGTAACAAAACAATACATCTTTTTTCAAGGTTTATATGTTTTTCACATCTTTCACAAATACTTTCTAAGGGTAGGAACCTATTTTTGATCTTCACTTCATTATTTTCAGATTTATTCAAGACAACCTTCTCATTTTTCTTTCTTTGAGGAAATAGACTCCCCCTAAATATCTTCCTTTCATAACCTATGGGATAATTATAATGTTTTTGATTGAACCAACACATACTTTTTGTGTGCCTAAATCCCCCACAATACCAGCAATACCCATAGAAAGAGTATTTTCCTCTGAAACCTCCATACTGATCAGAATTATGAAAACATTTCTCAACTGTCTTCTTTTCACTTTATATTGGATTATTATTCTTATTTTCAGCCTTGATAGGATCAGAAGTATTTGAAAATTTTCTAGATCTAGATAATAAATTTTTAGACTCAGTATGTTTTGTAACTTCTGAATTCTTCACTTTGACCACATACATAACCTTCCCAGCATCCTTCTTTTTATACACAATTCCATTATTATTCTCACCCTTTAAAGGTATGTTTTATTGAACATTCTGAAGTTTCTCATTATGAGAACATTCAGAAACTTCAGTGATAGAGTTTTGGAAACTTAGACTTTTATTTTAAGCTTCAAAGAGATTTTGTGGGACAAATTCCAGCTCTTATTCTTTTGCCTTCAACTTCACTTACAAATTCACATTATGATTCTTTTCATCTTAAAAAGACTTATTCAAATCATAATTTTCTTTAACCATATTTTCTTTCTCACCTGTAAAACATTATTGGTTTCTTGAGAATTCATCTTTGAACTTTTTGTTTTTCTTTTCAAGACTTCTGATCTTTCTAAAAAATTATTTCAAATCTTATTTCAAATGCATTTCAAGATGAGTTTCTTCTTCTTCTTTAAAACTACTTATTCTGAATTATTAATCATTAAAGGTTTCAATGAAAGTATTTTTAATACCATACTCAATGGATTTTTCAGATTCAGTATCGCTCTATTCTTATTCATCATCTTTTGAAAAGAAACTTCTTCTTCCTAATTTGAAGAATTTATTTTATTTTCCTTTGTCTCCCTTTTTCTTCTACAATCTTATTGTCTTTCTTTCTTCAATATCACTATCCTATTATTTATTTCTTTGAGGACAATTAGCTAAAAAGTGACCAATACCTCCACATTCAAAACATTTCAGGGTAAGTTTCCCTTTGTATTTCCCTATACCTCTTTTCACATTTTTAGAAAACAAGGATAGGATTTTATTTAGATTTTTACATACGTCATTTTCAGAGTTAGATTCACCAGCTTCATCTTCAGTAACAATCTTCTTTGAATTTTCTTTCTTCGTGTACTTGAAAGACATTTCTCTATCAACCTTTGTTTTTATCTCCATAGCATTCTCTCTTATCATTTTATAAGTGATAAGAGTGCTATGTAAATCATTAATAGATAATGTTTTAGGATATCTATCTTCCAATAAAGAAACTTTTTCATCGAATTTATCAGGTAGGATTATCAAGATCCTTTCAACAACTGTAGAATATTTCATCTTTTCACCAAGACATCTAATAGTACTCACAATGTAATTCACCTTGGTAAATAATTCCCTAACATATTCATTCTCACCCATATTCAAATATTCATACTTCAATCTCCATATTTGTAACTTTTCCTTATTCACTTTTGTATTTCCTTCATATATGTTTTCCAATTTATCACATATACCTTTAGTTGTGGAAACACCTTTCACTCTTAAGAATTAACTTTCAGAAAGTGATGATAATATAGTATTCTTGTCCCTTCCATAATTCTCAATAAACTTCTTTTAAACTGGTGTAAGTGGAGAACTATCATCAATGGGAGGAAACCCAACTGTTGCAGCTTCAAGAACATCATAACTGATAGAAATAAGATATGGAAACATTCTATCTTTCCAGATATGATAGTTATTTACATCAAAGACCAGAATAAATTTACTGTTCACATAATTAATGTTCTCCATCAACAAAGAATAATGAAGGGAACTTGGCTCTGATGCCAATTGAAAGTACCCAGTTGGAGTATCATATCACTGAGAGGGGGAGGGGGTGAATCAGTGATACTCTTTTTTTTATGTTTCTTTTCAATTGAAACAACCTTCGCCTTCTGTTAGAGATTTCAATTCCCTGATGAGAAACAAACTCAACACGTATCCAAAGGTACGCAAAGATTTACAAGGTTCACTATTCAATAAGAATAGCTACGTCCTTGGTATGGTTTGGAAATGATCCAAGACCATACAATCCACTAGAAATCAATCCTTGGATTCCAAAGAGTATGATGTACCCTTTCAATCGTGTAGCACTATGAAACAATCCAACTAGTGCGTGTGCAACCTCTTAGCACAATAGGGTAATACAATTGTTTTGTAACAACTCATGTTACCTTCTCTTCTTTTCAATTCAACAAATGTATTAAAATTGTAATAAAATTCATCAATACCTTACCCAAAAGAAAGGTAAGAACTACCTAGAATTTTTTATGAAATACTGAGTCTGATTCCTCCAAGTATGATTCATTAAAAACAAAGTACCCATTCCGATTATTTCAAAAAAAATCTCCCAGTCCGATTTTCAAAACAAAGCACCCAGTCTGATTCATTCAAAACAAATCTCCCAACCTGATTTTCAAAACAAAGCTCCCAGACCGATTTTCAAAACAAAGCTCCCAACCCGATTTTCTGATAGAAAAAAATAGAATAGAATAGGAACCACTTAAATTCCCAAATACAATTTCCAAGCCAAAATAATATGAATTAATTGGTGCCACCCAAGACAATTTTCAATCCGAACGGAATTTATCTCTTATTCTCTCTAGAAACCCAAAGTTTCTCTCTCATCTGTATTGAATAGTGTAAGCGTACACAAATTACAATGTACTTGTTTCCCTTTTATAGGTGACTCAAAAAATGTTTAGGTGGGAATCCAAAAATACTTTCCCACTCACTTAAATTCACCCAAATCTGATTTTACCTGAAAATCTTGGAGCAATTATGACTTTGTCAACGCTTCTCGATTCTTCTCAAATCTTCTATAATATTCATCTCTTCTTTTCCAGACTCCCATTTCAAATGTCAGTATGATTTCAAATGATAAGAAATATATGGGTCTGAATTTGATTTTCTCATGCTAATTTCTTCAAAAAAATCATTGATACCATACCAGTTAAATGTGTTTGAAGAAATGCACTTATCCTCTTGAGATAAAATAACTCTTTTAAATGAATGTATCCCCCTTGAAAATTCATTCAACTATCTCCACTTTATTTTCTTTTCTATTGAACCTCTTTAGAAAACACATCATCACATTCAACAACTAGTGCTTGAATCATAACTGCCTTCATGACTTTGAATTCATTGAGGATCAGATTTAGCATCATCTGACTTCAATTAGAAAGTATTATAACATTCCATTCATTCATGATTATTTATTTTTATCTCAACCCAAGCATGATATTTTTTAAATACAAATGGTTTGGATACTATTATCTTGAATACGATCTTATCTTGTTACTATCATTCTAGTTACGATAATTCTGGTTATGATCATTCTGGTTACGATCATCCTGGATATGATCATTCTATTTACAATCATCCTGGATACGATCATTCTGGTTATGATCATTCTGGATATGATCATTCTATTTACGATCATTCTGGTTATGATCATTCTGGATATGATCATTCTGGTTTCGATCATGCTGGATATGATCATTCTGGATACGTTCATGCTGAATGCGGTATAATACAATCTGAAAATGATGATCCACCTGAGTATGATGCAATACAATCTGAAATCAAAGATCTTCCTAGATACAATACAATAAAATCTGATATGATTCATTCTTAATTGACACCATCTCATTTCTTTTCTTCTACCCGAATACGATTGTTTTGAAAAAACAATCAGTGTCTCATCTTCCATCGACATCACCTATTTCATTGGCACCACATATTCAATCAGCATCACCTCTGCATTGGCACCACCTTTCATCAGCACCACTTTTTATCGGAATCACATTTCCATTGGTTCCACTTTCATCGACACCACCTTTCTATCGGTTGTACTTCGATCGACACCACTTTCCATCAGCACCACCTTTCCCATCAGCACCACATTCATTGGCCCCACCTTTCCATCGGTACCACTTTCATCGAACCCACCTTTCCATCGGTACCACTTATTTTCTGATTGTTTTGAAAAACAATCTGAATACAATTCATTTATGATTGTTTTGAAAAAAAATCTAAATACGATTCTTTTCTGATTGGCAGCATCTCTTTCACTCCCCTTTCCTTCTATCAGACTTGCATCAAAAGTTATAAATACAACTCATGATTTATATGAAATAAAAATCAGGAAAGCATCGTCACAATTAAAACAAAAGTTTCACATCGGTTCCAGTGTGAAACCGATGACAATTCACTTCCAACATGATACATTCTCCTATGAAAGTGATTCTTCCTAAAACTGATCAAATCTTTTACAAAAAGGAATCTCAAAACAATTGTTTCCAAAACAAATTGAATTGATTTCTTTTCTTCAAAACCAATATTAAAAACAAAAGACAACTCTTGAAACCATCATCTTCTTCATCATCATCTTGGTCCCAACAATAACTCCTTTATTTGGTGTTGGAATCAAATGTTTCGAGTCTTGTTTAATGATTATTGCTAAGAGATTCAATACTCTAGGTCCCTTATCCATTTATCTCTCTATTGACTGAGTTATTGTGGTTCGAGCTAATTCACCCTTTTTAGGGTGAATGTTTGTTTCATAGATTTCTCTTGAACCAGACTGAATCAATATCGATATTGGATATGTGAATCATTCATGGTATAAGGTAGGTGGTCTATTTTCTTTCCCTTATTTTTTCTGTATTTATATGGTGTGCTATTGTTCCGCATGATGGAACTTTCTAGGGATTCCTCTTAAATGTTAAAATAGTTTCAATTAAAAGTTTTCCAATGCTTATTATGATCTTACCTGGTGGAGAATCAACCCTTTGGTTGATCACCTTGTATTGAGCCACTTTGATGGGTTTTCCTACCTTCTAGAACCATAAATACCTAAAATTAAAATTTATCAACTACCTTAGGTGTGTGGGTATCCCTTGAATAAAGGTTTTGAATAATAAATACATAAGGAAATTAATTTGGGCCCTTACCTTTTCTCTATGTTTTATGCCCTTGTTTCACACCTTCATACCTCAAGTTGTATGCCTTATATCACATGTAGAATTACCTTTCTTGTTATCCTCCTTGACTACTACCATGTTTTGTTAGAACTCCCCTTTAAGTATGTTTCTTTGTAAAAAATTACTTAAATGAATGAATTGAATTGGAATAAGAATTAAATGGTTATGATTAAGAATTTGTTTCTTAAGCCTCATGTCTTATGATTCATACTTGTTGACCTTGAATAAATGATTATAAATGATAAATTGAATTGAGATAAGGGTATAACATTGAGTTAGTATGTTAATACTTATGCTTCATGATTATGATTCATGATTATTATTCATGCTTATGCTTCATTCTTATGCTTTGTGCTTATTATTTTTTCTTTTGTTTCATGCCTTAAGCCTTATGATTTTTCAATTATGCTCCATACCATAATTATTGGCTTGAAATAAATGAATTGTCATGCTTGATTGATTTTTTGACAGATATGCCTTACCTGCTTATAGTTTAGGAGATGATAAGGGTCCCAACATAAGGACGTCATGGATGGACTCACCGTTCTTGGTATTGGAACTGTTGGACGTGATGGGATAAATATTTGGCTTGCCTTATATGGGCTCTCCAAGCGGTTTATTATAATCATGAGTGACACAAGTTCCCTATCGGAGCAACCATGGATGGTTTGGTTGGAAAGATGGTTATACCATGCCTCAAGTGATACTTGGTCACTTATGTGATATATTATGGATAGGATCAGAGGTTATTCTTACACCATGTCGAGGGAGATATGAGGGACACCTTTATAGATTTCTTGCCCAGTTTATACTTGATTCCTTATTATTAAATTATGGGAATGCTTAACTATTGTCCTAGGGACTCATCCTCCAAGTAAAATCACACACTTGGGGTCAACCTATACATTATTCCTTATTCATCATGACCCATGTATACACCTTTTCAATTTTTTATAGGCCCCCTTGGTTTGTACATCCATCTTAGGTTGAAGTAGGAGTGGTAGTAGGGTATCCAAGAGGAACTCAGACTATCATGTTTTTATTCATTTATTTAATTGTATTTATTATTATATATTATTCAATATTGCGTGAACTTAATTGATATATACACAATTTGGTGGACTAATAAGTATATCTCACACCTTTCTCATGCCTCCATTACACCGGGGTACCCAAGAAGACCTCTTGTTTGTTAATATATCAATTATTTCTTTTGTTATTCATGGTAACTGGGTGTTAGGAGAGAAGGACTAGTCCTGATCTTAGGATGCACATGGAGATAACCCTAGGATAATTTTTCACTTTTCTCTTTTTTTTATAGTGTTCTATAACTCCTTATGTGTGTCTATTGATTAGATTATGTAGCATTACATGGACATTCATGCATGGTTGTATCTAGCATTGGCCACTTTGATTTAGTTATCATATCATATTTTTTGTTGCTTGTATTTCATTACACTACTTCATCTATTATGTGATTTATTTATTATGATTATACTAAGATGATACTCAGGTAATGAGGGTATAGTATCCCCACCGTACCAACATCAGACCCTCACTTCTATTCAACAGCCTTTGGCATATGGGCAGGTGTGCTTGAGGCCATGTGGCGATCAGTCTAGCTACCAGTTTAGTGGACAGTCAGACCAAGATTCTAAAAGGTGGTATCAAAGAATCATTTCCTTTGTCTTACAATTTTGGGGCTAGTATACAGGAGACTAGTATTGTTTTGGTGCTTAGTAAATAGTCATGCATTGGAGTGATCAACCCATGTATGGGGAAAAGTCCAAGTGACCAGGAATGAGATTGTTGTTCATTATGTTCGATATTATAGTTGATTATGATTTCACCTTGAGTGATTAGGTTACCTTTTTCTACTTACTCATTTATGAGATTTATAGCATTTTCCCTTACCCTAGTAGGATAAATAAGTAACATTCCATGCATCATTATAGACGTGTAGGGATTCACATTCCATGCATATTCCATTCCATGTAGATTTAATTTCTAGGTTGTTTGAATTTTTTGACATACCTTTCATGTTTTATTAGAACGCCTCCATATATTCCATGTTATTAATTTTATTAGAATTATTAGTTTTATACCTTCTTATGTGTTCCATTATAATTATTCTTTATATAAAATGATGAGTGAATATTTAGCATGTTTTCTTGTACAACATGTATTTATGATTTTAGTGTTATTATTAGCATGTCTGTCTATTTACTATGCATAGGTAATTAATTTCCATTATTTTAGAATTATTATAATATTGATTTTATACCATTCTTGGGTATTTTCAATTCTTACATAGTGGCTTTCCATGTTTAATTTTCAGAAACCTCTTCTTCTTTAGCATGTTCTCCTTATTTACTACTTGTGATAACATGCCCTGATATAATTGTGATGCAAAGGTGAGTAAAATAAAATAACAAGGTCAATATAAGTGGTTTTTTCCAACATATATTGATGGTTTAATTCTATTTTAAAAAACAATCATGAAATTTTAGAGCTATGAACCATCGGTTTAATGGAATGAAACATAATAGTTGCGATTACATGGGGACCAATTTTCAATTTATAAAGTGTATGGTGCCTTTATAAATTTGTATATGGTAAACCATATAATCAAACCATTTTTATGTGATTTATATGTCTAAATATTTTTCTATTGATGTGAAATCTATTAAATTTTTCTTTAATACTAAATAAATTGGTTTTGGTTAAATGGGATCCTGACTGCAATCTGTAAAGTCTATGGGCACTTTAAAAATTGAGAAGTTTTAACCAATATAATTGAGCCATATTTTATGAGCCTTATTTACTTAGAAACCATTGAGTAAATGTAATATATGTTCAATTTTTTTCAAGAAAAATGAATTATTATCCCTTATAAGGGATTTCACATCTATTACTTGGGCATGATGTCCTCTATGGCCAAAATTCTTAAATGGACAATTGTGCCCAAGTAGGTTAGTTGGGGCATGACGTTATGAGATAGACTTGACTTGACCTAAGTAGGTCAGTCATGGTGCCTAATGCTTATGGGATAAAACCATTGAGGTTAATTTAAAAATCAAAATGTTTTAAATGAAATGGGTTGAATTTAGATGAACCCGGAATGGCTTGAATGGGACCCTTATAGTTCTCCCTTATTTTAATGTGCCTAATACTAAACCCCATGGGGATATACATATTTCATGTGGTGATGTTCATTTAAAGTGACCACAATATCCTATATGGATTCTCATGTAGACATAAGTTGTAATCCTATTTGACCATACCTATTTAATTAACAAAATGCATTCTTTTTTATTTTGATCTTTATTCAAATGAGGGATTAGTTAATTAAAATTCCAAATATAACCTAGAGGTTATTTTCCTCTATAGATTTCAATTGAAATTTTCTTTAACTAATAAAATTTTGAAATATTATAAGTAAATGAGTAATGTTTATAATGGGGTATATGAAATGAATAACCTAATTGTGGTGAAATGTCGATAAAATAAATAGTTAAAAAAAAAGGAATTTTGATGAAAACTTTCCTTGTACCTAGTGTATTTTGATAAAAAAAAGTGGATTTTATAAATTATTATCTTAAATGGTACTTTATTTTAATTTGATCATTTAAAATGATTATATAATTAAATAAAAATTAATGTAATGACATAAAATGGAACCTTATGTGGTGTTTTAGTTTCAACCCTCGAGTAAGGGTAGTTTAAACCTTTCTGAATTGTTTCCTTAAGTAGCTTCCTTGAAACGAGAATGTGAGTGTTAACTGTTAGCCTCTTCCATTATCATTTAAACCTAAATTATAGGATCTTAATCCTAGTTACCTTCCATGTGTGACTCCCTTTTAGGTTCAACGCTTCTTGTTTTGGTAAGGTTATATCCCAAGGTATGTAGTTCCTTTAGATCTTCAAACTAATGTAGTATTGTTTAAGTGTTGTTGTTCATGTACGACTCTTAGTTTACAAAAATAAAACCTTGTTTTGATTGGTGTTCATGTGTTGTTTTGAAAAATGATTATTTTTAGTAGACTATATATTCCAAGGGAATGGTCAGCCTCTTAGTAAGTTGTGTGACCCTTCTTTTCCTTCCACTTTAGTGTTGGATTACATAGGAGGTCGTCAGCATATTTTATAGTCCTACAGAGTGATGAGAATTTTTGTTAGTTATTTTACATGAGACATAAGATACTTGAATATATAGGGTTGATAAGACTATGGATAGTATCAGGGATGTGTTTTTTTCTCAGGTGATCTCGGTGTAGTAGGTGTTGGTATGTTCGATACCATCGAGTTGATAAATAGTAAAGACAATCATTTGAGGTTGGTGGAAGTTATTTAAGACTTTGGTTGTGAAGATTCAATCACAATTCATATATGTAGTAGAGTGACCTAGTTGTTATAGGGTATCAAACTCACCCCAATGATAGGGATTATGTTATAAAGAGGATTGGGTGTTTGGGAATGCTGGATAGTAGTGTTCTAGTTATTACACATAATGTTATGGTACATGTGGACATAACTCAGGGGAAGTGTCACATATATGGATAAAGTGTTTTTGGCCTAGTGTTCTTGTATGTGGCTAGTATATCACTTTATTTGGTTTTATACTTGTTAACAACATACAGGTCACATCCAATAATAGTGGTTAGTGGTCTATGGAGCGTGCATCGATGGATGAGTTCCCTTCTTCAGTAGATCTGATGACTAGGACACTCCTATGTTGGGCAGCATCATCTGAGAAGTGTCATAGCATATATCCTAAGTAGAGGGAGAACAACCATGAAAATACCATTTTTAAATGGTCGGTCTTATTTAAAATGTCTTTATGGTTGTTAATCTTTTATTTTAAGTCAGTGCTTGCAAGATATAATGACAGTATTGTTCTTGGTTTTATGGTAAACTAGTAAAGACACTATTTGTTGGGGATGGGCCATGGTGGTTATGATTGAGCAATAATGGAATTCATCAAGCGGTAAAGGTATTTTCATTGGTTAATGGTGAAGCATCGGTTTTTGAATCCAATTACTTTCAAAGGAAATCATCCTAAGAGGTTTGATTGACCTTTCTCCATGAATTTGAAAATGTTGGTTTGAAACCAAAATGATCACTTATCCCTCATTGTAGCGGGAGTGTATCAGGTATTTTTTTGGAAACCATTCAAATAATCTAAGTTTACTCTCATCTAAATGATGATCAAGCCCCAAATATTAACATAATCTGGGTACACTGAGAGAGTATCAGTTATACACCATGATAAATTTAAAATTCATTGAGCTTAATGGGTTAACTCCATCAAAATGTTCTCTAGAAGCATGGGTTTCCTTTGGTGCATGGTTAGTCCTGAGTGACACCAAGATTCCCAAGTATGAACACCAAGGATGGAATCATGGGAACTAACAGTTACTTGTGATTTGAATACCAAGAATATGTTGTGGTGGGCTTAGATATTGATCTTAATATGTGGACATTCGGCTATGTACTGATTTCTTTTTCGTAAACATCAATCTATCAGCTATATTTAATGAGTTCCTTAAGACTCTGGTCGTTGATTCTAAAGATAAGCCAAACATTAATCAGGATCAGAATGGATATCTGAAAAGTGTGGAAATCCTATGGGGATGGATTGGGCATGAATCAATGTTCATGTCAAGTCATGACAGATTAAAGTGGGTGTTTTGGCTAGAGACATCACTAGAAGTCAGTTATGGGATTTGATGACCATGATCAGAGGAATCTTGATGTGACTTCAACTAAAGGCATCATTCTTGGTTTTGAAGTACACCATCCATCTAGGTCTAGTGTTTTGAGAATAGTTGAATGAAGATGGTTCGACTATTTTTCCCTCTCTCTTGTCATATACGGTCGGTGTGGAACTACTTAATGGAACATTGTTGAGTTGTGGAAAGTGTTGTGAGTGTTAGCTAGTGCTTTTGAGGGAAAAGTCAACTCAACCAGGCCTTTTGAGGTTGGTTGGGAGTCTGCTATTTTTTCAATGTAGAGATATTCTAGGAGCTCCATTGCAGTACTAAGGTCATGTTTAAATTGAAAATTCCAATGGTGTAAATAACATGAATAAAAATTAGCTCCTTTAAATGCTATAACTGATGGTGGGCATGTTCCTTAGGCCTATTGTTTAAAGGGGTGATGATGTGTTCATGTCTCTGGTTAGACAGTCCCATGTGAGATCTATCTAGATGTCCATTTCAGAGTATGAGCATTGGCTTGAGTTTCTATGACTTAAGTCCCACATTATTAGGTGATGTTTGTAGGTGCATTGAGCATTTGGGAATGTGATACAGACATTTAAATGAAACTTCATGACCCGAGTAGGTCAGATTATGTTTTCATTGTTTCCCCAAGGCTTTTTAGGGATGATAAGTCTTAAGGTGGGGAGATTATAGAATCCAATGATTTTAGACCATATTAAATTCTAAATAAATTTGAATTTTGTTATTTGGTGGATGGTATTTTTTTGTAAACTAATATTAGTATTGTAAATCTGAGTTTTGGAATGGTTAAAAGTGTTGTTATTAGACTTGGTTTAAGGACTGAGAGGTGTCTTAGGTGTTTCATAAAGTTTCAGGAGCATCAGGATCTGAAATATCAAATTCGGAGGAACTGATCAAGGCATAAGGTTTTTCTAAAATAGTGCGACCCACCAGGTAAAATTGTGCAAAAAATCCAATGGACCTAGAGGCCTCAAATGGTTTGGTATAATCATTCTATATGAGCCACAAACCCATAAAACTTTTTTCATATCTTAGACAGTGGATGCACACATGGTTTATACAGGGTTTTCAAAATTGTGTACATGAACCATGCGACCTCCCTCCTTAGGCAGTAGCTCAAGAAATATTGGAACACAGTTTAGCCAACCATGTATCCAAACCATGCACCTAATTAAAGGGTTTTTAATTACCCATTTCCCCCTATTTTCTTATATTCTTCTCATCTTTTCTTCTCCTACACGCATAGCCTATCCCCTCCACTCGAGCTTACCTTTGACCTCCTCCTAGGCATGAAGCTAACTCCTTCATTCATTTTCAGAATCAAGTGCTTCCAGTATCATTATATGTGTAACAGTAATAGATTGGATCTTCTACATCCCTTATCTATTTTATCCCTCCCTAAAATGAGTTATTTTGGTGTAAGATAATTCACTCTATTTTCAGGGTGAATTTTTGTTTCTTTGATTTATATCGAACCAGACAGAATCAAGCCTTGATATTGGAAATGTGAATCATTCATGGAATATGGTAGGTGTATTGTATTATTTCTCTTAGGTTTTGTTTTTTTTATATGGTGTGATATTTTTCCATGTTTCGGACCCTTCTGTAAAATCCTCTTAATTGTTAAATTAGTTTAAATTAAAAGGTTTCCTATGATTTGTATGATCCTACCTGGTGATGAATCAACATGTTAGTTGATTTACCTATCTTTATCCACTCTAATGGGTGTTAATACCTTCTAGAACCATAAATCCCTTAACTTAAAATTGATAAACCACCTCAGGGGTGTGGGTAGATCTTGAATAAATTTCTTGAATGAGAAATACTTGAGGAGATTAAATGGACATGAGTTAATCCCTTGCCTTTGATCTATGTTTTAGGCCCTTATTGCACACCTTCACGCCTTAGGATTTATGATTTAAATCACATGATGGATGCACTTCCTTGTTAGCCTCCTTACCTACTACCTTATTTGGTTATAACACTCCTTGGAGTTTGTTTCTTTTTCAAAAATTCCTTGAATGAATGAATTGAATTGGAATAATAATTTAATGGTTATGAGTAGGAATTTATGCCTTAATCCTCACCTATTATGATTCATTTTTGTTGACCTTATAATAAATTATTGTAAATGATAAATTGAATTGAGAGAAGGGTATACAAATTTTTAGGACCTTTAGCCTTATGCTTCATTCTTATACCTCATGATTATTCTTTGTTCTTATGCTTTATTCTTATGTCACATGCCTTAATCCTTATGATTTATGCTTTATGCTCTATGACATAGTAGTTGTATTGAAATTAATGAATTTTTATGCTTGATTTATGTGATTATTATTATACCTTACCCACTTATAGATTGGGAGAGAATGTAGGTTTTGACTTAAGGAAATTGTGGATGGACTCTCTATGATTGGTATTAGAACTTTTGGACGTGCCGGGAGTGACACTTGGATTTCCTTTTACAGGATATCCAGTATGTTTATTATAATCATGAGGGAAACTAGTTCACTAGGGGAAAATCATGGACAAGATCATTGGAAGGATGATTATACCATGCCTCAGGTGATACATGGTCCCCTATGTGAGATACCTAGGACGATATCATAGGTTATTCTTACACCATGTTGATTGTAATATGATGGATGCCTTTATGGGTTTCCTTGGATGGGATCTATGGTATTAAGTGTTATGGAGGATCCTGTAGTAACCCCTGGGATACCTTTACAGATAACCTTGGATAGGATCAAGATTCCCATACTAGATTTAATAGATTTCTTGCCCAATTTATACTTGATGCATTATTATTAAATTATGGGTATTTTTAACTATTGTCCTAGGGACTCCTCCTCCCAGCCAAATCACATTCTTGGGGTCAGCCTATAATTGATTCCATATTCATCGTAACCCATGTATACACCTTATCATTTTTGTACAGGTCCTCTTGGTTCATACATATGGAATAGGATAAAGTAGGTAGTGGAATTTGGGTATCCAGGTAGAACTCTAACTATCATGTTTTTATTAATTTATTGCCTTAAATTTATAGAAACACTAATTTTTCTATATTTCATGAACTAGATTGATCTAAACACCATTGGTGGTGTCCTACTGAGTATATCTCATACCCGTCTCAGGTTTCCATTACACTGGGGTACCTGAGAAGACCTCTTGTTCGTAGGTCTATCGATTATTGATTGTGTTGTTCATGGTACCTAGGAGTTAGGAGAACCATATTTGGCCTGAACTCGGGATGCTCATGTAACTAGAAAAATGATATTTTTTGGATTTATTGGTTTTTTATAGTGTTTTGTACCTCCTTTTGTATGTCTATTTCTTAGATTCTATATAATTACATGCACATTCATGCATGCTTGTACTTGGATTTATCCACTTTGATTTAGTTATCATATTATATTTCCTCCGCTTGTCTTTCATTGCACTACTTTTGTTGTCGTGATACTTTTTTATTATGATTATACCATTGTGATACTTTGATCATGAGGGTGTAGTCTCCCCACCACACAAAAATTTTACCCTTACTACTAGCTGATAGACTCTGGTTTATGGGGAGGCATGCTTGAGGCCATGTAGAAACTGGTCCAGCTACCGGTTAAGTGGACAGTTGGGTTGGAATGTTATATTGTTCACTGCTACTGATTATCATTATGATATGTTTTGTTTTTTCTTGTATACTCTACCCTATAATGTGTGTTACCATGACTTGAAAGTTTTTTCTAGGTACTCAGAATAGGTGGGCCATCAAGGTATGATTATACATTAGAGGGGGAGTGTGCACAATGTGCAGTGATGATGATGGTGGACCCTTGCATAGGGTAGGATCATGATAGACTTGTGGACCAGCTGAAACATGATTCCTTGAGGATACCGAGTAATGTTTCAGAACTTGATACCTTTTGGATACCATGTAGAAAGTTCACTCGATGTTTTTAGGAGTTCAAGTGACATGTTTTCAGCCTTGTTGCTAGTTCTTGATCACTTTAGATATCCTTGATAATCCTTCTCGAATGGATCTAAAGTAGGTGTTAGGACCAAGATTATAAGGAAGATGATTGGACTCATCATCATAATAAAGTTTTGTATTTTTTTATCAAGGAAATTTCAAATAATAAAGAAATAAATTCACTTTATAAAAGTTGAAAATTGGACTGACCATCATATTCAGAATTTTATACTCACATTGTTTAAGAAATTCCATCAGATTGGGAAGAAATTTTTTGGAATAAAATTTTCATCTAACTCACCTCATATTTGGAATGAATTACTAATCATAATGAAGAATATTATCAAAATATTTATGACTGTGATAAAAACCTAACAATGATTTGCTGATCTTGTAGTTCTCATGAATCATAAGTGTTTGAAAAAATTGTGATGAAAAAATTGTGAAAGAAAGGGGGATTTCTACCAATAATATTAAGGGTTGGAAAGAAAAATGTTTTCTAGAAAGGATGGGAGGTCATAGATACTTCCCAATGTAAGTCATAAGATACTGAAGTTAATCTTATATGTATTCAAATTCATGAGTAAGTCATGATACAAGATGAAGTTTGTGAAATAAGGAAGTTGATAAAGGAGAAGCTTTCTAGTCTCATTTGATTAGTGTGATATCACCAAACATATATTTTTTATAAAGTATGGTATGGTTGATCGGAACATGAACATTTAAAGATGATGGTTTTCAGTCAGACCAATAAGTAATGAGAAATAAATCTTCAAAAAAAATAGGTTGATGCGGATCATAATTAGAGAATGAAAGAAGTTTTTGAAGTCAAAGCTACTAGAACTGGTCCATCGAATGTGGTGTGACACCAATCCATTGTAATAGATTCTTAATTTGATTCATATTATTGGTATCTTTTAAATGTCGGATGTATATTTTATCAAATGAAGAATTATTTGTGGGGATTTTTTGGAAACAAGGTAAAAGAGAAAGAAATTGGGAGTTTTGGGGACCAATGAACACAGAGAAGGAGAAAAGTTTTTTGTGACTGATAGGAGGAATAAAAATTATATATCAATCACCAATGTAGTCAACCATTTCTCATCAAGATTAATTTTTGATTAGTTTTTAGAAGGTAACTTTTTCTCCTTATTAAGTTGGTCATGATAAAAGAAATGATTTGATTTTTTTTAAAGTGGGTAAAGATAAATAATAACTCTGATATGTTTTCCTTTGGTGTATGAGATGAACTATATTTTATCTTGTAACTTTTGAGACAAGATACATCGTACTGGAAATGACACCGATCTATCAGAGCGAAGTAGAGAATGATCCACCTCACGTAGGCTAACATCAATAATCATCAGCAGATATAGGATCATCGATCTGAATTAAATAAGAAAAGGATAATTGCTTGAATCTTATAAAATTGTTTTAAAGTGTTTAGAATATTTGAAGAAGTAAAGATACACTTGAAATTCAAGGAAAATTTATGTTTTGGGGAAATTTTGTTGAGCATGAAACATTTTCAGAATCCTATCTAAACCTCTTTTACATCACCTATAAAAGGAGGAAGTGCTTTGTACTTTCTGACATAGAAGTACTATTCAAGAGAGAAGGTTGAGTGATGAAGAATTATAGAGAGAAGGAGTTTCTGTATTTTTCTTAACTGAGGAAGCTATCCAGACAGAAGAATAAAGGAGAAGAGAGAAGATTATATTCAGTGGTTTCTCGAATTGTACTGAGCAATCGGACTGGGGTTTCTAGACTCAGATAGAAGAAGTTTAGATTTGTTTCAGTTATATTCTTACAAATTTATATTTACATTTTGATAAAATCAGATAGGATAATCATACTGGAAAATTTTATTGAGTGCCATTATGAAGTCTAGAAGAATTTCTTTCCTACTGTTGGGTAAAAAAGTGAAGAATTGTTTTTGAAGAACATATTTTTGAAATTTGAAAATGAAGAATAGTAACATGTTTCTTAACTTTTTACAAAAACTTTTTTTTACATAATCTGTTCTAGAAGGATTATAGGAAATATTTTATTGGATATAGTGTTACATGAGTGTAAGAGAATATCCTACTCATTGTATTCCACACAAATGGATTTTTTAGTGGATTGTGAGGTATCGGATTGTTTCCATACCATAACAAGGATGTATATAATCTTTTTGGGTAGTGAACCATGTAAATTATTATGTTCCTGTAGATGTGTTATTTTTTTGTTTTCAGTGAAAGTGATAAATATTTAATAGGAGGTGAATTTTGGTTCATAAATAAATAAACTTAAAATAAAAATATATCACTAATTCTTCCCATACGCCTCTTAGAGATACTTAATCTTGACTGGGAACTTTCAAGTTCTATCAGAGCCAAATGTTCCATTCATTTACTCTTTACTGAAGTTTTGAAGAAGAATCTATGATGGAGAATGTCAATTGTGTGAACAGTAAGGGGATTCCAATATTCAATGGTAAGAACTGTCATATCTAGAAAGATATAATATTGCCTTATCTTATGTCAGTTGGGTATGATATTCTTGAAGCTGTGATAGATGTATTTCCTCCTTTTGATAATAAATTTCTATTACATCTATTAACAAGAAGAATATTATGAATTATGGAAGGGATAATAATTCTTTTGAAGTTCCAAAAAATCAAATAAAAACTAAGAGGGGGTTGAATTAGTTGTTCCCTTTTTATAAGTTTCAATACATTTCAAAACTTAACCCCTGCAACCTGTTAATATTTATTTCCTTATCAACTTTTAGTAAATATTCATGCATGAAAAAGTAGTAAATATAGTAAAGCACGCAATATTTACAAGGCTCGGACTTGGTGTGAGAACCTAGATCCTTTCCATAGCCACTCCCATGGGACTATAGAAATCTACTATTATGAAGAAGTGAATGAAAATTATGCCAACTCCTATTAGACACCTTTTATCACCTAATAGGATAAATTATACTAAATCCCATCAATTTAAAATGTTTTATTATAAAAAATTAGGCCAAACAAAAGAATAAAGACATTGTTGAAACTCCTCCATAATTTCTCAGTTTGAATCCTTAGTCTGATTTGGATGGATCCGATTTTCTCAATCTGATGAGTTTGGATCTGAATCTCTCAATACAATCAGTCTAGATCTGATTCTCTCAATATGATGAGTTTGTATTTGATTCTCTCAATACAATGAGTATGGATCTGATTCTATCAATACAATGGACTCAATATGATGAACCCATTATCAATCTTCAAAGCTCAAACTCTTCTCAAATACTCAATACGATCTTCTTCAGTCTGATTGACTCAGTCTGATTAACTGAATACAATCTTCTCAATATGATATTACTCAATCCGGTAAACAAAAATTCAACTACCTTATCCTCAACATATCTCTTTCCATAAATTAATCTCACTTGATTTCTTCAGCTCTCTACCTTTTCTTCTTATGTGAATGTTTTTTTTTATGAATGAATTATTTGAGGATGTATTATAGGTGACTCAGAAAACAAAGGCGAGAAACTTGAAAACATTCCCCACTTTTTTAAAATTTTAAAATCTACGAATATCTCTCATATTTAAACACTAAATTTGACTTAATTAATCCCCTTGGATTTCTCTGAGATTTATGTAAAATTGAAATTCATGTTTGACATCCTCAACTCTTCATAAAACTTCTGGAATTTTCTTTTTGAGCCTTCTTCATAATCAGATCAATACGTTTTTTGTTTATTTCTTAGTGAATCTGAACTCTATTTCTTTCTCAGTGAATCTTAATTCTATTTCTTTATCAGTGAATTTGAATTCTGTATCCTTCTCAGTGAATCCGAATTCTATATCCTTCTCAATAAATCTGAATTTTTTATCCTTCTCAGTGAATCTGAATTTTTTATCCTTCTTAGAGAATATGAATTTTTTATCCTTATTAGTGAATCTTAATTCTTTATCCTTCTCATAATGATGGAATTCCCATTACAATGGATATCCCATTATGATGTAATCTCCATACTACAACTTTGAAATTCATAAAAACTCTCCACTATTTCTTCAAAATATTTTATCATGAAAGTTTTTATGATTTGTGAGAACTTTATGATCTGAAAAGTATCATCTAACTTATTTATAAAGTATTAAAACTTTCTAACTCCTTACTTCACAATATTATTTAAAAATTCTTTAGCAAAAATATGACTTCTTTACTCAAAAACTTCTTTCTTTCTCTGATTACAAAAAAGGAAAACTTTTAGCAATCAAAAAATGTTGCCTCTGATTCTTTTAGATCTGATGATCTGAATCTGATAAAGATGGATCTAATTATTTTAGAAACTTTTGAATTTCTTAAAAAATATCATTATAATGGAATGGTTCCGATTCTTGAATGACAAAAAAATATTATACAAAACGTTTAGTTGTCAATAAATAAAAAAAATTGTTAAAAAAATTATCACAAAGGTTCTTCAATCTCCCCCTTTGGATTTGTTGAAAACCCTAACTTTTCCAACTGTCATAATTTTTTTAAAAATCAGATTTTGTGAAAAAATCAAGTTTTTGAATTTTATCAAAACATATCATTTCTCAAAAGAGAGTTCCCTAACACCACACTACTAGATAAAGTAATTTTTTTAAAGTAATTTCATCCCTCACTGGAAAGAAAACTTTATGGCCATGTAAAGATAAAATCCCCCTTACTTTTATCTTTTACTCTCTCACTTTTATTTTTCTCTCACTCTTATTTTCCTATCACATTTATTTTTCTCTTCCCAATTTTATGTTAACCACATCTTCAGATCCATTTAATAAATATAAGTAAAAACTTCTTACAAATTATAATGTTGTTACTTTTTCTCCCCCTTTGTCAACATAATCCAAAGCACAGTGGGGGTTCTTCATTATGAGGTTTAGAAATACATGGGAGGAGGTTGAACATTAAGTTGCAGAATCAGTTCTACAAACCTTTCTTTTTTAATTTATTTTATAATTATATCAGTAATCTAATACTTTGTTTAAATGTATTCAAGAAAAACATCTCCAGCAGCAACTTTATCTTTTATAAAGTGAAACTTTATATCAATGTGTTTTGATATTGAATGTTGGATATGATTATTAAAAAGATCAATTTCACTCTGATTATCACAAAGTATATTCAATGTTTTAGAAACCTTTACTTTCAAATATTCTAAATGAACTTTCATCCATAACATTTGAGTACAAGCTTGAGTAGCTACAACATATTCAGATTTAGTTGTGCTCAATGTTGCTGAATATTGTTTCTTACTATTTCAACTCATATAACATTCACTCATGAAAAATGTTTCTCTAGAGGTTGATTTAATATCATTACAACCTCTAGCTCAATCGATATCAATGTAACCAAGAAACTTCATATCACTATTTCTTTTGTATAATAATCCGTGTGAAGTTGTTCCTTTGACATATCTCATAATATTATTTGCTTCCAACATATGTGATTATTTCAAATTAATTTGATGCCTGACACACAAAGTCACAACATAAACAATGTTGAGACTTGAGGCTGTAAGATAAAGTAGACTTATTATCATCTTTTGAAACTCTTTCTGATTTAAACTTTTTTTGGATTCATATTTACTTAACTTTGTGCTCATAGAAATAGGATTAGAAAATTATTTTGGTTCTACAATTCCAAACTTCATTAACAATTTTCTAGCATACTTTTCATGAGATAAGAAAATGTAATTTTATATTTGTTGAACTTGTAATCCAAGAAAGAAATTTAATTCTCCTAACATAGAAATTTAAAAATTCTTATTTGTTTCCTTAGAAAATGTTTTAAAAACATATTCTATATCCCTATAAAAAACTATTTCATACACATAAACAATTATAATTAGTGATCCGGAGTCAAAATCTTTCACGTATAAGTTTCTATTAACTTTTCCTTTAGAAAATTTCAAAATTCTCAAATAATGTTCATGTTTAAAATACCAAGAATGTGGAGTTTGTTTCATCCCATACAAAGCATTATTCAATTTAAAAATTCTATTTTCATCCTCATCAAGTATAAACCCACAAGTTGTTTTAATGTAAACATCTTCCTCAATCTCAACATTTAAGAAAGCTGGATTTACATCCATCTGATAAACATTGTAATTTTGATTAGAATCCATTGTGGGAAACATTCAAATAGTTTCTAGACTTGCAATGGGGGAAAAGGTTTTATCAAAATCCACACCTTCCACCTATGCATATCATTTACAAACAAGCATTTCTTTGTTTCTTGAAACTTCTCTATACTCATTTAATTTGTTTCTATAGACCCACTTTGTTATGAGGACATTTTTATTTGCTGGTTGTCAAAAAACTTCCCATGTTTCATTCTTCTCAATATAATTAAACTATTAATTCATAACATACACTCATTCTTTTTATTGAATTGCTTCTAAAACAGATTCCATTTTAACTTTTGAGATAATTGAAGTCTGATTATCTAATCTTAACTTTCTTCTTATCTAAACTAGAGCCTTCTAATTTCCAATAATGTTTTCAGATTCAACGTGTTTTTTTTAGTTGGGAAATTTAAAATTTTCTTTCCCAGCTGAAATTTCCTCATCACAAAATTCTATTAAATCTTGATAAAGATGTTTTCAATTACTTTCACCATAATTGAAATTTTCTAGTTTATCCTTATTAGCATTCTTGACAACTTTTGTTAAGGAAATTTGATTTTCAATTCCCTTCACGTCATATGATTCCACAAAATTTTGTAAAAGTTTGTCCAACATTTGTAACTTCTTTCATTTAGTTAATAACCCATAAAATTTTCTTCCTTACCTTTCTTATCAAACTTTCCCAAATCCCAATTTTTGATTTTGAGAAAACATGGACTTTCAAAAACTTCTAAGTACGTCAATGAAGGTTTTTTTTATACCACATTTCATAAGGAGTCATGTTGGTTTCCAATCTCAAAAAACATCTATTTTGAACATATAGAGTGGTAATAACAACCTCTCTTCAATAAAACTTTGAATGTTTGTATTCTGCTAACATACTTCTTCCCATTTCCATTAAGGTTCTATTACTTCTTTCTTCTACTCCATTTTGTTATGGAGTATATGGAGGAATATACTGATATTTGATACCATTCTTTCTAAAATAAGTTTCAAAAGTATTTTTTGTGAATTTGGTACCATTATATATTCTCAACTTTTTTATGGAAACCCCCACTTCATTCTCAATATCTTTCTGAAGAATTGGAACATTTCAATAGCCTCTAACTTGTGATTCATAAACATGATGTTTTTCATCTTAGTGAAATCATCAATAAAAGTGATAAAGTATAAATATCCTTTTATTGATTTATGTATCATCATACCATATAAATCAGAATGAATAATATAAAGTGGTTTGGTAGATTGAATATTAACTCTTTTATGACTTTTTTAGTCATCTTCTCTTTTTGACAAGTTACACAAACATCTTCTTCTGTTCTTTTCAATTATTGAAATATTTGAACAACATCAACATTAGAAATTTTTTTCATACTTTTCTATCCAAGGTTCCCAAGTCTTTAGTGCCACAATTTTTTTCATCTTCTGTACTCACGTACAAGAGTTATTGAAATCTTCCATTTGTAAAATATTCCCACTGGTTGTTTCTCCTTTTGTAATGACTTTTCCATCTTTCACAATTTTGATAATGAAAAAATATTTTCTAAAACAAACTTATTTTTCATCATAAAAAAATTGACTTACTCTAAGTAATTAATGTTTTAGACCATTAAAAAATAAAACTTTCTTAAATTTCAACTTATTGGATTCAATATCAGTTGTTCTGATTCCTCTGATTTTTAAGGACCTATCATTATCAAAGGAAACTTCTTATCCACCATGAATTTCAAAATGTTCAAATATTTTTATATAAACTATCATATGGGAAGAGAAAACACTATCAAGTATCCCTAGTTTTTTCCTTTTACTTTTTTTCAAAGCTATCTCAACAATAAAGTATATTTCCTCAACATTCTTCTTTTTATATTTGTTTTATTTTATATCATAAGAAACTTGTTCTGGAATGAGTGACATACTTATTTTGGCATGATGAGAATATTGATCACATATTTAAAAGAAATCTTCCAAACATTTAAATTTATTTTTTATTGGAATGTTTTTAACATCTTGATAATTCACTTTTTCAACTTTCTGTAAGCTAGGAAAGTTACTGATTCTACTTCCACTATTTCTTCCACTTTGCTCAAATATTATTACAAGTAGAGATAATTTATTCCAATAATTATATTCCATGTTCCCATAGATTCCACAATACCAGCTATATCCATAAAATATTTATTTTCCATTTAATAAAGATCTTTATCTGTATAATCCTTGTTGATGTTGGTAACTTCTTTCAGATCTAACATACTCAAGATGTGGACCATCTTTTATTTTTATTGAGTTTTCTACTTTTGTAGATTTTATAGTTTTCTCGCATACTTTCTCCACCCAAGATTTACCAATACTTTTTCTATAACTTGAAATGTTAAAATAATCATATGAAACATTATTTTTTGTAAAATAATATTTCATCTTATTCTTGTATTGAGCTTTCTCATCATCTTTAGAATTCTCAACTTTTACTTACAAAGATTTGTTGAAGTTTAAATTCATCTTCCTTAAGGTAATTTCAGACTCAGTAAGTTTTTATTGATACTTTTTAACCTCTTGTTCCTTATATTCCATATTCTTGTTAAGATCTTCAATCATATTTACCTATTAAAAAATTCTACATTTTTAACTTAAAATCTCATGAATGCATTCATACTACTGCTTGATGACATATTTTCTTCCATTAGTGTCTTATTAAAAATATTTATTCATTACTCTAATTAATTTCTTGAGAGTTTTTTTCTCAATACATGAAACATGTTCTATTTTGAGCTGATACTCTCTATAGGATTCTTCTCCATCTTCTTCACTCTCTAAGGAATCTTTTGTTTTCTCAACTTTTACAATAAAGGTTTGGAATTTTTTTGAATATTCATCTTCAAAAGAATTTTTTTCAGTTGAGTCAGATTCAACTTTCTTAATCAACATATGTCTTTTGTTTCCAGTAAAATTCTTCTTGTATCTATTGGAAGAATTTTCTTCTTTATGATTTTTGTTCCACTTCTTCCATTGAGGATTTTCATCAGAATCATCTCGATACTTTCTAAATTTATTATTGGGTAAATTCATAGAAAAGTGTCCAGTTCCACCAAAGTCAAAACAACTAAGATGTATTTTACCTCCATACTTTCCTCTTCCTATTTGATAGTTATTGGATATAAGAGACGTGATTTTTTTATTCATCCCATCATCCTCTTTATCTTTAGACTCATAAGGATCAGCTTATTCAACATCTTGGATCTTCATCTTTCTCATAGCTTCAAAATCCATTTCATCTTTCATTTTATTTTTAAACATTAGAGCCTTCCTCTTTTAATAAGTAATAAGAAAGTTATGAAATTCATCAAGAGATAAATCATCCTTATCTTATAAAGAATAAATTTTAGAATCAAACATATTCTGAAAGTTTTTCATAAGTTTCTTCACAATTGTAGAATCTTCAAAGAAATCTCTAAATCCTATGATGTTAAAAACAATTTCATTTACTCTGGTGAAGTATTCATCAATTGTTTCTTCATCTCTCATTCTGATGTATTCATACTTACTACGCCAGATTTTTAGTTTTGCTTCCTTATTATTATTATTCCCTTTAAAAACATTTTTGATATTTTCCTACATACTTTTTTATGTTTTGAGACCCATCACCTTATGATAAACATTTTATGATATGGACATGAGAATAGAATTTATAAACTTTCCATCAAATTCTATATTTCTCTTATCATCAAAGTTCATTGGGGAATCTTTATCAATAGGTGTAAACCCAATAGTAGCAGCATCAATAAATTCCAAGAATATAGATAGGAGATAAGGAATCATCCAATTTTTCCATCAATAATAATTTTTTCCATAAAATATAGGAATTACTCTACTATTTACAGAATTGATATTATCCATGATAAGGATTCAACAAGGTTACCTACCTCTTATACCAATTGAAGTTCCAAAGGATTGAATAACAACTGATAAGGGGGGTTGAATCAGTTTTTCAATTTTTATAAGTTTGGATACTTTTCAAAACTTAATCCCTGCAACCTATTAATAATTATTTCCTTATCAACTTTTAATAAATACTCATGCATGAAAAAAAAGGAAATAAAGTAAATAAAACATGATTTACAAGGTTCAGCATTAGTGTGAGAACCTATATCCTTTTCATAGCCACTACCATGGGTCTATGGAAATCCACTATTATGAAAAAGTAAATAAAACTTATGAAAACTACTGTTAGAAACCTTATATCTTCTGATAGAAAATATTATACTAACTCCCATCAGTTTTCAATGTTTTCTTATAAAAAAAATTGATCCAAATAAAAGAATACAGACTTTATTGAAACTGCTCTAAAATTGCTCATTCTGAATCCTCAATCCGATTTGGATAGATCTTATTTTCTCATTCCGATGAGTCTGGATTCGATTCTCTCAATACAGTCATTCTAGATCTAATTCTCTCAATATGATGAGACTAAATTTGAATCTCTCAATACGATGAGTCTGGATCTGATTATCTCAATACGATGGACTCAATATGATGAACCCATTCTGAATATGAAAAAATAAAACTCTTCTCAAATACTCAATATGATCTTCTTTAGTCTAAATAACTCAATCCAATTGAATGAATATGATCTTGTCAATATGATATTTATCAATTTGATAAAGAAACATTCAAATATCTAATCCTCCTCATGAGATCTATGACCAAAAATAACCCTCAGTTGATTTCTTCAACGCTCCACCTTTTTCACTTGTGTGGGTGTTTTTATTTTATGAATGAATGATCTAAAGAATTATTTATAGGTGACTCAGAAAAAAAAATTAGGAAACTTAAAAAAAAATTCCTCTTTTTTAAATTTCAAAATCTCTAAAGATCTATCATATTTAAACTCAAACTTTGACTTCTTTAATCCTACTTGTATTTCTCTAAGATTTATATAAAATTTAAATTCAAGTTTGACCCCCCCAAATCTTCATAAAACTTTTGGAATTTTCCTTTTGAGTCTTCTTCATAATTAGATCAATAAAATTTATATTTATTTCTAAGTTAATTTGAATTAAATTTCTTTCTCAATGAATCTGAATTCTGTTTCTTTCTCAGTGAATATGAATTTTGTATGCTTCTCTATCAATCAGAATTATATATCCTTCTCAGTGAATCCAAATTCTATATCCTTCTCAGTGAATCCAAATTTTGTATCCGTCTTAGTGAATCCAAATTTTGTATCCTTCTCAGTGAATCCAAATTTTGTATCCTTCTTAGTGAATCTGAATTCTATATCATTCTTAGTGAATCTGAATTTTTTATCCTTCACAGTGAATACTAATTTTGTATCCTTCTTAGTGAATTTGATTTTTTATCCTTCTCATTGTGATGTAATTCTCATTACAATGGATATCCCATTATGATGGAATCTCCATACTTCAACTTTGAAATTCTTCAAACCTCTCCATCATTTCTTCAAAATATTTTATCAGGAAATTTTTCATGATTTGTGAGAACTTTATGATCAGAAAAGAATCATATGACTTAGTTTAGAAAGTATTAAAACTTTATAACTCTTGACTTTAGAATCTTATTTCAAAACTCTTCAGTAACAATATGACTTTGTCACTCAGCAACTTCTTTCATTATCTGATTATGACAAAGGAAAATTTTCAGAAATCAAAAAAATATACCTCTGATTCTTTTGGATATGATGATTTGAATCCAATATGATTCTTTTAGTAACTTTATACTTTCTTTCAAAAGATCATTATGATGGATTGGGTCCAATTATTGAATAATAAAAACATTCTTATACAAAAATGTTAGTTGTCAATAAATATGAAAACTTTGTTAAAATAGTTTATCACAAAGGTTATTCATATTTACCCTCATAATTCTATAAAAGTGGTTTTTTAATATTGAAGGGTGTTTACACTACGAAAGTTATCTGGGATAAGCTAAAAAATATTTATGAAAGTAAAGAAAAAAAGTTACAAATTTGGAGGCTAAAGTATGAAGATCTGAGGATGGGTGAGTATGAATCTGTTGGTGAATTTTTTACCAGGGTGAATGAAATTTTTAGAACTATCAGATGTATTGATTAAAAGTTAGAATATTTAAATATTGTTGAAAACTTATTGATGATCCTTACTAACAAGTTTGATACTAATGTTTCCTCATTGGAAGATAGATATCCAAAAACATTATCTCTAGATGATTTTTATATAAATCTCATTACTTATGAAATGATAAGGTAAAAAGTTATGAAAATAAAAACAAAAGTTGATTGAGAATTGTATTTCTAAGGATACCAATATTGAAAAATTAAATAATATCCTTATTGAATAAGAATATAGTGATTCTGATTCCAAAAATGAGTTATATATAAATCTTGATGAACTTTTATCCTTGTTTTCTAAAAATTTGAAAATAAGTATAGTTAAATAAAAATGGAAACTTCCCTTGAAATGTTTTGAGTGTAGATACATTTATAATTTTGTGGCTAATTTTCTTCAAATAAATAAATAGGATGATAGTGAGGAATATGATCGAAGGTAGAGAAGATCATAGAAGAAACATGGTGAAAATGCTAAATCCTATTCCAAAATAAAGGATAGAAAATTATCCAAATATAAAAGAGAAGATTATTATCTAAATATAATGAAGAATAATATAGTGAAGATGAATCTGAAAATTATATTTATAAGGTTGAAAATAATTTTATTAAAATATTTAATAATGAAGATTTTGTAAGTAGTAGTTCTAAAGAAGAATAAACTCAATTAGAATTTCATATAAAAGAAGAATTGAAATATTTTATAAGGAATATTGAGAGGCTTAAAAATAAATCAAGAAGATAAAAATTAAAGAATCTTCATAAAATAATCAAGAAGGTTTTCCTGGTGAGAAATTCAAGTTTTTATAAGAGAATGATAATTTAAAAAAATATGTTTAGAAAGAAAAGAATCGTAATAAACATATAGAAGTAAAGTTGAAGGAAAAATAAGAAGAGTTAGAACATGTCCAACAAAAATATTCTAAAAATGAACATAGGGTAATAGGTTTCAATAATTCTATTTCTCAAGATGGTGAATTCTTTAGAAAATATAGACCAAACAAGGATAAAAAATTACCTTCAAAGGTTGAAAATAAAGTTGAAGTTATTTCTGGGAAGAAGAAAACTAGAAAATTTATATATATGTCCAAGAAAAACAAAGTGAAGAAATCATAAGTTTCTAAAAATTTTGAATCCAAAAAAAATTCTATTACTTCTAGTTCCTATAAGGCTAAAATGAAAATAAAATTAAAAAATAAGATTCAGGTTAATAATATAAAGGTTTTTGGTCAATAAAGTTCTAATAATAAGGTTGCTGAGAAACATTCTCAACACTCCATTCAGTATGGAAGTCTTAGAGGAAAATATTCTTTCTATGGATATTGCTGGTATTGTTGTGGATTTGGGCATACGGTAAATATGTTTTGGTTTAATCAACAACATTACCACTATTCCAAAAATTATAGAACGAAATGTTTGAGGGGAGTCAATCCTCTCAAAGGAAGAAGTCTGAGAAGGATGTTTTTAAGAAACCTGAGAAGGTTGTTATGACAAATAAAAATATTTTCCAACATTTGGAAACTATTTGTGAAAGATTTGAACAACCTGGATACCTAGAAAAAGGATGTCTTGTTTTGTTACCAGCACAACAGAAGTTTGTTATCAATTCTAAAAATCCAAAAGTTTATAAAGATAAAGGGAAACAAAAATATCTTGTTGTAGAAACCACTCTCAAAGAAACAAAATAAGAACAACCATAGATTCTGCATAGTGGTTTTTCTTCTTATATGAGAGGAGATTTAAAATTTGTTGAAGAATGTGAACAATTTTATTATAGAAATAGAGAAATTTTGCAATGATGAATCTCTCATAATCAAAGGTGTTGGATTAGTCATCATTGGGCAAGAAGAGTTGAAATCCAAAAAGGATTTGTTTGTTGATGGGATGAAACAAAAATTGCTACGTGTTTCACAAATTTTTGATGAAGGCAACATAGTTATTTTCAGAAAAGATGAGTTTTTTTTGTGAAAATTTAGGAAGATGGAAAGATAGTTACAAGTGACCAACATACAAAAAGAGACTTATTCCAATTTGGTGAGGTTCAAAACTCTTGTTACATAAGTATGGTGTAAGAGAATCAGTTTTGGAATAAAATTTTGAGACACATGTGTCAGACAAATTTGAGCAAGTTATCAAATATAGACAATTTCTTGGGTATTCCTGATATGTCAAGAAGAAGAGATTTGTGTTGTAATATTTTTCAAAAGGAAAACATAACAAAATTTGTGCATAAAAAAGTTGATTTTTTTTCAAAATTACACTTTAAAATTATTCATTATAATATTTTTGGTCCAATTAGAATGAAATCAACTCACAGAGATAAGTACTTAATCACTTTCATTGATGAATTTACCGCATTACTTGTGTTATGTATACAAAAAAAAGTGATATGATCTGAAAATATTTAAAAATTTCAGGAGTAATGTTGAGAAGGAATGTGAGTATTTAGTGAATAAGTTGAGAATTGACAATAGTGGTGAATAAAAAAAATTAAATTTTATCTTGAAAAGTATAGAATTCATCATGAGTTCAGTACACCCTACACTCCTCAACAGAATGGAGTTACTCAAAGGAAGAATAGAAGTCTGGTTGAAATGGGAAGAACTGTGTTACTTGAACATGGTGTCTCTTATTACATTTTAAGGAAAGCCATGAGCACTGCTATTTATATTCAAAATTGATGTTTCTATAGGGAAATTTTAGATATGACTCTATATGAAATGTTTTATATAAAAAATACAAGTTTGAAACACTTATGAGTTTTTGAAAGTTCATGAATCATAATAAAAAAAGGTGGAGACCTTGGAAAGTTTGAACAGAGAGATGATGTTGGAATTTTTATTATCTATGCTCTAGATGGATGAGGATATAGATTTTTTAACAAAGATTCAGGAATATTAGTTGAATCTATTGATGAGAAAGCTTTTAAAAAAGTTGATGAAGATAAATAGACTCATGCATATAAGGAAGATAAAGAGGAAGAAATAACTTCTAAAAATGATAAAAACAATATTAATACTTCTAAAGAATGAAAATTGCACTCATTTGTTTCTAGTGATGAGGAAGAATCTCAAAAATCTCATCCTAGGATGAAAAAAAGTTGAAGGTCAAAATATTATTGGTGGTCAACATCATAAGGTTCAAAGAAGAAGAACATCAAATGTTATTACTCATACTTACTTATATTCAAAAGTTGATCCGAAAGATGTGAAATAATATTTTTAGCACCTAAAAGGGTTCAAGCTATGACTGAAGATCTTAATTGCATTAAAAATAATGATATGTGGGAACTCATACCTAAACTGATAAACAAAATGTTGTTGGTACAAAATGGGTTTTCCGGGACAATTTGAATGAAGATGGTGAAGTGATAAGAAACAAATCAATATTAGTGTGCAAAGGCTACTCACAAATATAAGGCATTGATTTTTATGAGACATTTTCTCCAATTTAAAGGTCAGAAACAATTATAATATTTCTTTTTATTGTTTCACAATTAAGTTAAAAAAAAATTCAAATGAATGTGAAATCCACATTTTTGAATGGTGATCTTATTAAGGAAGTTTATATCAAACAACCTTGGGTCTTTGTTATTGGGAAAGATGAAAGTTATGTGTGAAAATTAAAGAAATACTTGTGTGGGCTAAAATAATCATTGAGGTCATGGTATTCCAAATTGGATACCTGGTTAACAATGATAATTTTTAAGAAATAAAGAGTTGATATCAATCTTTACATAAAATAAAGTTATGAGTTTTCCCTCATTGTAATTATTTATGTTGATGAAATTATCTTTGTTGGGAATGATGAAAGATCTTATGAAATATTTACTGAAGAAATGAAAAAAAAATTGAAATTTCCATGATGGGAGAAATGAAATATTTTCCTGGGTTTCAAATTTTACCAAATAATAAATACATTTTTATTTCCCAAGAAAAGTATGCTATATAACTTATTAATAAATTTCGTATGGAATATTCAAAACTGGTTTCCACACCGATTTTAGTGGGAACCAAATTGAAAAAAAATAGAGAAGGTAAGGAAGTTTATCAGAAAGGGTTTTGGAAGTTGATAGGTTGTTTAAGTTTTCAACTTATGTGCAAGATTTCAGATTAATCCAAAAGAATCACATTTATTATCTGGAAAAAGAATTGTCAAGTATATCAAAGGTGCATCAAATATAAAAATTAGATATGATAACTCAAAAAGTATTTATTTTTTGGGTATTTAGATGCTTATTGGGAAAGAAATGTTGATGATAGAAGATCCATATCTGGTAGAGTTTTATTTATAGGAATAATTTTTATTAGTTGGCATATAGAGAAACATAATTTAGTAACTCTTAGCATGGCTAAAGATGAGTATGTTGTGGCCACTCAAGCTACTACTCAACTTATGTGGATGAAGACTTGGTTAGAATATTACTTGTTGAAGTGAAATTACCCTTGCTCTTGGGTTTTGATAATCAAATTGAAATCAACATTAACAGAAAGACAGTACAACATTATCATTCAGAAAATATTGAAATCAAATATCATTTCATCAAAGAGCATGTAGAGAATAATTAATTGAAGTTTGAGTATGTTTCTACATCGGAACAAGTTGTTAACAATTTCACAAAACCATAGTTGAATGAACCTTTTTCTAAATTGAGGTTGAACATGGGTATCCAACCTCTTTCTCATCAAGGTTGAGGTATGTACTTGTGTCCCCTCTCTGATATTGTATTTGGATAGTGTTTTCAAAGGGGGATAATGTTTCATAAATTTATCTATTGTTATGTAACAAACATTTTAAGGAAGCATGTAAAAAGGGGGAGTTGTGGTAAGCTATGAATCCATCATGTAAATGTATGAACTATTCTAAATGTTTGTTGGAGTGGTTGTATGAAACAATTTTTTTAGGAATGTTGAAGAAGTGAAGAAATATGTGAAAGAAATATGAAGATAATTCATAATCACTACTTTTGGGTAGCATGGTTTTGCTATTAATAATTCTTGTTTCTTACACTGAGTTAGCTCACATAGGTTTAGAATTGTTGATAATTAATCCATATATAATTTTCAGTGATTTTTTAACCTTGGTTGAAAACAAAATCCCAAGGGGGGATTGTTAGGACCATGCTGATAAGGAAGATGATTGGACTCATCATCATAATCATGCATTTTCTTCTATTGTCTAGGAAATGTCAAACAAGAAATAAATCAATTCACTTTGTAAAATTTGACAGTCAGACTGAACATCATATTCATAATTTCATACTCACATTTTTTTAAGAAATTCCATCAGATTGGGAAGAAGTTTTCTAGAATAAAAGTAACATCAGACTCACCTCAAGTCTAAAATTAAGTATTGGTCATAATGAAGAATAGTATCAGAGACTTTAAGACTACGATAAAAACCTGATGATTCTTTTCTGATCTTGGTGTTCTCATAAATCATAAGTTCTTTAATAACTTGTGATGCAAGTTTTATGAAAGCAATAGGGAGTGTTTCCAATCATATTAAGGGTTGGAAAGAAAGATGTTTACTGTAAAGGATGGGATGTCACAAATACTTTCCAATGTAATTAAAATGATACTAAACCTGATCTTAAACATATTCAAAGTCACGAGGAAGTCATGATACAAGCCGAAGTTTTTGAAAGATGGAAGTTGATAAAGATGGAGCATTTAAATCTTAGTTCATCGGTGTTACATCTCCATATGTAGATTTTTTTAATGCTAAGATGGTTGATCGAAATGTGAACATGTGAATATACTCATTTTCAATAAAAACAATAAGCCATGAGAAATAAATATTTAGAAAAGGAATTTTATATGGATCATAATCAGATAAGGAAATAAGTTTTTGAAGTCGAATTTGTTGGAATCGGTCCATCGAACGCAATGCATCATCGATCAATCATAATAGATTTTGACACTAATTCATATTATTGGTATCTTTTGAATGTCATATGAAGAGTTTTATCAGAGGAAGAATTGTTTGTGGGGATTTTTTGGAACCAATGGAAAAGAAAAATAAATTGAGACTTGTTGGGACCAATGAATACATATAATTAGAAAAGTTTGTTGTGACTGGTACGAAGAATAAAGATCATAGATCAATCAACAATTTAGTAAACCATATCTCATCAAGATGAATTATTGATTGGTTTTCATATGGGAAGTTAATTTTCCTTAACAAGTGGATCAAGAGAAAAAAAAATATGATTTTATTTTCAAGTGGGTCAAGAGAAAGAAGAACTCGGATATGTTTTCCTTTTTCTCATGAGATAAAATATCTTTTATCTTGTAAAATTTGGGTCAAGATCCATTAGACTAGAAATGACACTAATCTATCAGAGTGAAGTAAAGACTAATCCATCATACGTAAGCTAACATCATTAAGCATCATTGGATGCATGATCATTAGTATGGAGAAATGAAGAAAAGGATAATTTTTTGAAGCTTTTCAAAGTGTTATCAAGAGTTGAGAAGCATTGAAGAAGTCAAGATTCACCTGAAATTCAAGGAGAATTTAAGTTTTGGGAAAATATATTTGAGTGGGAAACATTTTCAGAATCCCGCCTAAACCTCTTTTGGGTCACCTATAAAAGGAGGAAGTACATTATATATCCTGGCATAGAATTACTATTTAAGAGAGAAGATAGAGTGATGAAGAATTATATAGAGAAAAAGTTTTTAGATTGTTCTTACTTGAGGAAGTTAGCCAGACAAAATAAGAAAGGAGAAGAGATAAGATCATATTAAATGGTTTCCAGAATCAAACTGAGAAATTAGACTTGGGTTTCTAGATTCATATAGAAGAAGTTTATATTTATTTTAGTAATATTCTTACAGAGTTATATTTTCATTTTGAGAAAATCAGACTAGAGAATCAGATTGAGAAATTGGACTGAGTTTCATTATGAAGTCCATAAGAAGTTCTTTCCTACTATTGGGTAAGAGAAGAATAATTTTTGAATAAAATATTTGTGAAAGTTGATAAGGTATCATAGTAACATGTTTCTTAACTTGTTACAAAAACATTGTATTGCATCATTTTCACTAGAAGGAGCACATGTACTATTGTACTGAACATAGTGTTACACGAGTGTAAGGGAATTCCCAACTCATTGTGTTCCACACAAAAGGATTATTTTCTAGTGGATTGTGTGGTATCATATTGTTTTCATATCATATCAAGGATGCATCTACTCTTTTTGTGTAGTGAACCTTGTAAATTCTTTTGTTCCTGTGGATGTGTGATTGTTTTGTTTTCAGTGAAAGTGATAACTCTTTAAAATGAGGTGAAGGTTATTTTTGAAAGGAGGAAACATAAAAGAAAAATATATCACTAGTTAACCCCTTACCCTCTCAGTGATACTTAATCTTGACTGGGGACTTATATCAAGTACAACCAAGGCTTGTGGTGGCTTGGTTATCACACGGGTTCTCAACATGTGATTGTTAATGCTTGTTTATATGTTTATTATTATCATGGAATACACCTATTATACCTATGAAAACTTGTTAAGTATGCATTGGTTGTGTCTTACTAGGTTTTATTACTCACACCCTACATGAGAATATTGATGTGCATAAAGACTTCATGTATGGGTATCTAGAAAAGGGAAAGGGGCCCATGGAAGATGGTTGAGTCGAGGAGCATAGAGCTAGGAGCTGTACGTGGAAAAACACTAGAGAATTATATAGTTTTATTTATTTATTTACCTGCACACTATACACTCTAGTTTGGCTTGCCACACTGGGAGCTCGTTTATTTATTTTTATGTCATCTGTGTCATTTGATATCATTATGATATTATTTCATCCTCCTTGTTTTCTCTGAGTTGTTTTATATTTTATTTATATTATTGTTGAAAGGATATGATACTTAGGGTATAGTCTCTAACCTGATGGCATTCAGACTCTCACTATTAATCGGAAGCCTCCTGATTATGGGGAGGCATGCATGAGATCTTGTGGATCTCCATCTTTGACCTGGTGGTTCAGGATGAGGTGTTACAATTATCATGTGTTAGAGGTGCGTTTATTTTATAGGTTGTTAGAATATATAATAGAAACCCACATAGTCTTCACTTAAAATGGGGTTCATCAATGATAACAGGCTTAGAACCCTTAAAATATTTTGGCCTTGATCAGCACTAACAAAAACACTGATAAAGGCCACTTTTATTAATGCTAAAAAAACACTAATTAAGGCTAATATTATCAGTACTTTTGTTAGCGCTGATAAAATTAGGAATATTTTTTCTCCCACTCATGCCCCACCCTATGCCCTTCACTACCACATATTCGATCAAGGGAAGTTCCTGTTTTTATCAGCGCTAAGAAGAAAGCACTCATAAAAGTCTCACCTTTATCAGCGCTAGCTAAAAGCGTTGATAAAGGTATATCCTTTATCAGTGCTTTTGGTAGTGCTGATAAAGGATAGATTTATCAGTGTTATTCTTATCACTAATAAAAGTTTTTAATTAAAAATATTATTAATATATATATAATTATTATATTTATATTCAAAAATAATGTTTATTTATATACATTAATTAAAAAAAACATGTGTATAATCAATATAAATATGATATATTATAATATATATATTTTAATATTTGAAGTATATATATAATGTTTTAAAAAAATTATTTATAAGATTATAAATAAATATTTATTTATTTAAATAATTCTAAAATTATAATAAATTTTTTTAAATAAAAAATATATTATAAATATATATATGTCTCTAATGAATTTGGTCAATATATATATATATATATATATCATGAGATAATAATGATATTCATGGACATGATAGTCGTTATTTATGTTTATATATTGGTGCATGAGTATAATTGATGTTATATGATCATAAGTTTACTTGTGGACATGATTATGAGTTGTTGTGTTCCAAATGGTAAGATTACCTATATTATGATAACACATGGATATGTTATGTATTCATCATTATGAATGTTCATTTATACATTGACACTTGTATGATTCATTCATGCTATACCCATGAACTTATTATGTTCTCATTAATACTTATAAAATTACAATAAATATATTTAAATAATAAATATATTTATTATATTTATAATTACAAATTTTTAATTATATATAAATACTTTTAAAATATATTTATTTATAATTATAATTATAACTATATATATATATTTAAATAATTATAAAATTACAATAAATACATTTAATATAATTTTATAAATATATATATTTATATATTAATAAATATGTATATATATAAATATATTTATAATTATATAAATATATTTATAAAAATATTTATTTATAATTATAATTATAAATATATATTTATTTAAATAATTATAAAATGATAATAAATATATTTATTATATTTATAATTTTATAAATATATATAATTATATAAATATATTTATAAATATATTTATAAATATATACAAATATTTATAAATATATATATATATATATGTAAATAATTATAAAATTATAATAAATATATTTATTATATATAATTATAAAATTATTAATATAATAAATACATTTATTATAATTTTATAATTATAAATAAATATTTATTTATTTATAGTTATAATTATAAATTAATATATAGTTATTTATAATTATAACTATAAATATATATATATTTAATTGAATAATTAAAAAATTATAATAAATATATATAATAAATAAATTTATAATAATTTTTAATTATTCAAATATATCTTTATATATTTATGATTATAATTATAAATATAACACATATATTTATTTATTTATAATATTTATAATTTTATAAATATATATAATTATATAAATATATACACATATTTATAAATATATTTATGGTATATATAATTATAAATTAATATATATATATATAGTTATAATTATAAATATATATATATATAATTTTATAAATATATATAATAATATAAATTAATAACATTAGGTCTTTATCAGTGCTTTTTTAGCACTCATAAAGATACTCATTATCATTGCTAAAAAAGCACTCATGATAATATTCTTTCTCAGCGCTATAATTTTAGGGCTGATAAATGTCAGTTTTATCTGCGCTTTCTATTTGAGCACTGATAAAACCAACTTTTATCATCACTTTCCAAATGCACTGATAAAATCCTTTTGTGTTCTTATAAATAGAACCCTATCAGAACCCTGTCACCTCTCATGCCTCAAGCTTTCACTGAACCAGAGCTATATCACCACCACTGCCACCACCGCCTCCATTATCGCTACTGCCAAACCCTAGTATTTCCATCGGACCTCCAAATATGAGGTATGTTATGTTGTTTTCACCTATTTTTTTAGTCGCGCATTTCCTGCTTACATTTCACTTTTCCTCGACGAACCGAACTCCCATCCCTGTTGTATATGCATGCTTCTTACTCTTTCTCTTGTCTTTTCTTTCTCGGTGCCCTAGCTTCGGATCCAGTGGAAATAATTTGTTTGGTCAATATTAATTCATTCAAATTCCATTCAATCATCCTTTTTTTTCATAACCCTAGGTATTTTAAGAGATATTTCATCTCTCTTCACCCTACTTTGATCTATTGGTTCTAATGGATACCCATTGGTGATCGATGATAGGGCCTTTTATTCTACTTGGTTGTTTTCATCCATTCTTCTCTCAATGATCCACTATGGTGGTGTGTTTTTTGTTTTTGGTTTGAGTTGGTCTACATTTTGATGATACTTGGTTGAAGTGTGGGTTGATGAGTTATCTAAGGTTATGCTATGGGGACACAGTGTGAATTTGTGATGTGGGGGATCATATAGTTGGTATGTGTCCATGTTGTGGGGTGGCGTTGTGTGGTTGGTTAGTGGATGTCTAGTGGGTAAGTGATGATGTGGTTGGTAGGAGTTTATTCTTGAGGGAGGTAATGATATGGTTGGTCTATGGTCGTGTTATGGTGCGGTGATGTGATGTCGTGTTATATGGTTGATGATACGAGAGGGTTTTTGTTTTTATAGATGCCTATTTAGTGATATAATACCTAGTTAATAGTGTTTAAATGGCTTGGGATGGACCAAAAAAACTAAATATGAAATTTCAATAATGGAAATAATTAAAAATATAATTTATAATTTAATTTATAATGCATTATTTTATTTTATATAGTACATTACAAATATTATTCTCTCCATAGAAGAGTGTTTCATGGATATTTTGAAGGATGTAAATTCAATATATATAGTATTGTTATTTTATAATTTTTTATTAATTATATATTGTTTGATTACAATGAGTATATTTTCATTATCCGTAATTCATAGAAAACTCATTTTATATTAAATGAAGTAATTTTTCAAAACAACCAGTTTTCCATTAAAGTATTTAAAATGAGTTTAATAAGGAAAAACATTAATAATTAGTCTATGGACCCTATATCAGATTTTTTTTTAAAAATTATAGTAATCACTAAAAATGCATGGTATGAAAAAGTATTTTGACATATTTAAAGTGTTTCAAGTTTATAATTTTATAGTTTTATAGGATTTTATATTAATATACTTTGATAAATTTTATAGTATATACTATTATAATAATATAATTTAATAATATATTTTTTATTAAATATTTATACTTTTATAGTTTTATTCATTTATATAATTATATACTTTTATAAATTTTATATTATATCATATTTACATATATAGTTTAAATATAAAATTTTATTAATTATTTATACTTTTTTAGTTTTCTAAATTTATAAATTTATGTAAAATTATAGTTTTATTCCTTATAAATTATTATTATAATTTTATACTTTCCAAAATTTTACTTATATATATTATAATTTTAAACCATTATAAATTTGTTAAACTATATACTTCTATAATTTATGTATACTTTTATAATATATATGTAATTTTATAAAGTTTTATAAAAACAATAGGCACCTTTTTTCATTCCCTATGATTAATCATACTCACGCAAATCCATTATTTAAATTATCCATATCGAGAAACTATATTCTAACACTGGAAACCTTAGACTTTACTAAGCATTGTCTTCACCTTCTATATAATATAGACTGATAAGAACACCATGGAAAGAGAATTTCACTAACTCTATCCAACCCATGAGATATCCATGATGACCTCACTCCCGCAAAAGGTGAATTAATGTTTAACCCCATTAAAACTCCTAAACCTACGTTTCATCCAACATCACCTACATAGTAAAAATTAGGGGAGTCCTCTACAACTACATCGTATCTCTGGTATGGTGTTAGCTTCTAAGGGGGTGAGTCTTAGGCAACAAAATGCAATAACAACCATCATTTTCATCAAATTTTTCTCCAAAATAGTTATTATTTTATTTTGTTTCCTAAGACTCATCCGCCATATCTTACGGATGAATTCAGAGGATAACAACTACTAGCAGTGGAGTAATTCTTTTCTTAAATTCAATTACCCATTTCCTTAAAAGTGTGATGAAATTATTTGAAACATTCAAATGTTGTGTTAAACTCATTCAAAATTCCCATTTTGTGTATGTATATATTTTGTTAAATATTAATATTTTCGAATCAAATAGGATAGATATGAATAGATAATGGATTAATGTCAATTGTATGAAAAAATAATATGAATATAGGTGAAATAATTCATCATGTTTGAAAAATATCATTTATATGACCCTTCTAAAATCCTTTGTCTATGTTTACACTGTTATTATTCAAGACTAATTAGTCCAAATGAGTTGGAAGAGCACTTGATCTATCACAGATTTGATTGAAGTTATAAATTTTTTAATAGACATGGAGAAAAGGTGAATTTAGCTATTTACTAGGATAACATTATGTTTTATGGATCATCTGATATGATTACAAATGTGGAAAATGAAGAAGATCGTATCAAGGATGTGATTACAAGTGTGAATGATGATGAAGATCATATTGAGGAAATGAAAATGACAGTTGAATATGAACTCATGATTTTCCAAAATTGTTTGAGAAGTTAAAGAGTTTTGAAAAGATGTCATTGTAAGCTGGTTTCACTCGATATACAACATCTTCATTCGTACTAAATCTATATAATTTGAAAGTATGCAACAGGTAGATTGATGGTAGTTTTACTAAACTGCTTTCTCTCTTTAATGATATGCTACCATAAGATAATGATCTCCCTATCCAAACATACAATGCTAAACGAATTCTACATTCGATGGGTACGATATCTAAAAAAATACATGCCTGTCAAAATGATTGTATACTATTTCTCAAGGACCAAAAATCACTTAAATAATTCTTAAAGTGTGGTTATTCTTGATGAAATAAAGATTAATAGGGTCCCATGAAAGTTATATTGTACTTTCCAATCATTCCAAGGTTTAGGTGCCTATATGGAAGTGAAGATACTACAAGAAAATTGACATGGCATGTAGATACAATAAATAAATATGGGAAACTTCCTCACCCGATAGATTCTCCTCAATAGAAGAGAATTTATCATGAGTATCTTGAATTTGGAAATTATCTAAGAAAACTTTGTCTTGCATTATCTACAAATGGAGTGAATCCTTTTGTTTTTCAATGCAGCACTTACAATACATGGCTGGTTATGTTGGAAAATTATAACTTTCCACTATGGTTATGCAAGAAATGAAAATACATCATGTTATTTATACTTATATCATAACCAAAACAATCAGGTAATTATATTGATGTTTATTTGGATCCATTTATCAAAGATTTGAAATTATTATGGATTTAGTTGTTATGTTGCATGATACTAATAGAAATGAAGATTCCACATTAAGAGCCATATTGTATGGGACAATAAATGACTTTCTTGGTTATAGAAATTTTTCAGTATATATCATTAATGGAACTCAAGGGTGTCTCGTTTGTAAACAAGGTATATAGTTAGTTAGGTTGAAACATTCATTGAAGACTATTTTTCTAGGACATCATAGATTTCTACTACGACAACATATGTACCAATCTTGGAAGACATCCTTAGATGGAGGTTTTGAAGAACATACAACATTGTCTCCACTAACAGATGACTAACTCTTTGAGAAAGTAAAATATGTGTACACTTCTTTTAGTAAACCATTTTCAAAAAACCTTATAAAAATTGGTTGTAAAAAGAGATCAGTTTTTTTTAATTACCATACTTGAATTTTTTGTACGTCAGAAATTTTATTGATGTTATGCGTGTTGAAAAAAATGTTTGTGATGGCGTAATTGTAATGTTTCTAAATTCACCAAGAAAAACAAAGTATGGAATTAAGGCTAGTATGGACATGGTTGACATGGTAATATAGGAAGAATTTGTGCCAATGAAGGGTGAAAATGAAAATTGCTTCCTCTAGATTCTTACACTCTTTCCAGGTATGAGGGATATTAGTTTTTCAACTTATTGAATGATATAGAGGTTCCATAGGGTTATTAAATGAATATCAAGAATATATTTTCAATGACTGATTTAAAGTTAAAAGGTATGAAATCACATGATTTTCATATTTTTATATAAGATATAATTCATGTAGTTTTACATTTCATTTTTCCCAAGAATGTTTTTCATACAATAACCAATCTCTATTTCTTTTTCAAAGTTATATGCATAGACGTTATAGACCCAAAGAAATTTATGACTATAGTAAAGGAAATTTTCATCATATTATATGAATAAGAAATGTTCTTACCACCAACATTCTTTAATATGATGGTTTACTTGTTGAGGGAGATTCAACTATGTAGTCCTTTACATTATAGATGGATTTACCCCATTGAACAATATATGAAGATTTTGAAAGGGTATGTCAAAAATCTAATTCATCCAGAGTTTTGTATTGAGGAGCAATATATTTTTGAGGAAGATGTTTAATTTTGTACCAACTACTAGTCCTGTGTGTAAATCATTGGTCTATTGAAATCTCATCACACTGGGAGGCTTGTGGGTGAATAAATTTCTAGAAAATATATTTTCACAATCAATATTATAGATCAGGAGTAGACCCAATTTTACATTTTTCATAATGGTTTGGAGGTTTCCCCATATGTTGAAAATCACAAAGAAATTATTAGGCATTTGAACCCATCAAGGGATGAAATATGGATATCAAATATACATAATCAATAATTTATAGGATGGTTTCAAGACCTCATTTTTAAGGAGTAAGAAGAAAATCTGGATTCAATTTTAGAAAAACTTATATGGATAGATAGATGACCAAGTGTGTATTTATTATCTTATAATGGTTTTATAATTAATGTCTATACGTTCTATAAAAATGAACATGATGAAGTAAGTACCATGAAATATAGTGGAGTTACACTTATGGCCGAAGTGATTCATGTTTCTGGTACTAAGGATAGAAATTTAATTCATGTGAATATTTCATACTTTGGCATCATCAAAAAAATATGGGAGTTGTATTACACAGTAATCTGAGTGCCAATTTTTCAATGCGATTGGGTTGATAAAAATAGTGTTTTTAAAATAGAGGAATTGGGATTCGTGGTAGTGGATTTTAGTAAGGAAGGGTAAAAAGATGAACTATTTATAATGGCATCCTAGGAAGTATAAGTAGTTTATGTTTTAAATCCCACAAATCAAAAGTGATCAATTTTTTTATTATCAACCAAACCCACTGAAGCATCAGATGAAAATTCAATTGAGGATGACCCTTTTATTGGGACGTTGCAATCATTTCCCAGTGGTCCCAATATAGATGGGGGTTTTATATTATATGATAAAATAATGGAGGTATTTTTATACTCAAAATAGGGGTCAAATCACTTCAACCTTAAAAAAACATAGAGTTAAATAATCAGGTTATATTTTTTATGTAATATACATTTCATTACATCATGTTATTATCTATTCATTGTAGCATTAATGTAATATAAATTAAATGTTAAACTGATTATGCAGATAATGACTTTTGTACGTGTTAATGCTCTTAATCCTGAGGAAAGAAAGTTTCTCAACCTACTGCTACTCCTAATCCTAAGGAACAATAGGTTTCTCAACCTGTTGCTGCTCCTAGTACAGAGGTACAATGACCTTCTGCACATGCCAATGCTACCGATCTAGAGGAAAAACATATTTATGATGTTGAATCTAAGGAAATGATAATCGATGAAGGACTAATGATGTAGAAAAAATATGAGCATCGTAGTGTGATGGTGTTAGAAAAAATTATTAAGGTGAAAAAGAAAAGGCATCAAATTTGAGGTCAAATAGAATGCATGGGGATAGCATTTTAACCCCAACAAGTCTATGGTTAGTAGATACATTAGGCTCTTCACTCGGTAACATGTGCCAATTGATGTATATTCATGTAACTGTGTTGTGTCCATGCTTAAGACACTAATTTGGGAAGATATTACTATAACATTATGATATCATTTCTTTATTTTACTAAAAAAATAAAATAATGAAACATTGACTTACTCTTCATCATCCCTTGTAGAGTGCATTTATAGTAGATGAATGTTACAAGAAATATGTATTAATTCTTGTTGTAAGGATTCACAAAGTCTTTCATGTAATTCTAACAAGATTTTATATTAAATATGATGAAAGGAAATTAAAACTACACCTATCGCTTGTGTATGCACACCTGATAATCTAAGAATCTTGGGATACATTTACTAGCCACCATGCAGAGATATATTTTTGGGTATATTGTGGCTGGTAATACATTTTTTGAAAATATGTGTATTCATCACTTTGATTTTAGAATTTTTTATTTATAAAATGAAAAATAAGTGCTAAAAATAAGGAATGGGTAGAAAAACCAACATACTCCAATTGTAAAGCAAGGATGTTGTACACTTTACTTGAAAAAAAATTGGTACGTATTTTAAATCTACCATAATAATTTTATGTGACATGAAACAACAACATAATTATGTTCCTCTATTTATATATAGATTGATGAATCCAGATCCAAATCCACTTCCATCCGACGTCGTGTGCTATGGAAGGAGGCACGTGTAAATAAATATGGGGTAATACTAGATGAAAACACCCAAAAAGTGTGGGAAACATGTATAAGTATAAAATAATAAAAAAATTGATTTAAATCACTATTACATAATAATTATTACTAATTTTCCTATATTTTATATGGTCATAAGAATCACCAACACCTGTACCAGATGAATGCCTACTATTAATGGCCTTGAAGTGTCTAGAATAGTATGGTCGCGTCAGAGGTGTGGGTTTTGAGGTGACACCCCGAACATATTTTGAGAAAAAAACAACATGATGATAAAGATAAAGAAATAGAAAATATAAAAGCAAGATTAGCTACCATTGAAGAATAATTTCATTAGAAGACTGAGTTTCTAGAAAATGTTATTAGGGGGAAGAAAAAATAAGAAACAACACAAGAACAATAATTGTGTGATGATCCTGCCCCACCCCCACCAGCTTTGAGGTGAGTCGTTCTCTACAAAGAGTTATCTTATTTGGGGAAATAAATATTCTAATAATTGTTTCTTTGAAATTTGAATTCTATAGACACTAATACCATTCTTGTATCGATATTCTCTAGGGTGAAAATGACTTTGATTTATATCTATCAACACCCACCCATCACCTTGCTATGAGGGCCATGTTGTTCAATATCCAAGACGACCATCTACACAAAAGACCACTTCCAATAGGTTATGTGAGAGTGGTGATTATCATAGATCATGAGATGAGCACTAAGCCACTTATTCCACATGATGAAAAAGATATTCATATGGCCAACCAAACTATTGGAACATTCATTTCTTGGTCTTCAGATCTTGTAAAAACACTTGTCAACAAGGAGGTATTCATTTCCAAATTATTTTTCGTGTTAAACCATTAAAAATTAATGAAAAATGGTCTGAACCAATGAATGTTATTATACAAAGATAAAGGAATGGGTGTGGAATGAAAGGCTGACTCAAAATCATATAAAGGATCAACCAACCGATCAAAAATATCTTCCAAAAGCACCTTTACCCAATCCATTCAATATCCGCATTTAATAACATTGAAGGTTCATATGGATACAAAGTTATAAAATGGTAGTAATCACGTATTTGATTTTTAAGAACAAATTTACGAAGAGGAATTTATAGACTACATTGTTTTTTATAATTTAAATGAAATCCTCAACTATGAATGGCTAGAAGGATCAGTTGTAAATGTATACATGAGGTATGTTTTCATGATTTTTTTTCAAAAGATGATATACTATGTTAATTATGACTAAATATATTTCATATTTTTTGTAGGCGTATATATCAATACCAATTGATAGGATTAACCCATGAAAATAAATTTTGACTCATTAGTCCTCGCCTCAATTCTACAGAGCAAACAAAAATAGATTCAAAAAAATAGATGAAATAGTGGAAGACCTGGAGAAATTATTTGAAATAAAATTTACAGATGACAGACTCTTCTTAATACCAACGATGCAGGGGTAAAACTATACAATTTAATCATATAAAATATATTTTCATTTCTTTTATTAATAATTAATTTTTGTGTTTTTAGGAAACATTGCATGTTTATTTTAATCAATTTGGATACTCTAATGATTTATTTCCTAGATTCACAACATGGATACACAACAAACTGACCACACATTATGATGTTTTAAAATTTTTAATACACTAAATCCAATGTTTTATAACTAAACATCAAGTTATATATTTTATATTTTATTTTAATGAGAATTCTATTATGATAGAGTGGTGTTTAAATATTGTTAAAATCATGGCATGAGGACATTCCATACACACAATGATCTTAACAAGTTCTACAAATGGAAATGTATCGGGGTATATATAATAATATTTCACTATCCAAAAACATATCAAAAAAATTACTTATTTTTTTCAATGTTTCTAGAGTTTTTGAAATGAACAAATGGAAAAATTGTGGTTATTATGTTTGTAAATTTTTGAAAGAGATCATATTACATCAACAAAATAGAATCCCTGAAGAGTTATTTTTTAAGATAATTACTATTTAATTTAAAATAATTATTAATCCTTTGTGTATTTATATTTTTCTAGTACTACTATGACTGTCGTAAAAAAATCATATTCACAAGATGATATAGATTTACTTAGAAAATAATGGGTAGCATACCTGATGGTAGAATGTATACAAATAACATAAAGATGTGACTTCCATATAATTAATGGATTGATTCATATTTATGTTTAATTTATTTATTTTTATTATTACTCATATAATAATTGTTTTCTTATTCAGGTGGATTATTTTTTTTGAGAGGGGTGGTTTTTTCGAAGTTTCTCATGCTCGTGAGAGGTTAGACTTTGAGGCTACAACTGAGATAATGATAATAAGGAAATAGGTCAAGAATTTATACAACCATCATGAAAATGTTAATTTCTACTTCTTATTTAATTAATTTTTTTAATCATTTTATCTAATATTTATAAGTTAATTTATGTATCATTTTTATCTAATACTTATTTAGTTTTTTTCATAGATCTTTTTGGAAGTCATATTTTTCTTTCAACTATCTGTAACAATCCACAAAAAAGATAAAAAGTTATTTTCTTCCAATGTTACCACACTTTCCATTTATTTTATTTTTTTATCTTCCTAAACTATAAATTTATTATATGTTCTTAGCTAAAAAACTTTATCATTGTTGAAAACCAAAAGAGTAGAGGAATATTTTTCTGCTAAGAACATGAACTCAATATGTAGTGTTAGTAGTTAGACAAATAAAGGAAATGGAAAGTGTGGTAACATTGGTAGTTTTTATTGTTTTTATACTTGAATACAATGATCTAGAAGTCATTTGGTATGTGTATGACTCATTGTCACCACAATCTGACACACGGTGTGACCGGTATGACTCCAGGTGAATCTTTTTATTTAAAATAGAAATTAATTTTAATAAAAAAGACAACTAACATACTCAAAACTGAAAAAAAAAATCATTAGTATTGTCTTGATAATTTAGGAGAATTATCCATAAGTTATTTGTGACATGTAGTAAGTATATACACATTAATCCAATACACGGTGTGACCAGCACTAGTACAAATACTATTTATAACATCATCTTTTTCATAACGGTTTTTTAGAATTGATGTGAAAATCTATAAAATTTGATTTTTCACATCAGTTCTTATATATCAGACATGAAAAGGAAATTTTCATGACTTTTTCATGTCGTTCCTAAATAATCGATGTAAAAAATGAGGTTTTCACATCATTTATTAAATAACTAACATGAAAAAGTTGGAAAAATTTCAGTGCATTTTCTAAGATTTTATTTGAGTGGTGGTGGAGATAAAACGAACTTACAGATCAAAATTTATGGACGTTGTAAGTTGATCATATCTAAACAAAGTCTTATAAAATTTCAACTTCTAACAACCATAACTTTTGATGTGTATCTCCTTTTGAGCTCCAAGATCAATAAAATAGAATATTGGGAAATATACTTCATATTGGAAAAAAAATTAGTGTTTTTTTATAAACGATGTAAAAAATTACTTTTAACATCGATTTTTGGATAACTAACATTAAAATTACTCAAATAAGACTTTTAACGTCATCTTTTTTCAAGAATTGATGCTAAAAAAAATCATGTAAGTTTTCAAAAAACTGATGTGGAAAATGATGTAATATTTTTTTTCATTTTCCAAGCTTTGATTTGAGTGTTGGTAGAGCTAAAATGGACTTATAGATCAAAGGTTATGGATGTCAGAAGTCGATTATATTTAAATGAAGTCTTAGAAAAGTACAACTTCTGACTGCCATAAATTTTGAACCATAACTCCATTTGAGCCCCATGACCATTCAAATCGATGCTTGGGAAATGAACTAAATTTTGGTAAATATTTTAAATATTATTTATCAAAAAATGACATGAAATATAGTTTTTCACATCGGTTGTCATTAAACAGATGTGAAAAATGAAAATTTTAATATCTTTTCATGATGGTTATCATATGACCAACATGAAAATTAAAATTTAATATCCTGAAAATTGGGAATTCCAATTTTTTTAGAGTGAGGTATTGAAATTTTCAATTTACACCTAAAATTTATAATTCCGAATTTTTTTACTCAGTCATTTAAATGATTTCACACTCCACATATATTAATTTCACAATCTATTATTTCAATCATCATCGTTCCACTAACTCAAATAATTTGATCTTCATTATTAATCAATTATTTCTTATTTTGGCGATATCGTAATGGTATTTATAATTAATTTTACATGATTTATTTTTTTATGATTTGTTTTCTCAATTGATATATTGGTTAATGATTATGTTTTTATTATAATGAACCACAATTCTTCAGATCATGGTAAAACTATAAAGATTTATTTGGATTCTAAAATGACTTCTAGGCCAAAGCTTTATTTTCCTCATGAGATCTTTCATTATAAGAAAATTATATCCACTAATACATCAACAACCTTAAAAATTATGTCAATGTTTTATGTTTTTTTCTATATTTCTTATGGTTTCTATGATATGATTTTTATAGATCTTATATTTTCCATGGATAGTGTAAACCAAAGTAAATAATATTTTTTGAAATAAATATTTTTCTTATCGATTTTCTAAAAACAGACGTTAAGAAAATATTTTTTCACATCAATTTTTAGAAACCTGGCGTGAAAATAGGTCTTTCAAATCAGTTTTTATAAAATCAAAGTGAAAAATAGTTTTTTAGCATCCCTTTAAAAAAACTGATTTTAATATGGTCTTTCTCACCGGTTTTTAAAAACCGGATGTGAAAAATCATAAAAAATATATTTTTAAGTTAGATTTTAATAACCAATGTTATAAAACATATTTAAAATTTTACCTTCAAATATATCACCTTAATAAACAATGTTAAAAATATAAAAAAAAATAAAAACACTACTTTTGTACTAGTGCAGTATGACTCAAAGTGTGCCTTTTTATTTAAATTTGACATTGATTTTAGTAAAAAAGACAACTGGAATACTGAAAACCAATAAAACACATTCTTAATGTTTTTATACTTTAGGAAAAGTATTCATAAGTAATTTTTGATGTGTAGAAATTAGTCTCACCTCAATCTGATACACGATGTACCTGGTATGACTCAAAGTGACCATTATCATGTAAAAATTAACATTTTAGTTCAAAAAGTGTCACTAACTAAAATCGGATCAAATGATCTCAGATTTCTTTATAATATTTAAAAATTATTCATAAGTAATTTTTGACATGTAGTAATCAGTCTCACATCAAATTGACACGCGATGTGACCAGTATGACTCAAAGTGTGTGTATCTAGTTTAAAATTACATTTTAGTAAAAAAGACAACTATTGTACTCAAAACTGAGAAAAAGAATTCATATTGTTTTTATACTATATTAAAATGATCCATAAGTCATTTGGTATGTTTATAAATTATATTTACCACACTCTGATGCATGGTGTGACAGGTATGACTCCCAGTGCGTCTTTTTATTTAAAATTGACATTAATTTTTGTAAAAAGAAAACTGACACACTCAAAACCAAGAAAATTTTTTTGTATTGTTTTTATACTTTATAAAAATGATATATAATACATTTTTGATTTGTAGGAATTATCCTCACCACAATCCGATACACGATGTTCCTGGTATGACATAAAGTGTACGTTAACAGTTTAAAATTGACATTTTAGTTCAAAAAGTGTCACTTAATGAAAAAAAACATGATTTTATTGTATTGATAATTTAGTAAAATTAGTAATAATTCATTTATGATGTTTAGTAAGAACCCTCACATCAAACCGACACAAAATGCTCCTGGTGTGACTCAAAGTGCATGTTTCCAGTTTCAAATGACATTTTAATAAAAAACAAAAGTAATATACTGAAAATAGATCAAACGCATTCGTATTGTTTTTAGACATTAGTAAAATAGTCCATAAGTCATTTTGATGTTTATGAGTCATACTCACCTAAATCTGATGCATGGTGTGGCTGGTATAATTCCAAGTGTATCTATTTATTTAAAATTGACATTAATTTTAGTAAAAAAGAACAAGCGGCGTACAGAAAACCAGTCAAACACATTTTTATTGTTTTGATACTTTATTATAACAATAAATAAGTCATTTTTGACATTTAGGATTCACCCTCACCTCAATATGATGCACAGTGTGATGGGTATGACTCCAAGTGTGTCTTTTTATTTAAAATTGACATTAATTTTAGTAAAAAGAACAAGTGACATACTGAAAACTGAGAAAAAACATTCAGATTGTTTTGATACTTTAGTAAAAACATAAATGGGTCATTTTTTATGTTTATTAATCAACCACACCTCAATCCAAAACATGGTGTGACTGGTATAACTCAAAGTGTGTATTTTTATGTAAATTTTACATTAATTTTAGTAAAAAGAAAAAGTGACATACTGAAAACTGAGAAAACACATTCATATTATTTTGATACTTTATGAAAATGATCCATGATTCATTTTTGATTTGTATGAATCAACTTATCCTCAATCCGATACTTGGTGAGACCGATATGACTCCAAGTGTGTCTTTATTTTAAATTGAAATTAATTTTAGTAAAAAGAATAAGTGACATACTGAAAACTGAGTAAACACATTCAGATTATTTTGATACTTTAAAAAAATGATCCATGAGTCATTTTTGATGTGTAGGAATAAACCACACCTCAATATTAAATACGATGTGACTGGTATGACTCCAAGTGTGTCTTTTTATTTTAAATTGACATTAATTTTACCAAAAAGAACAAGTGACATACTGAAAACTGAGAAAATGCATTCAGATTGTTTTGATGCCTTAGGAAAATGATCCATGAGTTATTTATGATGTTTATAAATTACCCTAACCTCAATCTAACACATGGTGTGACTGATATGACTCAAATTTTATTTTTTATTTTAAATTAACATTAATTTTACCAAAAAGAACAAGTGACATACTTAAAACTGAGCGAATGCATTCAGATTATATTGATACTTTAGGAAAATGATCCAAGAGTCATTTATGACATGTAGTAATCACTCGTACCTCAATCAAATGCATGGTGTGATAGATATGAGTCAATGTGTCCATTATCAGTTTAAAATTGACATTTTAGTTCAAAATGAGTGCCACTCACTGAAAACAAAGAAAATGTGCACTGATTGTCTTGATAATTTATGACAATGATTCATAAGTCATTTGTGACGTGTAATAAGCAATATCATATCAAACTGACACATGATGTGACCATTATTACTCAAAGTGCGTGTTTCTAGTTTGAAATGACATTTTAGTAAAAAAACACAAGTCACGTACTGAAAACTGAGCAAATGAATTCATATTATTTTGATACTTTAGAAATATGATCCATAAGAAATTTTTGATATGTATGAATCAGACACATCTCAATATCATGCACAATGTGATCGATATAACTCTAAGTGTGTATTTAACATTGACATTAATTTCATTTAAAAGGACAATTAACATAGTCAAAATTGAGCAAGCGCATTCATATTGTTTTGATACTTTATGAAAATTATCCATAACTCATTTTTGATGTGTTGGAGTCAATTGTAGCTCAATACGATGCATTGTGTGACCGGTATAACACCAATTCTATGTTTTTATTTAAAGTTGAAATTTTATTAATATACTCTTTCATATTAATGTTTAATTTATTTCTTTATAATATTACTAACATAATATTTTTTTTCTTATATTGGTGGTTTCTTTTGCTTGGGTTGAGGTGATTTTTTCGGCAATTGATACCATGGGTGGACATTTTTTAGAGGGGATCACAGGTACCAAAGACGATGAAATATTAATGTTTTTAATTGTCTGTGGATAGTAATTGTAGATGTAATTATATAAAACATTGTTTGAAATGTATATAGTAGTGTTTTTTTGTATTCATGATGTAAAATTTATTTAAATAAAATTATATGTTTGGTGTAAAGGTTACAGGTTGTTACAGCATGTTGTTATAGAAACAACAACTATAGCAGGTGGGGTCTTTATCAGCATTATTTCTAGCACTGATAAAGGGGACCCCCTAACAACGTTGAGGATAACATCACTTTTTTAGTGCTATTAAAAGCCTTTTTGAGCGTTGTTAAACGGAGTATCATTAGTAGTGGCTCGACCCCCCCCCCCCCAGTGCTCTCGGATAGCTCTGGCTCCTACTCAGGCACGATGTCAGCCAACACCAAATTTTATCAGTGCTCATGACACCCCTTTGTCAGCCCTCAACATTTTCCCCACTACCTGCACAATCGAGCACAACTGGACTTGAACCTAGGACCTCCATGTGAAAAGAGGACCCCTCTACCACTGCTCTTTCTTGTTTTCTTCTATATTTTATGATATTTATACTTATTTTTATATATTTAGATACATCTTGTTTATCCATATATTTATATAATTATTTTTAAATACATTTATATTATATATGTTTGTGTGTGTGTGTGTTTGTACATTTGTCTATGTTTGTAAATATATGATATATATATATATACTTATATTTATTTAAATATATTATATATTAATATTCATTTATATACATTAGAATATATATATATATATATATATATATCTGTTTATTAATACATACATATGTATATATAAACATTATATATACATTTTTATAGGTATATATATATTCATACATTTTTATAATATAAAAAAATGGTTAGATCTTATTTTAAATAAAATGGATAATTATTATTTCTATATGATTAATATAATTATTTTAAAATATATTTTTCAAATATGTCTATATAATGTATATTTAGATATAAAATTTTATACGTATTTATAGATATATATTTATAGGTCTATATATGATCATTAATATTTATACATATTTTCATATAACTGTATATTTTGATTTAAATTTCTTTTAATGTATTTATAAATATTTATTGTCGATATATTTTACACTATATTTAATGATATATTATATTAAGTGCTTGGGAGTACGATTACAATCAAACACACACATCGCACACACACATGACAGAAAGGCAGATCATAGCCCCCCAAAGGGATAACCCACCCAACCAGCCACTTTTTTAGATTATATATTTTGATTCGAAGACCCAGTGGACATGAAGCCCATTACATGACCTATAGGTCCACCATTGGATGGCTAAAAGGCCTTTCTTACATCATGTCTGTGCCACCATGTGCACGTCATGCTTGGATCACCGCCCCCTTGATGGCCCAGTGGCTCGAAAGCCTATTCGAGATGAATAGTATTGCTGCTAAAATACCCTACTATAGTAATATCTATATGAGTGTAAACCCTAGAAATAAAATCAGTCTCTACTGAAAAAACAAAAGAAGTCCCTTTTAAATGAAGCTGGAATTCCATCAAATTTTCTAAAATTATTGTTCTCAAACAAAAAAAAACTCCATTTTAGAGGCCTTCCCGTCCTCAAATAACCTCAAAAAAACACTAGACGAAGTTCTCCCCAATCATATCATTGTAGATATTTTTAGAAGCTCTTATTTAATATGCGGTATCACTACCACAAAAAACAACTTTACGCAGCGCCACCCTTTAATAGTGCTAACAAAAATGGCTGATAAAAGATACATTTAACAGTGCTAAAAAAAGTGCTGTTAAAATTATCCATTTATCAGCGTTTTTTAGTGCTAATAATGATACCTCCTTTATCAACGATTTTTTACTTGTGCTGATATAAGGGTGTATTTCAAATAAAATTCATTGAAAATAATATATTGATATATAAATATATAAATATATTTATATTGATATAAATATAATATATATATTTTAAAAATGTTTAAGATAAAGCTAAATGGACATTTACACATAATATATAAGATATTTAGTGAAAATGGGTTATAAAATAATTTAAAGAATGCTATTAATTAATAATTTGATAATTATTATCGAGTAATAGTCATTTAATAACAATTTGAAAACACAAAAAATAAAAAAGTTAATAAAATATCTAAAATAAGCTAAAAACGTAACTTAAAATTAAAATGGTCATAACTTTTGATCAGGGTGTTAGTTTGAGCTCTACCATATATAAAATTAAAGCATGTGATGAGATCTATGCACCGGTGACATGAGGATCCCCTTGTCACATTTTTTTCACACCCAAAAATGGCCAGAATGCCTTCAAAGCTGAGTTTTTAGTCAGGGTATCCCAATTTTTTAACATTCAATGCACTTTCAACCTCTTTTAAGGGGGTATTTTTTCCCATTTTCAGTGGGGACTAAATTTATTCTTATGACTTACTTTATTATTGATATTATGGTTTTAGAATTTTATAGTTTTTTATAATGTACTTTTATTTGTAATCAAATATATAAAAATATATACATATTTTGTATATATTCACACATAAAAATTTAGTTTTATAAATATATATATATATATGTAAACATATTTACATGTATTGTATATTTCTAAACATATAAAGCTTATCTAAATAAAAAAACCATATCCATTTTATTTAAAATAAAATGTATGAATATTTATATACATATACAATTAATGTAAATATAATGTGTATATATATATATATATTTGTGTGAGTGTTGACAAACTGGTATATATTTATCTATATAGTCAAATATATGTATATAAATATTAATATATAATTTATGTAAATAAATATAAATATGTATAATTATATTTATAAATGGACACATATTTATAAATATATATGTATGTATGTATGTATTCATAAACACACATACACACACACACACACACACAAACATATTTTATACATGTATTTAAATATATATATATATATATATATATTTATGTGGATAAAAAAATGTAACGAAATATATATAAATATATAGATATATCAAAAATATAGAAGAAAGTGATATAGTGGAGTGGAAAAGGTGTGAGATTATAAGGGGAGGTCTTAGGTTCGAAACCTAGCAAAGGTAGGGGCCCACGCGCGCTAGGGTTCTGGTCCCTAGTGCTTTTAAAGGGGTGGGGGGCTAGACTAGCTTTGTTAAAAGGGGAGGATCTAGCGCTGATAAAAGAGGGAGGTCCCACCCTTTGATTTGCACGCTTTTAAAGACCATATTTGCAATAGTGCAAAACTTAAGTGGACATCCAGATCAAAAGTTATGGTCATTTGATGTTTAAATCATGTTTTCAACTTATTTTAGATTGTTCATTAATTTATTGAATTTTTATATCATTAAATTGTTATTAAATGACTATTACTCAATAGTAATAAAAAATAATTAATTAATATTGATTTTTAATTATTTTATAAACAATTTTTTTCACTAAATATTTTATAGAATAAGTGTATTACATATTTAATATTATATAAATCATATTTAATAAAATATAATTATATATTAATATATAATTTTTAATAATATATAATCTTTTTTTTTGAAATACATCTTCTATCGGTGCTAAAATAGTGATGATAAAGGTCTCCTTTTATGAGTGTTAAAAAATGCGGTGCTAATTGTGGTTTTTATCACCGCAAAAAAAAGTAAGTAAATGAGTGCTTTTATCAGTGTTTTTTTTTGTGGTGATAAAGAAAACCCCTTTATCAATTCTTTATTTTAGCGCTGATAAAGAATAGTGCTTAATATCATATATTTTGTAGTTGTTTGGCTAAGGCCTCCCATGTATGATTATATATTCTTGATGCTAGTCGTCAACCTCTAGCCTATATATTGGAGATGAGATTGGGGTGGTGCAATTTGCTTATTGTTGACTTAGGTGGGGGCTTGGTGGGTCAGGTCGTGTTAAAAGGAGTCTTTGCGTGGCATCTTGGTGATCTTGTTCAAGCTTGTGGACAAGCTTCTATAGGTTGGATCATCAAAGGTGGAAGGGATGTCATTCTATTCCTCATTTATTACTTATTCCAAATGTATAGACAGGTCCTAATTATTTTTGAGTTTTGGTGTGTTCTTCCATTGTGTTTCAGATGATACTCATCCCCTTGAAACCCATCAATATGTCATAATTTGTGGCAGCTGGGTCTGTGTTTGTACACCCCATGTTTTAAAAATAGTTATAATTTCCTCTAATTTTAATTTTATTTTATTTTAATTTGTCTCATTTCTTAGTTATTCATTTGACTGATGGAACAATAATTCAGAGACGTAAAATAATTTTCACTTTGCCCCTTAGGGTGCACCATTTGTGGGGGTCTTGATGAGGTCTAAGTATTAATGAGTTTTTTAATGTTAATAGTGTATTGTATTTCCCTTCTCCCCGGGTAGTGGTAAATAATTTTCACTTTTTTTTTTATTTCTTTTTCTTTTGCATTATTCGTTCAATCATCTGCTTTTTTAGGATGGGAGTCAAGAGATCGAGGCCAAAAATTGTGAATTATCCCTGTTTCATGAAGATGGAACAAAGAAATAAAAAAGAGAGGTGAAGTTCTAGAGCGATACTTCAATGGAATTGTTTTTACAATATAGAATTCTTATGAGTCATTCAGAATTTTCATTGTTGTCAATATTAGGAAGAGGTATTCACAACGCTGGACTGAATATTTGTATGTTTGCTGCACACATGATATTAAAAAATGAAAGTGAGAAGGACAGTGTGACGTTGAGGGGGCATCTCTTTCCTTTCTGTTAATTTTATGACTGAACATGCAATAACAGTGGGAGAATTTGTTAGCATTTTCCACCTAACTCAAAGAGGTACAACAAAATGCGAGGAGTGAGGGCGGATTCGTTGGCTGGCTGGCGGCTACTCTCTCTGTCGTGAATCAAATATAAAACAGGTGAGGGGTGCGGAGGTGGCGAGCAATGGGGATGGGGGAAAGGGCTGCGACATCCAAATTCCAGAGGGTTTGCGTGTTCTGCGGGAGCAGCGCCGGGAAGCGAAGCTGCTTTCGGGATGCGGCCATCGAGCTAGGTCAAGAACTGGTGATGAGAAGGCTGGATCTGGTGTACGGCGGAGGGAGCATCGGGCTGATGGGTTTGGTTTCTGGAGCGGTTCACCAGGGCGGAGGGCAGGTTCTTGGGATCATCCCAAGAACGCTGATGGGGAAGGAGATCACCGGGGAAACGGTGGGAGAGGTGAGAGCGGTGGGTGACATGCACGAGAGGAAAGCTGAGATGATCCGTCATTCGGATTGCTTCATCGCCCTCCCAGGTGGGTATGGGACGCTGGAGGAGCTGCTGGAGGTCATCACCTGGGCTCAGCTGGGGATCCATGACAAGCCTGTGGGTATACTGAATGTGGATGGATACTACAACAGGTTTCTGAACTTCATAGATCAGGTGGCAGACGATGGGTTCATCCAGCCTTCGCACAGGAGCATCATCGTCTCTGCTGCAAACGCCAGAGAACTCGTTCAGAAACTCGAGGAGTACGTGCCAGTCCATGAGCCAGGAATCAACGCCGCCGCCGCTGCGGCACTGCACACTGATGCTGCTCCGTAAAACTGCTACGTTTTTTTCCGACCACCGCAGGGTGGCGGAATGAAGGAAACTGGGGGGTGTCTTTTGTCGGGTGTGTCCGGAAATGAAGCTCCGGGTGGCTTATGAGTGAAGGCACGGAGGGGCCCTTCTGATATTATTCCTATTAATGTTGTTATCGCAAATATTATGAAATTAACTCAATGAAAATTGGATGATAAATTTTTATTTTGATTTGATTTATATATTTAAATATACATTTTATTTGAAATTATAATTGTATATTAATATGCTTATATATTTGTTTATATAATGAAATTTTTATATGTAAATTTATGCATATATATATATTTATATATATATGAATAGATTTATTTATAAATAACACTACTCCACCAAGACTACTAAAATATCAATATCATCGTAATTATACAGATCTAAGTAGGGAGAATAAATTCAAACTTCATCTAAAAATGATAAGTAGATCCTCTTAAACTTACCTAAAATTTCAACAAATGTTCTAAAATTAGAATACACTCACTACAAGAAAAAAAACATCAGATAGATTACCGACAACTATTTTGTGGTAGTTATGCACAACCCCTCTAAATTAAGTTTATACATAAATTATTAGCGTTTCCCCCATAACTGCCGTTAAATACTAATTTAGCGACGGTCACGAGAGTACCACCATTAAAATATATACTAACATAGATTTGGGAAAGGGATGCATCAGTTTTTGTCAGCACTAAGCAGAAAGCGCTAATAAAAGTGGGTCCTTTATCAACGCTAGCGAAAAGCACTAATAAATCTTCCCTTTATCAACGCTAAAAATAACACTAATAAAAGTTTTTAGTACAAAATATTATTAATTTATATAAAATTATTATATTTATATTCAAAAATAATGTTCATTTGTATACATTGAATAAAAAACACATGTTTATAATTAATATATATTTTTTAATAATTTAAGTATATATATAATAAATTTTATTAAATAATAAATATATTTATTATATTTATATATTTATATATTTATATATTTATATATTTATATATTTATATATTTATATATTTATATATTTATATATTTATATAATTATATATTTATAATTATATATTTATAATTATATATTTATAATTATATATTCATAATTATATATTCATAATTATATATAAATACTTCTTAAATATATATATTTATAATTATATATAAATACTTTTAAAATATGTATATTTATAATTATATTTATAAATATATATATATATATATACATTTAAATAAATATATGTTTCCAATGAATTTGGTCAATTGATGCGTGAAAATAATTGACATTCATATGTTATTTATTCATCATGAATGTTCATTTACGCATTACACCCTCACTATTCATGTTGTCCATATATACAATGACTCGTTTTTTATAAGATCTATACTTTATTCGGTGTATATGATTCATTTATGTTCTCATGAAGCTATTATGTTCTCATAAATACTTAAAATCACGATAAATATATTTAAATAATAAATATATTTATTATATTTATAATTATAAATATTTAGTTATATATAATTACTTTTTAAAATATATTTATAATTATAATTATATAAAAGTACAAATATATATATATTTAAATAATTATAAAATTACAACAATTTTTTAAAATGATAAATATATTTATTATATTTATAATTATATATATAAACCTTATAACTATATTTATTTATAATTATAATTATAAATAAATATATGTCTTTAATGTGTGTGTGTGTGTGTGTGTGTGTATTCATTAAAGGCATATATTTATTCTATTTTTTTAAAATGATAAATATATTTATCATATTTATAATTATATATACACTTTTTATAAAATTACAATAAATACATTTATTATAATTTTATAAATATATATATTTATATATTAATATACATATATATACATATAAATATATTTATAATTATATACAGATATTTATAAATATATTTTTTTTATAATTATAATTATAAATATATATATATATTTAAATAATTATAAATTTATAATAAATATATTTATAATAATTATAATTTTATAAATATATAAAATTATTGAATATATTTATAAATATATACAAATATTTATACATATATACAAATATTTATAATTATAATTATAAATAATATATGTGTGTGTGTGTGTAAATAATTATAATAATTATAATAAATATATTTATTATATTTATAATTATAATTATAAATAAATAAATATTAATTTTTAGTCATAAATATATATATATATATAAATACTTATGAAATTAAAATAAATATATTAATTATATATAGTCATAAAAATAAATATATATATATATACATATATATATATATTTAAATACTTATGAAATTAAAATAAATATATTAATTATATATTTTTTTTATAATTTCATAATTATTTAAATAAATATATATTTATATTTAAATAATTATGAAATTATAAAAATAAATTTATAATTAATAAATTTATTATATTTATAATTATAAATATATATATTTATATTTATATTTATTTATTTATTTATTTATAGTCATAAACACACACATATATATATATATATTTATGAAACTAAAATAAAAATATTAATTATATATATTTATTTTAGTTTCATATGTAAAGGCTAGGAATTTTCAAGGAATTTTTTTTCTTAAATACTTTGGAATTTTACGAGTCTGTGGCTTCTGACGGCACTTGATTCCGAGACCCGGTGTACTCGGAATCAATTTCCGAAGTTTAGCTCGGGTACGTTCAGTAAACGAACGAGCGGGTTTTTCTATCTTTTGAACCGGTGCTCAGAATTGAAATATGAGGGCACCGATGAACTCGCAGTGCCGGTAATTGATTAAGGGGACTTTTATCGCAGTTGCGTTTTATGCGGGTTGAAAGTTAATTTTTTGGGATTGAATCATTAAACTAAATAAAATTGTGGGGTACACAATTTTATTTTGTGAGTTGATTATTTCCTCCGATATTTGTGAGGTGGGGCCCACACGAGCCATAACCTTCATCTCCCCATAACTCCCCTCAACTCCCCATTAATACCCCTTATTTATTACTTTGACAACTCCACATATTCATTATGGTGGAGCCTTCCTACCTCCCTCATCCCATTAAATGTGTCAACCTATCAATTTAATATCACCGTTAAATTAATTGGCACCGCTTTGGAATTAATATGAATTGCATGACAATTCTATTAATTGTGAGCCTCTTATTTCTTTTTTTTGGCAAATCACTTTTGGGAAAAGACTCTGGGGAATTAAAGGAGAGGTGATCCTTCATCGACGAAGAACATCGTTCTTCAACGAAGAACACCCCCGGCGAAGAATGCGATGAACTTCTTCCAACGACGCATCTTCCTCGGACACACCTCGACGTCGAGGAGCCTACATCGCCTACGACAACGACCCTTCCTCCATCGTTGACGGAATGACGCCGTTCTTCCGCGACGCCCGTCTACCTCGACGCTCGTCTTCCGCGGATCGACGGCGTACGACAACAACTTCGAGGTAGGGGGAATTTTTGTAATCTCCATATATGTGTTTTATACTCTCGAACATGGCGTTTAATTGTCGGGTGATGAATTGAACCACTAACGCGGTGGGTATGGACTAACGAACAAGTCCAGACCCACCGCTATTTTGTTCTTGATGCGCGGGTTGTTTGGCGACGACGAAACGGGACCGCAACGGCGATTTGGGGCCTTCGCAGTGGAGTTCGGATCCCAAGACGATCGCAGACGCAGACGGAAGCAAAAACGGACCACCGGAATGACTCTGGTGGCTAGCGGAAGACAGCGGCAGCGCGGGTCGTCGGCGCCCCAGCGCGCCGCCGAAAGGAGCCCGCCGCGACACCGGCCGCGGCGGCGAGCAGCGGATCCCGCGGCCACGCGGGATTCGGGGAGAAAAGCGGCGCCATCCTGGCGCCGCGTTCGTGGAACCGGGGGCCGCGCCCCCCGCTCAGCCAGCTGGCCGAGCCAGTACACCCCCCCCCCCGGTCGGGCCGGGGCGGGTCACGCGGACTGGGCCGCGCCCTAACGGGCCGGATCCGGGTCGGGTCAACCCGGTTCGGGCCGACCCGGGGTGGGTTGGGCCGGGTCGGACCGGGCCCAGACCCCCCATTTCAGACCATTTTTCGGTCTTTTGCCCATAACTTGAGCTACGGACCTCTGATCGATGCACCGTCAGTTGCGTAGGAATCCTTGGATCGAGACGGTCATTTAGATATATTACACTCGAGGTTTCAGAAAAGTTTGCGTATGTCCGGGTTGGTTCGAACCCGAAACCAACCGGGCCCTTGGAGCGGAAACGCTTATAACTTAAGGACCGGACGTCCGATTGACGCGGCATCAACTACGTTGAATTCCTTTTAATGGGAAGGTTCTTTTGGAATACTCCACTTGAGGTTTGGACGCAGCTGGAGTATGGTCGGGTTGGTTTTAGCTTAAAAACCAACCGAGCCCCTGAAACGGAAAAGTCAATAACTCTCAGACCGGGCGTTCGATTGACGCACCGTCTGTCGGGTTGGGTTTCTTTTGATGAGACATAACTTCAAGATATATCAACTCTGGATTTCGTGACAGTTGATGTATCGACCCCCTTGGCTCGAGGAGCGGACCCTCCCGGAATCGAGCGTGTTGTGTGCGAGAACCCTAGAGCTGGTTGTGACTGCGACGACTACCGTGCTGGGATCCTCCATGGGTTCGACGACGATGACGACTGTACTTGGATCCTCCATGGGTTCGGCAGCGAGGACGACTGTACTTGGATCCTCCGTGGGTTCGACAGCGAGGAGGACTGTACTTGGATCCTCCGTGGGTTCGGCAGCGAGCACGACTGTACTTGGATCCTACGTGGGTTCGGCGGAGGAGATGATTTAGAGGCTACATCTAATCATCTCCACCCCTCTTCGTGAGTAGTATACATGTGTGAACTGAGTCTTGACTTTCAATCATTATCTTTGATGTGATTGACTATCTTTCCTGTATGGACTGGGTTGTGCTTGGGCTCGAAAGTTAGAGCCGAACTAAGATTGATAACTTAGGTATATGTATGGGCATATACCTAAGTAGGGTTGGTTGATTCTTCGGGATTGTTCCTTTCCTTTGTGGTTTATCCTTAGTAGATTCTGGGAGACCTTCGTGGGTCATGGGGTCCCTACTGAGTATCGTATACTCACCCATGCACGGGCTATGCCCGCACTACGTTGTGTTGGATGCAGACGACGGACAACACTGATCGTGGAGGAGTCTTGTGGAGCTGGACGGTACCCGGAGGTGGACCACCTAGTGAGGCGTGCACGGAGCGGACGGACAGAACTGAGGTGTCGAGGAGACTATCTGTACCCACCCTTCAGGTGGGATTCTCGAAGGACGACTCGGTTGTTGCTGCTTTACTTTACTGTTGTTGTACTTTCCTTTTCAGTCGTACTGTACTTTCAGTTGTGTTTGTATATTGGCCCATTTACTTTTGTACTCAGTTTTACTTAGTTCTTACTTCACTTGCGTACTATGTTGTGTTGTTTACTTATATGAAAGGCAATGTATTCCCTTTTTATCGGGATTTATGCCTTTAGTGCTAGTCGTCAGCCCATGGCCTATGGAAGGCGGTCTTGGGGTAGTCACGACACGGGCCCCGAGGACGGGTCGTGACATCATAAGTATTTAAATATATAACTATTTATTTATTTATATTTATGACTATAAATAGATATTTATTTATTTGTAATTTATGACTTTATATAATAAATATATTTGTTGATATTTATGACTATAATTAAAATATATATGTAATAAATATATATAAATTTATAGTTATTAAATAATTATAAAATTATAATAGATATAAACAAATATAATTCTAAATAAATATAGATATATTTAAATAATTATAAAATTATTATAAAGATATTAATTATATATAATTATAAATATAATAAATATATTTATTATAAATTTATAATTATAAATAAATATTTATTTATTTATAGTTATTATTATAAATATATATATATACTATACATATAATTTTATAAATATATATAAAAATTTAAATGATTTATTATCATTATAGTTTTATCTGTGCTTTTTAGCTAATGCTGATAAAAGGTTTGCCCGGTTTTATAAATAAACCCTAACAGCCTCCTCCTGTCGCACGCTCAAGCTCTCGCGGAAGTCAAACCCTGTCGTCGCCTCCTCCTCCTCCTCCTCCTTCGTTGCCTCCTCCTCCTCCTCCTCCTCCTCTGCTGCTGTTGCCACCAACTCCTCCTCCTCCTCCACTGTCAACTCCTCCATCGTCGTTGTCGTCGACTCCTCCCCCACCTCCTCTTTAAAGCATTCAGGCATGTGTGTAATAGATTCTCACACCGCCTTTCAAACTTTAGGTTCTATGAGAGGGGTATGCATTTTTTATACCAGTTATCCCAAACACTAGTTAAGGTCTCCTTGTTTTTTGGTTTTCTATGGCTATGGAAGTACCATTGAATGATGCTATATTGTGGGTAGGTTATGTGGATGGTATAGTTTTTTTGGGATGAATAATAGGTTGATAGTTTTTTATTTGTTATGTATTGTTTAGGATTTTCTTCCTTTAATACCTACTCAATTTCCCCTTTCTTTTTTCTTGTTTATGATTCCATTGGCGGAGGTACTACTGTTATGATTAGTTCATTTCTACCTTTTTTCACATTGATTTTGTGGTATCTTTTGTCTACTACAATCTAATTTTTATACTTGTTTGATTAATGGTTCCAGTTTCACAATTACATTATTTCTCTCATGGTATGTTTTATGATTGAAACCAATGATTTAAATTTCTGAATTTGTGGATGGTTTTCTGAAAATGAAAATTAGTTTTTATAGAAATATATTGTTTTATGAAAAGTGTTGTTTTCTATTCATGGTTTATAAATAATTACCTTTAAAATGAATCTTTTTAAAATTTCAAATGAAAATAAATTTAAAAGAAACAGAGTTTTCAATGGAAAGGAATGTTGCTTGTTTTTATTTTATGAAATTTCATGTTAATGCTAATTTACATATGTAGTACAATCTAGCATTATTGAAATATCATTTGGTTGGAATTACATAGACTCCATGATGAGATATGACAGAGCATGTATAAATCAAACCATGCATAAGCCAATGGGAGTTTGAAGCTATTATGTATTCTTTCTAGAGACCAATTCCTACCTCTTATGGTTTTTATATTGATTATCATTTTTACATGATGTATTGGGAGGTGGTTGGTGTACATGGGACACATGGAGTCAGTTTTTTCTATTTTTTGGGTTTGTTTTGGTTTATTTTATTGATGGTAGTGTTCATGTATAAGATGAATTGGGTCTTCCATCCTTATTTAGATAATTTTGTAGCCATATTTTTCAATCATATCATCATGTATTCCCAGTTGAGGGAGGAACATGCTCGATATCTAGAGATCATTTTGAGAAAACTTAGGGAGCATCTACTATATGTCATGATCTCAAAGTGTATGTTTTGGATTGATAATGTACAGTTCATGGGGGAAATGATATTAGTGGATAGCGTATTTTTAGAACTTGAGAAGTTTGATGTTATAGTTTATTTAGAGAGGCTAAAAAATGTTTTTGAGATCCAAATATTTTTGGGAATTTCCAGTTATTACCAGAGGATCAACCAAGATTCTTCCTGATTGGAAGTGCTAAGAAGGCCTTAACTAATAATGTGGTATGGTTCCGTTGCTTATATGTTCATGAGATATCCTTCTAAGATCTTAATGGTAGATTGATGAAAACACCAATCTTAACCATAAATGAGCTGGGTAATGAGTATCACTTATATTGGGATGTATTAGGAGTCAGGATTTGAATAGTTCCAATCCATGATGGTCATGTTGTGGCTTATGGCTCTAGACAATTAAGGACACATAAGAGAAACTTCCCAAATCATTTTCTATATTTGGAAATAGTGGTACTTTCCATGAGGTGTTATTGGTATTATCTTTAGGGCGAGATATTTTTGTAATACACTAAAAAAAGTGTTTGAAATATATTTAATCACAAAGAGAAATGAACCATCGATAGCTGAGAAGGTTTGAGTACCTATTGTTCTTTAACTTTGACCTAATGTATACCATCAAGAAGGGGAACATTTTTTCTAATGTACCATAATGGAATGATCAAGCTTAGGTAGTACATGATTCAACCATCAAGTGGAAGATGGTTTCCCACTTTGAAGAGATGTGACTTTATGTTCTGAAGTATCATGGCCAAGTGACACTTATGTATTTATCTATCACTTATTCACTCCTCAATAGTATTACGGGAGTAAACTATAGGATTCATACTAATTATTCATGAGAGACATGATAAACCTTTTATAGCTTTATATTTTATAAAATATTGGTTATTTTTTATTCATGTATCCTTTATAAAGTGTATCTCTTAGGATTTATGCCTTTTTGAAAATGCCTAAGTGGATCTTTTAAAATGATTCAAGTGTTTTGAAATGTTTCTTAAAAAATTATATGTGTTCAACATTCCCTTTTTTGGTTTTAAATAGTTTTAAAATGGTTTAAAAAGGAATTGGGATTTTCATAAAGATTGTTTGGAATTTATTGGTTTATTTTAAAAAAAGCATGTTATTTTAAAGAGGAATTTGTGTAAATGTTGGGTTATTTTAATGGGATTTCAACTATGATTTTACAAATATACTTCCAAGGATACTTAAAGTTTATAACTTTTTTTAGCCTTGGTTAATTTTTATATCAACATTTTTTGTATTTAATTTGTTAAATATTAATATCACCAAATCAAATAGGATGGATATGAATAAACAATGGATGGATTCCAATTGTTTGAAAAAAATTATGAAGATGGAGTGAGAGTTCATCAAGTTTGAAAAAGATCATGCATATGAACCTTATCAAATCTTTTTTCCATGTTAACGTTGTTGTTATTAAAGACAAGTTAGTCTAGAGGTGTTGGAAGAACACTTGATCTATCACGAAATAGATCGAAGTTATAAATGTTGAAATAAACACTAGAAAAAAATCCAATGTAGCTAGTGGCTGGGATAGCATTTCATTTTTTGGATCATCTGATATGATTATAAGTGTGGAAAATGAAGAAGATTATATTTAGGACATGATTACAAATTTGAATGATGATGAAGATCATATTGAGGAAATGACATAGACATTTGAAGATGAACTTCGTGATTGCCCAAAATTGTTTGAGTAGTTAAAGATTTGCACAAAGATGTCATTATATGGTAGTTTCACTAAATATACAGCATTTTCAGCCGTACTGAAGATGTATAATTTGAAAGCAGGAAACGAATTGAGTGGCTACATTTTTACGAAATTACTTTATATCTTGAATAACATGCTCCTAGAAGATAATGAGATCCCGAGATGAACATATGATGTCAAATGAATTTTATGCTCGATGGGTACAATATATAAAAGAATACACACCTACACAAATGACTGTATACTGTTTCTCAAGGACCACAAATCACTTAGAGAATTCCCAAAGTGTGGTTCTTTTTTATACAAGAAAGATGAATCTGATCCTAAAAAAGTTGTATGGTAATTTCCAATCATTCCAAGGTTTAGGCGCCTATATGTAAGTGAGAAGACTATAGGGAAATTAGCGTGGCACATAGACACAAAAAATAAAGATAGGAAACTACATCACTTGAAAAACTCTCCTCAGTGGAAGAGAATTGATCATGAGTATCCTGAATTTGGAAATGACCCAAGAAACCTTCGTCGTGCGTTATCTACAGATGGAGTGAATCCTTTTGGTTTTCAAAGAAGTTTTTAAAGACCCAGAAATTTTGTATACATTTTTTTTATTATATGGAATTATTACAAGATTTCGAAAATTGACATCACGTGATTCTGAGGCCCGGAGAGCCCGGAACGCAATTTTGAACTTCTTTTAAGGTACGTTCAGTAAACGTGTGGGTGATAATTTCTATCTTTTGAACTGGTGATCAGATTGAAATTATGAGGGCACCGTTGGATTCACAGTGCCGAGATTCTCTTAGGAGAAGCTTAACTTTGACCAGCAAGGGTCAGATGAAAAGGTTAATTTTTTGAATTTTGGAAAATAATAATAAAATAACTATAAGTTATTTTATTCTTTTTCTTCCACTATTGAGCGGTTGTTGGTGGAATCACAGTGTAATGACAGTCAATAAATGAGGGTCATTTAATGACTCGATCCTATCATTTTGTAACCGCAATGCTCATGGGATTAATGGATCATTAATTACGGCTCCTTAATGAACCACATTAATGAACGCAACATGAGAGGTTTCTTTTTATTTAATCAAACTGTTGGCAAGCGATTTGACAACTGCAGGAGAAGCCTTTGTCATGAAGCTGAAGACTTTACTCTCCAACGAAGAATGGTGATCGAGTGACGATCGTTGGAGGAATCGAACCGGGGATTGACAAGTGGAAATGAACATTGAACGACAACGAATGCGGAGTTTTGTCCTTCATCGGCAGCGGATTCCACCGAATCTAGGTAGGGTGGTTTATGAGTTTAAAATTCCTCTTTCCCTGTTCTTGGAAAATACAACGAATGCGGATCAACCGACAAACAAGTTGATCCGCGTCTCATTTGTTCATGCGGGTGGTTGCTGCGGGGTTTTAATTTGGGGATAAATTTAAACTTTTATTGATTATGATTCCACCCCTTTGATAAAATTATAACGTGAAGGGTGTGAGCCAATCCAAATGAGGCCTGGACCCTCCACCGCTCTTGGGTTTCATGCGTTCTTCGTGGGCGACCAAGAGACGTGGTGGCATGGTGATTCTGTGGGATTCAAAGTGAAGGCGGTGACCCAGGAGGCCCGTAGGTACAGACAGGAAAGAAAACGGAGCATCGGAGCATCTTTGGTGGCCCTCGGAAGCACCACCGGAGACCGGCGGCGGCCGGCCGGACGACCAAGCTAGATGCGTGTGAACGGTGGTGCCCACAGGCGTCGTGGCGGGTGGAATGGCACGGTGCCGACGCACCGTGCATGGGAAGAGGATCTGACCACTCGGGCCACTCGGCTAGACACCGACGGTCGGCTCCAGCTGGCCGTTTCGGAAGGAGGGGTGGTGCACCGCATCCAGTTCCACAACTGGACCTCTTGTGGGTCGGGTTTTATAGGCAGACCGGACCCTCCGTTTCGGTCAGACCCACCAGTCGGTCCGGACCGCTGCTGGACCCGGACTCAACTGGTCCCGTTTTACTAAAACTTGAGTATCTCGCAAACTGGGTGTCTGATTGACACGCCATCTATGGTGTTGGGACCCTTGCAACAGGGAGGTACTTTTGGTATACTTCACTTGGGTTTTAGAAGAATATGGAATACGTCCAGGTTGGATAGGACTTGAATCCAACTGGGTTGGATCAGACTCAAATCCAACCAGGCCCTATTTGACTTTTTTCTTATAACTTACAGACCAGGTGTCCATTTAACGCACCATCTGTCACATTGGAATACTTAAGGAATAACGGTACTTTGGGTTACTTCTTAGTGTGACTTCGTGGCGGTTGAGGTACGACCGATATTATGAGGAGCATAATCTCTAGAACTCAAGCGCACCTTGTGCGGGAATCTTGTGGTTGGCTGTCAAGTGAAGAGCGACCCTTTGTGGATCGACATGAGAGAGACCCTATGTGGATTGGTGGCAGTGAGACCCTCCATGTATCGGCAATGGCGTGACCCTTCATAGATTAACATGAGAGCGACCCTCCATGGATCGGTAGTAGTGTCACCCTCTGTGGATCGGCAATAGTACGACCCTTTGTGGATCAGCAGTATAGCGACCCTTTGTGGATCATTAGTATAGAGACCCTTTATAGATCAGCAGCAGAACCTATCAATAGAATAAAATGATCTAACTCAAGACTAATCATCTTTATTCATGTTCTCTAAGTTGTATAACTGGTGTGAGCTATCTTTTACTTTATGATTTGTGATTGAGATCATGCTTTGTGGTTTTTCCTTTATGAAATTCTGGGAGACCTTCGGGAGTCTCGGGGTCCCTAATATGTATTGTTATAATCACCACTACATGGTATTTTCCCGCACCTTGTTGTGTCTTGTGCAGACGATGGATAGCTTGACTGAGACTTGGGGATCCAGGACTAAATGGTGCTCGGAGGTGATTGATAGACGTGAGGAGTGGCAGTGACGACAGATGACGAGTTTTATCTACCCTTCAGGTAGGATCCTTGGTGGAAGACCTCCAGAGCACATTTTTTCTTTTTTTTATTGTGATTTCTTTTCAGTTGGGTTTTTATACTGGCCCTTTTTACATTTGGTTCACACTTTTACTATCAGCAGTTCTAATTTGTGGTTTTCTTTTGTTGTGTACCTAGTCTATTAGTGTACAAGTTTAAAGCCAATGCCTTCTATTTTTGGGATATTCCTTTCCAGTACTAGTCACTAACCCCTGGCCTATGTAAGACGGGCTTGGGGTAGTCACGGCACGGGCCTCAGGGGATGGGTCGTGAAAGTAGCACTCACAGTACATGGTCGTTTATGTTGGTGAATTATAACTTGTCATTGTGGTTATGCATGAAATGAAAATACATCATGTTATTTATACTTATATCAGGACCAAAACAACCGGGTAATAATATTGATGTTTATTTGTATCCATTTATTGAGGATGTTAAATTATTGTGGGATTTAGGTTTTATGCTGTATGATTCTTATAGAAATGAAGATTTCACTTTCACTACTAGAAAATAGGTCTATACCCATGGTTTTGCAAAAAACCGTGGGTATAGGGATAGTATGTGAACCTATACCCATGGTTGTGCCAAAAACCGTGGGTATTGTTTTCTTTTAAGACCTATACCCATGGTTTTGGAGAAAATCGTGGGTATAGGGTATTTTCCGAAGACCTATACTGACAGTTCTTCAAAACCGTAGGTATTGCGGTTTTTTTTTGAAGACTTATACCCACAGTTCTCCAGAACCGTTGGTATAGCTTTCCCGCGTTATGTCGGGGAAAAACATTAGGCGGGAGACGAAAAAAATTTGGTGGGAAGACATTTTTTTCACGGATCATATTAATATATATAAGCAGATGAATATATATATATATATATTAAATAACAATTTTAGCTCGGTTGGTACCTTACTGAAAAGTGGCGTTGAGGTTTATTATGAGATGACCGTTCGAATACCCGTGGCCGCGTTTTTTGAATTTAAATACCTTTTATATTAATATATATATATGCAGATATATGCATGTATCACAGATTAAAATAACAGCTCGTTTGGTCCGTCGGGGGGCGTGGGCGTGAGGCGCATATTGGAGGCGCGGGTTCGAAACCCCGAGGCCTCATTTTTAATACACGACGTGGATTATATTAATATATATTGGAAGATAAATGCATATATACCATATAAAAATCACAACTCAGTTGGTCCAGGGGCTCGCTGTTAAGCGTAGCGTGCATGGTTCAAACCTTGCTGAATGCGACTTTTTAAAAATGAATTGAATAAATTCCCCACAGTTTGAAAACTGTGGTGTAAGTGCCCTTCCACGCTGTACATCGTGGTGTTGGTGTGTGACACACCTATACCCACAGTTCTAGAAAACCGTGGGTATAGGTTAAGACCCCTATACCAACACCGTTCCATCCCACGGTTCCCAAAATCGTGGGTATAGCCTATACCCACAGTTTTGGGGGCTATACCCATGGTTTTGAACTGTGGGTATAGGCCCTTTTTCCAGTAGTGTTTGAGATCCATGTTGTGTAGGATGATAAATGAATTTCCTGCTTATGAAAATTTGTTAGGATGTAGCATTAAAGGAACTCAAGGGTTTCATGTCTATGAACAAGGTACATATTCAATTAGGTCAAAACATTCATCGAAACTGTGTTTCTAGAACATCATAGATTTTTACCCCAAAGGCATAAGTACTGATCTTGGATTAAATCCTTTGATGGAAGTTCATAAGAATGTACAACACCATCTCCACTAACAGGTGATCAAATATTTGAGAAAGTAAAATATGTGGACACTGATTTTGGTAAACCATTTTCAAAAAACCTTACGAAAACCAGTTGAAAAATGAGATCGGTTTTCTTTAATTACCGTATTGAAATTATCTATACATCAGAAATTTTCTTTATATTATGCATGTTGAAAAAAATGTATGTGATAGTGTCATCAACACATTACTAAGCGCACCCAGAAAAATAAAGGATGGAATTAAGGCTAGGTTGGACAAGGTTGGCATGGGAATACGAGAAGAGTTGATGATAGTGAAGGGTGAAAACAAACTTTTCTTCCTCCAGATTCTTACACTATTTATAGGTAGGAGAGATATCAATTTTTTAACTTCTTGAATGATGTAAAGGTTTCATTGGTGTATTCATCAAATATCAAGAACATAATTTCAATGACTGATTTGAAGTTAAAGGGTCTGAAATCACATGAATTCCATGTTTTGATGCAAGATCTAATGACTCTAGCTTTATGTTACATTTTTTCAAGAATGTCCATCATAAATTAACCAAGCTTTGTTTTTTCTTCAAATCTATATGCAATAAATTTATAGACCCAATGAAATTTCCAACAATGGAAATAGAAATTGTCATTATATTATGTGAATTGAAAATTTTCTTCCCACTAAAATTATTTGATATGATGATTCATTTCATGGTTCACTTGGTGAAAGAGATTCGACTATGTGGTCCTATACACTATAGATGGATGTACCCCATTGAACGGTATATGATGATTTTGAAAGGGTACGTCAAAAATCAAATTCATCCAGAGGGTTGTATTGTGGAGCGATATATTACTGAAGAAGCCATTTAATTATGTATTGAATACCTATTTGGTGTGGAAAACATTGGTCTATCGAAATCTCATTACACTGGGCGGCTTGTGGGTGAAGGAATTTCTGGAATAGATGTTGTCACAATCAATATTATAGATCGGGAGTAGGCCCACCTTTAAATTTATCATAATAGTTTAGAGGTTTCCCTATATGTTGAAACCCACAAAAAAATTCTTAGTCATTTGAATACATCAAGGGCTGAAATATGGATATCAAATACACATAATCAACAGTTTATAGGATGGTTTCAGGACCATATTTTTAAGAAGTCATATGAAAATATGGAATAAATTTCAGAATGAATTTGATGGCTAGCTGGAGGACCAATTGTGTATGTATTATCTTACAATGGTTATGTAATTAAGAGTTATACATTCTATACAAATGAGCATGATGAAGATAGTACCATGTAAAATAGTGGAGTTAAACTCATGGCTGAAGTGATGCATGTTTCTGGTAATAGGGACATAAATCCAATTTATGAAAATATGTCATACTTTGGCATCATCAAACAAATATGGGAGTTGGATTATACAACATTCCAAGTGTTGATTTTTCAAAAAAAGTGGGCTGATAACAAAACTATTGTTATAATAGATGAATTGAGATTCATGAAAGTTTATTTCAATAAGAAAGGGTACAAAGAAGAACCATTTATAATGGAATCATAGGTAGTACAAGTATTTTATGTTCTAGATCCCGCAAACTGAAAGTGGTCAATTGTTCTTTTATTGACCAAAATTACTAAAAGGTCAAATGAAAATTCAATTGAGGATGACTCTTTCATTGGGACATTGTAATCATTTCACAGTGGTCCCAATGTAGACGAAGTTTTTTATGTTATAGGAGACCATAATGAAGGGATTTGGATCGTCGATGGAGGGGTCAAGTCCCTTCAGCCTTTAAAAAGGAAAAAGAGAGTTCAATAATCAGGATACATTTTTTTATAATATATATCATGTTGCCTCATGTTATTATCCGTTTATTGATGAATTTATGTATTCTAAATTAAATTTTAAACTAATTTTATAGATATTGACTTCTGTATGTGTCGGTGCTCCCAATCCCGAGGAAGAATGTGTCTCTCAAACTACTGTTGCTCGCAATACAGAGGAATAACCTTCTACATGTACTGGTGCTCCCATTCCTAAAGAACAATAAGTTTCTCAACCTAATGTTTCTCCTAGTGTAGAGGTAAAATGACCATATGCACATGATGATGCTACCAATCCAGAGGAACATAATTATGATGTTGATTCTGGTAAAATGGTAGGAGACAAAGAGATGATGTCGCATAAAATATAGGAGGTCGTAGTTTGACGATGTTAGAAAAAATCATTAAGATGAAAGTTAAAGGCATCAAATTTGAGGTGGGATGGAATGTGCAGGGTTGGAATATTAATCCCAATAAGGCCATGTTCAGTAGTTATATCGGAATCTTCACTTAGCAGCGCATGATGATTGATGTAGATTCATTGAACCATATTGTGCTTGAGATTAAGACACTGATGTGGGAAGATATTATAGTAACATTATGATATAATTTCTTTATTTTAATAAAAAATAAAATAATGAAACATTGAATTAATTTTTATTATCCATTACAAAGTGCATTTATAATAGATGAATCCCATAAGAAGTATGTATTAATGCTTGCTGGAAGGATTCATAGAGGATTTTTCACAATTCTAAAAAAACACAATATTAAAGATGATAAAGATAAAATAAACCCGCACCCACTAGTTATCTATGCACACCCAATAACCCAAGAAGTGTGGGATGCATTTACTGTCCATCGTGTAGATGAGTCTTTTTAGGTGCATTGTGTCTAGTAATACATTGTTTGAAGATACGTGTATTTATTACTTTGATTGAAAATTTTTTATTTATGAAACAGCAACTGAGTGCTAGAAAAAAGGAATGAGAAGAAAAACCAGCATACCCCTACCATAAAGCAAGGATGGGGTGTGCTTCACTTGAAAATAATCAGTACATATTTTAAATTGACTATAATAATTTTATGTGACATGAAACAATACCTTAATTATGTTCCTCTATTTATATGTATATTTATGACTCGAAATCCAAAGACACTTCCATCCTATTCCATGTGCTATAGAAGGAGGCATGTGTAAATAAATATGGGATACTAATAGATGAAAACACACAAAAATTGTGGGAAATGTGTCTAAGTATTACATAATAAAATTTGTTTTGCTTTAAATATATATTACATAACAATGATCACTTATTTTCCTATATTTTCTATCCAAAATAGTAACAAGAATCAGAAACACTTGTTTTGGATGAACATAAATTATCAGTGGCCTTAAAGTGGCCAGAACAGTATGGTCGTGTCAGAGGTGCAGGTTTTGGGGTGACACCATGAACATATTTTGAGAAAAAAGATAGGAGGATGATCAAAGTAAATTAATAAAATAGATGAGAGAAAGAATATCTACCCTTAAAGGACAATTCCAATGGCATAGAGAGATGATGAAAAACTTTAATGAGGGAGAGGAAAATAAAATAAGAAACTCAAGAACAGCCATTGCATGGAGATCCCACCCCATCCCCCACTATCGATGAGGCTAGCCATTCCCCTCAAAGATATGTCTTAGAAGAGGTAATCAATATTATAATAAGTGTTTCTGTGAAATGTGAATCAAACAAACACTGATACCTTCTTTATACTGATATTCTATAGGTTGATAATGACTGCGATTTATATCTAGAAACACCCACCCATCACCTTGTGGTGAGGTCTATAATGTTCAATATTCAAAAGGACATGCTACACAACAGACCACTTCAAATAGGTCATGTGCGAGTGTTGATCAGTATAGCCCATGAGCCAAGTACAGTGAAACCTGTTCCAATTCAAGAGGATGATATTAATATAGTTGAAAAAGCTATTGGAACATTCATAACATGGTTGTCACATCTTGTAAAAAAACATATCGACAAGGAGGTATTTATTTCCATTTTACATTTCAAGATAAACTTTTAAAAATTAATGAAAAAAGTTCTAAACTAATGAATGTTATTACAGACAGACAAAGAGAAGGGGATGAAATGAAAAACTGCCTCAAACCCATCAAAAGGATCAACCAACTGATCAAAAAGATCTACCAAAATCACCATTACCCTGCCCGTTCTATATCCACATTTACTATAATTCAAGGGTCATGTGGATACAAATTTAAAATATGGTGTAAACCATATAGTAGAATTTAAATAAAATATGTATGAAGACAAATAACAAGACTTAATTGGTGTTGAGAGTGAAACTGAAATCCTCAACTATGATTGGCTAGGCAGCTCAGTTGTAAATTTATACATGAGGTATTTTTTCATGATTTGATTTTACAAAAGCTGATATATTGTGTTAATTATGAATAAATACATTTCATATTTTTGGAAGATGTATATATGAAAAAAAAAATTGAAGGGATTTTCCCATGATAAAAAGTTCGGACTCATTAGTCCTCACATCACCTCTACAGAACAAGATAAAATAGAACCCAAAAAAAGGATGAAATAGTGGTAGGTCTGATCAAATTATTTGAAAGAAAATTTTCAGATTAAAGGCTTTATTTAATACCAATGATGTAAGGGTAAGACTCTATAATTTAATAATATAAAATTTATTTTTATTTCTTTCATTACTTATTTCTTTTTGTTTTTTAGGCAGAATTGGATGCTCATTGTAGTAAATTTGGATACTTCAAAGATTTATTTCCTAGAATTAATGCATGGATATCCAAACAACCGTCCATACATGATGGAATTTTTCAATTTATAATACACTACATCCAACATTTTATAACTAAACATCAAGTTATATAATTTATATTATCTTTTAATGAATATTCTATTATGATTGGGTGGTCCATCACTATCTTGAAAAACAAGGAATGAGGCTAGGGGATAAGGATGAGAAAGAAGACAAGTACTATGACTGGACAAATATCAGGGTATATATAATAATATTTCACTATCTAAACACATATCAAAACAAATTACTTATTCTCCCCAATATTTCTACAGTTTCTGAAATAAACCAATGGAAAAGATTGAGGTTATTATGTTTTTAAATTTATAAGAGATATTATATTCTATAAACAAACTAGCATCCTAGAAGAGGTATTTTTGAAGATAATTACTATTTTATTTAAAATATTTTTTAATCCTCTGTATATTTATATTTTTTCAGAACTAATATGACTTTTGAAAAGACTCATATTCACAAGATGATATAGATGTGCTCAGAAATGAATGGGCAGTATAGGTGATGGAAGAATGTACACAAATAGCATGAAGATGTGACTTCAATAGAAGTAGTGGATTGTTTTTTTTAATTTACTTATTTTTAATATTACTCAACTAAGAATTTTTTTTCCTATACTATTGGATTCCTTTGTTCAAGTCAGAGTAGTTTGTTCAAAGATGCTCATGCTCATGAGAGATTGGACTTAGAGGCTGCAACTGAGATAATGACAATAAGGAAATGGGTCAAGAATGTATAAAGGTTAATTACTAATACGTATTTAATTAATTAATTTTTTCATCATTTTATATACTATTTCTAATTTAATTTCCTTATCATTTTTATCTAATACTTATTTTTTATAGATCTTTTGGGAAGTCATATTTTCCTTTCAAATATCTGCAACAATCCAAAAAAGAGAGAACATGTTGAATGAAAATATGACTTCTCAGTAGTTTAATGAAATGTATGAATTCCCAAAAGATATTTCATGAATATTTTCCTGAACAATGTACTAATCATCCACATCTCAATCAGCTGCACCTCAATTTGATGCACAGTGTTCTTGGTATGACTCCAAGTGAATATTTTTAGTTTATAATATTCTTTGATCCTTTAATATCCATGTCTTATTAACTACCATGCTTTGATACATGACTCATGATTTTGATCTATGGTATGCAGGGTATGAATTTCTAATGTTAATATCACCTTCTAACATCTTTATGATCATGTTATCCTTATATGATCATTGATGTCTCCCTTGTTTACACTTATTGAACATCTATGATCACCCATTATTATGATTCATATCCTTAGGTTATTAAGAATGTTTTTGATAAATGATTTGTCTAAGAAGTCTTTTAGTAAAGAATAACTTAATGAGACGATCTTATGGACTAGTTCTTTAGGTTTTCATGTTTCCAAAAGCACTAGACCTAAACTATTCTAGCATGGATCATTATGTTATATAAGGAATATTAATCTAATAAGATGTGATATCTATGTATGAAATGTCTGGGTCAATATAGTTGGTATCATAGAAACTAACCTACTCAAAATTGAGTAATAATAACAAGTGACAGGTATCACTCAAAGTGTGTCTTTATTTAAAATTGACATTACTTTTAGTAAAAAGAACAAGTGGCATACAAAAAACTGAGAAAACATATTCGGATTGTTTTGATATTTTAGAAAAATGATCCATGATTTATTTTTGACGTGTATGAATAAACCACACCTCAATATTATGCACGATATGGCCTATATGACTTTAAGTGTGTATTTTTATATTAAATTAATATTAAATTGAGCAAAATGAACAAGTGACAAACTAAAAACCGAGACAATGAATCAATATTGTTTTGATACTTTAGGAAAATGATCCTTGAGTCATTTGTGATGCGTAAGAATCAACCAAACCTCAATTGGATGCATGGTGTGAACTGTATGACTAAAAGTGTCTATTATTAGTTTAAAATTTAAATTTTAGTTCAAAACATGTCACTCACTAAAAACCAAGGAAACATGCTTTGATTTTCTTGATAATTTAGGACAGAAATTCATAAGTTATTTTTGACGTGTATGAAGTAGTCTCATGTCAAACCGATGCATGATGTGACCGGTATGACTCAAAATGCATGTTTTTAGTTTGAAATGACATTTTAGTAAAAAAAACACAACTACCATACTAGAAATCGAGTAAACATATTCGTATTGTTTTTATACTATAAGAAAATGATCTATAAGTAATTTTTGATATGTAGTAATTAGTCGCACCTCAATACAACGCATGGTGTGGAAGGTATAACTCAAAGTGTCTCTTTTTAATTAAAATCGGCATCAATTTAAGTAAACACAACAAGTAACATACTGAGAACCGAGAAAATGCATTTGAATTGTTTTGATATTTTAGAAAAATTATCCATGAGTTATTTGTGACATGTAGGAGTCACCCTCACCTCAATACAATGCATAGTGTCACTGGTATGACTCCAAGTGTGTCTTTTTATTTAAAATTGAAATTGATTTATGTAAAAAGAACAAGTGACATACTGAAAACCAAGAAAACGCATTCATATTGTTTTGATACTTTAGTAAAATGATACATGAGTCATTTGTGACATGTAAGAATTAGTCTCACCTCAATACAACACACGGCGTGTCCAGTATCACTCAAAGCCTCTCTTTTTATTTAAAATTGACATGAATTTAAGTAAAAACAAAAAGTGACATGATGAAAACCGAGAAAACACATTAAGATTGTTTTAATATTTTAGGAAAATGATCTATTAGTCATTTTTGATGTGTAGGAATCAGCCGCACCTTAATAAAATACACAGTGTGGCTGAAATCACTCAAAGTGTCTTCTTCTATTTAAAATTGACATTAATTTAAGTAAAAACAACAAGTGACATACTAAAAACTGAGAAAACACATTAAAATTGTTTTAATATTTTAGGAAAATAATCTATAAATTATTTTTGATATATAAGGATAAGTTGAACCTCAATACGACACATGGTGTCGCTGGTATAACTCAAAGTGTCTCTTTTTATTTAAAATTGACATTAATTTAAATAAAAACATCAAGTGACATACTGAAAACTAAGAAAATTAATTTGGATTGTTTTGATAATTTAGGAAAACGATCCATGAGTCATTTATGATGTGTAGGAGTAAACTTCACCTTAATCTGATGCACGGTGTGACCGGTATGACTAAAAGTGTTCATTATCAGTTTAAAATTGACATTTTAGTTCAAAAAGTGTCACTCACTGAAAACCAAGAAAACACGCTCAAGACAGTGATTCATAAGTCATTTGTGACTTCTATGAAGCAGTCTCATATCAAACCAACACACGATGTAACCGGTATGACTCAAAATGCATGTTTTCTATTTGAAATGACATTTTAGTAAAAAACACAACTTACATTCTGAAAACTGAGAAAACACATTCGGATTGTTTTGATACTTTAGGAAAATGATCCATCAGTAATTTTTGATAGGTATAAATAATTTTCACCACAATACGATACATGGTGTGGCCAATATAACTCCAAATGTGTTATTATTTGAAATTGACATTAATTTTAGTAAAAGAAGAAGTGACATAGTCAAAACTGAGAAAACGCATTCTAATCATTTTTATATTTTAGGACAACAATCCATAACTCATTTATAACATGTAGGAATCAACCCCACATCAATAGGACACATGGTGTGACTGGTATAACTCCAAATGTGACATTTTTATTAAATATTTACATTTTATTAATGTGTTCTTTCATATTAATGTTTAATTTATTTCTTTATAGTATTACTAACATAATATTTGTTTTCTTATATAGGTGGAATCTTTTTCTTGGGTTGAGATGATTTGTTCGTCAACTGATACCATGGTAGAACATTTTTTAGAGGGGATCACGAGCGTTAAAATATTAAATATTAATGTTTTAGAATGTTTGTTGGATATTTTCAAATGTAATTATATAAAACATTTTGTTTGAAATGTAAATAGTAGTGTTTTTTTGTATATACCATGGGTGGAAATTTTTGTGTTGATGGTGTTAATTAAATTTATATAGATAGTTTGATTCTGGGCATGTTGTTTAAATTGTAGGTTGTTTAAATTACAGGTTATGGGTGTGTTGTTATATAAACAACACACGCTAGGCCTTTATCAGTGCTAAAAAAGCGTTGATAAAGTGGGGTCCTTTATCCACGCTAAAAATAGAACTGATAAAGGGGGACCCCCTTTATCATTGTTGTGATTAAAAATTCTTTTTTATCATTGTTAAAGACCATTTTGCACACTGTGAAAGACCATATGCATAGTAGTGATACATGATTTTTTTTCCTAAAAAATAGAACAGGCTTTTAACCACACTACCACAAATTTAGTTTTATTCAGTGCTATTTTTTATCAATGCTAAAAAATGCTGATAAATGGGGAGTTTTTATCAACGCTAAAAAAACCACAGATAAAAGTAATCCTTTATCATCACTAAAAAAAGAACTGATAAAATTACTCCTTTATCATCCCTAAAAGTACTCCTTTATCAGTGTTTTTTTAGAGTTCATAAACGTACCCCCTATATCAACATTTTTTTATCACTGATAAAGGGTACTTTTTTCAATGCCTTTTATAGCATTGATAAACGGTATAATTCATAAAAACATTATATATCATTAAAAATCATATATTAATATATAAATATATTTATATTGATATAAATATATTGAATTTTATAAAATATGATTTATATAATATGAAAATGTAATCCCGCTTAATATATAAGATATTTAGTGGAAATTGTTTAAAAAATAATTAAAAAAATATTAATTTAAAGGTTTTAATTATTATTGACTTATAGTCATTTAATAATAATTTGAAGATAGAAAATTTCAATAAATTAATAAATAATCTTAAATAAGTTTAAAACATAACTCGAACTTCAAACAACCATAACTTTCGATCCAAGTATTTGTTTAAGCTCTAACAAATATCAAACGAAATATTGTGAAAGGATCTATGCCATGGTGACTGAGGGAAACCCCTATCAACGTTTCTTTGGGATCAAAAAAGTTCTAGAATGCCTCCAAAATTGAGTTTTGTTGTCGAGGTAACCCCCAATTTTTAACATTTGATGACATTTTATCCTCGTTTAAGAGTCTTGTTATATTTTTTTGGTGGAGACTCAATTTATTCTCATTTCTTACACTCGTATGGATATTATGATGTTCAAATTTTATCATTTTTCATATTGTAATGTTATTTATAATTAAATACATACACAAATATAAATATTTATATATTTACACATAAAAATTTAATTTTATAAATAAATATGTTAGCATATTTACATATAAAATATCATTCAAAATATTTAAGTCATATCTAAATAAAAAATAATATCCATTTTATTTAAAATAAAAATGTATGAATAGTTATATACCTATACAATGTATTTATAATGTTTATATATATAAATAAAAATATATTTGTGTGTGTGTATTAACAAATAGATATATATTTATCTCTATATTTTAATATATATATATATATATATATATTAATATATAATATATATAAATAAATATAAATATGTATAATTATATTTATAGATACACCCACCCACAGAGAGAGAGAGATGTGTGTGTGTGTGTGAATGTATTTATGTCTGTATGTACTTATACAACAGTTCGAGAAGGGGGATAAATAAAATTAAAATCCTAATATAAACCAATAGGGAAGAACTTGGCAAGACATGAACTCGAGACCTCACCGAGACCCTGCAGAGCTGCTACCAACCGAGCTAGACCCTGGGGGTGCTGTATGTACTTATAAACACACACACACACAAACATATTTTATAAATGTGTTTAAAAATAATTTTATAAATATATGTATAAAAAATGTAATCAAATATATATAAATAAACCAATATATCAAAAAATAGAGAACAAAAAAATATAGGGCAGTGGTAAAGACATAGATCTATGAGGGGGAGGTCTCAGGTTTGAAACCTAGTGAAAGTAGGGGCACGCAAGCATGTGCAAGAGGAGGTCTAGCACTGATAAAAGGGTTTATCACTGAAAAAAGTGTGGGGGGGGGGGCTTCACCAGTGCTAATAAAAAGAGGGGTTCTTTGAGTGCTAATAAAAGTGGGGTAGTCTCCCCATCTGAATCCGTAGCAGTTTATAGAATTTTTTTATATTTTTTTTATATTTTTTTGATTTCTATCAGATCTTTTTTTAGCATGGATAAGAGGTGCCTTTATCAGTGTTTTTTATCATTGATAAAAGGGATCCTCTTTTAACGGTGCTTAGATCAACAAATATTTTTTAGCGCTAATAAAGAAAATTTCTATCACTTTTAAAAACGCGATATGTAGTAGTGACACCAACAATCAAAGTGATTATAGGGGGTTAACAGTCCTGAATAATTTCTTACATTAGTGGCAGTTAATGACCCCATTTAATTTTTTTTTAATAAATCAGCTATATAAAATACACTACTACAGATTAGGTGATAGTTAGTGATAGAAAAGGCCTTTATCAATGCTAAAAAATCATTTTTTCCCTCAAATCCATTAAAAGGATACCACTTTTATCAACATTTTTCTAGCGCTAATAAAGAGACATTTATTAGTACTAGAAACAGTACTAATAACGACCATACTGTTGCAGTGTGGTGTTAAAATTACAGAACACTGTAGTAGAAAATACTTATATATGAAAAATTCATAAATTAATTCAAATAAAAATTATATCACAAATACAAGAAAATAATGCAGAGACCCGTTTTTTCCTTTTAAAACTTTGTAATATATCTAGGAATATTTTTGGAGCTAGTCGTTGAGACGATGTGCGATGATGAGGCCTGATGTGCCTGAAATTAATTTTATAAAAATATTAATATGTTTTATATTATGCATGCATGATTTCCTAAAGAAAATGGGATATCTCCTAAAAGGAATCTCAGATCATAAATTAGAGACCATATTTGAGTTTGGAATGTGAGGTTTACCCTAGGAACAACCTAAAATTGGTGGTCATTGGGAGTTTAGATATCATGACTATTGGTGGTTGCATTTACTTAAAGTAAATAATTAGATTTATTTATTCAATTAAATGAACTTTTTCTAAATCCCTCTATAAAATCCATATTAGGGAGAATTTCTAGGGTTATCTGCATAACCTTGGGATCATTGAGAAGATTATCCTTTCACCTCTTGTTGGCGAATCAAGATCTGATGAAAGCAAAACTCAAGATCCAGGTAGATCACGGTGCATCGAATGCAATGAACCCTCTCAAACAATGGAATGTGTTTTATTTTTCATAAAATAATACAATATTTAGGTAAGACTCTTCAATTTGTGTATTCTTCCCAAATTGATTAAATTGTTTGTGCATGATCATACTATTCCTTAATATGCATCAATTGCAAGCCCTTGCTTGCACCCATGTAACGGTTCTAATTATTTAATCAGTTTTCTCACCTAAATATCCCTAATTTGAATCATTTGGGTAAGAACGCTTGAACAAAAATTATTTCACATTTGTTTCTTGTGCTTTTCCTCCTCTTCTCTTCACGTTTTCACCAATTGGCCTACGGGGTCTCAGTTCGACATTACCGGGCAGGACAAAGATTGATTAGACCCCCAGATTCACAAAAAAAATGTGCAAAATGGATGGATCAATGATCAAGGATGGATTTCAGATGGATTACAAGATATGGGAGATTCCACCATGGATCGGGAATCTGGTGAGGTGCTATGGGTGACGGGAGAGGCACGCGGTAAGTACAAGAGTTGAACGAACTAGTTGGAAATCCTTTACAAGCCAATGGATGGATGAAAACGATGATTGAAGGCTTCCCCTTTGATTCTAGGTGGAGAGGATGAAAGATTTGAGGAGGTGAGGCTGGATCTGGAATTCCAAAAGTAGATATAACTTTATTTTAAAAACACGACTACATGATGTGTTGTGTGATGAACACACGTCGTGTAGTACCCCTTTGGCTATGATGCTAAGGTTTTGGAAAAGTTAACGATGACATGCTGCATGGCTGAGACACACGTCGTGTGACCCTCCCCAGGTGGACAGGCTGTGTGGCAGGAGCATATGGGTAGGACCCCATGCGGGATAACACGTCATGTACCTAAGTACATGGACTTGGGAAAGAGTACATGGACATGATTAGGGGAACAGGCAGGACCCTAAGTGCCTCAGACATGATATGTAGTCCCCTTACACACCATGTAGGGATACATGGTCAGTGAGTCATGTACAAACAGGGACACGACCAAGTAGCATAACGGGACCACATGCTGTGTGGGTCCCCTTACACACTGTGTACCCCTTCTTTCTTTATAAGGAAACTTCTACCTCTTATATCTTCTCTATTTGGACTCATATTTTGGCCCTCAAATAGCCTATCCTAAGTATTTTTTTCACATAGAATGTGATGGTGTCCTTTGTAGTTTATTTTGAGATATGATGCGAGGTTTTATGAGTGTGATTCTTCTTTAGGTGGAACTCGATGACAGTAATGATCACACAAGATCATTATAGTGTTACCCCCCCTACAGACTAGGGCACGAGTCCTCTATCTAATGAGTGGTAACCCCTATAGTGTTAGGGTGAGGTTCCTCTATCTATTGAGTGGTACCCCCTGTGGCGTTAGGGTAAATCTCCTCTATCTACTAAGTGGTACCCCCCTGTGGTGTTAGGGTTCGGGTCCCCTATCAACTAAGTGTCACACCCCTATGGCATTAGGGAGCACATCCTCTGCCTACTAAGTGGTACGCCCCATGGTGTTGGGGAATAGATCCTCTATCTATCGATTTGTACCCCTATCAAATAGGGTGTGGGTCCTACTTACACTAAGTGGTACCCCCTATGGTGTTAGGGAATGGGTCCTCTATCAACCGAGTCGTACCCCCTATCAGATAGGGTGTGGGTCCTCCTTACACTGACTTGAACCCCCTAGAGCACTAGGGCGTGAGTCCTCTACTTGAATATTATGCCCCCTTGACTGTGTGGCATAGTAGAGAGGTGTGGTCCCTCTACACAGTTACCTATTCGGACAGACACATGAGATGCTGGGAATCATTGATAAACCTTTTGGAACTGATGGTACTCTTTTCCTGGGATGATCTATGAGATGGATATCCCCTTTCTCTCTCATTTGAGAATCTTTTGTTGAGAATATATATGTGTGTGTGTGTGTGTGTGTCATTGGATTTTGTTACTCTCTTTATTTGGGTTGAGTGTTTTGCCTATTTCTATCATGTCTCTTATTTCTCCCCCTTCAGCTTTTGGGGTGTCCTATCAAGTATGTATATACTCACCCTTACATGGGATTTTCCCATACATGTCGTGTCTTGTACAGACAACGGACAGGTCGATGATGATTACAGAGGATCATAGGGATACTTGGTGCATTTGACCATGTACAATGTTTGGGGCTTAGAGATCTAGAGGTGAGCTCTCTCAGCATTTTACTTTTCTAGTTTTTTTCAGGTTAGGACATATTTCTAGTTGGACATGTATTTTTTCCCTTTACTTTTCATTTTACGCTTTCGTACTCTTTTCATTTCCCTATAGGTTTTTCATGTATGTTTATTACTCTAGATTTTGAATCTTTTCCTTTTATTCCTCTTCACTTTTGTATTGAGATTTTTGGGTGTGTGTGTACATGTACTTTAGGAAAATTCCACCCATACTAGTTATGTATTTCAGTGCTTTTCACCACCCCATGGCCTATGGAGTAGAGATTGGGGTAGTTGTGGCTCGATCCCCATTGGGTTGGGTTGTGGTAGATTTGTATCAGAGTAGTTCATTCCTTGGGATGCTCTTTGGTGTATCACCCTTATGAGGATTTGGTTGGGATTTAGGGAAACAATGTCAAGGTATTTTGAGTGCGGCTTTCAGGCTAGGGAACCCAATGTTGGTACGGGCGATCGACATATTCATTCACCATGACTCTAACTACCTGATTGTCGACTCGGTATAACAAGGACATTGGTTGCAGGGATCAATGGTACATGCATTATATATGATTGAGTCTATGATTTCCTTTATTGAGTCGGCTCCCTGTTGTATATATACATATTCATCTGACTTTGGTACATCTTGATTCAATTTTCAAGATGCCTCCACGACACCAGTTATCCAAGTTACCAATTATGAATCGTTACAATGATCCAATGAATGATGAGTCCTCGATTTAGGGCACTTCTCGTGAGATTCTTCCTCCATGTGGACAGGTAATATCACCCCCACCTTTTGATAAGTAGATTTTACCAGCAGAGTGGGCAAAGGATGCGCATAGGCTTACCGTACTCCACAAGTTCTAGTGCCAATAACTGTTGAGGTTCTATGGTGAGCCAGATCCCCAGGTATCGAAGGATTGTCTAGAGTTAGTGATCCGTGTTTTAAGGCTTATCCGAACACCAACCAATTAGGTGGTTGTGCTAGCAGCTAGCCTTTTCCATGGAGCATAAAGGCACTGGTGGAGTTTAGTTAGGCAAATACATGATGAGTTAGAACTCTCATGGACCGGATTCCAATAGTTGTTCCATGAAAAGTACTACCCCTCTTTCTTGTGCTCAGTTTAGATTCAGGAGCTTCTACAACTGCAGTAGAGAGGGTTCATAGTTGCCGAGTATGTTGTGAGGTTTATAGACCGTACATGGTACTCCCTTAACATGATCTAGGATGGCTACTTCTGGGCACAAAAGTTTAATCAGGATCTCCGTAAAGATATCCATGCTAGTGTAGTTCCCTTGTACATTCCTACCTATGTCGGGGTGTTAGAGTGGGTTCTGGTGATGGAGAGATTCTTATCAGAGGGATGAAAGATAACTGGAGATGGCAGTGGGTGTTATAGGAATGAATCATCTACATAAGCTAGAAGATGCCAATTAACAAGATCTCAGTGTAGGAGACCTCCCCATTATCAGACTCAGGCACGTGGTCATGGGGAATAGGAAACACGTATAAGATTAAGGAAACTTGAAGATGGGTGAAGTTATGCATGTTATGGGAGAGGTCACATGGTGTTTGATTACCTGACCAGACATGCTGATAAGGGAGGGAAGATGGTGGATGGACCACCATAGAAGAGGTAACGTCATGATTAGGGATATCCCAGGTGAGAGATAGGTGGGGCCCAGGGAGGTAAAGCTAGAAGAGGAGCAGGTGGAGCTCTAGGAGGAGTTGTGGGTGGTGGATGACGCTATGAGATCCTTCCACCACCACCACCACACTACTGGAAATTAAAGGTATACCAACGGTTGAAAACCGTTGGTATAGGGTGGAGAACCGTTGGTATAAATTATACCAACAGTTTTAGAAACTGTAGCCCAGTAATTCATGACGATAGACATATACCAATGGTTTGAGATAAACCGTAGGTATTTGTGAAGAAATCTACTCTATATGAATGGTTTTATAAAACTGTTGGCATAGAGTTCTTATACAAGACATATTCCAACGGTTTCAAAACCGTTTTCATATCTTTTTTAGTCTTCCATTCATCCCTATACCAGTGGTTTAAACCGTTGGTAAAGTATTTTTACCAACAGTTCATAACCATTGGTTAAAAAAACATACAGAACCTATACCAATGGTTTAAAACCATTGGTATAGGCTTTGTTGTACAATTCACACAACAGCCTGCTCTGTGTTCTGCTGTGTGAATTTTATAGAATACATACAATACAATACATAATAAGGAAACATAATTAAAAACTAATAATTAGAAGGATACATAATTTAATAATTAATTATGAATACAATACATTAAAAAATGAATACATAATTATATGTGATATAGAATTAAGAATACATACAAAATTGCATTTTTTATAACACATACACGATTGAATTCAGAAATTAGAACCTAATAACCCAAAATAAAAAAATGAATAAATGAACTCAACCAAACACAAATATAATGTCATGGTTTGGGGCGGGTGTCTTTGAACTTAGTGATAATGATAATGGGTGTGTATCAATGATCTTGTGTGACTTAGGGAATATAGTTGTCCTTGGCATATTAAATGTCATGTGTTTTAGAATAGGGTTAGAAGTTCCTCACATGAGAAGTGGATGTGTGAGGTTGGACCATGGATCATTTTGCTAAAGTATCAACACAATCCGAATACGTTTGGTCGGTTTTTTGTATGCCAGTTGTTTTTACTTAAAATGATGTTCATTTTAAACAAAAGAGAGATAGTTAGAGTGATACTTGCCACATCGTGCCTCAGATTGAGGCGGGGTTGACTCGTACACGTCACATATGACCCATGGATCATTTTCCTAAAGTATCAATACAATATGAATGCGTTTGGTTGGTTTTTCATATTCCAGTTGTTGTTTTCACTTAAAATGTTGTCCATTTCAAATAAAAGTGAGACACTTTGAGTGGTACCGGCCACACCGGGCCTCAGATTGAGCCTCGGTTGACTCGTACACTTAATAAATGACCCATGGATTTTTTTTCTAAAGTATCAACACAATCTGAATACATTTGGTCGGTTTTATGTATGTCAGTTGTTTTTACTTAAAACAATGTCCATTTTAAACAAAAGAGAGACACTTAGAGTGCTACTGGCCACACTGTGCCTCAGATTGAGGCGGGGTTGACTCATACATGTCACAAATGACCAATGGACCATTTTCCTAATGTATAAACACAATCCGAATGCATTTGGTCGGTTTTCCGTATGCCAGTTGTTGTTTTCATTTAAAATGTTGATCATTTCAAATAAAGGTGAGACACTTTGAGTGGTACCAGCCACACCGCACCTCAGATTGAGGCGAGGTTGACTAGTACACATCACAAATGACTCATGGATCGTTGTCCTAAAGTATCAACAGAATCCTAATACGTTTGGTTCATTTTCCATATGCCATTTGTTGTTTTCACTTAAAATGATGTCTATTTTAAACAAAAGATAAACATTTAGAGTGGTACCGGCCACACCGTGCCTTGGATTGATGCGGGGTTGACTCATACATGTCACAAATGTCCCATGTATCATTTTCCTAAAGTATCAACACAATCTGAATGTGTTTGGTTGGTTTTCCGTATGCCAGTTGTTGTTTTCACTTAAAATGTTGTCCATTTAAAATAAAAGTGAGACACTTTGAGTGGTACCGGACACACCGCGCCTCAGATTGATGCGGCATTGAGTTTTACATGTCACATATGACCAATGGATCATTTTCCTAAAGTATCAACACAATCCGAATACTTTTGGTTTCCATATTCCAGTTGTTTTTACTTAAAACAGTGTCCATTTTAAACAAAAGAGAGACACTTTGATTGATACCGGTCACACCGTGCCTCGGATTGAGGTGGGGTTGAATCTTACAAGTCACATATGACTCATGGATTGTTTTCCTAAAGTATCAACACAATCCGAATGTGTTTGGTCGGCTTTCTGTAGGCCAGTTGTTGTTTTCACTTAAAATGATGCCCATTTTAAACAAAAGAGAGACATTTAGAGTGGTACCGACCACACCGTGCCTCAAATTGATGCGAGGTTGACTCATACATGTCAAAAATGTCCCATGGATCATTTTCCTAAAGTATCAACACAATCCGAATGCGTTTTTTTGGTTTTCCATATGCCAGTTGTTGTTTTCACTTAAAATGATGTCCATTTTAAACAAAAGAGAGACATTTAGAGTGGTACCAGACACACCTCACCTCAGATTGATGCGTTGTTGAATCCTACATGTCACAAATATCCCATGGATTGTTGTCCCAAATTATCAACACAATACGAATACGTTTGGTTGATTTTCCGTATGCCATTTGTTTTTACTTAAAACATTGTCCATTTTAAACAAAAGAGAGACACTTAGAGTGGTACCAGCTACACCGTGCCTCAGATTGATGCGGGGTTGACTCATACATGTCACAAACGTCCCATGGATCATTTTACTAAATTATCAACACAATCCGAATGCGTTTGGTTGGTTTTATGTATGCTAGTTGTTGTTTTCACTTAAAATGTTGATCATTTCAAATAAAGGTGAGACACTTTGAGTGTCACTGACCACAACATTCCTCGGATTGATGCGGGGTTGACTCCTACACGTCACAAATGTACCATTGATCATTGTGCTAAAGTATCAATAGAATCTGAATACATTTGGTCCATTTTCTGTATGTCAGTTGTTGTTTTCACTTAAAATGTTGTCCATTTCAAATAAAAGTGAGACACTTTGAGTGGTATCTGCCACACCGTGCCTCAGATTGAGGTGGGGTTGAGTAATAAATGTCACATATGACCCATGGATTGTTTTCCTAAAGTATTAACACTATCCAAATATGTTTGGTCGGTTTTCCGTATGCCAGTTGTTTTTACTTAAAAGGGTGTCCATTTTAAACAAAAGAGAGACACTTTGAGTGATACCGGACACACTGTGCCTCAGATTGAGGCGGGGTTTACTCGTACATGTCACATATGAATCATGGATCATTTTCCTAAAGTATCAACACAATCCGAATGTGTTTGGTTGGTTTTCTGTATGCCAGTTAGGCAAATTGTGCAACAACAGTGATAATATCTTATACTAAAACTATAGACATTATGCATGATGTGCATCCCCTGGTGCATGGTTAGGGAAAATCATGAACATTGATTCTAATATATATCCCTATATGGTTGGTATGTACCTTGTGGGATGGAATTAAATTTTTTACTAACCGTGAGGCATAGTGTTTTTCTACTCCGATCGGGGTTCCGAGTTCCGAACAAGCCCCAGAAGCCCCATAAACCATTATAACATCATTAGACTTCCATATTTGGTCAAAAATAGAGTTATACTGAATTCAAAAATATCCATACCATAGTGAAAACTCATGTTCTTATATTCTTCCCATTTAAAGGAACTCATCCTGAAGTTCACCTTCAATGGGTGGTAAAAATTTATTTGAGAACAATTCTATTCGAGGGGTTGTCTAGGGTCCAGGGGGGATATTGGGGGGGCTATCCAGGGGGCTGTCTGGGGGGGTCGTCCGGGGTCCAGGGAGGAGGGTGGGGGGGCTGTCCGGGGGGCTATCCGAGGGGCTGTCAGGGGGGTTGTCCAGGGTCCAGGGCGGAGGGTGGGGGTGCTGTCTGGGGAGCTCTCCGAGGGGATGTCCGGGGGGCTGTCTGGGGGGCATTATGGGGTCCAGGGAGGAGGGTGGGGGGGGATGTGATGGGTGTGTGCAAGGTGTTCTAGGCTTTGAAGTAGAACGACACATCCATATTAAATCAAAAATAAAATTTCATAAATATCAGTCAAAATGTAATGGATCAATCTGCCCATGATCACCATCACCATCACCACTATCATCATCAGCCTCATCCTCACCGCCATCTCTGTCCTCATCACCATCCTCATCATCGTCCCCATGCTCATCCTCAGCCCCAACCCCGCCCTCATCCTCATCCTCATCCTCACCCTCGCCCTCACCTTCATCCTCACCCTCGATCTCGGCATCATCATCATCCCCAACATCTTCCTCTTCAGCATCCCCGTCATCACCAGGAACGTCATCATATCGACCGCCACTAGAAATTCCGCCTGGTGTATTGGATAATGCACCCATCGATGACATATATGTCTGACAAGCCGCGCTGGCCTCTGGTGGAAGTGATGAAGATAAAGCTTTGATCAGTTTCATAAATTCTTTCTCCCTCGTTTGAACCTGTTCTTCCAACTCTGTGACCCTTTTATCAGACTGTCTTGCATGCTCCTTGACCTGTTCCAACTCGGTGTTACTAGAATGGATACCTGGAGAGGACCAATACCTCATCGGGACTATATTCTTACCAGGTCGGCAGCATACTCGACCAAAGTGCTCATCTCCCAAAACCTAATATAAATGATCGTGTGGCCCTAAATTGTCAGGCTCCTGGGCATCAAGGACCTCTAAAGCATCATGTTAAAAATATTAATATATTATTAAATTTTAAAATAGATATTAAGCTTTTAAATAAACAAATTAAAACTTACAATATTTTCTTGTGTCGGTTCATTAACCGCAATTCCATCTTTTTTCCTTCTACTCGAGAAAAACAATTTTGCTCGAGGGAGACGTCGTTCAATATTCAATTTGTGCTTCTATAATGACATTGAAACAATATAAAGTGAAAGTATAATCATATATTCAATATTCAATAAATCGCGTAATTTAAGTAGGAAACAATAAAAAGGGAAAGTCCTAAAGAAAATTTATAAACAACTATATCGTACCAGCTGCCTCTCATGATCTGACATATTAGTGCGCCCCAAAGTGTAGAGGTATTACTTTGAATCAATGTTTTTTTTGTTTTTTTCAGAATATTACTAAATAATGTTTAATAATAAATAAGATAATATTAACGAAAAGTATGAAAATTGTCATTTAAATACCTCAAATGGGATTAATACCTTAAATTTGGCAGTCGCCCAATGGGTAATCATTTGGCGATATTGCTCTATCGGGAAGTCATCCATGATAGGTACTGTCTCCAACTCCGTTCCCACTCTATCACACCAGCCAACATACAAATCATGATTATAAGCTCTCCAAAGCTCTCCTAGCTCCTTTAAACGTGATGGTCGTGCACCCTCGCCATCATGGAAGTTAAACTGAAGATGACACCCAATAGATTAATTCATATAAATAGAAAAAAAAAATACATTAAATCCAATAGATTTTTTACCCATATTTTTGCCCACGCATTATCCTTGACTTCGTGTGGAAGACGTCTCCAAGAGAGAGGGCTGACCAGAATGATGTCAGAGTATTTGGCTAGCGTCACCAAAAAACCCCGACATTCCTGCCCAGGTTTATCAATCATATGTCCATCATCATTGTATTCAACCATCAACTATGTCTGGCGGTTCCATACCGCACGCAAGTGAGTACGCTCCCTCCCCTGCCTCCTATCAGTAGATGAATCTGTTATTAAAGGAAAAAATATCAGTAAAAATTATAATAAAAATAAATTTTGGTATAAAAATTTGTTAGAGTTAAATAAATATACCTGTGGTATTTGGATTAATGGGCGTCAAATATAAAGAACGATGCTTTCTATATATCAATTCTTTATGTTACCTATAGATAAAAATAATAATAGTTTAACAAATATTTAAAATTACAAGAGATAAGATAAGAGATACATGTACAATTTAATTACTTGATATACTCATCGAACAAATCACAATTGAACAACACTGTGCGATGTGTCATCTCTCGCTCTTCAAGGCTTAATGTCGTCAATGTATATGATCCCAGAATTCCTCCTGTCTGAGCAAGTGATGGAAAACTAGGTTCAATTTTCTCATATTGTTCTTCTTCATTTCTCATTGGTCTGTTTATTATCTTAGTAAGATCAGACAAATACATTGAGCATAAATCCATACATTCTTAAGCCAAGTAACCGTTCCTAATAGAACCTTCGAGATAATTCATGTTCCGAACATATTATTTCAATTTGTACATGTTTCTTTCAATTGGATACATCCAATGGAAAGCAACAAGTCCTCCAAGAAGTATTTCGGTCGGAAGATGGAAAGTAACATGCAACATGCATGTAAAAATGATGGAGGGAATATTTTCTCTAACTCACACAAAATTAATGGTGTCTCTGCCAACATTTTTTGCAAGAAGGATTTGGACAACTTCTTAGCACAAAGATCTCTAAACAAATAGCATAACCGAATAACTGAGACTCTTACATTATTGGACAAGAGATGACAGATTGCTATTTGAATCAACTCATGAAAAAATATGTGATAATCATGAGTCTTTAAAGATTTTAGCTTCAACTCTTTTCTGTTGATCCGTTATGATATATTGTTTGAATATCCATCAGGAACTTTAATAGTCTCTAGCACTTCTAGAAATTGATTTTTTTCAGCAGGTTTCATCACATAAGAAGCACATGGAACTTGCCATTTATTTTTACTGATACAGACAGGATGCAATTCTGGTCTGATCCCCCAATCTACCAAGTCACGTCGAGATCGTAAATCATCTTTTGTCTTCCCCTTGACATTTTGAAGTATTGAAAGAAAAATTTCACATATATTCTTTTCAATGTGCATTACGTCTAAGCAATGATGTAACAAGTTGGTTGACCAATATGACAACTCAAAGAATATACTCTTCTTCTTCCAATTGTAATAGGTATCATTGGAAACATTTTTCCTCTTTCTAGATTTCATTACACCCTTCCCAAATGAATAACTGAAATCTTTCAATTCATTAAGCACGTGTCACGACCCGCCCTCGGGGCCCATGCTGTGACTACCCCAAGCCCGCCTTCCATAGGCCAGGGGCTGGCAACTAGCACCAAGGCGTAAATCCTGATAAATAGGGAAGGCATTGCCTTTGTAAAGTAAACAAGCACCACAGAGTAAACAAGCGGAAAAGTAAACACTAAGTAAAAGCTGGTACAACAGTAAGTGCGGAAAAGTAAAGGGGGCCAGAAATACAAGCCCAACTGTAAAGTACAACTAAAAGGGAAAAAACAGCAACTGAAAAGTAAAGCCGCAACGTCGAGCCGTCCTCTGGAAGTCCCACCTGAAGGGTGGGTATAGAAAGCCTCCACTGCTCCTCAGGTCCAGCCGACCGCTCCGAGTGCGTCCCGCCCAATGGTCCACCTCCAGGTATCGTCCTACTCCGCAAGCTTCCACCACGATCAGCGTTGTCCGTCGTCTGCAACCAACACAACGTAGTGCGGGCATAGCCCGTGCAGGGGTGAGTATAAGCTACTCAGTAGGGACCCCGAGACCCCCGAAGGTCTCCGAAAATCCACAAAGGATAAACCACAAAGGAAAGATACAACCACGAAGTAACATCTGACACTGCTTAGGTATATTCCCATACATATACCTAAGTCATCAATTCTCGCTCGGCTCCAACATCCGAGCTCAAGTACAACTCAGTCCACACAGGAAAGCAAAACGTAAAATCCACACAGGATAGCTCAACACAATCCACAAAGGAAAGTAAAACGTAAATCCACACAGGATATCACAACACAATCCACAAAGGAAAGTAAAACGTAAATCCACACAGGATAGATCAACACAATCCACAAAGGAAAGTAAAACAGAGTTTCAGCTCACACAGGTATACTTCTTCGAATGACGATAGAGACGATCACTGATCCATCTAAGTCGTCGGACCCACAAAGGATCGATAGGTACTAACCCCCGCAATGACCCACAAAGGATCGATAGGTAACTAACATCCACAAAGACCCACACAGGATCGGGCCCACACAGGACCTGTAGGCGCTGGCTCACACAGAACCGCTGAGCGCTGACCCACATAGGATCGGACCCACACAGGATCGGTAGCACTGACCCACAAAGGATCGATGAGTGCTGTAGTTTTCGCCGTCGAATCCACTGAGGATCTTTGCACAGTCGTCGTCGTCACAGTAGTAGTCGCAGCCAGCTCTAGGGTTTCCGCACACAGCAAGCTCGTTCGGGAGGGTCCGCTCCACGAGCCGAGAGGCTGATACATCAACTGACACATAGTCCAGAGTTGATGTATCCAAAAGTTCTGTATCGTCAATAGGAACTCAACGTCGCAGACGGCGTGTCAATCGGACACCCGGTCTGAGAGTTATTGGCTTTTTCGTCCCAGGGGCCCGGTTGGTTTCTAAGGCAAAACCAACCCGACCATACTCCACCAGCATCCAAACCTCGGGTGGAGTATGCCAAAAGATCCGTCTCACTTAGAGGAAAACAACAAAGTCGACAGCACGTCAATCGGACGTCCGAAGCTCAAGATATGAGCGTTTCCGCTCCGAAGGCCCGGTTGGTTTCGTGTACGAACCAACCCGACCAAACCCAAAGTAATCCTAAACCTTGAGTACGATATACCGAAACGGCCGTCTCGATCCAAGTATCGTGTTGCCACTGAAGGCAAGTCGTTTGGAGGCACGTAGCTCAAGTTATGAGCAAAAGACTGAAAACGTCCGGAGACAGGGGGTCTGGGCTCGGACCGACCCGGCCCAACCCCCCCTGGGTCGGCCCGAACCGGGTCGACCCGACCCGGGTCCGGGTCCGACCCGGTTTGGCGCGACCCGGCCCGGCCAGGGCGGCCCGGCTCGGCTCGGTCGAGCCGGCCGAGCGGAGGAACCCGTGGGGTGGGCGCTGCCCCCGCGGTGTCAAAGTGACGCGGCCCCGCGTGGGGCCGCCCCGAACCACCCGGACGCGGCCGGGCCGCCGTGTCCCTGAACCGCGGTTCCGCGCGGCCGCGGAACCGCCTCGCCGTCGCGGCTTCAGCCGCGGTGAGGTTTTCCCGGGGGCGCGCTGGGCGTCGCCGCCTCCGGCCGCCGTGCCGGCGTGGCGCGCCGGTGGAAGCTTCCGTGGGCCACCAGAGTTGCTCCGGTGGTCCGTTTTCATTCCCGTCTGTGCCGCGGCTCCTCCCGGGTCCCGTTCTTCACTGCGGAAACATCAAATCGCCTTTGTGGCACATTTTTTCGTTGCCCGCCAAATCCGCACAACAACGAAGAACTGCGGAGGGTTATCGGGCCGTGTTTGTTTGGACCGCACCCTCCGCGTTAGGCGATAACAATCGGGAAGACTAATCCACACAAGGAAAACAAAACAAAATACAATTTTAATAATTTAAAATTGCACTTGATCCAGGTTCTTTTGTTTTAGAAGAAAACAACTACGGGAATAAAAAGTTATTTCCAAACAAAATCTCTACCTCGTCAAGTCATCGCATGCGTGTTCTTCGCGGAATTGATCGTCGCGGAAGGAAGGGACCGTCGCGTCGTCGCGGTATCCAGCATTGCGTCGACGAACTCCGAGGACCAAGAAACAACAGATTTAATTATATCGATTAAATCTATGTTTTGTTTTAATCCGCAAAGAAATTTAAAGAACCGCAATTTCTCACCTCAACGGATGATCGAAGATTTTGTTGCGGATGAAGGAACGTCGCAGAAGAACGTCGCGGGAGAGGAAACATCAGAGTCGCGGCACACGGCGTCACGTCGTCGATTTCCGCGGGTTCGGCGTTCTTCGTTGGAGGCTGGCGTTCTTCGCGTTCTACGCGTTCTTCGCGTTCTTCGCGTTCTTCACGAAGGAGGATGAAGAACTTGAGGTTTCTATCAAATCCTCTCAACGAACAACACTTAAGGAGAAAAAGCGTTGGTCTTATTTTATTAACATGCCAACAAACGAAAAAGAGATAAGTAATGACCCATTAATTCATAGAATTAATTCAACGAATAAAACCGCCCAATTAATTGGTGCGTTAAGAAATTAAGAAAATGCGTCAGTTGACTTTCATAATGACGGGCTTTCGCGGGTGCGTTACTTAGCGGAAAAGAAACGGTGGGGCTCGTGCGGGCCCTACCTCACAAATATCCTACCAAGAGAGTAGGATATTTTTGGATAGCACCCTATCCGCATCAACTCAGCTTAAGCAGCTTTAAGTGGTCTTTAAGCGGCTTTAAGTGAAATAAAAATAAAATTTTCGCACAACTTTATTTTATTTCATAACTTAAAACCCAAAAATTAAAAACCACAACCGAGCAAACGCAACTCCGGAAGAGGCGTTTCTAAGCAAATATCGGCGCTTCGATTTCATCGGTGCCCTCGGAATTTGATTCTGAGCACCGGTTCAAAAGTTAGAAAAACTCGCTCGTCCGTTCACTGAACGTACCCGAGCCAAACTTCGGAAAATGATTCCGGGCACACCGGGCCTCGGAATCAGGTGCCGTCAGAAACTGCGTTCTTGTAAAATTCCAAAGAAAATTAAGAAAAAAAAATTTCCTTGAAATTTATGGGTCTTTACATTACTCCCACCTCAGGGCTTTATGTCCCCGTAAAGATACATCATAAACTAGGGAGACAAAAGTGGGTACTGAGCACGCATCTGAGCCTCCCACTCCCAAGTGCTCTCCTGGAGGTTCCCGTGCTGTCATCTGATGCGAACTAGAGGAATTGACCGTCCACGTAGGACCCACTCCTGTCGATCCTCGATCTCCACCGGGACCTCCGCAAAAGTCGCCCCATCATCCATGTCTAGCTCCCCATGGTCAATGATGTGCGTCGGGTCGTGCACATATCTCCTCAGCTGGGATACGTGGAAGACGTCATGCACCCGATGCAACTGAGGTGGTAGAGTCAGGTGATAAGTCACCTCGCCAATCCTGCTGATGACCTGGAATGGTCCAATGAAGCGTGGAGACAACTTGTCGCCTCGGCCAAATCTCCGTAATCCACGTCGAGGTGAGACACGCAAGAAGACGTGGTCGCCATCCTTGAACTCTAGTGGACTCCGCCTCCTATCAGCATAAGACTTCAGTCGACTCTGAGCTGTCCTCATCTGCTCCTGGATGACCTGGACCTTCTCTGTCGTGGCCCGGACCATCTCTGGTCCCACAAGTGCTGACTCCCCAGGGTCTGTCCAGCACAAAGGAGATCTGCAAGGTCTGCCGTACAACGCCTCGTATGGTGCCATCCCGATGGTGGAGTGGTAGCTGTTGTTGTACGCGAACTCCACCAAGGGTAGGTGGTCCTCCCAGCTGCGACCAAAGTCGAGGACACATGCGTGGAGCATGTCCTCGAGAGTCTGAATGGCCCTCTCCGTCTGACCATCCGTCTGAGGGTGAAAGGCGGTGCTCAGACGTAGCTGCATCCCGAACGCCTCCTGCAACCCCTTCCAAAGTCGGGAAGTAAAGCGAGCATCTCGATCGGAGACGATAGATGATGGAACACCGTGAAGCCGTAAAATCTCCTGAACGTAGAGACGCCCCAAGCTCTCCATTGAGCCCTGCTCTCTGATGGGTAAGAAGTGAGCCGACTTGGTGAGTCGGTCGACAATCACCCAGATGGAGTCATGACCTCTGGAAGTGCGTGGAAGTACAGTCACGAAGTCCATAGATATCCCGTCCCACTTCCACTCCAGGACCTCCAAGGGCTGTACCAAGCCTGCTGGTACCTGATGCTCTGCCTTCACCTGCTGGCAGGTGAGGCATCGAGAAACGAACTCTGCCACAGCCTTCTTTATGCCTGGCCACCAGTGCTGCCGTCTGAGGTCCTGGTACATCTTCACCACTCCAGGATGTACCGCCAAAGGAGAAGTGCAAAACTCTCTCAGCACCTCCTCTCGTAAAGCGACTGGTACCAAGGTACTCCCTCTGAAAAGGATGTCGTGCTCTGCTCCAAAATAGAAGCCATCAGGTGCCTGTCCTGAGGATAATTGTGCACGCCGCGTCTCACAGTCGGCGTCCCCACGTTGTGCCTCTCTGACCCGTTGTAGTAGTGGAGGAGTGACTGTGAGAGACTGAAGGAAGGCTGCTCCATCTCTATCCACGAAGGATATCTGCAAAGCGGCTAGCTGCTATGTCGCCTCCTCAAGTAGCTGAATGCCCGTCCTCCTGCTGAGGGCATCGGCTACCACGTTCCCCTTCCCAGGAGTATAGACTATCTCAAAGTCATAGTCCTGGAGGAACTCGAGTCATCGCCGCTGTCTCAGGTTCAGGTCCTTCTGCGAGAAGATGTACCTGAGACTCTGGTGGTCAGAAAAGACTGTAAAGTGCTCTCCCATCAGATAGTGTCGCCATGTCTTCAGAGCGAAGACCACTGCTGCTAACTCCAGGTCATGGGTAGCGTAGTTCTGCTCATGCGGCCTCAACTGACATGATCCGTAGGCGATCACTGCCCGCTCCTACATCAGGACACATCCGAGTCCGATCTCTGATGCATCGCAGTAGACTATGTACCCTACTCCCTCCTCGGGCAACCTCAAGATAAGTGCGCTGGTCAATCTCTGTCTCAGCTCCTGGAAGCTCTGTTGACATCTATCTGACCACACAAAGGGTTTCCCCTTCTTCGTCAAAGCTGAGAGTGGTGCCGCAACTCTGGAGAAGTCTGGAAAAAACCTCCGATAGTATCCAGCTAGTCCCAAGAAACTCCGCACCTCCGTCACGCTCCTGGGTGGCTCCCAAGCTAGCACCGCCTCGATCTTCGCAGGATCCACTGCAATTCCCGCCTCAGAGATGACGTGCCCCAAGAAGTGGACCTCACGTATCCAGAACTGACACTTCGAGAGCTTTACATAAAGCTGGTGTTCTCGTAGTGTGTCTAGTACAACCCGCAAGTGGTAGGCGTGCTCCTCCTCAGTCGTCGAGTATATCAAAATGTCGTCGATGAAGACTACGACAAATCGATCGAGGTATGGCTGGAAGATCCTGTTCATGAGGCCCATGAACACTATTGGAGCATTGGTTACGCCGAATGGCATAACCAAGAACTCATAGTGGCCATACCAACATCTGAAGGTCGTCTTCTGCACGTCCTCGTCTCGAACTCTGAGCTGATGATCGCCTGACCTGAGGTCTATCTTCGAGAACCACCGTGCTCCCTTGAGCTGATCGAATAGGTCATCAATCCTCGATAGAGGATACTTGTTCCTCACTGTCACCTGGTTCAGGAAACGATAATCGACACAAATTCGCAAGCTCCTATCCGCCTTCTTGGCGAACAAAATCGGTGAATCCCAGGGTGAAACACTGGGTCGGATAAAACTCTTGCCCTGTAAGTCCTCCAACTGTACCCGTAGCTCTCGAAGCTCAGCGGGGGCCATCCGATACGCTGGAGTCGATATCGGGGTTGTCCTGGGGTACAGGTCAATATGGAAGTCTACCTCTCTGCGAGGAGGTAGTCCTGGAATGTCGTTGGGAAAGACGTCCGCATACCGATCCACCACTGCAGGAAAACTAGGACTCCGCACGTCAACAGCTCCTAGGATGAGGCTAGCCAACTGATGAGTGATGAGTTGTCCTCTCCTCTGCGGAAGTCCATCCTGTGCTACGAAGGCTCCATTCTCGCCGTTGAAGGTGAACCTGCTCCCGTCGGTGCATACACATCGCACCTTGCGCCTAATACAGTCAATCTGTGCATGGACTGTAGATAACAAATCCATACCCAAGATGACGTCGTAAGGCCTCGACGCTGCTACAAGAAGATCCCAGCCGAAGCTCTTGCCTCCTATAGTAAGCTCACACTGCCTGCACCAGTGCGTAATCGTCGAGTCTGCTCCCGTAGGAGTCTCTAGCCGTAAGGATCGAGCCAACGGCTCTGTCGGAATCTCCGAGCTCCGAACAAGGGCAGCGGCTATGAAAGAGTGACTCGCTCCTGTGTCTATAAGAACTGCAGCAAGGGTGGAATAGACACAGATCGTACCTCGAATCATCTCGGGTGCGCCGTGGTCGTAGGCCTCCGCTGCCTGGAGCTGTGCCTGTCTCTGCCCGCCAGCTCCCTGTGGTCGGGGCGGGCCTCCTGGTGGTGGTGGTGGTAGAGCCTCAAAGCGTCGCCCACCACCTGCTGCTCGTCCAGCTCCTCTGCCTCGTCCGCCTCCTCCCTGAGGACCGCCACGGTCGACCCTCTGCCTCTGCCTGGGTGGCCCCTCAACTGTCTGCTGCTCCTCAGCACGGTGGGTCGGGCAGTCACGAGCCATGTGACCCTGCCCGCCGCAAGTGTAGCACTGCCTGCCTCTAGAAAGACTAGCTTCACGCTGTGTTCCCCGCACTGCTGAGCCAGTGTCCTGAGGTCGTCTACGAGAGGGTCTGGTCTTCCTAGACCCCTGAGTCATCCGCCGACTGCCTGCTGCGGAAGACTCTGCTACCTGCCGCCCTGCGGTAGGTCTCGCTGCTGATGAAGGCTCAGCAAGGAAGCTCTCGATCAAAAGGTCTCGCTCCAGTACTCCTGCCTGGGTCAGGATGCTGAGAGAGATCAGTGATTCCCGGATCTCATATCTCAATCCCTGCTCAAAGGTCCGGGCCCGGAAGAATGGGTCTCGTACCATGTCAGTCGAGTAGCGCGAGAGATCGGTGAATCTCGTCGAGTACTGGGCGACCGTCAAGCTGCCCTGCCGCAGCTGAAGAAGCTTCTGGATGCGCACCGCACGGAGGGTGGCCGGGACGAACTCTGAGCGGAAGAGGCCCTCAAAGTCTGTCCAGATGAGAGAGGCCTCATCGTGCACCTGGAGCATCAAGCTCCACCATCATCTTGTTGCTGCGTGCAGTAGGCTCGCTGCGAGGATCACCATGAGGTCTGCTGGTGTCCTCACTAGTCTGAAAACTCATACCACTGCCTCTAGCCAGTCCTCGGCTGCCTGGGGGTCCATCTCCCCGCGGAACCTAGGCGGTCGCTGGCGCTGAAACTCGTGCAGAGCTCCAAGGCGACGTGCATCGTCAGTGGCTGGTGCTGGAAGCATCGGGGGCTCGGCGGGTAGAAGTACCGCCGGTGCCTCTGCTGTCAAAGGGCCCTATACCGAGGCCTCGTCGCTCGGCGGGCTGTCGTCATGTACGACTCTCGGAACCCTAGCTGGCTGCCGTTGTGGGGCCATCCTGAAAAGGAAACAGGTGCACCACGGTCAGAACAGTATACCTAGTGAGCTGACATAAGTAATCACAAAGAAAACTTGAAACACACATGCAATCAATGTTTTCGTGCATTAAGTCGGAAATCAGAAGTCAGGGTCCTGGTGTATGGATACGTCAACCGTCGCACCAACACTAGACTCCCTGGACTGATAACCACACCCAATACGCTAAACACTATTGCTTCACTTAGAAGAAAGATCAGAATCTGCGGTAGAACCGACTGTCTCTGATACCAATTTGTCACGACCCGCCCTCGGGGCCCGTGCCGTGACTACCCCAAGCCCGCCTTCCATAGGCCAGGGGCTGGCGACTAGCACCAAGGCATAAATCCCGATAAACAGGGAAGGCATTGCCTTTGTAAAGTAAACAAGCACCACAGAGTAAACAAGCGGAAAAGTAAACACTAAGTAAAAGCTGGTACAACAGTAAGTGCGGAAAAGTAAAGGGGGCCGGAAATACAAGCCCAACTGTAAAGTACAGCTGAAAGGGGAAAAACAGCAACTGAAAAGTAAAGCCACAAAGTTGAGCCGTCCTCTGGAAGTCCCACCTGAAGGGTGGGTACAGAAAGCCTCCACTGCTCCTCGGGTCCAGCCGACCGCTCTGAGTGCGTCCCGCCCAGTGGTCCACCTCCAGGTACCGTCCTGCTCCGCAAGCCTCCACCACGATCAGCGTTGTCCGTCGTCTGCAACCAACACCACGTAGTGCGGGCATAGCCCGTGCAGGGGTGAGTATAAGCTACTCAGTAGGGACCCCGAGACCCCCGAAGGTCTCCGAAAATCCACAAAGGATAAACCACAAAGGAAAGATACAACCACGAAGAAACATCTGACACTGCTTAGGTATATGCCCATACATATACCTATGTCATCAATTCTCGCTCGGCTCCAACATCCGAGCTCAAGTACAACCCAGTCCACACAGGAAAGAAAAACGTAAAATCCACACAGGATAGCTCAACACAATCCACAAAGGAAAGTAAAACCTAAATCTACACAGGATAGCACAACGCAATCCATAAAGGAAAGTAAAACGTAAATCCACACAGGATGGCTCAACACAATCCACAAAGGAAAGTAAAACAGAGTTTCAGCTCACATAGGTATACTTATTCGAATGACGATAGAGACGATCACTGGTCCATCTAAGTCGTCGTACCCACAAAGGATCGATAGGTACTAACCCCCGCAATGACCCACAAAGGATCTGACCCACAAAGGATAGATAGGTAACTAACCCCCGTAAAGACCCACACAGGATCGGGCCCACACAAGACCTGTAGGCGCTGGCTCACACAGAACCGCTGAGCGCTGACCCACACAGGATCAGACCCACACAGGATCGGACCCACACAGGATCGGTAACACTAACCCACAAAGGATCGCTGAGTGCTGTAGTCGTCGCCGTCGAATCCACTGAGGATCTCTGCACAGTCGTCGTCGTCACAGTAGCAGTCGCAGCCAGCTCTAGGGTTCCCACACACAGCAAGCTCGTTCGGGAGGGTCCGCTCCACGAGCCGAGAGGCTGATACATCAACTGACACATAGTCCAGAGTTGATGTATCCAAAAGTTCTGTATCGTCAACAGGAACTCAACGTCGCAGACAACGCGTCAATCGAACGTCCGGTCTGAGAGTTATTGGCTTTTTCGTCCGAGGGGCCCGGTTGGTTTCTAAGGAAAAACAAACCCGACCGTACTCCACCTGCGTCCAAACCTCGGGCGGAGTATTCAAAAAGATCCTTCTCACTTAGAGGAAAACAACAAAGTCGACGGCACGTCAATCGGACGTCCGAAGCTCAAGATATGAGCGTTTCCGCTCCGAAGGCCCGGTTGGTTTCGTATACGAACCAACCCGGCCGAACCCAAAGTAATCTGAAACCTTGAGTGCGATATACCGAAACGACTGTCTCGATCCCAGGATCACGTTGCTGCTGACGGCGAGTCATTTGGAGGCCCGTAGCTCAAGTTATGAGCAAAAGACCGAAAATGTCCGGATATGGGGGGTCTGGGCCCGGACCGACCCGGCCCAACCCCCCCTGGGCCGGCCCGAACCGGGTCGACCCGACCCGGGTCTGGGTCCGACCCGGTTTGGCGCGACCGGGCCCGTCCAAGGCAGCCCGGCCCGGCGGGTCGGCCCGGCTCGGTTCGGCCGAGCCGGCCGAGCGGAGGAACCCGCGGGGTGGGCACAGCCCCCGCGGTGTCAAAGTGACGCGGCCCCGCGTGGGGCCGCCCCGAACCACCCGGACGCGGCCGGGCCGCCGCGTCCCTGAATCGCGGTTCCGCGCGGCGGCAGAACCGCCTCGCCACCGAGGCTTCAGCCGCGGCGAGGTTTTCCCGGCGGCGCGCTGGGTGCCGCCGGCGCCGCCGTGCCGGCGTGGCGCGCTGGCGGAAGCTTCCGCGGGCCACCGGAGTTGCTCCGGTGGTCCGTTTTCATTCCCGTCTGCGCCGCGGCTCCTCCCGGGTCCCGTTCTTCACTGCGGAAACATCAAATCGCCTTTGCGGCACGTTTTATCGTTGCCCGCCAAATCCGCACAACAACGAATAACTGCGGAGGGTTGTCGGGCCGTGTTCGTTTGGCCCGCACCCTCTGCGTTAGGCGATAATAATCGGGAAGAATAATCCACACAAGGAAAACAAAACAAAATACAATTTTAATAATTTAAAATTGCACTTGATCCAGATTCTTTTGTTTTAGAAGAAAACAACTACGGGAATAAAAAGTTATTTCCAAACAAAATCCCTACCTCGTCAAGTCGTCGCACGCGCGTTCTTCGCGGAATTGATCATCGCGGAAGGAGGGGACCGTCGCGTCGTCGCGGTATTCGGCGTTGCGTCGACGAACTCCGAGGACCAAGAAACAATAGATTTAATTATATCGATTAAATCTATGTGTTGTTTTAATCCGCAAAGAAATTTAAAGAACCGCAATTTCTCACCTCAACGGATGATCGAAGATTTTGTTGCAGATGAAGGAACGTTGCAGAAGAACGTCGCGGGAGAGGAAACGTCGGCGTCGCGGCACACGGCGTCGCGTCGTCGATTTCCGCGGGTTTGGCGTTCTTCTTCGGAGGCCGGCGTTCTTCGCGTTCTTCGCGTTCTTCACGTTCTTCGCGAAGGAGGATGAAGAACTTGAGGTTTCTATCAAATCCTCTCAACGAACAACACTTAAGGAGAAAAAGCGTTGGTCTTATTTTATTAACATGCCAACAAACGAAAAAGAGATAAGTAACGACCCATTAATTCATAGAATTAATTCAACGAATAAAACCGCCCAATTAATTGGTGCGTTAAGAAATTAAGAAAACGAGTCAGTTGACTTTCATAATGACGGGATTTCGCGGGTGCATTACTTAGCGAAAAGAAATGGTGGGGCTCGTGCGGGCCCCACCTCACAAATATCCTACCAAGAGGGTAGGATATTTTTGGATAGCACCCTATCCGCATCAACTCAGCTTAAGCAGCTTTAAGTGGTCTTTAAGCGGCTTTAATTGAAATAAAAATAAAATTGTCGCACAACTTTATTTTATTTCATAACTTAAAACCCAAAAATTAAAAACCACAACCGAGCAAACACAACTCTGGAAGAGGCGTTTCTAAGCAAATACCGGCGTTGTGATTTCATCGGTGCCCTCAGAATTTGATTCCGAGCACCGGTTCAAAAGTTAGAAAAACTCTCTCGTCCGTTCACTGAACGTACCCGAGCCAAACTTCGTAAAATGATTCCGGGCACACCGGGCCTCAGAATCAGGTGTCGTCAGAAACTGCGTTCTTGTAAAATTCTAAAGAAAATTAAGAAAAAAAATTCCTTGAAATTTACGGGTCTTTACAGCACATTAGTTCCAGACATACGCTGAGGTGGATCGTCAGTCTCCATGGTATTGTCAAATCTTCGACGATTGTTTCTATATGGATGGTTCATTGGCAAGAATCATCGATGTCCCATAAAACTAAAACTACGATGATATTTCAGTCTTCTTGGTCAATTTTTCTTCATACAAACAGGACATGAAAATTTCCCTTTTGTGCTCTATCCAGACATCATTACATAAGCAGGAAAATCATTGATCGTCCACATAAGTGCAGCACGCATCTGAAATATGTCTTTCGAACATGCATCATATGTGGGCACACCCACATCTCAAAGAAGTTTCAACTCTTTTATTAAAGTTTGCATGTATACAACTATATCATTGTCGAGATTAGAAGGGCCAGATATTAGTATACTCAAGAAAGTGTAAGGATTTTTCATACACAACCATGGGGGAAGGTTATAAATGTGTATGAAAACCGGCCATGTGTTGTGCGAAGTAAGCATCTTCCCAAATGGATTAAAACTGTCACATGAAAGACCCAGTCTCACATTACGCACGTCGGCTGCAAATTCAGGATATCGAGCATCAAATCTCTACCATGAAAATCCATCTGCAGGGTGAACCAACTCTTCATTATTATTTTTTCTCTTGGTGTCATGCCATCGCATTTTTACTGATATTTCATCAGACATGAAAAGGTTCTGTAATCTGGGGATCAATGGAAAGTGCTACATTAATTTTTGTGGCACACGAGATGGTGTTCCATCATCTTTTGGCTTCCATCGGGAGGTTCCACATTTGATACAATCATTTCTTTCAGCAGTTTCCTCCCAAAATAAGCTGCAATCATTCAGGCAAGCATGAATTTTTTTTTTGAGAATCCAAGTTCATCATCTAACTTCCATGTTATATAGTGGTTTGAGAGAATATCTGCATCATCTGGAAGTAAGTCCTTCAAGAAGGTAAGAATGTAATCAATTACAGTATTTGAAATTCCATACATAGTTTTCTCATGAAACAATCAGATTAAAAATTCCAACTTTTTCATTTTACCACATTGTCGATATATTGGAGTCGTCGCAGCATCATTCAATTTTTTCACCCTATCAACATCATCATTTTCATTGGACGCATCATGTGTGCTTGTATCAAAATCTTGTTGGCTAGACATCCTTTCCTTCTCATGATGTCGAATAAATGGAAACTGATCATATATCAAACTCTCCAATTCAGTCATATCATTTGGATCATCAACATTTTGAGATTCCATTTTCTCTCCATTGTGATACCACACATGATAATTTGTTTGGAAACCATATTTGGTTATATGATAGTTAACTGCTTCACGACTCAACCAAGGTCTTCCAACACAATTAGAACATGGGCAGTGTATGCGACCACTATTTGAAGCCTTGTCAAATGAAAAATCTAAAAAGATGCTCAAATTATTTTGAAAATCGGTTGAAATCCGATCAGTTTCATACATCCAACTTCTATTCATTCTGTAAAAAAATTGCAATAAGTCATTTCAAAGCAATTCAATAATATTGAAGTTCAATCAAAAAAATATTTAGGTAAATGAAAATTATTTACTTTATATAAAAGCATAACTGACACATTAATCTATATGAGAATCATATTAAGAAACACAACAAAATACAGTGTATATAAGAAAATAAGATACAGAATTTCTAATGCCTATATTCAATGATTGCCCAGTAAGATATTGGAAGTGGATCAAGGAATACATAATCCTTAAGGGTCTTGTTGGGAGTACATGAGTTTTATACTTTAACTTCTTCAGGGAGATCAGGATGAGGAGTAGGATGAGGATCACATCAAAAGTAGTTATGGCCTCATCAAGTTTCACCTTAACCATGGATTAAAGGATCCTAGGTTTGGGTCCATAGATCATAGGTTGGTAGGGTGTATTCATTGAATCATGTCCCAATTGATTTTGGAGAGGGACCTTCAATAGTTATAGGTATGGATTTGATTATATTAATGCTATTAGTTCCCTAATGTACTACTCGGTCTTCACATTCATTTATTTCTGATCTCATTTTTTCTTTTTTGTAGTTCTTGATAGATTTTCCCCCTATTTTTTAGGGCCTTAATACAATCCTTTAGAAGAGGATGGATCATTATTAGAAATGACCAATGTTTCCTGTAGTGGTTGTATGTTATAGACATCAATGGTATATCATGATCCAATATATTAAGAACGTTGATGTTATTTTTGGTACGAGACAGTTTACATATTATAAATATCACATTGATTTTTATAATAAGTGGATTTATTTTACCACCCCTAATGACTTGGAGTACATTATTACTTGGGATTGAAACCTAGAGGTATGCAGAGCATGTCCATGCCTAGCCATGATTGGGTCAATTATGGCATAGATGGTAGGTGTGGTTCTAAGAATGAGGAGGCACTTATGTCTTGGGTATAACCTAGAAACATGATTCAGTTTGAATGTTTCCGATCAGGTTGGCTGGTTTATTCAGTAAATTTCTTATTTAGAAACACCTATAAAAAGGATATCCAGGAATTGTGACGTCCCAAACCAGGATGCCACTCATTAGTGACCCGAACCTAGATGGCCACATGGCCTGAAGCACATCTACCAAAATTCCAAATGTTATTGACTAATAGTGAGAGCCTTTGGTGTGTACGGGGGGAGACTATTCCCTCGTTACCTAAGTTGCACAATTTTAATATTATCAGTTAAAAAGTGGAAGAAAGATGACAATGGGAAAATATTGGAAATGGATGAAAATAACCAAATCAGTAATACCAACTAATAACAAAATCATAAACTGAATGATGGTAATGTATGTCATGTATCAAGAAGAAAAAACATAGTTACAACTAGTAGGAAGTAGTACTATACAAGAGGCTCAATAAATACTAAAATTTGACCTAGCTTCTTGAGCTAAAACCCAATCATCTGCTACATGCTTCATTCTATGTCATGTGAGTAGTCATGCATCTGTAAGATGGTGATTCCCCTTATCTAAACATATAATCATGTAGTTTATCCGGGTGCCCAATGGCATCTCAAACAATGTGTGAGATACAATTCATGTAAGTGACCACCGAGAGATCTATAACTATCCAATCTATTTATATAACATTTTAATATAATGATATGATAAATTAAAGAGACAACTAAAAAATCTAAAAGGGTTTTCTATGGTTCCGGATAAAAAATCCCTTCATCTTCGATGGAGGGTTGAAGATTTAATTAATTAAATGGATTCGAATGAAGAATTTCTAGGTTAAATCAAAACAAAAACAAAAACAAAAACATATACACATCAAAATCAAAACTAAAAACTAAAATATTAGATAAATTTCAATAAAAATAAGGTACCACTTAAGAAAATACCTAATTTGGGATGGGTCAGATGGAGATTCAGCAGGAGATTCAACAACTTGGATGGGATGGAGGAAGAGGAAGCTGAAGGAGCTCCTGGATCACCGAGAGAGGGGGGGTTGCTGCAAATTTGGGGGAAGTGCTCCGGTTTAGGGTTTTGTCTCGCGAATGGGGGATAGGAGGGGCTTCTGTTAATTTTGGGGGAAACTTTTACCAACGATTTTTAAAAACCATTGGTAAAAATGTTAGGGCCACGCTTATACCAATGGTTCCTTAGAACCGTTGGTAAAAGGTCCCCTAAGCCATCCTTTTACCAACAGTTCTATTTAAACTGTTGGTAAAGGTTGCTTAGGAGGTGATTTACCAACGATTTTAGGAAACCGTTGGTAAAACCCTTCTTTACCAATGGTTTTATGAAACCGTTGGTATGGAAGTGTTGGCAAAAACCCACATTCCAGTAGTGCCAGCAGAAAACCCACATTAGGATAAGGGAGCTAGCGATTGAGGTTGTGGATAGCTGTAGGCTATGGAGGCGTATGACCCAACAACACACGAGATGATTTGAGTTATGATCTATGTTTATTGTATTCTTTCTTTAGTATTTTTAGGTACAAGTGTTAGTCATTCTTCACCTCTTTACTCCCGGTGCAAGAGATAGAGGTCCCAGTTGAGGCCTTAGCCCAACAACTTTGTCTTGATGTTCCTACAGGGAATGTTTCTTCTCTATCTTTTATCTGCCGATAGTGTGAGCAATCTCTTGTTGGAGAGAGGTTCTTGTGGGACTGTTTAGTCATCATGATGGAACCCTATGATGTCATCTTGGCTATGGAATGGTTTCTATAGTCCAAGAATAGATTGGATGTCACCACAAATGAGTCAGATGTCTTCGCACTAATGGGATGAGATTTTCCATTGTGGGCAAGAGAGATCTCATGGCAGGGTGAGCAGGTTTTTCTAGTAGGAGGCTACAACCGATTAACCATAAATTGGAGAGTGTATCCCTTGATGTAGTAGGCTATTCAGGAATCTAGATTCCTTCAGATGTGGAATATTTTATGTATGTCTTCCCTGAGGATGTTATGGGACTACCTCTGAGGCGAGAGATGGAGTTTTGCATCAACTTGCACCTTGAGACCACTCCAATATATTCTTCGGCATATCGGATGGCCCATACCGAGCTTTGATAGTTGTGGTTGTAGTTGGAGGAACTTTAAGAGAATGGTTTCATCAAGCCCAATGTGTCCCCCTAGGCAGCTCTAGTGTTTTTCGTAAAAAAGGCATACAAGAGATTGCAACTTTGTGTGGATTATCATCACTTGAACCAGGCCACGATAAAGAACAAATACCCCTTTCTGAGGATTCATATCCTCTTTGATTAGTGTGAGGCGTGAGTTGGTTCTCAAAGATCGATCTCTGGTCCAGCTACCACTGGTTGAGAGTTAGCAAGGCCGATATTCCGAAGCTGTCATTCAGGTATCGCTACAAACACTACGAGTTTTTGGAGATTCCCTTTTGGCGTGATAAATTACCCCGTCATGTTTATGACTTTGATGAACCAAATCTTCCAGCCATACTTGTTCCATTTTGTGGTTTTCTTTATTAATGACATACTCATATACTCTACGTTAGAGGAGGAGCATGCAGATAACTTAAGGATGGTCCTAGATTTTCTTTGGGAGCACCAGCTTTATGGTAAACTCTAAAAGTGAAAGTTCTAGATTCATGAGGTTAACTTTCTAGGGCATGTCATTTCTGAGCATGGATTAGCCGTGGACACAGAAAAAATCGATGCAGTGATTTCTTGGGATCCATCCAAGATCATGTCAAAGGTGTGGAGTTTTCTTATCTTGGTGGGGTACTACCAAAGGTTTATGGAAGATTTCTCTAGGATTTCAACCCCCTTAACCGCACTGATGTGGAAAGGGAAGTTGTTTATCTGGACTGAGCAGTGACAGAGAGCCTTTAAGGATTTGAGCATGAGGCATGTGATTTCTCTAATTTTGAGACTACCAGAGAAGGGCTTGGAGTACATAGTGTATTGTGATGCCTTAGGAGCTAGGAACGACTGTGTTTTGATGTACAGATAGTTATCACATATGGGTCAAGGAAGTTGAGATCTCATGAGCATAACTACGTGACTCATGACCTAGAGCTGACGGTATTAGTCTTTTCTCTGAGGATGTAGAGACACTATCTTCTGGAAGTGTGCTTTGTGGTTTACTCGTACCATCAGAGTCTCGGGTATGTCTTTATGCAGAGAGACTTAAACCTGAGACAAAGGTGCTGGTTGGAGTTCCTACAGGACTATGAATTTGAGAGAGTCTATACTCTGAGGAAGGTCAATATGGTGGCAGATTCCCTTAGCAAGAAGTCTCAAACTCACTTGGTGGAAGAGGCGGCTGAAAAGTTAGCTCCCTTACAGTTGAACCTGGTTGAGCAGGATGGTGCAAATTTTCTTCAATTGATGGTGCTAAATCCCCCGCTTCTTGAGCATGTGAGAGAGTCCCAGTTGGGAGAAATCGAATGTGAGGTCTTTCATGGCCAGATATCCTTAGGAGATTCACCAGATGAATTTTTTGAAGAAGGGAATCATGTCATTATTCTCGAGGGATGGATGTTGGTTCTAGTCATGATATGAGAGGAAGTGATTAGGGAGTTTCACACAACTCCTTTGGAAATACATCTTGGTTTGGGAATGATGTATAGAGACCTTCAACGACAGTTTTTTTGGGATGATATGAGATAGAGCATGGTTGTGTTCATCTCTCGGTGCCTCGCCTGTCAATAGGTGAAGGATGAGCACCAGATTTCGACAGGTTTGTTGTAGCCCCTTGAGACCCCGGAGTGAAAATGTGATGACATATTCATGGAATTCGTGACAGAGATTCTATGGATAACGAGAGTCCATGACACCATCGGGGTGATAGTTGAATGACTCACAAAGTCGGCACACTTCCTTACTATCAGATAGTATAGTTCGGTGGAGATTTTGAGGTAGTTGTATGTATGAGAGATCGTTCGCCTTCATGGGGTTCCCTCAACTATTGTCTCTGACCATGATGTGTAGTTCACATCACGGTTGTGAAGAGGACTGCAGGAGTCGTTAGAGACCTAGATGAGGATGGGTACATCCTTCCACCCCCATACAGATGGGAAGACCGAGCGCACTATCCAGTTGCTAAAGGATATGCCGAGGGTTGCGTGTTAAACTTTGGTAAGAGTTGGAAGGACCACTTTTCATTGGTAGAGTTTGCGTACAATAATAGCTACCACTATACTATCGGCATGACACCTTTTGAAGCCCAGTAAGGGAGTCCTTACAGGTCAACATTTTGTGGGAAAAAAGATCGGCAAGGCATCTCTTGTTGGGACAAAGATGGTTTAGGAAACAGCGAACAAGGGTTAGGTCATCCATGAGCGGATGAGAAAATCATAGATCAGGAATAAATCTTACAAAGATCGATTTCATAGGCCCTTGGAGTTCGAGCAAGGAGACTACATTTTCCTGAGAGTCTCTCCACAATGAGGATTACAGAGATTTGGCTGGGGAGGCAAGCTATCCTTGAGGTTCATCAGTCTGTTCAAGATCTTGTAGAGGGTTAGTGAGGTTTCTTACCACCTCGTCATACCCCCAATGTTATATTGGGTTCACAACATCTTCCACATGTCATAGTTAAAGACATATGTGCAAGACCCTACACATGCTATTGACTAGGGTGAGCAGAATATCATGGATAGAGCCACTTTTTTGGATCACCCAATGGCGATTGAGGATCAGTAAGAGAGGACCCTACATGGAAGAACCATCCCATTGGTTCATGTGTTGTGGCAGTACATGAGCTTGCAGGAGAGCTCCTAGGAGCAGGAGAGCTAGATGTGGGTTTAGTATCTCGAGCTTTTTGTTTATTTTTGCTTTTTGGGGACAAAAATATTAAAGGAGAGAATAATTTAGAGACACGTTTTATTCCTTGTATGACTTTGAAATATATTTAGAAATATTTTCGAAGCCAGACACTAAGAGAACGTGCGATTCCAGGGCCCGATGTACCCAGAATTAATTTTATAAAAATATTAAATATGTTTTATATTATGCATGCAGGATTTCCTAAAAAAATGATATATCTCCTAAACGGAATCTCAGATCAGAAATACAAGACAATGGTTGAGTCCAGAATGTGTGGTTTTCCCTAGTCGTGACCTAAAATTTGTTGGCGCGGGGCATTCAGAAATCATGACCATTGACAGGTGCGTGTAATTGAAGTAAATAATTAAATTTATTTATTTAATTAAATGAACTAATTCAAAATCCCTCTATAAAATCCCTATTACAGAGGATCTCTAGGGTTAGTCGTATAACCCTGGGATCATTGAGAGGATTATCCTTCCACCTCTCTTTGGAGAATCGAGATCCGACAATGAAAAAACTCCGAATCCAGGTAGATCGAGGCATAGCGAACACAAAGATCCCTCTCATTCATTGGAAATCACATTCTTTATCATCAAATGATCCAATATTCGTGTAGGAATCATCAATTTTTGGATTCCTCCCCAATTGATTAAACTATTTGAGCATGATCATACTATTCCTTGATCTGTGTCAATTGCAAGCCTTTGCATGTGCTTGTGTACTGGTTTTAATTGTTTAATCTGCTTTCTCCCCCAAATCTCCCTAATATGAATATGTTGTCCAAAAAACTTAGCCAACGATTATTGCACATTTGTTTCTTATGCTTTCCCCCCTCCATTCTTCACGTTCTTCATCGATTGGCCTATGGGGTCTCGGTTCGACATTCTTGAGCGGGACCAAGACCGATTGGAACCCCAGATTCATGACTGATTCACATGTGACAGATGGATCAACAATCAAAGATAGATTTTGGATGGATTACAGGATATGGGAGATTCCACCGTGGATCAGGAATCCGGTGAGGCACTATGGGTGATGGGAGATGCACGTGGTGTGTATGTGAGTTGAAAAAACCATTCAGGAATCCTCTCCCAGCCAACGGGCGGTCGAAAACAATGATTGAAGGCATCCCCATGTGAGAACCCACTTCTTGTTTTAATTGGGATACATGAAATACAGGGTGGATTCTTGCTGATTCTGGCACCTCCAGGTTTAGGCAACATGTCTCACTGCTTTGATGATTTTAAAAGGCCCGTAGTAACGCGCTGCCAACTTATGGTGCGACCGCTGGGTTACAGACTACTACCGGTGGGGTCATAGATTCAAATAAACATAGTCACCCACCTGAAAAGTAACCAAGCAACGGTATCGGTGAGCCTGACTCTTCATATAATTCTGGAAGCAGTCTAAGTGACTTTGAAGCTGTTGTAAGGCCTCATCACGACCCTCCAAGGTCATTGCCATGGCTTCCACAGATGTTTCAGATGGTAAAAAGATGAAAATAGAAGGAGGTTTGTGGCTGTAGACTACCTCAAAAGGAGTTAAATTGATGGAAATGTGACAAGTAGATTTGTAACTCAATTCCACCCAAGGAATCCAATATGACCAAGCAGCTGGTTGGTCACTCACAAAGCAGCATATGTACATTTCGAGGTATCGATTAACCACCTCCATCTGGCCATCTGTTTGAGGGTGATATACTGAGCTTATTTTGAGTTGGGTACCTTGTAAACGAAACAGTTCAGTCCAAAAAAATTCTGAGGAAAATGGGACCGCGATCATTGAAAATTGAAGTCAGCACGCCATGTAACAGGACCACTTCACAAAGGAATAAGTCATCCACTGTGCAGGATGTATAGGGGTGTTTCAACTGCATAAAATGAGCATATTTAGAGAGTTGGTCGACTATAACCAATATCACATCAAACCCTTTGGATTTTAGTAGCCCGAAGATGAAGTCGATAGATATGTCAGACCATATTTTCATTGATATTTCCAACGGTTGGAACATCCCAATCGAGGAGAGAATGGAATAATTATAATGCTGGAAAACATCGCAGTGCTGAAAAAAATCATGAAATGAGGCTTTCATGCCTAGCCAATATAGTTTGGCTTCCAATTTATGATAGGTATGAAAGTAACCAGAATGGCCTCCCAGAGGGGATGAATGGAACTCATAGAGCAACTTAGGGACCTAAGGAGAAGGTGCAGGAATGACCAAATGCCCCTTAAACAATAGTGTGTCGTTAAAGTAGGAAAAACCTGGAGGCACCCACTGGCCTGTTTGGATAGCATGCAATACCTTTTCAAGGTAAGGGTCAATGGCCACACCTTCAATCAAGAGAATGCCACCCGCACGGGGTGCGAGTGCAGGACGAGCAAGGTAGGAGGTTCCTCATGGCGAGAGAAAGTGTCTGCAGCCTGGTTGGTGTTTCCCACCTTGTACTTCACCACGAATTGATAGCCTAACAATTTGGCGATCCATGCTTGTTGATCGGTTGTGGTGATTCGCTACTCCAAATATTTTAGGCTCTGGTGATCAGAAAAAATAGAGAATGAGTGGCCTAATAAGTAACGCCGTCAATGCTGAATGGAAAACAAAAGTGCCATGATTTCTTTCTCATAGGTAGATTTAGACAGGTTCTTTGGGACAAGCATTGAACTATAATAATCAATGGGTCGTCCGCCTTGCATGAGAAATGTTCCAACACCCTTCCTAGAGGCATCACATTCAATTTCAAAAGGATGGGAAAAATATGGTAGTGCCAATACTGAAGCCTTAGTCATGAGCTTTCTAAAGTGATCAAAATCTTGTTGGGTTGTCGTAAACCATGTGAAACCATCCTTACGAGTGAGAGCGGTGAGTGGCTGCGTGACTTTTCCATACCCTTTGATAAACTTCTATTGTATCCTATGAGTCTGAGAAAACTGTGAACCCCTTTGTCTGACTCGGGCAATGGCCAATGTAGAATGGTGTTGACTTAAGAAGGGTCCATGGATACCCCCGCTGAAGAAACGATGTGCCCCAAATATTCCACCCCGAGATGGCCAAAAGGTATTTCTTGCAGTTGGAAAATAATTATTCATCGTGCAAGGTCCGAAGGACATCCTCAAGTGTTGGAGATGTGTCTTCCAATCAACGTTGTAAATAAAAATGTCATAAAAAAAATGAGAACAAATTTGCGAAGGAAGGGGCAGAACAACTCATTCATAACCGCTTGGAAAGGGGATGGTGCATTGGTGAGGCCAAAAGATATCACCAGAAATTTGTAATGACTACTGTGAATCTGAAAAGTTGTTTTTGAAATATCATCATGCCACATTCTATTCTGGTGATAGCCCGTCTTGAGGTCCAGCTTAGAAAAGTAAGTGGCGTCATGCAGTTCATCAAGTAGTTCTTTCAAAACTGGTATGAGAAATTTATCCAAAATATTTGCTTTATTCAATGCTCGGTAATATAAGCAGTCTCCATGTGTCGTCTTTTTTCTTCACCAAAAAACGGGGCTGGAATAAGCACTGAAACTAGCCCGGATGATACCTTGGTCTAACATCTCTTGCACCTAGCATTCAATTTTGGCCTTCTGAAAATGCAGCAATGATAGGGACAGACCATAATTGGTCCTTGGCCAGAATGCAGGGTAATAGCATGATCCCGCTGCCGAATGGGCGGCAGACCTGTAGGAGTATTAAAGACACCACCAAAGGTGTGAAGTAGCAGCCTTAAATCCTGGGAGTGCTCCTCCGACAAGGGTGTGGGCTGTCGGATCGTCATCCTGTAGGATCTCTCATCGAGGTCCGCATATCCCAAGCAGATGTTGCTCTGCTGTTTGAATCGGCGCCACAGAGTAAAGTGGCATCCATGAGCTGCAAACTTTGTTCACATGGTCTTCCAATTGAGTTCAATATTTCGGAGAGTGCGAAGCTAGACAACTCCCAAAATCAGATCAGGTTCTCCAATGTCCAGAATTTGAGCTGCAATCACACAAGTATAGGTTCTGATTATGAGTGTGAGATGTCGGCATTCCCCCTTTGTCCAAATGTTATGCCCATCCCCCAATTTGACGAGCAAGTTACGAGAATTAGTATGTTGTAAACCCAACATTTGGACCATCTTTGGGGCTATAAAATTATGAGAGGCCCCATTATCTTGCAACACTAGAATGGGAATGCCCTCTATTCGGCCCTCAAACTTCATGGAAGTGCAATGGCGATTTTCGCCACTCTAAGAGGTTCCCAGACTCAGTAAGTCCGCTACTCTACATTCGATATTCAGATCACACTCCAACGGCTCACTGGATTCCTCTACCTCCTCTGACAGTATGGTGTCTTCTGGTGAGGTCTCACCATCCCCTAACAACAATACTCGCAACTTCAGATCAACACAATTGTGGAGAGGGGTATAAGGCATGCTGCACCGAAAGCATAAGCCCTTCCATCGATGATCTTCCCACTCCTGATTCATTAGGTGTCATATTAGTTTAATGCCCACTGGGTTCGGTTTTAGCAGGCCCCGAGAGGACTCCTTCAATGGCTCATCAAATTTTTGAAATGGGCGAGGTGTGTAACCTGGTGGTGGCGACGGTCCCGCACGCATTGATGGCTTCCCATCGTCGCAGCCAGAGAAACAAGAGCTGCCTCCTGTAGCCTGTGGTCCAATTCCCTTCCGAACGGCCAACTCAACATGCCTAGATAGCCAAATTACCTATAAATGCATCTTCGGATCATGAATGCAGACCCAACTCTAGATCTCTGCCCCTAGGCCATGGAGAAAATAGCTGACATAATGTGTTTCCGGTTGGCGAGGAATCAACGCTACCAGATACTCAAATTGTTCAATGTAATCATGACTTGTTCCATGCTGCTGTAGCGTGATGAGTTCTTTATAAGGATTCTATACCTCAATCCCACTGAAGCGCTCCACGAGTTCCTCTTTGAACTGTTGCCATAAAAAATTAGGATGAACCTCCTGCAAAACCATAAACCAATGTATCGTGACCCCTCCATACTTGGGCTAAGGTGATTTTCATGTTGTCCAGAGTATGATTAATCCGGAAGTACAACCCAGCTCGATTAAGCCATCCACGGGGATCCTGACCATCAAACGTCGATAGTCCGATGTGACAGATGGAGAATAAGGCATCTGGCATAGAGCCCATAGGTGAATCGATCGCACGGGAGCCATCAGTGACGTGACCCTGGCCGATGAGTCCGACGGTGCATGCTGCAGAATTGAAAATGAAATCCGAGGGAGGTGACTCTGAATGCACGGGTAACTTCTCCAGATGGCGCACCAGTTGAGCCATCAAATTCTGAAGGTCAACTAAATAAGAGACCTCTAGTATGAAGGTGCCCATAGTTGTTGCAAGTCCCATAACGGTTGACTCAAGTCATTCCATCCGTTGATTCATGTTATCCAGTCGAGATTGCAGTCGAGTTTCAGTAGCCATTGTCAATGGACCGTCGAAGCTCGTCCGAGGATGGTGAAGGTGTCGCGTTGAACCATGAGGCAACAGCAGGTCGGACCAAAAGTGATAGAGCACCAGGAAACAATCAACATGTATGTATCTTTTATCCAATGTCATATGAGAATTTCAGAAGAAACAGGAGGAGGGAGAGAGAGTATACTAAAAGGGAAAACAAGTACATGAGAGGAGAACTTTCCTACTCTCTTGCCCAAGCGCTTGACCGAGTCCTAACAAAAAGATTCCCTATCTGCATTCACCCCACTCCCCCCTATTAACTAACCTCCAGGCCCCTTATTCCCCCCTGCGTGTATACAACTAGCACGCACCTAGATTATCCCGGGTTCTATTACGATCCTCCTAAAAAGATCAGTGAACTTCCATGAGGATTCCCCCTTTGGGAAAGTAACCCTCACAATGATGGAAGACCTACAAAGATGCAACCTTTCATCAATTATATCGTTGTTTTCCATGACATGGGCAACACTACTCTTCTTGACATTCCTTCCCATGGTAGCATAAACTTCTATGAAGCTCTTCATGGAATCGGGCCCATCCACGATTACCATGTGAGTCGTGGGGAGTGATTTCTTTGCCGCACATAGGTGAAAGGGATCTTTGTGACCAAAAACTGAATCATCATTTGCAGATCTGGATGGAATTAGCATCCTTGTTCTTTCCCGCAGTCAGATCATATGTAGTATTGGATAAATCCTTTTGAATACTTTCTTTCATAGTCTTATGCTTACCCGTATTCGATTCATCTGTAGAAAAGGATGGATCTCTTGCAGCTTCACTGCATTCAAAGATCGATTGCCCACATGATTGCTAGAATCGCCCATAACCCCTTGCTCTATTTGTCATCCATAATGATGATGGGGATGATGATAATGATTATTATTATTATGATCATAATAATAATCGAGAAAGGCATGAACCATGAGTCTGGAAAACCACACTCATGGTTCCTTTAAAAAAAGGATTACAAGGGGGTAACATGAGTAAGAAGTGACACGCAAAATCCGACCATTTTTCAAAAAAAAAGATATAAGAAGAAAATAGCCCCAAACCCATCTCATAATAGGGTCAATGATTAGCCACTGAAAGAGGCTAGTATTCATTGATTATATTTTAAGATTCATGTGTTTCAATGTCCATAAATACCAGTTCTAGTGCATTTTATTATTTGAACCTCATTTCACATTATTGTGCAATTCATGTTTAAAGTGTGTCAATTGGGGCCCAATTAATCATCAGCTTATGGAATTCATTATTTTGATTATTTGAATTTGATATTTTGGGATATGATTGATCATTTTGTGTGGAACGTTTTTTCTTTTAGGATCAATGGATGAATCACAAGGGAAGATGGACATTTTTGGTCATTAATGCAGAAATTACTGATCAAAGCATAATGCACCTTAGGCCCATCAAATAAAAGCGGAACCCACTCAAATTTTAACTGTAGATAGAAAAAATTATGGGGATCATTTCATTAAACTGTGGTCATAGCTAATTTTGAAGTTTTCAAGGAGATGCAGGAATGCCAAGTTGAGGATTAAATTACGGAACCAGATTTCAAGGCTCATAAAACCAGCCCACCATTTCGAGCATAAAATCTGAATGGCTGATCCAATTACAATGAAATTTTTATAGTTATTAGAGGACACCTGTATGAAGATATTTCTCTTCTACAATCATCCCAGATTCGTCCATATTCAATGTTGTATTTGCACGTCCAAAAGGGTGATGTGGTCTTAAATTTTTGGTCAACATTGAAAAGTCCAATTTTCTTTGATTTTTCACCCACCTTTTACTATCCTAATTAAATGAGATGAAATTTATTGATGGGGGCTCGACTTAGGACCCAAAAATGTCTATCTAAGGTGCAATGATAAAGGAATTGGGGATAGAGGTGTTATATTTTCAATTGTAATGTTATGCTATCATATTTTAATTGCATGTTCAATTTCTTTAATGTATGTTTTTTGAATCACTTTAGTTTTTTAATAAAAGTTCTTCATCACCATTTCTATTCTTCTTCATATCACATTGATATCGTTGCCTCATGGAGTGAAGCTATTCACATCATCTTTTGTGAAATTCTTCACACAACGATGGAGTGATTGTTATTTCACTTTTTTTCTTTTTCAATTCCGCCCTCATGAATCTACTTCCTGCTTCCATTAATAGAATAATATCAATGGAGGGTTAATCCTCTTATGAGTTGATCCAAAGGAGTAGCAATAAGATGGATTGGATGTTATTTCTCATTTTAATAAAATAGAAATAATTTAAAAAGTAATTCATCTAATCCACCCCAAGTGATAATCAAGAATCAACCCATTCACTTAAATTGAAGCCACTTAAGTCTTTAAAACTCTTTAATTTATCCACTCAATTCAAACTCAAGTTGGTCATTTCATTGCCAATCCTCCCATCAAATTTGAGTGTCTCGAGGTTAATTCTTCGGCCCATATGGATTCGATCCCTACCTGTACTACAACAGCCGCTTCTACCTGTAAGGTAAATTTGGACGTCACCCGCCAAACCAAAGCTCAACCAAGTTCCAAAACAGTTCCCCGAATGCTATCACATTTCATGTCATTCTTTTTACTTGGTCTGGGATCGAGTACACATACTGCGATGGGTACCCCGACCACATGGATGTCTTCCTTGTCTCCAACTTTTGGCCCTTTTCCAAGGGTTCCCTTCATCTACGGTATCCCCCTTCATAGATGTAGCATCTATGCAAGGATTCACATTCTCCATACACTGTAGTGTTTGATTCCCCTGAATGAGGAGGATCAAGCTTATTTAATTGTTAGTATTTGATATCCTCGCCTTTAAAATGGGAGGCATGAGGTAAACCCTCATTTTATCACGAGACCTCTCCGCTTCTTCCAAAAAGGATTCTCGATTAGTAGAAACACCAAGTGAATCAAGCATGAAAAAGAAGTTAGATGTACGCACCTAACTTTTCACTTTATTGCTCATTGATGTTTCCAAATAAGAGGCTCCGTTGTTAGAGTGTATATCATTTTTGTTCCCTTTGTGAGGATCATTTGTTGAGTGCAAACACCTCTCAAGAGCTATAGGGGGTTGATTCACTCCCTGCATTGTAACTTTCTGGATAGCAGATCCCAGCTCGACCTTGGAGGGATAAGGCTCTGCTTTCTTTGATTTGCAGGTTCCATAGTCAGAGGCATTAAACACATCTCTGACCTGTTGACTGCTAGCAGCATCTGGCTTAAGAGGAGATTTGTCCACAACCTTACTGCTCGTATCAACCTTGGAAGGAGCAGATAAGGCTGCCATGTCTTCCACGTCCACTGCCTGCTTGACCAGCCTAAGGGAAAGTGTCCCAAGTTCAATGTCCTTAGAAGGGTCCTCCTTTTTAGAAGCATCCTTAACAGTGCTCGCCTCAACAGTAGTAACTGATTCTGTTTTATTGGTATCATTGGAAAATCTCTCCCCAGTGCTGTGATGAGTAACCAAATCGGTGCCAGAAGCCCGGCTAACTTCTTGAATCGTACAGGTAAACATGTACCCATATATACGGAAGCCTTTTTAAGTTTTCTGCCACCAGATTTCAGAAATTCTTCTTCGTAAAAATTTACAGCATCAACATCACTCTCTGAGGACCACTGCAGCTTCTTTGCATTATGCACCTTATCATCAGACAGTTTGCTTAAACCCTCTTAATAATCAGTGCTCGAGTTGGAAGTTCCAACGTCACTCACCAAAGGAGCATTCAATTTGGCCTTCCTAACTTCCATTGTTTTCCTAGTCTGATGACCAGTTATAATATCAGCAAAGCATACTGTTATGTAAAATAATTGAGAGAAGGAGAGAAAGAGAAAACAACCGAACAATCTGTATATTAACTGCTGAACAGGAACAAGAGAGGAGCTACAATAGAAAGGGAAAGAGGAGGGGAAAGAGAAGAAGTAACCCGTGGGAGGAGACCACCCTTCCACAAGCCCAGCCGAGACCACCGGCGTCCTGCTGCCAAGCAATTGCTAAATGATTCGTATCTCCCTCTTACAGCCAACCCCTCCAATTTATAACTCAGCTATCCAGCTAGCTAACAACTTACTAACAACTAACAACAACTCTAACAAACTAATAAAGGAAAAGTACAACACTGCCCCTAGGCAGTTACACCCCCTCCTGCCTCAAACGGACAGCCCCTAACAACACTCACTTATTTCCAACTCTGTCAGCCCACACCCAAACTCCTAACACATACAACAGTATGGCCTTCCCCTAAAGCAGGCTCTTTTGGGTCATATTCCAAAGGTAGACCCTCTAGGGAGCTATTAAAGACAGGATTATAAGCTCTTGAGACCAAAATGTCAGACTTATGATCTCCAGGTTCTAGAGATGGAATCACAGTGATTTACCCGTGTCATAGCAGGACCAATTGTCAAACATTCAATTGATCTGGTCTCCTTTTGTAAGGGAGGCGTCCCACTGTTTTCATTCCTGACTCTAGCAGAATCCACAACACTGTTGATCAGTGCCTTAATTTTACCGTGCTAAATCAAAAGGGCAGATTTTTTTACAATTGAAACAAACTAGGTTCGTACAACATACATTATCAGAATGTTCAATGGAATTGCAGTTCTTGCAAAAGGCAGATAGTTTTTTCAAATTCTAAAGATGATTCAAGTCGGTTATCACCAGCCACCAAAATAACAGTCTCAATCAGGGGAGGCCTGAGATCCATCTCCACCAAAATTCTAGAAAAATGTCCTGGCTCTCTCCGTCTCTTTATCGATCATAATCAGCATCCCAGCAGCCGAGGTGATATCCCAAAGGATTTGTGGATGCCATAGAAACCGGCTTAAACCTTGAATTGAGATCCACCACTACGTGATAGAGTTCTTCACCATCGCAAACCCTGGTTTAAGAGAAACAGATCCCAAGCCCCATGCTCTTGATTTCAGATCACTCGAAGAAAACACAACCTAGAAAAATCCATTACCAAGAGCCGTTATCCTCAATCTACCAAAACCCCATATCTAAGTCAATCGGTTTTCTAAATCTTCAATCCTCCAAGGTTTATCCTTCTATTGAAGGGTCAATCCAGCAATAATCGAATGCTTGCATTCATGTTTACATTCATCAAGTCATTCCCCAAGGCCCCCTCAGAACCCTAATCGGCCGCATCCTATAACCCCTGCTGGCCGCACCCTACAATCCTTATCAGCCGCCCCACTTGCCTGCTACTTCCATCACCACCCTCTCCCTCGCTCGGCCAAATCTAAACCGGTCGAACTAGAATCCCTAACCGCCATGACCATTTAAGATTTGGAAAATCCGCCCATTTCCCTCTGATTTCACTGGTCCCTGCACCTCCTTTCTCGAACTGCTGCATTACGCTCGCCACGCCTTGCCTCGCTCAACCGTCGATCATCTACGCCATCGTCTTACCGATTCTTGATGACAACTGCCTCAGTCGGAGCACGAACTACCGGCCGCTGCCCTCAGGACGTCGGATCTGTCTCGCGCTCACCCAAACCCGACATAATCTCCGCCACCGGTTATTCCCCCTCGCCGCAAACCACCATGGATTGGTGGTTCGCATCTCACTGCTGCACCCAGAGTCATCCGACTATGCCTACTACCATCAAACTTGTGAATCCACGTTGCCACTCAACCATGTTTTGGTCGTATGAAGTCGCTTCCAAGAATGGATGCGGTGGAGAAGAAATGGTCAGCCACCATTGGGTCGACTCCACAGTTATCAAATGATGAACAGTATCCATAATCTCAAAATACTAAATTCTTAGATTTGATAATTAATTTATTGGACGGTTTAATAATACCTGAAAGCTCACACATCACACGTTTTAGAACAAAATCCATGAATGATAGTAGAGGCATTCAATGAACTAACATTGATGTTAGATGAAGCACTGCCTTCCAAAAAAAAATTGATACCCACAAAATTCAGTTATGGGCTATGGTTAGTGAGAAACTTAAATATAACGTATAAATTGATTTAATTAATTAATTAATTAATTAAATGCATGGAAATTTGATGTCCTTCAAAACTCATTAAACTTGAATACTAAGGCAGACGACACATTCCAGAATCAATGGTGTGGTCATAACAATTTTCCACAATAACATTATATGGTAATTATTTGTTTTTCCAAAAAACTAAAAAATGTGTGACCCTTTTTAAATATTTAATTATATAAATTATCTACTGTGGTGCAACTCAAATGCCTCAGTGATAAAGGTGCCCTATATTACTGCATTTGTCTAGGACGGTTGGGGTTCAAATCTCAGCCGCTACTGTAACAACCTAGGTAGTGATAAAAAAATCATTTTCATGTGTTATTAATTTAGTTATATTCATTATAAAAATATTAAATAATTTTAAATAAAAAATGAAATTGTTTTAACTAAACTCTTTCTTATAAAGTTTTATTTAAAAATCACTACGGGAAAAATGGGCATTTGCGACGGGTTATTTGCGACGGGGATAAATCCCGTCGCAAATAGTCCCGTTAGAAACTTATTTGCGACGGGGGAATTTGCCCGTCGCAAATAAGTAGGTATTTGCGACGGGTTAGCTTTCCCCGTCGCAAAAGGACTGGAGCGCTTTGCGCGCCAAATCGCGGGAAAGTTATTTGCGACGGGAATATACCCCCGTCGCAAATAACCGGCGGTAATAGCTATTTGCGGCGGGAATATACCCCCGTCGCAAATAGTATGTCGGCAGGTTATTATTTGCGACGGTACCCGTCGCAAATAACTATTTAACCGTTGACCGTAATAAATGAGGGTCAAGGTATTTGCGACGGGTACCGTCGCAAATAATACTATTTGCGAGGGGTATCCCGTCGCAAATAGTCCCGCCACAAATAATCTAACCTATAAATACCCCCCATCCGTTTTTTTTCATTCATTCTCAAACTCCATCTTTTCCTTCTCTCAAAACTCTATTTTTAGAGTTTAGCGTTTCTTAAGTTTACTTTTTTTTTTCCGGAGTTGATATTGAAGTTTTCAACAACGCTCAGAGATCAACCTCAGATCAATTTTAAAGGTATTTATGTTTATTTTAATTTAATATTTATTTTAAATTTTTTATTAGTTTCAATTATTTTTAATTAGTTGTAATTTAATTATGTTTACATTGTTTTGTTACTTAATAAATTTAAATTATTAGTATTCATTGTTCATAGTTAATGGTAATTAGGAATAATTAGTAATAATTTCCAATAATTAAGAATAAATGCTAATAATTAGTAATGAATACCAATAATTAGAAATAATTAGTAATAATTACCAATAATTACCAATAATTAGTAATAATTTCCAATAATTACCAATAATTTGTAATAATTAGTAATAATTGGTAATAATTACTAATAATTAACAATAATTCGTAATAATTACTAATAATTTGCAATAATTAGTAATAATTACCCATAATTAGTAATAATTACCAATAATTACCAATATTTAGTACTAAATAGTAATAATTAGTAATAATTACCAATAATTAGTAATAATTAGTAATAATTACCAATAATTACCAATAATTACTAATAATTAATAATAATTAATAATAATTAATAATAATTACCAATAATTAGCAATAATTAGTAATAATTACCAATAATTAGTAATAATTACAAATAATTATCAATAATTAGTAATAATTACCAATAATTATCCATAATTAGTAATAATTACCAATAATTATCCATAATTAGTAATAATTACCAATAATTATCCATAATTAGTAATAATTACCAATAATTACCAAGAATTACCAATAATTAGTAATAATTTACTAATTACCAATAATTATCCATAATTAGTAATAATTACCAATAATTAGTAATAATCAGTAATAATTACCAATAATTAGTAATAATTACCAATAATTATCCACAATTAGTAATAATTACCGATAATTATCCATAATTAGTAATAATTACCAATAATTACCAATAATTATCTACAATTAGTAATAATTGGTAATAATTAGTAATAATTACCAATAATTACCACTAATTAGTAATAATTAATAATAATTATCAATAATTAGTAATAATTAATAACAATTACCAATAATTAGTAATAATTAGTAATAATTACCAATAATTAGTAATAATTACCAATAATTAGTAATAATTACCAATAATTAGTAATAATTACCAACAATTAGTAATAATTACCAATAATTAGTAATAATTAGAAATAATTACCAATAATTACCATTAGTTAGAAATAATTACCAATAATTATCCATAATTAGTAATAATTACCGATAATTATCCATAATTAGTAATAATTACCAATAATTACCAATAATTACCAATAATTAGTAATAATTGGTAATAATTAGTAATAATTACCAATAATTACCACTAATTAGTAATAATTAATATTAATTACCACTAATTAGTAATAATTAATATTAATTACCAATAATTAGTAATAATTAATAATAATTAGTAATAATTAGTAATAATTACCAATAATTAGTAATAATTACTAATAATTAGTAATAATTAGTAATAATTACCAATAATTAGTAATAATTACCAATAATTAGTAATAATTATCAATAATTAATAATAATTAATAATAATTACCAATAATTACCAATAAAATAATTACCAATAATTAGGAATAATTACCAATAATTAGGAATAATTACCAATAATTAGGAATAATTACCAATAATTAGAAATAATTACCAATAATTAGGAATAATTACCAATAATTAGGAATACTTACCAATAATTAGTAATGATTCGTAACGATTACCAATAATTAGTAATAATTATCAATAATTAGTAAGAATTACTAATAATTAGGAATAATTACCAATAATTAGGAATAATAACATTATTACATTATTAGTATATTTTATTATTAATATTAAAATAATATAATTTTTTATATTATATACAATTCTCCTTTCATCTGTGTGTTTTCTGTCTCCACATGTAATATTTGTATGTGGAGACAGAAAACACACAGATGAAAGGAGAATTGTATATAATATAGAAAATTATATTATTTTAATATTAATAATAAAATATACTAATAATGTTATTATTTCTAATTATTGGTAATTATATGAATAATTACCAATAATTAGGAATAATTACCAATAATTAGGAATAATTACCAATAATTAGGAATAATTACCAATAATTATGAATAATTAACAATAATTAGGAATAATTACCAATAATTAGGAATAATTACCAATAATTAGGAATAATTACCAATAATTAAGAATAATTACCAATAATTAGGAATAATAACATTATTACATTATTAGTATATTTTATTATTAATATTAAAATAATATAATTTTCTATATTATATACAATTCTCCTTTCATCTGTGTGTTTTCTGTCTCCACATGTAATATTTGCATTCTTTTTCAAAATTATCAACCTACTCACTAATGGAGAGGTGAAAGTGAATGCAAATATTACATGTGGAGATAGAATGTTAAACACACAGATGAAAGGAGAATTGTATATAATATAGAAAATTATATTATTGTAATATTAATAATAAAATATACTAATAATGTAATAATGTTATTATTATATAATTAATATTTATGAAAAAATAATATTAGTACTATGAAAATAATAAAAAATTTATATAATATTAAAATTATCAATATTTGTAACAGGTTTTTCTTTATTCTCAACATATTCAATTCTTAAAGGGTCAATTTTTAGGTCTATCTCAATAAAAAGTTTGCGTCAGTCATGTATGATGTAAACTCTATAATTATCCTTGCTTGAGTGTTTTTTCTAACAAATTATTCAAAACCAGTAATGCTTTTATATTTTATAGAAAAATATGGAACAATGAGGTCATCAACAATCATTATTAGGTGACCGCATATGGATAAATCAACGTAGAAATCCAAACGGTTCTAGTTTAAATCCAGTATATGTAGAGGGTGTGGAGACTTTTTTATCATTTGTGGCATCAAATCCAGAATTTGTTTCAGAAGGCAAAATAAAATTTCCTTGTAGAAAATTTGCATTGAGAACGTTTGACACGTTTGACAAAGTGGGGGGACATCTCTTGTGTTTTGGTTTTCAACCAGATTATGTTTTTTGGTATCAACACGGTGAACGCAGTTCCAGAGCTGGTGATACCAACTTGATTCCGGATCCATCCCGGTTTCAAGATTTAGTACATGATGTTGGTCTGATTTGTTGGTCCGACACATGTTAGATGTCATGCATATTGAGAAGAACTGTTTTGATAATTTGTTTCATACAGTTTTGGATACGTCAGGAAAGAGCAAAGACAATGTAAATGCACGTTTAGATCTTGCCCAAATTTGTAGGCGTCCAGAACTGGAACTGTTTGAGAATGTTAGAATAGAAAGGTTACTGAAACCAAAAGCAGCTTATACACTATCTAAAGAAAACCGTTTATTATTTTGTCAGTGGATTGCAGATTTGAGACTTCCAGATGGCTGTGCTTCCAATTTGGGTAGATGTGTAAAGAATGGTCATATTTCTGGATTAAAAAGTCATGATTGCCATGTTATAATTGAAAGACTTCTACCCATTGGATTAAGAGGTCTGTTGAATTCTGTGATTTGGGATTCCATAACAGACATGTCTCATTTTTTTCGGGAAATTTGTGTGGCTACAACAGATTATGATGCTTTATGAAAACTTGAAGAAGATGTTGTTGTAATTATATGTAAATTGGAAAAAATATTTCCGCCGTCTTTCTTCGACTCAATGGAACATTTGATGTTACATTTTCCATATGAAGCCAAATGTGGAGGTCCATTACAGTTTCGATGGATGTACCCATTTGAAAGATGCATGCAAAAATTGAAAAGAAAAGTACGTAACAAAGCATCTGTTGAAGGATCTATTGCAGAAGATTATTTGCAAGAGGAAATATCTTTTTTCTGCTCCCATTATTTTGAATCTGAGTATCCTTCAAAACAAAACCGAATGGGACGGAACAAGAGGAATATTGATGAAATCGACAATCAATTATCTGTTTTCAACCAGCCAGAGCTTGGTTTTGGTGGAGTTTATGAACGCTGGCTTTCAGATGATAAACATCACAGAGCTCATACGTATGTTCTGCTCAACTATGAAGAGATGACATCAGTTGTACTGTAAGTGTTTATATCACTTATTCTATAATTTATGTTACAGTAAATAACTTTGTTTTTTATAGGTTGTATGATAATCATATCAAGAAACAAATTCCACAAATTACAGCAGCTGCTCTCGAAGAATGCCGACTGAAAAATTTCTCTCAGTGGTTTAAAAAACTGGTAACATAAATTCTTTATCTTTTAGAAACTCATTCAATGTATAGTTTACTATATTGATAATTATTTCGCAAATTTTCAGGTGTCTCGACATGCTGATAAAATTGACAAACGGCTATGTATATTGAGTAACCCACCTTCCAAACTTGTTAAAACTTATAATGCATATGTGGTGAATGGATTTTGATTTCACACACATGCATATGGGGAATCAAAAAAAACAATGAACAATGGAGTTAGCTTGAGAGGATCTCATCATCGAGAAAATGAAGTTGACTTTTATGGCATACTTGATGAAATCACTGAACTCTGTTATCTTGGACAACATTACATAACCATGTTCAAATGTCGGTGGTTGGATACAGAGAGAGGCGTGCGTGTTCATCCGACCCATGGAATCATCGATATTAAATGTAAAAGTGTTCTCGCAGTAAATGAACCATTCTTATTGGCTCAATAGGCACATCAAGTTTATTACGCAAAGTACTGTGCTACATCAAGAGACTTGACTGATTGGTGGAGTGTAATAAAAATCAAAATTCGAGACAATCAGTTTATTCGAAGTGAATGTGCTTTCACGGATGTGCAAAGAATTGAAGTTTTTCAAGAGAGTACTCAAAATCAATCTTTTTTACAAAGAGACATGAGTATCGATGAAAACACCCCACATTTAAGAGTCGGTGATGACGATGATGTTAATGATGTCACATATGAATTTGAAATGGTAAGAGATGAAGAAACTGGAACTCAAATGGATATCGATGATGTTGAGGAGGAATATGAAGATGACATTGACATATATGAAGATGATGATGAAGATGAACACTGATAGAATTCCATGGTAGTTATATACAATCATAATATATATATGTATATATAATAGTAATTATCAATTATTTGCTAACAACATTAACATTTTCTGTTTCATATGGACGACGACACATTTCGTGAGTTGGCAGATGCTGACCTGACTTTCGATGCGGATGAGTTGCTGGCAGACGACCCTCAGCCTACAGGCGCTCCAGGGAGTAGGCGGAGGGGGCGCGGTCTTGCACGATTGATGATTCCTGACCCCATCCCCGAGCGACGTCCACGTCTTGGGTTTGATCCACGCACACAGAGGTGTGATAACCTGTGTGATAATCTGTGGATTTGACTAAGATTTCATTAATCTATTCACATAATAAATGTTTATTATTTTTACAGTTTTCCGCATATAGCAGTCAGACAGGGCAGCGCTATTTTGCGCAACTATTTCTCTCAGCCGTGGACCACATGGGAGAAGATTCCCATTGATGTGCAGCAGGCCATGTTCGGCTATTGGTTGGTACGTACGTAAATAAATAATTTTTATTTTGAAAATTATTTCATTTCTAACTTGATATTTTGATTTATTTGTAGGGTTTATGGTATCCAATCGAGGATACCATGCGTGACGTCATCCACAAGGTATGAGAGGTGGCCATGCGTGATCGCTTTCGTCAGTTTTTGCACAATTTAAGAAAAGCTACCATGAAGAAAGCAGGAGTGTCAGATTTTGATGAGTCATGTAGAGCACACTGACCAGAGTACATTTCATCCCATGTATGGGATGGATTATGTGCGCACTGGTTGAGTGGTGCCTTTCAAAGGAGATCATCGGTGGGGAGGCAGAATCGGGGGGGATAGGAGGTGACTCATCGAGCTGAGAGTCGTTCTTTCAATACTCATAGACAACATCTGGTACGTACATTATTTATAAATATTTTATATAACTATAAATATTAACAATTTATTTTTTATTCTTATAGGCTGTCGAGCACCCTGATATTACGGAGTACGACATATATCAGAGGATATATAGTGATCCTGCTACTGGGGAGCTCAGAGGTGATCGTCATCATCACATCGTGGTCAGTATTATTTGTTTTCAAGTTTAAAAATTAACTACATATAATATATTCACAATTTTAATTTTAAATTGCAACTACATGAGTCATATGAGGCTGCAGCGTCACAGACCCGGCCTGAGAGTCAGGCCGAGTCATCAGATCAGACCACTGGCCATCAGTTTGATGAGGTGACATGGATGCAGGCCACCCAGTATGCTTTCGAGAAGAGCCGGGTAGTTGGTATTAGCTCTCGACTGACTCCCGAAGATTATTATGGCAGTGCTGCGATGTCGGCGTCCAGCTCGAGAGGAGCTCGTGCATCTTCTTCTGCTACAAAGTATGAGGATCAGTTGCGATCTCAGACTGCACTGATAGAGAGTCTCCGACAGGAGCAGGAGCAGATGCGTCAGCAGCAGCAGCAGCATGAGGAGGAGCGTCGACGCCAGCAACAGCTGTACGAGGAGCAGATGAGTCGGTGGCAGCAGCAGCACCAGGAGCAGATGGAGTACATGCACCGACTCACTCATGCTTTAGGGATGAAGTTTCCTCCACCAGCATCTGTAGATCCCCCCCTCCTTCAGATTAGAGTTTTTTTTATGTTATAAAGTTTGTTAAATCAAAATATGAATTTTTTTCTATTCGTAATTTCTGTCTCATTATAAAATATTAATAATATTATATTTTGAAATAAAAATATTAATATGAATAATAATATTATTTATATTTTATAATATTAAATTTTATATATATATTAAAATTTTATAATATTATAATTTAATTATATTTTTTTGTAATATTTGAATTATTTTAATATTTGAATGTAAAATAATTCTACTATTTTTATATTAATTAAAATAACTTATTAATATTTTTTTATTTATGAATTATAATTCTAATATTATTATATTAATTAAATCATTTATTAATATTCTATTATTTTATATTTTTGAATTATAATTCTATTATTATTATATTAATTAAAATAATTTATTAATAATTTATTATTTTTATTTGTGAATTATAATTCTATTATTATATTAATTAAAATCATTTAGTAATATTTTATTATTTTTTATTTTTGAATTATAATTGGATTATTATTATATTAATTAAAATAATTTATTAATAATTTATTTTTTTATAGTATTTACGACGGGATACTATGCCCGTCGCAAATATTATTATTATGATATTCATTAAAATAATTTAATAATAGTTTTTATTTTTTTTTTAAAAATAGTAATTGCGACGGGCCCCGTCGCAATTACTATTTTAAAAGTTTTTACAAATATACGGAGTAATATTTGCGACGGGAAGGATTCCCTTCGCAAATAATATTTTTAGCGACGGGCCCGTTGCAAATAATTGTTGTTGCGACAGCGTTTTCCGCAACGGGCGATTTGCGACGGGCCCCCGTCGCAAAAGGCCATTTGCGACGGGATCCCGTCGCAAATGACCCGTCGCAAATACCTATTTTTCTAGTAGTGAATTGAATTAGACAAAATTAATTTCTTTTTTGAAATTAGCATATCAAAATTTATTTAGGGTGGAATTTTGGGATTTTTCATAAAATATTGATTTTTCAGTGAATAGTGAAAAATAGTGTTTTTTGTAAAAAAAACCTTTTCTTTTCAATAAATTAAATAATTTAAAAGTCCTAATATGTTTTGAATATGATTTCAAGTAGCATAAGTATTATTTAGTTATATTTAATCAACTTAATTACTTTTGAATCAACTTTATATTGGATTTCAGTATAAGTTTGTTTTTGGGTTTAAAAACAAGATTTTTCTAAAAGTTGTTTTAAAATGCATAATATTTCTCCATTTTAATTAATTAAAAAAATCCATAATGAGAAATGTTTTAAATGAAATGTATAGATTATATATCAATAAATATCAATTGATATGTAGTTGGGGTTTTGGCTTAGTGGTAAGCATCTCGTAATCCTACATGAAAAATGGGGGTTCAAAACCAATTGGGCTCAGGTACTGTAGCAGCATTGTAGCAGCGATGACACTGTAGCAACGGCCGGTGCTGTAGCGATGGCATGACACTGTAGCGGTGGCAGACACTGTAGCGGTGGCAGGACACTGTAGCGGAGACAAGACACTTGAACGACGGTAGGACACTGCAGCAACGGCAGGTACTATGCGGTACTGTAACAGACGGGTACTATAGCAGCACTATTCATAGAATGGGCCTTGGGCAAAAAATTTGGGCCTACGGGCCATGTAATGGGCTAAATACCCACTGGGCATTCGGGCTATGTAATGAGTCTCCCTCTACCCAGTTAAAAGAGGTATTTGCTTTGCTTTAATAATAAATGAGGTTTCAACCCCAACTTTAAAAAAAATATCAATTGATATTCATACAATGATTATTATTAATCATAAAGTTAATATAAAATAATCTTTTGCTTGAAAAATGCACTTTTTGAAAACCTGTTTTTTCATCGAGTCTGCTAGTTTTGTTTTAAATTTAATTTTTCCACTTATGTGAATTAAATTTGGTAAAATGGATTTCGTATTTGGAATCAACATAATCTATATTGTCTAATAAGGATAAGTTAATTTTTTTATTATAATTAATAGTGAAAACAAAAAAAAATTAATTACTATGGTTAAGGTAAAAATGAGTTTACTATGGGTTAAACTAAAAAGATAAGGGTTAAAATGACCTAAACACTTGTCTAAAAACTATTGGATGACCATATTTGAACCTTATCATGTCTAAGGGTCGAGAATACTCTATTTTGGACCCTTGTAGAATGTGAAAAACATGGGTATAACTTTTTATTTTCAAAAACTACAAGTGTGTCACTCACCTCATTTATAAAAGGTCACCCCTCTCCTCTCTTCTTCATGTAGGTTCTAAACATAGCAAAAGCGTGTGATGGGTCGTGACCATCATTGCCTTTTGTCATAATCAATGATCAATCTGTGATTTACACGACGATAAACTCTGTGATCAACAGAATTGAATCAAAGAATACAAGCAGCGGATAAAACGTCCGAACCAAAACATAGGATCGTCACATATTTTTTATAATTAATTTAAGCAATTAAAGAATTACCTTGTGAGAAATTATTTCTTTATTGATGGATCTGAAAACGAATCTACATCATATCACCATTGCGTTATAAGAATCAAGAGAAGATTCCCTCTAGTGGTGATCCACACGTGTTCTATAAATCTATGAAGGTCATTGTAGGAATCTCTGGGTGCTAGCATGACAGATCCTATCGCTTGCGTCTTTCGCCTTTGATCGCCCTGAAAATTACTTCCAAAATATTCTCTTTGACCTCTCTTTACTCAAGAGTAGAAGGTGGAGGAAGATCTCTCTCCGTTCTTATGAGTGTTATTGGAGAAGAGATCTCTCTAGGGCTTTGAGAGGATTCTCTAGATTCGTTGTGCATAACAAAACAAAATGAATTGGATTTCTTGAAAAATAATATAATTGAGTTTATATACTGCTAGGGTTAGAAGTAAATAATTGCACAAGTGCCCTTTAATTTTTATTTAATCCCTTTGGAACCTCATTTCTATAATAATAATAACGATGATGATGATGATGATGATGATGATGATAATAATAATAATAATAATAATTCTATTTCTCAACATCTGCTAAACTGATGAATTAAAATTAAATACAATTTATTTAAACAATATTCAATATATATTATTTCTCACCAGACCATTAAATCCGGTATGCCATTCCCCTGCAATATTTATTGGGTATTGAATAATGATTATTAATTTAATAAATAAATATCACCACATTATTCTTCCATAAATAAATAAATATTATATTCACTAAATAGAAATTAAAAATTTATTAAATATTCCTCTCACATTATATTCTCTCAAATAACTGGTGACGAAATATATGCGACCAAACAAACATGAATAATTGTTAAACCACACACGAGAATAATATTTATTTAACTTTTTGAATAATATATAAATAATATATTATTTAACTGAGATTCTGGATACACTTAGTGTGTGACCCTCTGGACCTCTTTCTTAGTGGTATTAGACGACTCAGCCTAAAGTCCAAGGTTAGTGTCTAACAACACGCTAAGACGCCCATAGAGAAAGAAGTTAATGCTGCAATGATATAATACCTCATACAAACACTCACTCTGTAATATAATATTTTTTATCATGATATGTATAATCAGTCAGGTTGCATGCTAGTGCCATCAACCTATTTTCTCGATGTCGCTTTCTTTGAATTTTCGAAAATCCAATTTGCCTATAGAACACCATGACCATGAATTTATTTAAGCTATATCATTTCCATCAAAGGGCCTGAGATATCAACTTCTGTTAAAGAATAGAAGGGATAAATCCTTTCTCGCAATATTCATTAATACAATATTACTCATGACGCTACCAACATATCCTACCTCACGATGAACATATGTCATCACAGTTTTCATCAATACATCAAATTACGCAACTTATAATACTCATTAATAATAATCTTGAATTCTATGTATCAATACACATGTCTGTAGATAGGAACATCTAATGAAACATTTAAATGTGGATCCCCTATTGGCGGGCCTTGTTCTCATAATATCCTACTTTGGATATTACCAAGGGTGTACACCATGAGAAGGTTCCTCAAAGTCATATGAGTCTTCACACTTGATAGCTTGTATCATTTTTGTACCTCAAATGATATCATCTGTATATAGAACATATATTTAAAAATACTGTCGTGAAAATTCTGGGTTCTCATCATAATGCGTAACTGTAATGACCTTTTAGTGCAACTACTACTCTTAGGACATTATAACATACTATGCCATGCATAAGAAAAATCATGATATGATAAGAATTTTATTAATATTCAAAACTATGAATATAAGTTATCATAAAGTACACAGAAGTTGGTTCTAGGGAACCAACTCCAACATACTCCCACTTTCATTAGAGCTAACTGCTAACAACCTTCAGTCTGCTAGCTCTCACATGATACTCATGCTACTGCTAAGATAGTCCTCTAGTCAAGGGGTCTGACACATTTTTTTCTATGGGAACTCTGCTTACTACAACTTCACCCCTTTGAGAAAGATTTCTCAAGAGGCGATACTTCCAAAGTATGTGCTTTGTCCGTTGGTGTGACCTTGGATATTTTGAAAAAGCCATCACTATAGTATTATCACAATAAAATATGATTGATTCTTTACTACTAGGTGCCACATCAAGATCCTGGGCAAAGTTTCATATCTAAACAGCTTCCTTGGCTACATCAGAAGTCATTATATACTCAGACTCCACTGTAGAATCAGCAAAAACTAGCTGCTTTGAGATCTTTCATCTCACAACTCCTCCATTGACACAAACAACATATCCTGACTACAACTTCAGATTAATCTATTTTTTTTGAAAATTAGCATCAGTATAATTCCTGATGATTGACACCTCATCTCCTCCATACACCAGGAAAATATCCTTAGTTCTTCTCAGATACTTGAGGATAGCCTTAACAACAGACCAATACTATTCTCCTATATCTTCTTGATATCTATCGACCATGCTCAATGCATAGTAAACATCAATTCTAGTATATAACATGGAATAAATGATTGATCTTATCACTAAATCATATGGGATCTTACTCATTCCCTGTTTATCCTATTGTGTGAGAGGAAACATTTTTTGAGAAAGATGTATACCATGTGACACTAGAACATATCCCCTCTTGGATTGTCCCATATTAAATCTCTTTAGTATCTAGTCAATGTATGTACTTTGACATAAAACAAGTATCCTCTTGGATTTTATCACGAATGATATTGAACCCTAGAATATAGACTACTTCACCTAAGTCCTTTATGGGGAAACACTTGTTTAACTAGTCCTTAATAGAAAAAAAGACTGGTATGTTGTTTCTAATAAGTAATATGTCATCAATGTATACTACTAGGATAAAGACTGCATTTCCACTAAACCTCTTGTAAACACATGGATCACATTCATTCTTAATGAAACCAAATTATATTATAATTTCATTGAATCAAATGTTCAATGACCTGGATACTTGCTTCAATCCATAAATAGATCTTTGTAACTTGAAAATACTTTTGGAACCACCTAGAGTCACAAACCCTTCTGGTTGTGTCATATAGACATCTTCTTAAAGGTTCCCATTAAGGAAAACAATTTTGACATCCATCTGCCAAATTTCATAGTCATGGTAGGATGCTATAGAAATTATAAATCTAATGGGTTTAAACATGAAAATTAGCGAAATGGTTTCATCATAGTTAATTTGTTTATGTTATTTAAACCCTTTAGCCACTATCCTTGATTTATAGGTATTTATTTTACCTTCCATGTCTAGTTTTCGCTTCAATACCCATTTTCACCCTTCGATCTTTACATCAAATGGTGCATTGACTAGAACCCAAACTTGGTTCTGATACATGGAATCAATTTTAGAATTCATGGATTCTTTCCATATTACAACTTCTGAGCACTCTACTTCCTCTTTTTAGGATAAAGGTTCACCATTGTCAACCAATAATGATTCACCATATTTGTTGACTAGAAAACCATATATCTCTGGTTCTCTTACCTCTATTGTGCTCCTACATAGTACTTATGATTCAGGAACTACTTATTCCATGGGGATATGTAGAATCTATTCCTGTACCAACTCTTTTGTATCTTGAGCATCAACTAAATTGAAGTAAATCTTTCTCCCACTATCCTTTTTTAGGATGTTCTTGTTGGAACCATGACCATTATACATAGGAAATGGAGAATGGTTTTCATTTATTGTCAATCCTCATTGGAAGTTCAGATAGTTTTCCAAAAAAGGGATTATACAATTCAAGTGAGAAACAATATTGAAGGTGGCGTCGTTTCCCAGTGTTTTCCAAATTTTTAGGTCCAAAAATTGGAATATGGATAAAAGTGTTTTTGGAAAAGGGAGTTGTGTGCAAGATTGAAGGGTGTTTGGAAACTTGCGCACAAGGCCTAATTTGGGATCAGTGCATCAAAATATAGAAAAGGAAAAAAGTGCACGCAAGACTTAAATGTGCACGAAAGATGAGGTTGCGTGGAAGAATCTTATGCGCCCAATGCGACGTCAAAAGGGGTTTTGCGCGCTCATGAAGAATCTTGCATGCTCCAACAAAAATGCGTCATAAAGTTGTACACAGGGTCATTGAGGCATATAAATAGGAGGCTACCCCATGTAAGAAGAAGAAGAATTTTCCAATGAAAATCCAATTTCTCTACTGTGTAAAAGATTTGTACATGAAAGAATTGCAGAGATTTTGCGTGCAAGGTGTTCCTTTAGTATGAAAAGACCAAGTGAACCCTTTGGTGTAATTGCACAAAAGATAAGGTTTGCGTGGAAAGTAGGGGTTGCGCGAAAGTCATCTTGCACGAAAAATCCCAAATCTTGCGCACATGTCCAGGTATTGTGTGCAAGTGTACTGTTAAGCTTCTAACAAGATTTTGAATATCCAGTTTTTCTGACAAGCGACTTCAAGTGAATCAATTCATAACTTTGATGTAAGAAAAGTCTCATGATAGACTGAGACAAAGACATCAATGAAAATCTGTTGAAGATACCCTTAAGTCAATAAAATAATTAAGACTTCTCCCATGGTAGTGAGCAAGGGGGAGTCGACAGAAGTGTTCTGAGGGATGTAGTGATCTATCCTTGAATTATTGTAAAGGAAATGTTCCTGGCACAAAGTGACTGTGACTGAACTCTTGTACTACACAACTAGTGAATATTAGTGGATTTTGGAATGATCGACACACTATTGGCATATTCTCCTTAGACATATCCCTTTTTGTTGAACCAAGTAAAAGTGTTGTGTGGTATCTTTGCTTATGATTGTTTAATTTTTGTTCATATCCATCATATAGGTTTAACACGTTCCTACCAATGTGGGAACAAGATCAAATAATTTAAAATAAAAATTTGACACCCTGATTCACCCCTCCCCTCTTAGGGAGTCCCAGGGTCCTACAGTTCTCCATCTCAAGATATATAGTTTGTTTAGCATAAATTACTTTCTTATCTGTGGGGCTGTATAGGTATTATCCATTTGTTTCCTTAGGATATCCTATAAAGATACATTTTGTGCCCTAGGGTACTAGTTTGTTTCTAAAAAGGCCATATCAAATGCCTCGCAACCCCATATATGTGTATGTAACAAATCATGATTATTTCCATTCAATAACTCTAAGGTAATTTCATTTTTTGATTTAGTTGGTACTTAGTTTTATGTGTATGCTACAGTTTGTAATGTGTATCCCCAAAAGGATAATGGAAGATCTACATGACTCTTCATTAACCTGACCATGTCTAATAATTTTTGGTTCCTCCTTTCAATAATACCATTCCATTATTGTGTGTAAGGTGGAGTGAGTAGAGATAAAATCCCATAAAATGGTCAATAAACTCTTAGTTAATATATTCACCACCTCGATCTGATTAAAGCTTCTTTATCTTATTTCCAAGTTGTTTCTCTACTTCATTCTTGAATTATTTTAATTTCTCAAAGGAATAATACTTATAACTCATCAAGTAGATATATCCACATCTACTAAATTCATCAGTAAAAGTTAGGAATTATGAATACCCACCTCTAGATTATACTGGAAATGGTCCACTCACATTAGTGTGTACCAATCCTAGAAGCTCTGTGGACCTTTCACCCTATTCATGAAATAACAGCTTGGTAAATTTTCCTTGTAAACAAGCATGAAATCTTTCAAGTGGTTTTATCTTAGAAGAGTATAAATAACCATCTTGACAAATCTTTCTCAAACTCTTATCGTTTACATGACCAAGATGGTGATGCCATAGCTAGGTGTTATATGAGTTGTGTGAACATGATTCATTATCTATTTAAAATACTTGGTTTTCATAATTTAACACATAAAGACTATTATTTAAATGAACCATACCATAAAATATGTCATCTTTATAAAGGAAACAAATTTTATTTCAAAATTTGAAAATAAAACCATCTTTATCTAGGAATGATATAGAAATTATGTTTTTAGTAATAGTTGGTACATAATATAAATCCATTAAAACCAATATCATTCATGTTAGCAATGATAGGTGGTAGTCACCAATGGCTAGAGCAGGTGGTCTTTCACCATTGGTAGCTCAAAAATCCACCTCTCCTGTATAAATCTTTCATAATCTACTTGGTTCTTGCATTTGGATACAGATGTGAGCACCACAAGCTATATCTAATACCCAATGTGTAGATATTGAACGATTACACTCAATAATGAACACACCTTTAGCTTCCCCTTTCTTATGGGTTTGGTTCTTCTTCTAGTGGCCTTACCGATCACGTGAAAAACATACTGCCTCATTTTCCTTTCCATGCCTATGGATCTTCCTCTTCTCAGAAGGATGGTGCTCAGGAGCTTTAGATTTTTTATGAGTCTTTGGGACCTTGTCCTTATTCTTCCTTTTCTTATTCACTATAAAAACTACAGGTTTTTCATGCCTTGTGTGCTTATACACTTGGCGAATCAGAGTAATAAGTTCTAAAAGAATCTTCTCATTATTTCTTATGTTCTAATTAAAAATAAAAATGGATAAGGTCTTGTGTAGTGATGAAATTATGAGATATGCATGCAACTCATTCAGGAATTTAATCCCTAAGACATCTAAGAATTCAATATACCTAATAAGCTTGAATACATGAGGGATAGCTGGGGATGACTCTCTAATATTAGTTTTAAATAGATAATTGGAGATATCATATCTCTCTTGTCTCACCTTCTCTTGATAGAGATCCCATAATTGAGAAATCATGCTATATGCATCCATGTCCTCATGCTGCTTCAAAATATCATTGCACATGGATGATAGCATGAAACATAGAACATCTGTAGCATCATTCAAATGTTTCTTAAAGAGAGAAAACTCTTCCTCCCTAGCCTCATTATGAGGTGCATCAGGAATAGGTTCTTCTAGCACATATAATTTCATTTCATGGTGTAGGATAGCACGCAAGAACCTTTTCCACTCTTGTAAATTTGTGTTGGTGAGAAGGTTATCCTTCTCACGTATGGATCATAGTGATATGCTTGAATCCATTTTTATTTATATTTCTATAAATAATATTAGCATAGATTTAGTACTTTATCTAATAAAATTTAGACAAATAGGTAAATATTATATTTATTAAACTCCCAATATTTTATCGAAACCCAATTTCCCTCACCATTAGGTTTGGAGTATCATGTTTCGTGGAAATTCTAGTGGAAATTATCTACATTCCCCTTCTCATCACCCCAACTTTGGCTGGTAAAGAAATTTTAAGGGTATTATGTAGGCATTCCAAATGTCAACTGCATTAACTCACAGTTCCTTAATCTATTGATTGAACTCCCCAATACTAAAATCCTTAAATTAGATTTCCTTAACCATTTTCCTCTTAGTTATACCAATTATTTATTTGGTAGTCAACCCTTGATGTGAACTAAGTTAAGTCAACCCAAAAAATCATGTTAGAATTCCCTGATAATTGAAAGCACCCTAACTTTTGTTGTTCAAGCACTTTAAACCATGGTTTGATTTTAAATGAAGTAATGAAAGGCTATATTGACTTAATAAATTTAATTGATGGATTTTATATTTTATGCATAAATTTCAAATTATTATCTTTATTATATTCTTGTTAACATTAATTATATTTACTCAAGTGATTAACCATATCTTATATAATATTTATGCATAAGCCAATTTATTTTAGTTCTATCTTGCATGATTTTCAATTCGTTAATTCATGTGATTTCAAAAAACCGTCCATAATGAAATAACCATGTGACTTGATAGAAAGAAAATAGTAGTGGTATGATTAAGATATTATACTAATGGTTAGTTTATATAGCGGATGATAAAATAACCATTGACCTAGGGGAAACACCTTGAACCAATTAAGGTTCATGTTACATCTTTCCACCTATCCACCAATGTATTTCTCTTGGATTGGTTTCACCTCAGCTCCAAAAATGAATCACCTACACTTTCTTGGGAGCTCCATCCATTATATAACACCCCAAACATTTTATGGTATGTTTCTCTTAAATACATTATATTCATTAGATAGCCAATATTTCATAAAGCACTGAGTTTCTTTGAAACAACACTTGGTTATTTAGGAGATAGTCATAACCTAGCCATTAAACTTAAATTTTCCACTTTTGTGTTTTGAATTTCGAAAAACAAACATACACGATTACAATCAGGGTGATATTTGGAGTATGATAGAATCAACTTAATTTTCGATGAATAGTAACATACCCTTATGAATAGTAACTTACCTTTATGAATAGTAATATGACCCTTGTGAATGGTAATCTTACCCACGAAAGTATAAATAAATTTAGGCACCCTAAAAATGAAGATGAATATTTTAAGTGTTGGTATTTTTTGATTAAATAATGTTTTTAATTAAAAATTAAATTTCTCATATTTAAAAAATTATTTTTGAAAAATAGAGTTCATTTTTGGATTCTACACGTTGAAAAATGGTTAGGGTTAATTTTTGGGATTTTTCTGAAATACTTGAATTTTTGGTGAATAGTAAAATACATTAATTTACTGTATAAATACATTAAAATTTAAATTCACTATTCCTAGAATCATGAGGGATGTAAACACCTAAATCTAAAAATCACATTCACTAATTACTATTCCATGTCATGGAATCCTCACTATTGCTTGTCTTGTGGAGAAATAATAAATTAATGAATATAATATTAAGAAAACCCTCCTCCCCTCCACAATATAAACTACCCCTCACCCCTCTTCTTCCCACACCACTCATGCTTCAAGACTTGCCTAAATTCTGCTCAAATATCTCCCTAATATCCTCCCCCATGTCCAAGGCCTACTGGTCTCACCAAAAGGCCAAAAACAAAGGTCTTAAGGAGATTATCAAGGAGTACTCAAGGGATGAACCTCATGTAGGTTCTGGGCGCAGTGGAAGCACGTTAGTGGGCGTACCCAACTTTAATTTTAGCGTTAACAACGATCAATCCGAGAACCGTCACGATAATAAAATGACAGATCTTCAGAATAGAATGATGAACGAAAAAATAAAGAGGGGAGTCTCGGAACCATAAATAAGATCATTATATGTTGGTTATAATTAATTTAATTAATTGACAAGAATTGCCTTGATGAAATTCTTTCTTCTTTGATGTTTCAGTTACTATCTGATGTGATCCGTCGTTGCGTCGCAAAATCCAAGTGTAGGATTCCTCTAGCGGTAATCCACATGTGATCCACGTATCTCTGGATGTCACCAAAGGGATCTCCGGGTGCTAGTGTGGAAGATCCTTCGCTTGCTATGTCTGCCTTTGATTGCCTTGATCCGATGGAGGTGAATCTCTCTCTCTCTTAGCTTGAGAGCATTCTTGGTGGAATAATAATTCTCTCTTGGCTTGAGAGCTTTTCCAAATCCATTGTGCACACACCTGCAAATGGCTAGGCTAATGAGAAATATATAATTGGGATTTTTAATTACATGGAATAATAAAATGAATTAATTACCTGAAAGCATTTATTCATTTCATTTAATTCTTAGTAATACCCCATGTATAATAATAACAGTTGACTTATTATTATTACTTAACATACGCCTAGAAAATTACACCTAATATTATTTAATTAAATAAATAATACTATTTCTCATAAATTCCTAGAAAAAAATACACGACGTGTATATTTAATATACACGACGTGTACTTTTATTTTTCATTTTTCTTTATTTCCTCCACCACATTTATTAGACCTTGAATAATGGATATTTATTTATCAAATAAATATCACTTCATTACTCGCTAATAAATATATTATTTCGCCCATAATATATTCTCTCGAATAACTAGTGTCTAAATAAATGAGATTAAGCATCCTTGAATAGTTATTAAACCACAACTGGGAATAATCTTTATTCAACTTGTTAAATTAATATTTAACTGAGATATTTGGATACACTTAGTGTGTGACCCTCTAGGACTCTTTCTTAGTGGCATTAGGCAGAGCCTGCCTAAAGTCCAAGGTTAGCGTCTAGAAACATGCCAAGGCACCCATAGAGAAAGAAGTTAACGCCGCAATGACGTGTCACCTCCTACAAATGCTTACCGTGTAATATAATCCCTTTCTCTCGATATCTCAAATTGAGTGGGTTGCATGCTAGTGCCATCAACCCATGTACTCAATAGTTCTTTCTTTGACTTACTAGAATTGAACTTTCCCATTCCTCACCATGGACATGGATTTATTTAGGCTATATCAATTCTATCAAAGGGCCTGAGATATCTACTTCCATTATGGAACAGAAGGGATAAATCCTTTCTCACATTATCTATTAATGTGGTATTACTCGTGACACACCCAAAATATCCTACCTCACTGCGAACAGTGTGTCGTCACAGTTTTCATCAATACATCTAAGTGTGTGAGTTGTAATACCCATTAATAATAATCTTAAAGTCTAAGGACCAATACACACGTCCGCAGATAGGAACATCCAATGACACCATGAAATGTGGATTTCTTACTAGCGGGTCTCATTCTCATAATATCCTCCTGGATATTACCTAGGGCTCACACCATGAGAATGTGCCTCAATTTTTTATGATTCCTCACCCCTAATGGCCTGTATTATTTGTGTCCCTCAAATAACATCATCCGTCCATATAACATATATTCAAGAAAAGTGTTATGGCACTTCCAGGTTCTCATCATAGCAGGGATCCGCTATGAACCTTTAATGAAACAGCTGTCCTTAGGACATTATCACATTGATTTTCACATAGAAGAACAATCAAGATGTGATAAGATATTTATTAATGAATAAAGTAAAAATTAGTTGGTTCTAGGCCACCAAATCCAACAGACTTCCACTTGGACTAGAGCCAACTGCTAACATCTTTTAACCCGCTAGATCTCACATGATATTCATGCTTCTGCTAAGATAGGCCTTTAGTCATGGGGTCCACCACGTTCTCTTCCGTGGACACTCTACTCATAGCAACTTCACCCCTTTGATAGAAATACCTCAAGAGGTGATACTTTTGGAGTATGTGCTTTGTCTGTTGATGTTACCTTGGTTCTTTTGCAAGAGCCATTGCTGTAGTATTATCACAATATAACATGACAGGATATTTACTAATAGGCCCCACATCAAGATCTTGGACAAAGATACAAATCCAGATAGTTTCCTTGGCTGTAAAAGAAACTGCTATATATTCGGACTCCACTATAGAATCAGCGACAACTGGCTGCTGTGAACTCTTCCAGCTCACAACTCCTCCATTGAGATATAAAACATATCCAGATTGCAACTTCATATTGTTCTGATCTATCTAAAAACCAAAATCATCATAACCTCTGATGATAAGCTCCCCGTATCCTCCATACACCAGGAACATATCCTTAGTTATTCTTAGATACTTAAGGATATTCTTAACATAAGTACAATGTTTTTCTCTTGGATCTGCTTGATATCTTCCTACCATGCTCAGTGCATAGGCAACATCAAGCCCGGTACATAACATGACATACATGATGGATCTTATAGACAAAGTGTATGTGATCTTACTCATTATATCTTTCTCCTATTGTGTCTGAGGACACATTTTCGTAGAAAAATGTAGGCCATGTGACACTGGAACCAATCCCCTATTGAATTGTTCCATACTAAATCTCTTTAGTATCTGGTCAATGTATGTACCTTGACATAGTCCAAGAAGACTCTTGGATCTATCACGAATGATCTTGATCCCTAGAATATAGGCTGCTTCACCCAAGTCCTTCATGGAGAAACACTTGTTCAACCAGTCCTTAACTGACTGTAAGACTAGTACATTATTTCCAATAATCTATATGTCATTAACATATACTACTAGGATAACGACCACATTCCCATTAAACCGCTTATAAACACATGTCTCACATTCGTTCTTAATGAACCCAAATTCCTTTATGGCTTTATCAAATTGAATGTTCCATGACCTGGATGCTTGCTTTAATCCATAAATGGATTTCTTTAAATTGCAAAACCGTTTGGCTTCACCTGGTGTCACAAACCCTTCTGGTTGTGTCATATAGACATCTTCATGAAGGTTCCCGTTAAGGAATGCTATTTTGACATCCATCTGCCAAATCTCATAGTCATGGTAAGCTTCTATTACAAGTATGATTATTATGGATTTAAACATGACAGCTGGAGATAAGGTTTCATCATAGTCAATTCCTTGACGTTGTCTGAATACTTTATCCACTATCCTTGCTTTATAGGTGCTAACTTGACCTTCCATGTCTAGTTTTCTCTTGAATACCCATTTGCATCCAACAGGCTTTACATCAACTGGCTCATCGACCTGAACCCAGACTTGGTTCTAATATATGTAATACATCTTAGAATTCATATATTCTATCCATCTTGCAGCTTCTGAGCTTTCTACTACTTCCTTGTAGGAGAGAGGTTCATCATTGTCCAACAATAATGATTCACCATCCTCGGTGACTAGGAAGCCAGATCTCTTTGGTTCCCTTACCTCTCTTGAGATCCTATGCAGTACTTGTGTTTCTGGAACCTCTTCCATGGGGACCTGTGGAACTTGTTCCTCTACCAACTCATGTGTATCTTGAGCATTAACTTCATCAAAGTCAATCTTTCTCCCACTATCCTTTTTGAGGATGTGATCCCTCTCAAGAAAGACGGCTTGTCTGGCGACAGTCAATTTCTTGTCTGAAGGGTTATATAGGTAATATCCTTTCGTTTCCTTGGGATATCATATAAAGATACACCTCATGCCCTAGGGTTCTAGTTTTTTGCCTGAGAAGGCCTTAACAAATGCCTTTCATCCCCATACATGTGTGTGCGACAAAATGGGTTTCTTTCCATTCCATAACTCAGAGGGAATTCCATTTTCCACCTTAGTTGGTACTCAGTTTAATGTGCATGATACAATTTGTAATGCATATCCCCAAAAGGATAATGGAAGATCTGTATGACTCATCATCAACCTCACCATATCCAAAAAGGTGCAGTTCCTCCTTTCACTAACACCATTCCTCTATGGTGTATAAGGGGCAGTGAGCTGTGATAGAATCCCAGACTCCCGTAGAAGATCGATGAACTCTTGATTCAGATATTCTCCACCTCGATCTGATCGAAGCTTCTTTATCTTCTTACCAAGCTAATTCTCTACTTTATTCTTGAATTCCTTAAATTTATCTAAGGCTTCTGACTTATACCACATTAAGTATACATATCCATATCTATTCAAATCATCAGTAAAAGTAATGAAGTAAGAATATACACCTCTAGATTCTACTGGAAATGGTCTACACACATCCGTGTGCACCAATCCTAGAAGCTCTGTGGCCCTTTCACCTTTTCCACTGAAAGGATGCTTGGTCATTTTTCCTTGTAAACAAGAGTGAAATCTATCAAGTGGTTTTAGCTCAGTAGAGTCTAAATAGAAATCTTGTCAGAGCTTTGTCAAGCGCTTCTCGTTTACATGACCTAAACGGTGATGCCACAACTAGGTGACGTATGATTCATGTGAGTCTGTTTCGTTATCAATTTCCAACACTTGGTTTTTGTAATTTAATACATAAAAACCATTATTTAAATGCGCCATACCATAACATACTTTGTTCTTATAAAAGAGACAACCCTTATTTCCAAACTTGAAAATAAATCCATCCATATCCAAAAAAGATACAGAAATTATGTTCTTGGTAACACTAGGCACATAATAACAGTTATGTAAAACCAAAATCATCCGAGTTGTCAATGTGGTAATCGCCAATGGATAACGTAGCTAGCCTTACGCCATTCGTAGCTCGAAGATCCACCTCTCCTCTGGCAATATTTCTAAATCTACTTGGTTCCTGCATTTGAATACAGATGTGAGCCCCACAAGCTGTATCTAATAATCAATGCGTAGAAATGGAAATATTACACTCGGTAACGAAAGCACCTTTAGCACCCCCATGCTTCTGGGTGTAGTTCCTCTTCCAGTGGCCTTTCTTGACACATGAAAAATATACCACCTCCCATTCCTTTCCCTGCCTCTGGATCTTACCCTTCTTGGAGGGATGGTGCTCAGGGGCTTCAGACTGTTTATAAGTATTTGGCCCCTTTGCCTTGTCCTTCCTTTTCTTATTCACCATAAGGACTATGGGTTTTTCACGCCCCATGTCCTTATCTACCTAGAGAATTATGGTCAGAAGTTCTGATATAATCTTCTCATTATTTCTCATGTTATAATTGACAATAAAGCTAGATAAGGTCTTGGGCAGTGATGATAGGATGAGATCTGTACGCAACTCATCCAGGAACTTAATCCCTAAGATTTCTAAGTGTTCAATGTAGCCAATAATATTGAATACATGAGGCCCAGATGGCACAAACTCTCCAAGATTAGTTGTAAAAAAATAATTGGAGAACTCATATCTCTCTTGTCTCGCCTTCTCTTGGTAGAGATCCTTAAGGTGAGACATCATTCTATACGCGTCTATGTTTTCATGTTTCTTCAAGAGCTCATTAGACATGGCCGATAGCATGAAACACTAGACTTATGTGGCATCATCCATGTGTTTCATATATAGAGATAATTCCTCATCACTATCCTCTTTCCCAGGCACAACTGGAATAGGCTCTTCCAGCACATATAACTTCCTCTCGTGGCGAAGGATGACGCGTAAACGCCTCTGCCACTCTTGGAAATTGGTGCCGGTGAGAAGGTTTTCCTTATCGAGTATGATTCACAATGATATATTTGAAGTCATTTTCTTGTCATTTATACACATTAAGATGAGCACATGTTTAGTACTTTATTATGATAAAACTGAGATAAATAAATAAATTAATACTTATTAGTCTCCCACTATTTTATCGAAATCTAATAGCTCTCACCATTTACATCAGAATATTCTGTTTCCTGAATATTCTAGTGGCAAGGATCCATATTTCCCTTCTCATTACCCCAAATAGGGTTGGTCAAGCAACTTGAAGGGTTTTAGATAGGCATTCCAAATTCCAACTACATTAACTCACAGCTCCTTGATCCGTTGAGTGGACCCCCAATCTTGAAATCCTTTTATTTTGGATTTCCTCAACCTTTGCCTCCTGGTCATACCAAGTCCTGCTGTGGTAGTAAACCCTTGATGTGAACCAAGTAAAGTCAACCCAAAACCTTGAATTAGAATTCCCTAATAATTGAAATCACCCCAACTAGGGGTTGGTCAAGCACTTTGAACTATGGTTCGATTCTAACCAAGATTATGGAAGGCTATACCGACTTAATATTTCTTTGAGGGATTTTTATCCTTATACGTAAATTGCCATTTATTATCTTTGATTACATGCTTGTTAATATTAAGTGGGATATACTTAAGTTATTAACCATGTCTAAGATAATATTTACGCATAAGCTGGTCTTATTTTAGTTCCATCTTGCATGCTTGTTTAATTCATTAATTGTGTGATCATGACAACACACTCACAAAAAATAAACCATGCAACTGACAGAAATAAAATAAATGGTATGATCATGAGCTTGTTCTATTGGTTAGTTTATCTATCGGTTGATAAACTAACCCAAGACGTAGGGGAGAAACACCTTGAACCTTTTGGGTTCGTGTTTACAACTTTCCACCTATCCACCTTTGTATCTCCTTAGATTGGTTTCACCTTGGCTCCTGACTTGAGCCGCCTCCACTAGCTTGGGATCTCTATCCATTACATATGCATTTATCTCACATGCAGGTGAGGGGTAAAAATGGGTTTTTACATAAAAGAAACCTTGGGCACGCAGGCCCTACATATTAATGAGGAGAAGGCTTGCAGGCCAACAAATTTAATTTAAATAAATAAATTAAAATAAACCATTCACATACAAAGGTCTTGGTGTATCTCATGATCATCCATGCATGAAACAATATTTACACATAAATAAAACTAGCATTAAATTCTTTAATCGTTCTTGTTTAAGATAAATCACGCTTGAATCAATTAATTATCTTTAATTAATAAATCCTTTTATCTTAAAACCTTTTTCTGAATTTCCTTGAGATTATCATACATCATAATTTTAAACAAATAAATTCATTTAAAATTATCATTGTACGTAACTTATACCTTGGAGGTAACCCGGTGAATTCCTGTCCATAAATACCCAATGAGTAGAAGTAAACATTACGCAGATGTTAAATTAAACACACATATATAAAAACACCTATCACGTGATGTTCCTCAACTTTACGCTTGCACTATAGTACACGTATCAAGGGTTTGTATAATATAATAATAAATTTTAATAAATCTATGTAATTTGGATGAGTACACGGTGTGTGGTTCCGACTACATGGCATGTAATTTTGTTCACCGTCTATCCAAAGTACACGCCCAGGGACATGGCATGTAAATGTACTTCGGAAATCTTCAGAGTACACGACGTGTTCAGTGGGACACACACCATGTAGTATCCACGTTACATGGTTTCCAGCCGGGCAAGCCGTGTATGGGGTACACGGTCCAACCCTAACCCGAAGGGAATACACGTCGTGTTCCATGGGCCACATGGCGTGTAATATAGAAACCATGTTCCACCTCTTTATGGTCAACACATGGTGTCATTTATGACTTAGAAATACTCCAATACACAGCCTGATTTGGCGGACCGGTCTGATGCATTGAACCTAGACTATACGGCGTGTACTTATGAATACACACCGTGTATTCTGGTGTTGTTTGGACATGAATGTTTGGCACCTCTGGATGAGATCCTCTATTTTATTTTAATCAAGATTAAAAGAAAAAATTCGTTTTTGTAAGGTGAACGAGAAATGAGAGAGGATGAATAGATCTTGAGATTCAGATTTTAAAGAATGATTAACTTGAATTGAAACAACTAAATTATTAAATGTGTAAATCACCAACGAAAAACTTAAATAATTATAATCAACGATATGACTGCTCTGATACCACTTTTAGGTTCCAGGCGCAGCAGAAGCAGGTTAGTGGACGTACCCAACTTTAATTTTAGTGTTAACAACGATCAATCTGAGATCCGTCATGATAATAAAACGCCGGATCTTCGGAATAGAATGATGAACAAAAAAACAAATAGGGGAGTCCCAGAACCATAAATAGGATCATCATATATTGGTTACAATTAATTTAATTAATTGACAAGAATTACCTTGATGGAATTATTTCTTCATTGATGTTTCAGTTACGATCTGATGTGATCCATCATTGCATCACAGAGTCCAAGTGTAAGATTCCTCTAGATGTGTTCCACACGTGCTCCAAGTATCTCTGGATGTCGTCGAAGGGATCTCCGGGTTCTAGCGTAGAAGAGCCTTCACTTGTGATGTCTGCCTTTGATCACCTTGATCCAGTGGAGGTGGATCTCTCTCTCGTAGCTTGAGAGCGTTCTTGGTGGAAAAATAATTCTCTCTTGGATTGAGAGCTTTTCCAAATCCATTGTGCACACACCCACAAATGGCTAGGCTAATGAGAAATATATAATTGTGATTTTTAATTACATAGAATAATAAAATGAATTAATTACCCAAAAGCATTTATTCATTTCATTTAATTCTTAGTAATACCCCATGTATAATAATAACAGTTGACTTATTATTATTACTTAACATGAGCCTAGTGAATTACACCTAATATTATTTAATTAAATAAATAATACTATTTCTAATAAATTCCTAGAAAAAAAATACATGGTGTGTATATTTAATATACACGACATGTACTTTTATTTTTCCATTTTATTTATTTCCTCCACCACATTTATTAGACCTTGAATAATGTCTATTTATTTCTCAAATAAATATCACTGCATTACTCGCTAATAAATATATTATTTCACCCATAATATATTCTATCGAATAACTAGTGTCAAAATAAATTCGATTAGGCATCCTTGAATAATTATTAAACCACAATCGAGAATAATCTTTATTCAACTTGTTAAATTAACATTTAACTGAGATACTTGGATACACTTAGTTTGTGACCCTCTAGGCCTATTTCTCAGTGGCATTAGGCAGAGACTGCCTAAAGTCTAAGGTTAGCGTCTAGAAACATGCCAAGACACCCATAGAAAAATAAGTTAACACCGCAATGATGTGTCACCTCCTACGAACGCTTACCGTGTAATATAATCCCTTTGTCTCGATATCTCAATTTGAGTGGGTCGCATGCTAGTGCTATCAACCCATGTGCTCAATATTCCTTTCTTTGACTTCCCGGAATTGAACTTGCCCATTACTCACCATGTCCATGGATTTATTTAGGCTATATCAATTCCATCAAAGGGCCTAAGTGTAACATCCCGAGATTTTATGAAAAATACTCTTTTTAATTTTATTAATGTCTTGTGTTGTACGCTACACCAAAAGGAGCTTGCACAACACACACCCTTGACTTGCCTTGCATTACACGCAATCGCGACCTTCCTCGATAGCGTGTGTAGTACGCAATACCGAGTTTCACTAAACAACGATATGCTATTAAAATATTATTATAACTAGCCGTTATGAATAGTAATAACCACCTTTTAAAATTTTAGAAATTTTATCTCTCAAAATGGACTTCATTTTTGGATTCTGAGTATCGAATTTAGCCTAAGGTGAAATTTTGGTACTTTTCGGATAACTTTCATATTCTGATGAATAGTGAAAATTACTAAATTATAATTAAAAACAATTTTTTTAATCAAAATAATTAATAGTGATAAATTATTAATTTGAGTTGTTTTAAAGTATATTTAGAATATATTTTTACAATTTAATACAATGTTGGTCATTGGATGTAATTTCACATTTAAACCAGACATAAACAAGTGTCAATCTTTTGATAGATATTGTTTCTTAAAAACACGCTATTTGTTTTAACAGCGGGATTTAATTATAAAATTAATTAATGCAACTTCTATGTTATGAATTTGGTAAAATAGACTTCATTTTTTGAATTCGTAATATGAAATATAGCTTAGGATGAAATTTTGGTATTTTTCTGAAAACTTTCAATTTTTGATGAATAGTGAAACCACTAAGTGGTAGGTTAAAAACTGAATTTTGCATAAAACTTAATTTTACCGCTTCTGTGAATGGAATTTCGAAAATCCGACAGACACGGTTAATATCAAGGACTAAAATGTGGTTTAATGAGATGAAAATAATTTTTGGTGAATAGTAACTTTTTACTTTTTTTTACCACGGTTAATAGTAAATAGGGTAACTAAGGGTAAATATGATATTACTATTACCCTAACACATGTCCTAATTCTATTGGATAAGTGTAATTCGACCAAAAACAACCTTATGAATATAATATGACCATTTAGGTCCACTTGGATTAGATTATGACATTTACTATTATTTTATTTAATGAATAGTTAAAATAGTTAAAATCAAAGTTTAATAACTAAATTTTTTTTAATATGGGGTTATACATAAGATAAATTCGACTATAAATATTAGTTAGAAAGCTAAAAAGATTTCCTACATAATGATATTTTATTTATAATTTTTAGACTTTAAATAAATTAATTTATTTATGACACAATGATGATGCAGTAATTACCCTTTTAAGGAAATATTAACATAATTGATGTTATAAATGCTCAAATGAATGTAATTTGAGACTTTTTATGAATTAAACTAATTTTCTAGGTTACTATGATATATTAGTTTTGATTTAATTAACTTGGTTCGAACATATAATTCTGTTATGACTTTCACAAAAATCATATATCAAATAGTGTCAAAATTGACACAAAATAGTTTTTAAATCAAATATTATATTATTAATTGTTATTTTATTCCTAAAAATCTAAGGTTCGAACAAATGACTTAGATAAGGATATATATATTAATAATAAACAATTTGGGGTTCGTTTGGCATGTTATAGTAAGTGTATTAACCATATAGTGAAAGAAAACAAAAAGACACGGTAAAAGTTAAATTATTTAACTTAGAGTTAAATCTAATTGATAAGGTTAAAATAATACCCTAAAATTGTCTAAATCCTATTGGTTGATAGGATTTCGACCCATCCCCACTTTAGCTTTGAAATAAGACCCTTTGGAACCATTATAAACCGATTTTGACATTAATATAAAATAATATTTTGAGGTATTCCTAAGGTGCCCCTCTCCTCCCTTATAAAAGGACACCTCCTCCCCCTCCTCCTCACACCAATTTGAGCACTCAAGCTCGGACAAACCCTGCCAAAATACCTTCTCCACTTCCCTAGAATAATCCTAGAGGTCCTAATCTTCTTCAAAGACCAATCTTAGTTCCCTAAGTGGAGGATTCAAAGAGGCGTTTCAAAGAAGAGGTAGTATCCATTACCGATCTTTTCAATTTCTTTCTTCTTCAACTTCTTCTTATTTAGTTGTTTCATGAAAAAGTAATAACATAAGTATTACTTACATACTGATATGTTATTATAAATATGAAACAACCCTAATTCACCTTCTATCCATCCTACGAAAAAATGAAATCACCGCGCGTGCGTACGTACGGAATACCGTCTCCACGCCGTGGTGTAATCTATTTTCCACCACCACCTTAATAGGATGGGTATAATGGTGTAATGAGTAACTATATATGATTATTATAAAGTGATATTGATACTGAAATAGTCTACATAAACTTCAACACAATTCCACGAACATGGGAACGATATCATCGCTCGTGCGTACGTACGGACTACCGTCTCCACGACGCGATGAGATTCATTCTCAATGACTAACCATTCATGAATGATTATAAAGTATATATAATAAGTACTAATGAAATATATGAAATAATAATGATACTGGATTTATGTAAATTTATATGTATGTCATCTACTTAATTCCATTCAATTCAATAAGGAAACGAAAACAGCGTTCATGCGTACGTACGGACTACCGTCTCCATGAACGGTGTATTTCATTCCATTTATCGATATTATATATATATATATATATATATATATTCTGAATATATATTATATATAAATCATGTTTTAAATTCTGGATATAAGTAATCATGATCCAAGTAATCATATTAATAATTACAAGTTAAAAACACGAACGACAAATGAGACGATTTTACCCAAAACGCTTCTTTAACATGGAATTTACAAAAGAACGGGTAATATAATGTCATAAGTGAACTGTATATGATATCATAACAATGAATATTATTCTTTAATAAGTCAATGACATTATTTAAATCATTATACATGAGGTTCGGACACATACGAAGCAAATCGGACCTAAGGTAAGGGAAATATCACAATCTCATTTTTATCCGAGATTGTTTATACTTTGGTATTTACTGGGGTGTATTTTATCATCCACATCCATGTTTCCTCAATATGTAATATTATTTCTATCCACCTACAATTTTTTTAAATCCAATTTTACTCTTCGGTGAGTTTTTAGTAAAAGATATGAAAGGAATCTTTTGTCGTTTTTCGTATGAGGTACTTTTTGACTTTTCCAACAAAAGTACAAAGAATGTTTTTTTAACTTATACGGCATGAATGGATTTTTAAAACATTATTTCCAAGAATCTTCCTTTACAAGTTTTCAAGTTTATTTTTAATCAACTTCTTTTAGTTTAGAATTGTATGACATTTTAAGAAAGGAAAAGTGTTTTTGAAGTAGAAAGGATATTTTCCTCAAGAATGAAGTTCAAGTATTTTATCAAAATTATTTTCCATCTAAGATAATAAAAGGGTTCTGTTTTTATCCCTATTATTACATGGATTTGATTATGTTGTGATGGAAATATTTTTATGAATTCCTTTATCTTATATGAATCGTTTTATGATGTCATGTTGTTTAAGAATTCCATTTTTATTACATGGGTTACGCTATGATGTATGGTTTATGATTATGTGGAACACATAAGAAAGGATTCATTATAAGATGGGTGGGACCTATATCTCACTCCAATGCATTGGGTAAAGATTTTATATCTCATGAGATAGACATGGCTGGAATGGTAGGTTATACCGGTTCAGTGAAACAGGACTGAAACGAGGGTCACTCGATTCAAAAATGGACTTTGTCCACTAAGATAGTCTTGGAAATGAGTCTTGACTAACAAGAAATGATTCTCTATGATTATGTGTGTCTGCCACAAAGTTTAATGTTTTAAGTTATGATTATTGTGAATACAATTCAATGCCATGAGTTATCCCATGTTATGAAATTATGATCTCTTTTGCAGGTTAAGATTTCCAAAAGTTATGTTCTTATGAATATGAAGTGATTGATTTTTCTTTTGTTTACCCTTACTGAGCATTTGAGCTCACTCTTTTATGTTTTCTTTTCCCCAGGATATAAAGAAAGGTTTTAGGTAAGAAAAAAAAGGGAAGATCTTTATGGGAGATATTGAAGATCTTTCACCAGGATTAGAAGATTACGTTCCGAGTTTCCAAATACACTAAACTATTACGATCCTTGTGTGTGTGTTTTTTTTATGTACTAAGTATTCCGCAAAAGTAATGTAATGTCCATGTACGTTAGGCTTCGGGTCTCTATAGTTGATATCAGAGGAAAGGTTTAGTCAACCTTTGGAAACTAGGATGCGAAAAAGTTAGTGAGATCCCTAGAGATATTTCTAAGGTATGTCTAGGGATGCCCCTAAGGATAAGTATACGTATAGGATATAGTCCTAGAACTATGGTAACAATATTAGATTAAACCAAAGATGTTAGATATTTAAGTTACTCCCCCTTTATTATGATTTTTTCCTCTCACACTATTCTTTTTGGGTTTTAGAAAATGGCTGGAAACAAGGTGATTCACGATAATGGAGGATATGATGGACAATGGAATGATATTCTTCATGAGCAACCAAATGAAATGAGATTTGGTAGTCGAAACATAATTATTATGCCGAATCAGCAATCTCATAATATGATCAATAAAGTAAAATTTGGTAAGTTTCCTGACTCGGCTAATAAGAGAAAGATGGAGTTTCATGATGATCATAGAGGAAAGAAAGTTCAATTTCCCCTATGTAAATCACGTGGGAAGAGGCATCAAGGAGAATGTTTCAAAGGAACTGGAAGATGCTTTGGGTGTGGAAAAGAAGGACACAAAGCCAGTAAGTTCAAAGGAAAAGGTTCAGTTAACACCAGGTATGAGGATAATGATATTGCTACGACATCAACAATGGTTAAATGTTTTAAATGTGGAATGTACGGGCATTATGCAAACCAATGCCCTAAGGGAAAGTCTCATGAAGATAATCAGTATGGTCATATGGGAAGTATTTATGTGGATGATGATGAAGAGACTACAAATGATATGTGAGATGAAAGAATTGTTGAAGCTCGGTCAATGGTTTAAGAATGTAGTGGAATGATTACATGTTTATCAAGTCTAATGTTGTATAAGTAATCTCATGGTACTATGGGATAAAGAGACATCTAAGGATTGTTACATTGTTGTCTTTCCTTAAGTTTTGAAATTATGTGATGAATGGTACCAGTATTTTTGGAAAGTATATGATATGCGCATAATGAAGGGATAAGACGATAATGAGATGTTTGATTGTATGCATGAGCTCATGATTGATATAAGGACTAAGTGATATCATGGTTTGAGTATATAGAATTTTGAGGATTTTGGTATGTGGAAAGTGTTAACTTTAAACTGCATTCATGTTTTCACTAAGGTATTCAAGAGAATACATGATTAAGGACTTTGAATGTTTGGAATGTGACCAACAAAACATATCTTATGATATATGGGGATCAAAAATGGTATTAAATCTCTGGTAATCGTTTTCACTATGTTATGAGAGTGGACTGCAATATTATGGATAAGCCTAAAGATTGAAATGGATTATGCTGGACATAAGTGAGTATTGTTTAAGGATAGAAGTTTTTTTTCGATATTATTGATGGGATGTTATAGTAATGTAGTTTTCGAAAAAGGACAACCTGCAGGACGGGCGACAACCCATCGCTTCGGACAAGGCCGTGGGAATCGAACCCACAACCGAAGTGCAACTGGCCTTTATCGCCTACCACTGACCTACAAGAAGTCCCTGTTTAGTAGAAAACTAGTTTTATTATATTAATCAGTATGATATGTGAAGTATAAGTTCATTTTAGGAACCATACATGATTAATCTCACTATAGATGGACTTATGTATTTTTTGATAACTTTTCTAACCTTTTGTTTGAGACAGATGGAATGACCCATCATTCTATCACATGATCTGATAACACATCACAAATGACAAATTCAACTTCATTTCTTTAAGAGATGAAGTGGAAATTGTCCAAAGAACGAAAAACGGTGAGACTATACCAAAATCATGAAAGTATTTCTTCTAATTCCAATTTCATCAACTTTAGGGAAATGATCTTGAAAACCAAAAATGTTGTCCTAGTGATCCTATACCTGATGAATCAGATGGTACCTTAGATCGTCACAAAATTATGGATTTGTGATTACTGGATTTTCCATAGCCATGTTCTCTACCACTCTCCATCAGAACATGATGGTTAGATTTCTCTTCCATATCCATATTTTCACATATGTGGAAACCCAGTGATTAGTTTATTTGGGTAATCGTTACATTTCATACTTTAGTTTTTAAAGACAAGTTTTGGTATTCCTTTTTACGATGTGGGTTTCTATTAAAGAAACTTTCGAATAGTAAACCATTTATAACCCCGACGAATTTCGAGGGCGAAATTCATTTTAAGGGGGGTAGAATGTAACAGCCTGAGATTTTATGAAAAATACTCTTTTTAATTTTATTAATGTCTTGTGTTGTACGCTACACCAAAAGGAGATTGCACAACACACACCCTTGACTTGCCTTGCATTACACGCAATCGCGACCTTCCTCGATAGCGTGTGTAGTACGCAATACCGAGTTTCACTAAACAACGATATGCTATTAAAATATTATTATAACTAGCCGTTATGAATAGTAATAACCACCTTTTAAAATTTTAGAAATTTTATCTCTCAAAATGGACTTCATTTTTGGATTCTGAGTATCGAATTTAGCCTAAGGTGAAATTTTGGTACTTTTCGGATAACTTTCATATTCTGATTAATAGTGAAAATTACTGAATTATAATTAAAAACAATTTTTTTAATCAAAATAATTAATAGTGATAAATTATTAATTTGAGTTGTTTTAAAGTATATTTAGAATATATTTTTACAATTTAATACAATGTTGGTCATTAGATGTAATTTCACATTTAAACCAGACATAAACAAGTGTCAATCTTTTGATAGATATTGTTTCTTAAAAACACGCTATTTGTTTTAACAGCGGGATTTAATTATAAAATTAATTAATGAAACTTCTATGTTATGAATTTGGTAAAATAGACTTCATTTTTTGAATTCGTAATATGAAATATAGCTTAGGATGAAATTTTGGTATTTTTCTGAAAACTTTCAATTTTTGATGAATAGTGAAACCACTAAGTGGTAGGTTAAAAACTGAATTTTGCATAAAACTTAATTTTACCGCTTCTGTGAATGGAATTTCGAAAATCCGACAGACACGGTTAATATCAAGGACTAAAATGTGGTTCAATGAGATGAAAATAATTTTTGGTGAATAGTAACTTTTTACTTTTTTTTACCACGGTTAATAGTAAATAGGGTAACTAAGGGTAAATATGATATTACTATTACCCTAACACATGTCCTAATTCTATTGGATAAGTGTAATTCGACCAAAAACAACCTTATGAATATAATATGACCATTTAGGTCCACTTGGATTAGATTATGACATTTAATATTATTTTATTTAATGAATAGTTAAAATAGTTAAAATCAAAGTTTAATAACTAATTGTTTTTTAATATGGGGTTATACATAAGATAAATTCGACTATAAATATTAGTTAGAAAGCTAAAAAGATTTCCTACATAATGATATTTTATTTATAATTTTTAGACTTTAAATAAATTAATTTATTTATGACACAACGATGATGCAGTAATTACCCTTTTAAGGAAATATTAACATAATTGATGTTATAAATGCTCAAATGAATGTAATTTGAGACTTTTTATGAATTACACTAATTTTCTAGGTTACTATGATATATTAGTTTTGATTTAATTAACTTGGTTCGAACATATAATTCTGTTATGACTTTCAAAAAAATCATATATCAAATAGTGTCAAAATTGACACAAAATAGTTTTTAAATCAAATATTATATTATTAATTGTTATTTTATTCCTAAAAATCTAAGGTTCGGCCAAATGACTTAGATAAGGATATATATATTAATAATAAACAATTTGGGGTTCGTTTGGCATGTTATAGTAAGTGTATTAACCATATAGTGAAAGAAAACAAAAAGACACGGTAAAAGTTAAATTATTTAACTTAGAGTTAAATCTAATTGATAAGGTTAAAATAATACCCTAAAATTTTCTAAATCCTATTGGTTGATAGGATTTAGACCCATACCCACTTTAGATTTTAAATAAGACCCTTTGGAACCATTATAAACCGATTTTGACATTAATATAAAATAATATTTTGAGGTATTCCTAAGGTGACCCTCTCCTCCCTTATAAAAGGACACCTCCTCCCCCTCCTCCTCACACCAATTTGAGCACTCAAGCTCGGCCAAACCCTGAAAAAATACCTTCTCCACTTCCCTAGAATAATCCTAGAGGTCCTAATCTTCTTCAAAGACCAATCTTAGTTCCCTAAGTGGAGGATTCAAAGAGGCGTTTCAAAGAAGAGGTAATATCCATTACCGATCTTTTCAATTTCTTTCTTCTTCAACTTCTTCTTATTTAGTTGTTTCATGAAAAAGTAATAACATCAGTATTACTTACATACTGATATGTTATTATAAATATGAAACAACCCTAATTCACCTTCTATCCATCCTACGAAAAAATGAAATCACCGCGCGTGCGTACGTACGGAATACCGTCTCCACGCCGTGGTGTAATATATTTTCCACCACCACCTTAATAGGATGAGTATAATGGTGTAATGAGTAACTATATATGATTATTATAAAGTGATATTGATACTGAAATAGTCTACATAAACTTAAACACAATTCCACGAACATGGGAACGATATCATCGCTCGTGCGTATGTACGGACTACCGTCTCCACGACGCGATGAGATTCATTCTCAATGACTAACCATTCATGAATGATTATAAAGTATATATAATAAGTACTAATGAAATATATGAAATAATAATGATACTGGATTTATGTAAATTTATATGTATGTCATCTACTTAATTCCATTCAATTCAATAAGGAAACGAAAACAGCGTTCATGCGTACGTACGGACTACCGTCTCCATGAACGGTGTATTTCATTCCATTTATCGATATTATATATATATATATATATATATATATATATATTCTGAATATATATTATATATAAATCATGTTTTAAATTCTGGATATAAGTAATCATGATCCAAGTAATCATATTAATAATTACAAGTTAAAAACACGAACGACAAATGAGACGATTTTACCCAAAACGCTTCTTTAACATGGAATTTACAAAAGAACCGGTAATATAATGTCATAAGTGAACCGTATATGATATCATAACAATGAATATTATTCTTTAATAAGTCAATGACATTATTTAAATCATTATACATGAGGTTCGGACACATACGAAGCAAATCGGACCTAAGGTAAGGGAAATATCACAATCTCATTTTTATCCGAGATTGTTTATACTTTGGTATTTACTGGGGTGTATTTTATCATCCACATCCATGTTTCCTCAATATGTAATATTATTTCCATCCACCTACAATTTTTTTAAATCCAATTTTACTCTTCGGTGAGTTTTTAGTAAAAGATATGAAAGGAATCTTTTGTCGTTTTTCGTATGAGGTACTTTTTGACTTTTCCAACAAAAGTACAAAGAATGTTTTTTTAACTTATACGGCATGAATGGATTTTTAAAACATTATTTCCAAGAATCTTCCTTTACAAGTTTTCAAGTTTATTTTTAATCAACTTCTTTTAGTTTAGAACTGTATGACATTTTAAGAAAGGAAAAGTGTTTTTGAAGTAGAAAGGATATTTTCCTCAAGAATGAAGTTCAAGTATTTTATCAAAATTATTTTCCATCTAAGATAATAAAAGGGTTCTGTTTTTATCCCTATTATTACATGGATTTGATTATGTTGTGATGGAAATATTTTTATGAATTCCTTTATCTTATATGAATCGTTTTATGATGTCATGTTGTTTAAGAATTCCATTTTTATCACATGGGTTACGCTATGATGTATGGTTTATGATTATGTGGAACACATAAGAAAGGATTCATTATAAGATGGGTGGGACCTATATCTCCCTCCAATGCATTGGGTAAAGATTTTATATCTCATGATATAGACATGGCTGGAATGGTAGGTTATACCGGTTCAGTGAAACAGGACTGAAACGAGGGTCACTTGATTCAAAAATGGACTTTGTCCACTAAGATAGTCTTGGAAATGAGTCTTGACTAACAAGAAATGATTCTCTATGATTATGTGTGTCTGCCAAAAAGTTTAATGTTTTAAGTTATGATTATTGTGAATACATTTCACTGCCATGAGTTATCCCATGTTATGAAATTATGATCTCTTTTGCAGGTTAAGATTTATAAAAGTTATGTTCTTATGAATATGAAGTGATTGATTTTTCTTTTGTTTACCCTTACTGAGCATTTGAGCTCACTCTTTTATGTTTTCTTTTCCCCAGGATATAAAGAAAGGTTTTAGGTATGAAAAAAAGGGAAGATATTTATGGGAGATATTGAAGATCTTTCACCAGGATTAGAAGATTACGTTCCGAGTTTCCAAATACACTAAACTATTACGATCCTTATGTGTGTGTTTTTGTTATGTACTAAGTATTCCGCAAAAGTAATGTAATGTCCATGTACGTTAGGCTTCGGGTCTCTACAGTTGGTATCAGAGGAAAGGTTTAGTCAAACTTTGGAAACTAGGATGCGAAAAAGTTAGTGAGATCCCTAGAAATATTTCTAAGGTATGTCTAGGGATGCCCCTAAGGATAAGTATACGTATAGGATATAGTCCTAGAACTATGGTAACGATATTAGATTAAACCAAAGATGTTAGATATTTAAGTTACTCCCCCTTTATTATGATTTTTTCCTCTCACACTATTCTTTTTGGGTTTTAGAAAATGGCTGGAAACAAGGTGATTCACGATAATGGAGGATATGATGGACAATGGAATGATATTCTTCATGAGCAACCAAATGAAATGGGATTTGGTAGTCGAAACATCATTATTATGCCGAATCAGCAATCTCATAATATGATCAATAAAGTAAAATTTGGTAAGTTTCCTGACTCGGCTAATAAGAGAAAGATGGAGTTTCATGATGATCATAGAGGAAAGAAAGTTCAATTTCCCCTATGTAAATCATGTGGGAAGAGGCATCAAGGAGAATGTTTCAAAGGAACTGGAAGATGCTTTGGGTGTGGAAAAGAAGGACACAAAGCCAGTAAGTTCAAAGGAAAAGGTTCAGTTAACACTAGGTATGAGGATAATGGTATTGCTACGACATCAACAATGGTTAAATGTTTTAAATGTGGAATGTACGGGCATTATGCAAACCAATGCCCTAAGGGAAAGTCTCATGAAGATAATCAGTATGGTCATATGGGAAGTATTTATGTGGATGATGATGAAGAGACTACAAATGATATGTGAGATGAAAGAATTGTTGAAGCTCGGTCAATGGTTTAAGAATGTAGTGGAATGATTACATGTTTATCAAGTGTAATGTTGTATAAGTAATCTCATGGTACTATGGGATAAAGAGACATCTAAGGATTGTTACATTGTTGTCTTTCCTTAAGTTTTGAAAGTATGTGATGAATGGTACCAGTATTTTTGGAAAGTAGATGATATGCGCATAATGAAAGGATAAGACGATAATGAGATGTTTGATTGTATGCATGAGCTCATGATTGATATAAGGACTAAGTGATATCATGGTTTGAGTATATAGAATTTTGAGGATTTTGGTATGTGGAAAGTGTTAACTTTAAACTGCATTCATGTTTTCACTAAGGTATTCAAGAGAATACATGATTAAGGACTTTGAATGTTTGGAATGTGACCAACAAAACATATCTTATGATATATGGGGATCAAAAATGGTATTAAATCTCTGGTAATCGTTTTCACTATGTTATGAGAGTGGACTGCAATATTATGGATAAGCCTAAAGATTGAAATGGATTATGCTGGACATAAGTGAGTATTGTTTAAGGATAGAAGTTTTTTTTCGATATTATTGATGGGATGTTATAGTAATGTAGTTTTAGAAAAAGGACAACCTGCAGGACGGGCGACAACCCATCGCTTCGGACAAGGCCGTGGGAATCGAACCCACAACCGAAGTGCAACTGGCCTTTATCGCCTACCACTGACCTACAGGAAGTCCCTGTTTAGTAGAAAACTAGTTTTATTATATTAATCAGTATGATATGTGAAGTATAAGTTCATTTTAGGAACCATACATGATTAATCTCACTATAGATGGACTTATGTATTTTTTGATAACTTTTCTAACCTTTTGTTTGAGACAGATGGAATGACCCATCATTCTATCACATGATCTGCTAACACATCACGAATGACGAATTCAACTTCATTTATTTAAGAGATGAAGTGGAAATTGTCCAAAGAACGAAAAACGGTGAGACTATACCAAAATCACGAAAGTATTTCTTCTAATTCCAATTTCATCAACTTTAGGGAAATGATCTTGAAAACCAAAAATGTTGTCCTAGTGATCCTATACCTGATGAATCAGATGGTACCTTAGATCGTCACAAAATTATGGATTTGTGATTACTGGATTTTCCATAGCCATGTTCTCTACCACTCTCCATCAGAACATGATGGTTAGATTTCTCTTCCATATCCATATTTTCACCTATGTGGAAACCCAGTGATTAGTTTATTTGGGTAATCGTTACATTTCATACTTTAGTTTTTAAAGACAAGTTTTGGTATTCCTTTTTACAATGTGAGTTTCTATTAAAGAAACTTTCGAATAGTAAACCATTTATAACCCCGACGAATTTCGAGGGCGAAATTCATTTTAAGGGGGGTAGAATGTAACAGCCTGAGATTTTATGAAAAATACTCTTTTTAATTTTATTAATGTCTTGTGTTGTACGCTACACCAAAAGGAGCTTGCACAACACACACCCTTGACTTGCCTTGCATTACACGCAATCGCGACCTTCCTCGATAGCGTGTGTAGTACGCAATACCGAGTTTCACTAAACAACGATATGCTATTAAAATATTATTATAACTAGCCGTTATGAATTGTAATAACCACCTTTTAAAATTTTAGAAATTTTATCTCTCAAAATGGACTTCATTTTTGGATTCTGAGTATCGAATTTAGCCTAAGGTGAAATTTTGGTACTTTTCGGATAACTTTCATATTCTGATGAATAGTGAAAATTACTAAATTATAATTAAAAACAATTTTTTTAATCAAAATAATTAATAGTGATAAATTATTAATTTGAGTTGTTTTAAAGTATATTTAGAATATATTTTTACAATTTAATACAATGTTGGTCATTGGATGTAATTTCACATTTAAACCAGACATAAACAAGTGTCAATCTTTTGATAGATATTGTTTCTTAAAAACACGCTATTTGTTTTAACAGCGGGATTTAATTATAAAATTAATTAATGAAACTTCTATGTTATGAATTTGGTAAAATAGACTTCATTTTTTGAATTCTTAATATGAAATATAGCTTAGGATGAAATTTTGGTATTTTTCTGAAAACTTTCAATTTTTGATGAATAGTGAAACCACTAAGTGGTAGGTTAAAAACTGAATTTTGCATAAAACTTAATTTTACCGCTTCTGTGAATGGAATTTCGAAAATCCGACAGACACGGTTAATATCAAGGACTAAAATGTGGTTTAATGAGATGAAAATAATTTTTGGTGAATAGTAACTTTTTACTTTTTTTTACCACGGTTAATAGTAAATAGGGTAACTAAGGGTAAATATGATATTACTATTACCCTAACACATGTCCTAATTCTATTGGATAAGTGTAATTCGACCAAAAACAACCTTATGAATATAATATGACCATTTAGGTCCACTTGGATTAGATTATGACATTTAATATTATTTTATTTAATGAATAGTTAAAATAGTTAAAATCAAAGTTTAATAACTAAAATTTTTTTAATATGGGGTTATACATAAGATAAATTCGACTATAAATATTAGTTAGAAAGCTAAAAAGATTTCCTACATAATGATATTTTATTTATAATTTTTAGACTTTAAATAAATTAATTTATTTATGACACAACGATGATGCAGTAATTACCCTTTTAAGGAAATATTAACATAATTGATGTTATAAATGCTCAAATGAATGTAATTTGAGACTTTTTATGAATTACACTAATTTTCTAGGTTACTATGATATATTAGTTTTGATTTAATTAACTTGGTTCGAACATATAATTCTGTTATGACTTTCACAAAAATCATATATCAAATAGTGTCAAAATTGACACAAAATAGTTTTTAAATCAAATATTATATTATTAATTGTTATTTTATTCCTAAAAATCTAAGGTTCGAACAAATGACTTAGATAAGGATATATATATTAATAATAAACAATTTGGGGTTCGTTTGGCATGTTATAGTAAGTGTATTAACCATATAGTGAAAGAAAACAAAAAGACACGGTAAAAGTTAAATTATTTAACTTAGAGTTAAATCTAATTGATAAGGTTAAAATAATACCCTAAAATTGTCTAAATCCTATTTGTTGATAGGATTTCGACCCATAACCACTTTAGATTTGAAATAAGACCCTTTGGAACCATTATAAACCGATTTTGACATTAATATAAAATAATATTTTGAGGTATTCCTAAGGTGCCCCTCTCCTCCCTTATAAAAGGACACCTCCTCCCCCTCCTCCTCACACCAATTTGAGCACTCAAGCTCGGCCAACCCCTGACAAAATACCTTCTCCACTTCCCTAGAATAATCCTAGAGGTCCTAATATTCTTCAAAGACCAATATTAGTTCCCTAAGTGGAGGATTCAAAGAGGCGTTTCAAAGAAGAGGTAATATCCATTACCGATCTTTTCAATTTCTTTCTTCTTCAACTTCTTCTTATTTAGTTGTTTCATGAAAAAGTAATAACATAAGTATTACTTACATACTGATATGTTATTATAAATATGAAACAACCCTAATTCACCTTCTATCCATCCTACAAAAAAATGAAATCACCGCGCGTGCGTACGTACGGAATACCGTCTCCACGCCGTGGTGCAATCTATTTTCCACCACCACCTTAATAGGATGGGTATAATGGTGTAATGAGTAACTATATATGATTATTATAAAGTGATATTGATACTGAAATAGTCTACATAAACTTAAACACAATTCCACGAACATGGTAATGATATGATCGCTCGTGCGTACGTACGGACTACCGTCTCCACGACGCGATGAGATTCATTCTCAATGACTAACCATTCATGAATGATTATAAAGTATATATAATAAGTACTAATGAAATATATGAAATAATAATGATACTGGATTTATGTAAATTTATATGTATGTCATCTACTTAATTCCATTTAATTCAATAAGGAAACGAAAACAGCGTTCATGCGTACGTACGGACTACCGTCTCCATGAACAGTGTATTTCATTCCATTTATCGATATATATATATATATATATATATATATATATATATTCTGAATATATATTATATATAAATCATGTTTTAAATTCTGGATATAAGTAATCATGATCCAAGTAATCATATTAATAATTACAAGTTAAAAACACGAACGACAAATGAGACGATTTTACCCAAAATGCTTCTTTAACATGGAATTTACAAAAGAACGGGTAATATAATGTCATAAGTGAACCGTATATGATATCATAACAATGAATATTATTCTTTAATAAGTCAATGACATTATTTAAATCATTATACATGAGGTTCGGACACATACGAAGCAAATCGGACCTAAGGTAAGGGAAATATCACAATCTCATTTTTATCCGAGATTGTTTATACTTTGGTATTTACTGGGGTGTATTTTATCATCCACATCCATGTTTCCTCAATATGTAATATTATTTCCATCCACCTACAATTTTTTTAAATCCAATTTTACTCTTCGGTGAGTTTTTAGTAAAAGATATGAAAGGAATCTTTTGTCGTTTTTCGTATGAGGTACTTTTTGACTTTTCCAACAAAAGTACAAAGAATGTTTTTTTAACTTATACGGCATGAATGGATTTTTAAAACATTATTTCCAAGAATCTTCCTTTACAAGTTTTCAAGTTTATTTTTAATCAACTTATTTTAGTTTATAATTGTATGACATTTTAAGAAAGGAAAAGTGTTTTTGAAGTAGAAAGGATATTTTCCTCAAGAATGAAGTTCAAGTATTTTATCAAAATTATTTTCCATCTAAGATAATAAAAGGGTTCTGTTTTTATCCCTATTATTACATGGATTTGATTATGTTGTGATGGAAATATTTTTATGAATTCCTTTATCTTATATGAATCGTTTTATGATGTCATGTTGTTTAAGAATTCCATTTTTATCACATGGGTTACGCTATGATGTATGGTTTATGATTATGTGGAACACATAAGAAAGGATTCATTATAAGATGGGTGGGACCTATATCTCCCTCCAATGCATTGGGTAAAGATTTTATATCTCATGAGATAGACATGGCTGGAATGGTAGGTTATACCGGTTCAGTGAAACAGGACTGAAACGAGGGTCACTTGATTCAAAAATGGACTTTGTCCACTAAGATAGTCTTGGAAATGAGTCTTGACTAACAAGAAATGATTCTCTATGATTATGTGTGTCTGCCACAAAGTTTAATGTTTTAAGTTATGATTATTGTGAATACATTTCACTGCCATGAGTTATCCCATGTTATGAAATTATGATCTCTTTTGCAGGTTAAGATTTCCAAAAGTTATGTTCTTATGAATATGAAGTGATTGATTTTTCTTTTGTTTACCCTTACTGAGCATTTGAGCTCACTCTTTTATGTTTTCTTTTCCCCAGGATATAAAGAAAGGTTTTAGGTATGAAAAAAAAGGGAAGATCTTTATGGGAGATATTGAAGATCTTTCACCAGGATTAGAAGATTACGTTCCGAGTTTCCAAAGACACTAAACTATTACGATCCTTGTGTGTGTGTTTTTGTTATGTACTAAGTATTCCGCAAAAGTAATGTAATGTCCATGTACATTAGGCTTTGGGTCTCTACACTAAGATATCTACTTCCATTATGGAACATAAGGGACAAATCCTTTCTCGCATTATCTATTAATGCAGATTACTCGTGACGCACCCAACATATCCTACCTTGCTGAAAACAGTGTGTCGTCACAGTTTTCATCAATACATCTAAGTGTGCAGGTTGTAATGCCCATTAATAATAATCTTAAAGTCTAAGGACCAATAAACATGTCCGCAGATAGGAACATCCAATGACACCATGAAATGTGGATTTCCTACTGGCGGGTCTCATTCTCATAATATCCTCCTAGATATTACCAAGGGCACACACCATGAGAAGGTGACTCAAAGTTTTATTATTACTCATCCCTAATGGCTTGTATTATTTGTGTCCCTCAAATAACATCATCCGACCATAGAACATATATTCAAGAACAGTGTTATGGAACTTCTGGGTTCTCATCATAGCAGGGATCCGCTATGACCCTTTAATGAAATAGCTGTCCTTAGGAAATTATCACATGTATTGTAACACATAAGAACAATCAAGATGTGATAAGATATTTATTAATTAATAAAGTACAAATTAGTTGGTTCTAGGCCACCAACTCCAACACCTCTCTTCCATTTTCTTTCAAATTCTTTTACAAGTTCCATTCTTTTGTTGCTCTCTCCTCACCTCCCCACATCCAAATGCTATGATAATTACATTAACTTAAATTTACTGTAATTTTATTATTATAATGAAATATTTTATCATCATATCTATTTTTCCCCACCTTTTACACTAAAAATGAAAATACCATCTGAGATGTGTTAATTTATCACATTCAAGGACGACGAGTTTTCAATTTCTATTACTATCTTCAAGATTGGTCATGAAACCTTTTTAATGGTTGAAATAGATCATAATATATTTATTTTACCTTATTCAATGTTCCAATATCCTTAAAAACTCATAATATAAAATAATAATACAAAACAAATTCATTATGCACAAAACCACCAAGTTAATCCAAGTGTTTATCAATAACTTTTAACCACTGATCCATCCTCAAGGTATATAAACCAAAATAATTATAATATAATTTATAATGTCACTAATAATATATATTAACAATTATGTATGTTTAACCACATTTTAAATGAACTTCCAGTCATGAATACATGTAAACCAATCATGAAAACCAAGGAAGAATATGCTTCCAAAACAATAAAATTAAACCTCTTAAACCCATCAAAAAGGGCATGAATGAACCCAATAAGGTTATAATAAATCAATTAAATTTTGATGAGATTGTGGAATTATTAATTAATTAATCTAAATTTGATTATTCAGGTCATTAAGATCAATCGATAACACCTTTATGCATAATGTAAGGGGTTCTTTATCTCACTTTTAATTCCATGAGAATTCCATTATTCACCACTTATTTCTTGCATGTGGTGTAATTTTTTACTTCCATATGATATATATTGTCATGATTCACTTTATATTCATGGTATTCTATGATTCATTTTGTGGTTATTAATTTTGGGTCATACGACTCAATTGATTACAACGTGGTATGGAACTTTGTCCCAATTTCCATTTCATTGAGACTTACTTGATATTGTACACCTAATATTTCTTATATGGTGTATCCACTTCCCATTTGAGATCATTTTTCATTTGAAATTTTAAATATATTAGATATTCAGATTCTGGTTTCATGGATATGATTATTGTCTTAATATTTATACCCTTTTACATACAATGTTTATTTGTAATGTTGTTTTAACTATGGAAATTTTAATGAATCTGTGTACTCTAATCTATACGGATATCGAGAAGGCATATTGTACTTGTATTAAATCTATGTATAAATAATTATTTGTACTTTAAGTTATGGGTGGGGCCTGATAAAACCCATCGATTCATCGACGGGTCTCACGAGACAAATCAGTTGGCGACGAACCCTTCGAGTTTGTTTCAAAAAATCAGTCAGGTTTCTACCCGTAGACTTAAACCGTTTTGATAGTATAGTGGTATAATGTTCCAGATAATTGACGTACAATTAATAATAAATCTATTTATTCATTTTTAGTTATTAATATCCATGAGGTTTTACCTATAACAAAATCTATGGATGTAGTTTCATTCTCAGTTTATTAATGGCGTGTGTTTTTCATTTATTCATCATGCCTTATTAGTTTTGTCTAATTGATTATGATTAAATTATTATTGATTCACGATTCCCCTATTTTTAACCCTTAATGAGAATTTTATCTCACCCCTTTCATTTGTTTACCTTCAAAAAGTTATGAAGATGGGTCCATTTATTGAGTTATCATGGATGTAGTTTATTAGTTTTTGTTATGTATTGTATTTTGTTACCTTAACAATGTAATGTGAGTTTCATGTATGTATCTAGTTTTTTCAAGAATACTAAAATGAAAATTCCTTCAAGATTTCATTATTTTTAATCATGATAATTTAATAAGTAATGCACTGGCTTCGGGAATTTGGGTTCGGGGTGTTACAGTTGGTATCAAAGGAAGTTTAGTAGAAAACATGGAAACTATATTAGAATATGTAGATTAGGGGACAATACCTAAGGTAGTATTTGAAGATAAACATATAAGAATGTCCTGGAATTTTGGTAAGGAATATATTATGTGGATTTTTCTAGAAAATACATTCTTTTCTAGATAAAAACAAGCAAAGGTGGCTCTGGCACATATGTACTTAGGAGTGAAAAATCTGACAAGGAGTTCAGGCTTAACCTGGGGTATCCTGGTGCAGACAACGGACCTTGTTTCACTCTTGGTTTGACACTCCAGGGGGATATGCTCAGGAAAATTTACATTTTCTTTACAATCCATTATGAAGGATTTGAATGTAATTTTTTTCCTCAGAGAAACCATGTTTATGAGATTAGATATACATAGAATTTCAATTTATGCTAAGTAATTTTCTAGTTGAGATTATAAATTATGATTCATAACCTAATATAGTGTATGCAATTATTTATAAATGGCACCCAATGGAAGTAGGGTAATCAATACTAGTGGAAAATTTAGGGATTTCCCCACTGAACAAGTCAACACAGTCAATGTTGGAGTGGATCAGATCATGACTATATTGGGAAAACTTACTTAGGTTGTGATGAATAACCATGATACATATGTGTTGGATAATTTCATGTGGTAGAAGCCCCCATTTTTAGTGGGACTACTAATCTAGTGGTATCTGAGTAGTGGATCAAGTCTCTCAAAAATATATTCATGGCATTAAGATGGAATGAAAATGAAAAGGTAGTGCTGACAGTATATTGTCTCAAGGATGGTGTTGATCAATGGAGGTCCTTGATCCAAAATACCATAGAGGAAAAAGAAATAGAAGATATGGATTGGAGTACTTTTAAGGAAATATTATTTGACAAATATTTACCTCATGAGAAACAAACCTAAATGAATATGAAATTCCTTGGATTAAAGAAAAGGGAAGAATACAGTGTTGCAAAGTATGATGCTACCTTCACAAGACTAGGAAGGTATTCCATATATTACATACGTGACTTGAAATACAAGATTGATAATTTTTTGAAGGTATTAAGCCAAGTATTTGAAGGGAAATATCTTCTCAATCATTTCCATTATACGATGAAATTTTATTAAGTTCCATCACAACAGAGAAGGAATTTTCTAGATCAAATTTGTTCAAGTGAAATCAAGATAATAAGAGGCTTTATAATAACCATGAAAAAGCTGAAGTTCTAATGAAGAATAAGGGAATGAGGCAATTTATATTTTTTCAGAACTATGGAAAGAATCATCCTGGTAAATTCTTGAAAGGAATGAGAGTTTTCTATAATTTTGGAGAAAAGGGTCATAGATCTAATGAATGCAAGGGTAAGAGACAATCCAATGATGTTCAATGATATGATTATAGAGATATGGGATACTATGAAAACTTACCTAAGAAAAGGCCATGGGATCAAGGAAAAGATTATGCAATTACAACCGCAGAGGTTGAAGTTCCTAATGATGTGGTGGAAGGTACTTTAGTTATTTCCTCAAATATAGCCAATGCTTTATTTGATTTTGGATCATTACATTAATTTATATCTTCTTAATTTTCCAAGAAAATTAGACATGTACAATTTGATTTAATAAAGGAGTTGTCAGTCAAAACTCATAGGGGATGAATCATTGCAACAAAGATGTGTCGACCAGTCCCCATTATAACACATAAACGTGATTTATTTTCTAACCTTATCATCACACTAATGATTTACTTTGATATAATTTTTGGTATGAATTGGATGTCAAATTATGATTCGAAGATCTATTACAAGAAGAATGAAGTTACAATTTTTGAAAATGGTGTAGAATACCTTATCTTTAGAGTAGAAACCTCGCCATCTGATTCTTATCTAGATCCACCCCCAATAGCTCTACTAAATGCAATTATTGGAGAGGAATAAAACCTAATATCTATGGGTGAGGAAATAAATATTCAAATTGAATATGTATATATAACGCAATAATACATTTACATATTTCCAGATGATTTACCTGTACATCCTCCAGAGAGGGAAGTTGAGTTCTCTATCGATTTAATTCCTAGTGTAAGACCTAAATCAAAGAATCCCTATATAATGGACACTATACAATTAGTGGAGCTAAAGAAACAATTAGATTAATTGAGTGATAAAGGATTTATTTGACCTAGTGTTTCTCCATGGGGATCCCCTATCCTATTTGTCAAGAAGAAAGATGGATCCATGAGGCTATGCATTGATTACAGAGAAATCAATGCTATTACAATAAAGAATAAGTATCCTCTGTAACGAATTGATGATTTATTTGATCAACTTCATGGAGAAAAATATTTTTAGAAGATTGAACTTCGACGTGGATATCATTAGCTGTGTGTGAGGAAGGAATATATTCTAAATATAACATTTCGAACCAGGTATGGGCATTATGAGTTTACTGTAATGCCTTTTGGACTGACTAATGCACCTTATGTTTTCATGGATCTAATGAATATAGTTTTCACAAAATATCTTGATGAATTTTTTATGGTATTTATCGATGATATCCTGGTATAATCCAAAAGCTATGAATCCCATGAGAATTACTTGTGGATTATTCTGAAAACCCTTAGAAGAAATGAATTATATGGGAAGTTTAGCAAGTGTGAATTTTGGAATCAATAAATTTCTTTTATTGGCCATATTATCTCTAAGAATGGAATCTTAGTTGATCCTATGAAGAAAAAGGCAATCAAATAATGTCCCATGCCAACAAACATAACTGAGGTACGTAGTTTTATTGGCTTAGCAAGTTACTATCAACGTTTCATTCAGAATTTTTCCCAACTGGATAACCCACTAACCAAGCTCACACGTAAAGGGGTCAAGTTTGTATGGATGAAAGAATGTATAAAATGATTTGAATAATTGAAAAGAATATTTTTCAATGCTCTAATTTTGAGTCTTCTATTTGGAAATGATGGATTTGTGATATACATTGATGCATCAAAGAATGTACTAGGTTGCGTCCTTATGCAAAATGATAAAGTTATTGATTATGCATCAAGTAAGTTGAAGAATCATGAGAAAAATTATCCTACTCATGATCTTGAGTTAGTAGATGTAATCTTTACTCTGAAAACAGGAAGACATTATCTCAATGATGAAATATTTGAGACATATACGGATCACAAGAGTTTGAAATACATTTTTACAAATAAAGAACTCAACATGAGGCAATGGATATGGATCGAGTTACTCAAAGACTATGATTTTTCAATACACTACCACCCAGGAAAGGATAATAAGGTGGAAGATTCATTAAGTAGGAAAGATCATGGACTTCTAACTCAAATGAGGATTGAAATAGATCCTATATTAATGGAACTACTAAATATAGATATGGGAATTGTTAATCTTTCCTCTTTTAAATGATTTCTAAACCATCTTTACTAGAGAAGATAAAAATCTCTCAATATGATGATGAGAATCTACAAAAGAAAATTAAAGCTGTTAAGAACTTTTAGATGATGACTATAGCTCAAATTTCTCTATACACACTGGTATCAAAAATATGTATAGAGATCTAAAGGAAAATTTTTGGTGGGATAATATGAAGAGAGAAATTGCTGACTATGTGTCAAGGTGTCTAGTTTATCAACTAGTGAAGGCTGAGAGACAACATCCTAGAGGGGTCATGCAACCTCTAACTATTCTTATGTGAAAGTGGGATGCCATTAAGATAGATTTTGTCATAGGACTAATGAGGAAACCTAGAAGGAATGATGCAATATGGGTAATTGTTGATCGTCTCACAAAATCAACACATTTCCCTGCTATAAGATAGGATTTACCACTTGAGCGCCTGAAAAAAAATTATATTAATGATGTTGTAAGATTTCATGGTGCACCTCTATTGATTGTGTCTGATCAAGATCCTTAGTTTACATCAAAATTATGGAAATTTATTTAGATGGATTTGGATACTGAGCTTAATATGAGTACTTCTTATCACCCCCAAACCAACAGACAGTCTTAAAGGACTATTCAAACACTAGAAGACATGTTGAGATCATGATCTCTTGACTTTAAAGGTATGTGGGATCAGTACTTTCCTTTGTTGTAATTTTCCTACAATAATAGTTTCCATTCTAGAATTAAAATGGTTCTATATAAAGAATTATATGGTAAGAGGTGTCGAACTCCAACTTGTTGGGATGAGGTTGGTGAAAGGAAACTTACAAGCCCAAAACTTATCAGAGACAACTGCAAAGGTAAAGAAAATTCAGGCTCATATTAAAGTATCCCAAAGTAGGAAAAAGAGTTATGCTGACAAATGGAGAAAGGATTTGGAATTTCAAGTAGGAGATCATGTCTTTCTAAAATTATCTCTGTGTAAGGGTGTCTTAAGGTTCAATAAGAAAGGGAAACTAAGCCCTAGGCACATCGGACCGTTTGAAATTCTGGAAAGGATCGGAGTTGTAGCTTACCATTTAGAAATTCCACCAAGTATCTCCAAATTTAATAATGTGTTCCATGTGTCATTGTTAAATAAATACATTCTAGAACCAACACATGTACTCACCTATGAAGAAATATAACTGGAACCTGATTTGTCATATTGCGAAGAGCCTATCGAGATTCTTGAAACAAGGAGCAGGTATTGAGAAATCGGACAACTCGACTAGTAAAGTTTCTTTGGAGAAACCATAAAATGGAGGAAGCAACATGGGAACCTGAGGATGTTATGAAGAAGAACCACCCACATCATTTTAGGGAGCATTTTACATGAAAATTTTTAAGGATGAAATTTCCGAAGGAGGGAATAATATAACACCCCAAACATTTTATGGTATGTTTCTCTTAAATACATTTTATTAATTAGATAGACTATATTTCATAAAGCATTAAGTTTCTTTGAAACAAAACTTTTTTATTTAGGATATAGTCATAACCTAGCCATTAAACTTAAATTTTCTACTTCTATGTTTTGAATTTCAAAAACCAGACATACACGGTTGCGATCAGGGTGACATTGTGAGTCTTATAGAATTAACTTAATTTTTAGTGAATAATAACTTACCCTTATGAATAATAACTTACCATTATTAATAGTAACATACCCTTATTAATAGTAATATGACCCTTATGAATGGTACCCTTACCCACGAAAGTATAAATAAATTTAGGCACCTTAAAAATGAAGATGAATATTTTAACTATTGATATTTTTCGATTAAATAATTATTTTAATTAAAAAATAAATTTCTCATATTTAGAAAATTATTTTTGAAAAATGGAGTTCATTTTTGGATTCTATATATTGAAAAATCATTAGGGTGAATTTTTGATATTTTTCTGAAATACTTGAATTTTTGGTGAATAGTAAAATACATCAATTTACCGTATAAATAAATTATAATTTAAATTCATTATTATTAGCATCATGAGTGATGTAAGCACCCAAATATCAAACACACATAAACTTATTACTATTCTAAGTAATGAAATACTCACTATTTTTTGTCTTGTGGAGAAATAATAAATTAATGAATATAATATTAAGAAAACCCTCCTCCCCTCCATTATATAAACTACCCCTCACCCCCTCTTCCTCCCACACCACTCAAGCTTCAAATCTTGCCTAAATTTGGATCAAATATCTCCCTAATATCCTCCCCCATGTCCAGGGCCTACTGGTCTGACCAAAAGGCAAAAAAAAAGGCCTTAAGAAGATTATCAAGAGGAGTACTCATGAGGTGAACATCTCTTCCCTTTTCTTTCAAATTATTTTACAAGTTCCATTATTTTGGTTCTCTCTCCTCACCTACCCAAATCCAAATGCTATGATAATTATAGTACCTTATATGGACTGGAATTTTATTATGCTAATAGAATATTTCATCATCATCTATCTTTCCCCCCACCTCTTACATTGAAAATGAAAATACTGTCTGAGATGTTTTAATTTATTACATTTAAAGACGACACGTTTTCAATCACTACTACAAATAGGGATTTTAAAAGAACTAAAAAATGCCTTTAATAGTGATAGAAAAGTGATGTTAATCATGGCGAAGATAGGGGGGTACCCTTTAACAGCGCTAAAAAAGCAATGATAAAGGTCCCCCTATATCAGTGCTTTTTTGAGCCCTAATAAAGGCCCCCTTTATCAGCTATATTTAGAGCACTGATAAAGGAGTCCTTTATCAGTGCTATTTTGAGCACTGATAAAGGGGTCCTTTATCATTGCTCAATTAGTGTTGATAAAGGTCAAGTTTCCTGAGCAAACCCAGAACCTACACAGAACCTGTACACCTAAGACAACACCTGCACACACAACACCAAACAACACCTGCACACAAAATAGCTACACAAAACAACACCTACACACAAAAAAAGCATAGAAAAACAAAACAGCGTGCACAAGAGTTTTGCAAACAATTCTATATACATTTAATTGAAATCATGAATACAAAAAAACACACTTCTATATACATTTCAAACAATGTTTTATATGGTTATAGTTACAATTATCCAACAAATAGTTAAAAACATTAATGTTTCATCCTTTTTGCATCCATGATCCCCTCTCAAAAATTGTCGTCTATGGTACTAGTTTTAGAACAAAGCATCTGAACCTAGGAAAAAAATTACACCTATATAAGAGAACAAATATTATGTTAGTAATACAATAATGAAATAAATTGAACATTAATATGAAAGAATACATTAATAAAATATCAATTTTTAATAAAAAAGAAACATTTGGGTAGGTAGGGGCCCATAATACTAGATGATACTTGATACCTGACCTTGATATGGGTAGGTAAGCGGCCATGATAAGCTAATAGAGTAATGAAAAAAGTCCACAAAGTACAACAATTAATTATTTTCAGAGGTTTCTTACTGTATGAACTTTCCCACTTTCTCTTTTTAGCTCTCTTAGAGGAAGGAACTTCAAAAGATAACTTGAGGTGCCAAAGGTGGTGCTAATGGAGGCACAAATGGTATTTCCTTTGGATAAAAAACAACCACATCCATGAGCTCCATTTGACTTGGAAAGCCCTAATCATCAGCCTCTCAGTCACTTTTTGAACCAACTTTGGCCACCGTGTCCCTAGGAAAGTAAACTGGAGAGGTGGGAGGTGACCAAATTTTACCAGACTCTTGAAATATCCAAGATAAAAGGGATAAAGGCTTCTCCCCCCGTGACGATGGTGACCGATGAGCTAGTCCCTCCCCCACCGGGAGGGGGGGAGAGGGACCTCCGTCATCCTCTAAGATAGTGATGGCCTATTTCTCCCCATTCTCCAAATCCAAGATCCTTCCGCTATTCCCACATATATTCCTATGACCTAAGGTTTCCAAGATCTATGAATAGAGACCTAATTTTCCTTTATCAATCGCAGAGTTCAACGATGCCTCAGTGCTCCTAAATCAGACCCTAGTATAGCGCGTTTCCCACAGAGAAGACCATCAGTGGAATTCTTTGATAGGTACGTTTTCAGTTCTTTGGATCTATAAGAGAGGGCGACGATGGGTCTTGTCGACAATAGATTCATTTTGATCTATTTTGTGTTAGAGGAAAACCTAATCAAAGCTTGGTATAGTGCGACTCATAGTTGCAATGAGTACCACTTCTTCCTCCAAAGATGGTCTTATGACTTCCATATGAAGTGGGACTCCCCTTCAGTGGAGATCTGGGTGAGTTTCCCTAATCTCCCCCTTCATTTTCAAAATCCTTCGATCATTAGGATGCTTGGGAACCTCTTAGGAAGGTATTTATCCTCTGATCACCGATCCTCTACCATGTTCCATCCTGTTAATCCCCGTGTGTGCGTTGAAGTGGATGCCTCGAAGAAGCCTCCTGAGTTCGTTTGGATTACCATAGGAGAAGAATACCAGTGTAGACAACATGTCGTGTATGAGTCGTGGGCTGACTTCTGTTCCAGTTTCAAGCATTTGGGACAATCATCGACGACATGTAGATGTGGGTCCGGACACCGGATTTTTGATAAGAATAATATAGTCCTCGGTGAGGTTTTTGTTCATGACAACCCATCAAGGGTCTATTGAAGCATACAAAATGTAGAGGTTAAATAGGATACTCTAGATCAATCTCACTTCCATGGTACCAGGAGTATAGGTTTGTAGGAGGCAGGCGGGGGGGTGTCCAAGCAAGGAGTGGGGAGCCCTATCAGCACTGAGGCGTTTTAGTGTGATGTAGGGGCTTTAAGGGATGGATCTGCCTATGATTATGACCTTAATGTAGGTGTGGAGAGCTCAAACTCTCAGTCTTCCTCTCAAGCTGATGATATCCAACCGAAATAGAAATCTTAATTTAGTTGGGAACACATTGTCTGTAACATCCCAGGTAAATAAAGAATAAAACATTTTAATATTTATTAATATTTATGAATTAAATATTAATTTTACTTTAAAGGGGTTTCTATGTTCGATAGCGTACCCGACACGCAACAAAGAGTTTCTTTGAAATCTTACGTTGCACACTAGTAATAAAATAATATTATTTTAAATGGTAGTTAACACGTAGCCTTTGTATTGGCGTAAATGAATAGAAATAACTAAAATATGATTATATATGTTTGTTAAATGTTTTTATATTTATCCAATGAAGGATAAAGTCTTAAAATGTGAAAATAATTCAATTTTAGGCATATATACTCCAATATTCACCAAAGGACCACTTATCACCTTTTGATGGCGAACCGTAATTAAATATAGTTTTGGTCACTATTATACATTCTATTGGACCAAATAAAATTTTTCTTTATAATCAGGACATCAAAATTTTCCTTGTGTAAATTTTTGGTATTTTTTTCCGATAAAGTTCATTTTTTTAAATTAATGGTGAAAAATGTTATATTTTAATTCAAAACCTCTTTTTAATCTAATTTATTTACATTATTAGAATATATTTTGAATTGGTTTTAAAGTTAAATTAGAATATATTTTTACCATTTAATCCAATAGTGGTCGTTGGAATTAATTTCACTTTGAAAATGGACTTAAACTAGTGTCAATCTTTTGATATATATTGTTTCATAAAAACACGCTATTTGTTCTGACAGTAGGAATTAATTATTAAATTAATTATTGTAACTTTTATATTTTGAATTTTGTAAAATAGACATCATTTTTGAATTCGGAATATCAAATATATCTTAGGGTGAAGTTTTGGTATTTTTCTGAAAAACTTCAATTTTTGATGAATAGTGAAACCACTAAGTGGTACTTAAAAAAACTAATTTTTCGTTTAAATGAAATTTTACCACCTCTATGTTTTGAATATCAAAAATCCGACATAAATTATTGTCATTAAGAAGTAAAATGTGTTTCAATGAGATTAAAATAATTTTTTTGGTGAATAGTAACTTTTAAGTTTTTAATCGCGATTAGAGGCAATTAGTGTAATTTAAGGTAAAAATAATGTTTTAATAATATGAAATGACCTAGACACATGTCCTACCATTATTTAATGTGTCATGGAAGACCAAGAAAATCCATGGGTTAACTTGGGGACCCCATGGATCCACTTTGGTAGGAAAATGACATTAATAACTTTTTATTTAAAGTTAAAATAAAAATGTCACAAACATGTATTGTTTTGATAAAACAATTTTTACATGGGGTTATAAAAGTAATAATTTTGACTATAAATATTCATTTTAAATATAAAAATATTTCCTATATCATGATATTTTTTTATAATTTTTAGACATTAAATAAATTAAATTATTTATGACACCATGATGATGCAGCGATTACCTCATTATTTAACGATTTAAATAAAATGAAAAGATAATGTAAAATCTAAGACCTAAACTTGTCAAAAACCTATTGGATGGGTGGATTTAGAACTATTATCACCTTATACTCGAAATATATAATTTTTGGACCTTTTAAATCCGAAAAGCATTTTATAATAAAGTAACCTTTTATAACTTTCCAAGAGTGCCCCTCCTCTCCTCTTATAAAAGCCCCCCACCTCTACCACCTTACCCACATCTCTCAAGCCTTTGGCTCGGCCAAACCCTGCTCATTTTGTCTCTACACATCCCTCTATTACCCCTAGAAGCCTCACTTTGGGTATAAGTCTTCCCAAGGAATCCTTTGAGCTCAAATAAAAAAGAGTCACCCGTTTTAAAGGTAGTGTTTTCTCTTGTGTTCTTATGTTTTATTTTGCTTATCCAACCCCCTAAACTCTTTTTATTCCTCTATTTTGTAAAAATAACAGTATCTTAAATATACTATGATGTTTTTATGTGAATTATTCAAGCTACACTTACACACACCTACATCTAATGGTTAAATAACATACTGTTTCTGTGGATGACGAATTTCTGCCTCACGAAACGATAATTGTTCAACACTCATATAACACCTTCAAAGGTGGCCATTAATATGTAACTATATTTATATATGATATATAATATATCTATGTTTTACATAAGCTTCTGTATTTTTCATTTATGGCATACCTTTATGGTTTCCATTATGGGTAAACGCGATATCTTCATTTTAGGAAGTGCGGACTACCGCCCCCTCAAAGTGATTTGATTCGTTAATACCATATGTGGTATGTATAAAGGATGGAATTAATGATATTATATATGATATTATACTGGAATTATAATATACCTTTATATCATTATGATTCCATTCCATAAAATACGAAATAGAAATGAAAGTAGCGTTCATGCGTACGTACGGCTTACCGTCTCCATGAACGGTGCATTTCATTTATTACCTCTAAATGTTATGTAATATTATAAATGAATGTATATAATGTATATATATGATATATATGATATCTACATCATGAGTATAACTCTGGATATAATGGATACATGAACAACTTGTAATTATAAAGAGTTTATTTTTGACTCAAGTACCAATGATCGTTAAAACGACCGTTATTAACTTAAATAATTACATAGTGTTCATGACATGGTAATAAGTGATATAAAAGGGATAATGAACTTGAAAAAGGTTCTTAAGCAAGTAGAAATTAACTCAAGTTTATTATTCAGGACATTAAATAACGATCGAGTCAAGTCGGACCCGAGGTATGGGACTTCGTCTCAATCTCCTTTCATTGAGGAATATTTTTGTTTTATACACTACTTTCTTTTATACAGTGTATAAACCCCTTTTAAATTTACATTTATTCAAAAAGAATATTTTTTATACGAATCGTTTTACTAAACGACAAAAGGAATGTTTTTTTGTCGTACATATGCGGCGACAACGACTTCTCCGCCGCCGTGACTGTTATTTGAGTTTTTGGCTTCCTTTACAAGCCACAACTTTTTTTAAATGAAAAAAATACCATGTTTTACTTTTCTTTTATTTTGGTATTGAAAATGGTTTTCATAATTTTTTTATTATATCAATGTGTTGTATTGATATCTTGTGATTGAAATGTGGAAATGTTATGTTTCCTTTATGCATGTTTTATGTGATACGATTATGTTATGGTTCTTGGGCATTGTTATAAAGATGGGTGGTTTCGTGATAAACTAAGGGTGGGTGAGCCCGATATAGCTCTCCAATGCATTGGGTAACGCGAAGGAGTTAAATGTTAAGGTTTCTCCGAATAGATTTAGGGAATATACTGTGATGGGTATTCCAAACGTAACCAAGAGGGTTACTCCCTACGTAAGAATGTTATGAATGCCTCAAGTTACCTTTATGTCTTATGATTTCTATAATTTATTCATTATTTGATGAGGTATGTTAAATTGCTTATGTTTTATGAGTAAAGTATGATTTAATTTATTCTTATGTATACATGTACTCATGTTTCCTTTCCATATTTTTATATCCCTTACTGAGTTTTTTATTCTCATCCCAAGTTTTTGAAATGTTTTTCAAAGGTCAAGGGAAAGTTACATGATATGATGATAGTGTCAAGGAAGTGTCAAGAAATAATCCATGTTTTATTTTAAATATGTTTCCATTGATGGGAAAAATGAATACTATCTTTTTTTGTAACCACTTTGTTTAAATGTGGGATGTAATGCATGTTTTATGATCTAATTATATAAAACTCTAAACCTGAAAAGATCCTCAAGGTGTTTTCTTGAAATATCTCAAGATTAAGTAATGTTTAAGGTTGGGGCCTTATAGTTGGTATCAGAGGTCAGTTTAGATAAATTTAGGAGTTATAATTCTATTAAATGATTATCCAAAAATATTTTTTTATGGTATGATTAAAATGATATAGAATTTGAAGATTACCATGTTGATTCTCCTAAGATATTTCTGTGTTAAGAATGGTTTTTCATAGAGTAAACAGAAAAGATTTTTTGGGAAGGCATATAGAGGGAAATGAACTTTCAAATTAGTATCCTGAGATGGTCAGAATCAGAACTAAACAGTTTGTTGTAGTGATGGCTCAGTTGGCTCAGGCGAAAAATGTTGGTTGTTTTTATTGATGATATTTTGGTGTTTTATAAAAATAAAGAGGAGCATGAAAGTCATTTAAGGGTTATCTTGAAAACCTTAAAAGAAAATAAACTGTATGGAAAATTCATCAAGTGTGAGTTTTGGTTGCAACAAATTTCTTTCCTTGGTCATATTGTTTCTAAAGATGGGATAACTGTTGATCCTAAAAAAAAAGGTTGTTGAAGAATGGCCAAGACCCACAAATGTAACTGAGATTCATAGCTTCCTTGGTTTGGCAGGCTATTATCGAAGGTTTGTTAGAAATTTTTCACGGTTATCTAGTCCAATTACTAAGCTAACTCGGAAGGGTGTTAAGTTTATCTGGACAAAAGAATGTGATGATTGTTTTAAGGAACTGAAAAGAAGATTGGTGAATGCTCCAGTTTTGGCACTACCTTCCAGGAATGGGGAGTTTGTTATCTATATTGATGCTTCATTTAAAGGAATTGGTTGTGTATTAATGCAGAATGATTAGGTAATTTCTTATGCTTCACGACAGTTGAAAACTCATGAAGTAAATTACCCTACACATGATTTTGAATTTAGCTGCTGTTGTTTTCTCTTTAAAAATTTGGAGGCATCATTTGTATGGAGTAAAGTGTGAAATATATACCAATCACAAAAGTTTAAAGTATATATTCACTCAGAAATAATTGAACATGAGACAGAGGAGATGGCTATAATTAATCAAGGATTATGATTGTACAATTCATTACCATCCAGGAAAAGCAAATAAAGTGGATGATGCTTTGAATCGAAAAAGTAATGCTTCCTTAACAATGTTGTGTTTAGAAGGTGATCCTTTGGTTAAGGAATTGATGAACTTTGGCATAGAAGTTGTTGGTGCAGGATGTCCTTATGTTTTGTTTCAGGTATCAGTGAAATCCTCTCTATCAGACAGAATTAAGCAAGCACAGTAGCATGACAACGAGTTGTAGAAATAGGTAGAACTAGTTTAGAAGGGTAAGTTGCATGAATTCAACATTGATAATGATTGTGTTTTGAGATTTGGGAAGAGATTGTGTGTGCCTTGTGATTCACAGTTGAAGAGACGGTTGTTATGTGAAGCTCATAGTTCTCCATTTTCAGTTCATCCAGGAAGTACTAAGATGTATAGAGATCTTCGGGAGTATTACTGGTGGGACAGAATGAAAAGGGATATTGCTGATTTTACTGTGAAGTGTTTGACATGTCAACAGGTTAAAGTAGAGCGGAAGTTACCAAAAGGGATGCTTCATCCTTTACCAGTTCAGAGTGGAAATGGGAGAATATATCCATGGACTTCGTTGTGGGATTGCCGAAGACACCTCGAGGTAATAATGCAATCTGTGTTATTGTTGATCGCTTGATTAAATCTACTCATTTCCTTTCTATATGAGATACTTTTTCCCTAGATCAACTTTCCCGTTTGTATCTTAAAGAGATATTCAGGTTACACGGAGTTCCTCTCTCCATTGTATCTGACCGTGATCCCAGGTCCACTTCTAACTTTTGGAAGGGCCTTCAGAAGTAATTGGGTACTGAATTAAATTTTAGTACAAATTTTCATCCTCAATAAGATGGGCAGTCAGAAAAAAACGATTCAGACTTTGGAGGATATGATATGTTCTTGTTCGATGGATTATCAGGGAAGTTGGGACCAATATCTTTCTTTGGTTGAGTTTTCTTATAATAACAGTTTTCATTCCAGTATACAGATGGCTCCGTTTGAAGCATTATATGGAAAAAGGTGTCGAAATCCATCTTTTTGGGATGAAGTATGTGAAAGGAAGATGATGAGACCAGAATTGGTATAAGAGATGGTAGAAAAAGTTCAGTTTATTTAGAAATACATGAGAACAACTCAGAGCAGACAGAAAAGTTATACGGATAACCGAAGGAAGGATATATCTTTCGAGGTAGGTGATCATGTTTTTCTCAAAGTTTCACCATGGAAATGTGTGATGCGATTCGGTAAGAAAGGAAAGATGAGTCCAAGGTTCATTGGACCATATGAAATTCTAGAGAAAGTTGTATCAGTTGCATATAGAGTTGCATTACCTCCGATTTTATCTCAGGTACACAATGTTTTTCATGTTTTGATATTGAGAAAGTATATGCCAGATCCATCTCATGTTTTGAGCCCAGAGGTAGTTCAGTTGGAAGAGAATCTCTCTTATGAAGAACAAACAGTCAAGATTCTCAACCGAAGAGAGCAAGTGATGCAAAATAAGGTAATTCAAAAGGTAAAGGTTTTGTGAAAAAACCATATGGTTGAAGAGGCAACGTGGGAATCTGAAAATTCCATGAGGGATAAATACCCCCACTTCTTTTGATAAGTGAATAAAATTGTGAGGATGCAATTCCCAAAAGGGGGGAAGGATGTAACATCCCAGGTAAATAAAGAATAAAACATTTTCATATTTATTAATATTTAGGAATTAAATATTAATTTTACTTTAAAGGGGTTGCTATGTTCGATAGCGTACCCGATACGTAACAAAGAGTTTCTTTGAAATCTTACGTTGCACACTAGTAATAAAATAATATTATTTTAAATGGTAGTTAACACGTAGCCGTTGTATTGGCGGGAATGAATAGAAATAACTAAAATATGATTATATATGTTTGTTAAATGTTTTTACATTTATCCAATTAAGGATAAAGGCTTAAAATGCAAAAATAATTCAATTTTAGGCATATATACTCCAATATTCACTAAAGGACCACTTAACGCCTTTTGATGGTGAACTGTCATTAAATATAGTTTTGGTCACTCTTATAAATTCTATTGGACCAAATAAAATTCTTCTTTATAATTAGGACATCAAAATTTACCTTGTGTAAATTTTTGGAATTTTTTCCGATAAAGTTCATTTTTTTAAATGAATGGTGAAAAATGTTGTATTTTAATTCAAGACCTATTTTTAATATAATTTATTTACATGATAAGAATATATTTTGAATTGGTTTTAAAGTTAAATTAGAATATATTTTTACCATTTAATCCAATAGTGGTCATTTGAATTAATTTCACTTTGAAAATGGACTTAAACTAGTGTTAATCTTTTGATATATATTGTTTCATAAAAACACGCTATTTGTTCTGACAACGGGAATTAATTATTAAATTAATTATTGTAACTTATATGTTTTGAATTTTTTAAAATAGACATCATTTTTGAATTGGGAATATCAAATATATCTTAGGGTGAAGTTTTGGTATTTTTCTGAAAAACTTCAATTTTTGATGAATAGTGAAACCACTAAGTGGTACTTAAAAAAACTAATTTTTCATTTAAATGAAATTTTACCACCTCTGTGTTTTGAATATCAAAAATCCAACATACATGGTTTTAATTAATAAGTAAAATGTGGTTCAATGAGATTAAAATAATTTTTTTGGTGAATAGTAACTTTTAAGTTTTTAATCACGATTAGAGGTAATTAGTGTAATTTAAGGTAAAAATAATGTTTCAATAATATGAAATGACCTAGAAACATGTACTACCCTTATTGTATTTGTCATGTACAACCAATAAAATCCATGGGTCAACTTGGGGACCCCATGGATCCACTTTGGTAGGAAAATGACATTAATAACTTTTTATTTAAAGTTAAAATAAAAATGTCACAAACACGTATTGTTTTGCTAAAACAATTTTTACATGGGGTTATACAAGTCATAATTTTGACTATAAATATTAATTGGAAATCTAAAAATATTTCCTAAATCATGATATTTTTTTTATAATTTTTTAGACATTAAATAAATTAAATTATTTTTGACTCCATGATGATGCAGCGATTACCTCATTATTTAACGATTTAAATAAAATGAAAAGATAATGTAAAATCTAAGACCGAAACTTGTCAAAAACCTATTGTATGGGTGAATTTCAAACTCTTATCACCATATCCTCTAAATATATAATTTTGGTACCTTTTAAATCCGAAAAGCATTTTATAATAAAGTAACCTTTTATAACTTTCCAAGAGTGCCCCTCCTCTCCTCTTATAAAAGGCCCCCACCTCTACCACCTTACCCAGACCTCTCAAGACTTTGTCTTGGCCAAACCCTACTAATTTTGTCTCTAAAATCCCTCTATTACCCCTAGAAGCCTCACTTTGGGCAGAAGTCTTCCCAAGGAAGCCTTTGAGCTCAAATCAAAAAGAGTTACCCGTTTTAAAGGTAGTGTTTTCTCTTGTGTTCTTATGTTTTATTTTGATTCTACAACCCCCTAAAATATTTTTATTCCTCTATTTTGTAACAACAATAGTATCATAAATATACTAGGATGTTGTTATGTGAAGTATTAGAGCTACACTTACACACACCTACATCTAATGGTTAAAGAACATACTGTTTCTGTGGATGGCGAATTTCTGCATCATGAAACGATGATTGTTCAACACTCATATAACACCTTCAAAGGTGGCCATTAATATTTCAATATATTTATATATGATATATAATATGTTTATATTTTACATAAGCTTCTGTATTTTTCATTTATGGCATACCTTTATGGTTTCCATTATGGGTAAACGCGATATCTTCATTTTAGGAAGTGCGGACTACCGCCCCCTCAAAGTGATTTGATTCGTTAATACCATATGTGGGACATATAAAGGATGGAATTAATTATATTATATATGATATTATATTGTAATTATAATATACCTTTATATCATTATGATTCCATTCCATAAAATACGAAATAGAAATGAAAGTAGCATTCATGCGTACGTACGGTTTACCGTCTCCATGAACGGTGCATTTCATTTCTTACCTCTAAATGTTATGTAATATTATAAATGCATGTATATACTGGATATATATGATATATATGATATCTAAATCATTATTATAACTCTGGATATAATGGATACATGAACAACTTGTAATTATAAAGAGCTTATTTTTGACTCAAGTACCAATGATCGTTAAAACGACCGTTATTAACTTAAATAATTACATAGTGTTCATGGCATGGTAATAAGTGATATAAAAGGAATAATGAACTTTAAAAAGGTTCTTAAGCAAGTAGAAATTAACTCAAGTTTTTTATTCAGGACATTAAAGAATGATCGAGTCAAGTCGGACCCGAGGTATGGGACTTCGTCTCAATCTCCTTTCATTGAGGCATATTTTTGTTTTATACACTACTTTATTTTATACGGTGTATAAACCCCTTTAAAATTTATGTTTATTCAAAAGGAATATTTTTTATACGAAGCGTTTTACTAAACGACAAATGGAATGTTTTTTTGTCGTACGTATGCGGCGACAACGACTTCTCCGCCACCGTGACCATTATTTGAGTTTTGGATTCCTCTACAAGCCATAACTTTTTTTTAAATGAAAAATAAATACCATGTTTTACTTTTCTTTTATTTTGGTATTGAAAATGGTTTTCATAATGTTTTTATTATATCAATGGGTTGTATTGATATCTTGTGATTGAAATGTGGAAATGTTATGTTTCCTTTATGCATGTTTTATGTGATACGATTATGTTATGGTTCTTGGGAATTGTTATGAAGATGGGTGGTTCCTTGATAAACTAAGGGTGGATGAGCCCGATATAGCTCTCCAATGCATTGGGTAACACGAAGGAGTTAAATGTTAAGGTTTTTCCGAAGAGATTTAGGGAATATACTGTGATGGGTATTCCAAACGTAACCAAGAGGGTTACTCCCTACGTAAGAATGTTATGAATGCCTCAAGTTACCTTTATGTCTTATGATTTCTATGATTTATTCATTATTTGATGAGGTATGTTAAAGTGCTTATGTTTTATGAGTAAAGTATGATTTCATTGATTCTTATGTATACATGTACTCAGGTTTCCTTTCCATATTTTTATATCCCTTACTGAGCTTTTTATGCTCATCCCAAGTTATTGAAATGTTTTTCACAGGTCAAGGGAAAGGTACATGATATGATGATAGTGTCAAGTAAGTGTCAAGAAATAATCCATGTTTTATTTTAAATATGTTTCTGTTGATGGGAAAAATGAATACTATCTTTTTTTTGTAACCACTTTGTTTAAATGTGGGATGTAATGCATGTTTTATGATTTAATTATCTAAAACTCTAAACCTGAAAATATCCTCAAGGTGTTTTCTTGAAATATCTCAATATTAAGTAATGTTTAAGGCTAGGGCCTTATAGTTGGTATCAGAGGTCGGTTTAGATAACTTTAGGAGTTAGAATTCTATTAAATGATTATCCAAAAATATTTTTTTTATGGTATTATTGAAATGATATAGAATTTGAAGATTACCATGTTGATTCTCTTAAGATATTTCTGTGTTAAGAATGTTTTTTCATAGAGGAAACAGAACATATTTTCTGGGAAGGCATACAGAGGGAAATGACCTTTCAAATCAGTATCCTGAGATGGTCAGAATCAGAACTAAACAGTTTGTTGTAGTGATGACTTAGTTGACTCAGGTGAAAAATGTTGGTTGTTTTTATTGATGATATTTTGTTGTTTTCTAAAATTAAATAAGAGCATGAAAGTCATTTAAGGGTTATCTTTCAAACCTTAAAATAAAATAAACTATATGGAAAATTAAGCAAGTGTGAGTTTTGGTTGCAACAAATTTCTTTCCTTGGTCATATTGTTTCTAAAGATGGGATAACTGTTGATCCTGAAAAAACAATGGTTGTTGAATAATGGCCAAGACCCACAAATGTAACTGAGATTCGTAGCTTCCTTGGTTTGGCGGACTATTACCAAAGGTTTATTAGAAATTTTTCACGGTAATCTAGTCCAATGACTAAGCTAACTTGGAAGGGTGTTAAGTTTATCTGGACAAAATAATATGATGATTTTTTTTAGGAACTGAAAAGAAGATTGGTGAATGCTCTAGTTTTGGCACTACCTTCCAGGAATGGGGAGTTTGTTATCTATAGTGATGCTTCATTGAAAGGACTTGGTTTCATCCTAATGCAGAATGATCAGGTAATTGCTTATGCTTCACGATAGTTGAAAAATCATGAGGTAAATTACCCTTCACATGATTTGGAATTAGCTGCGGTTGTTTTCACTTTAAAAATTTGGAGGCATCATTTGTATGGAGTAAAGTGTGAAATATACACCAATCACAAAAGTTTAAAGTATATATTCACTCAGAAAGAATTGAACATGAGACAGAGGAGATGGCTAGAATTAATCAAGGATTATGATTGTACAATTCATTACCATCCAGGAAAAGAAAATAAAGTGGATGATGCTTTGAGTTGAAAAAGTAATGCTTCATTAACAATGTTGCATTTAGAACGTGATCCTTTGGTTAAGGAATTGATGAAATTTGGCATAGAAGTTGTTGGTATAGGATGTCCTTTTGTTTTGTTTCAGGTATCAGTGAAATCTTCTCTATCAGACAGAATTAAGCAAGCATAATAGCAAGACAGCGAGTTGCAGAAAAAGGTAGAGCTGGTTCAGAAGGGTAAGTTTCCTGAATTCAACATTGATAATGATTGTGTTTTGAGATTTGGGAAGAGATTGTGTGTTCCTTGTGATTCACAATTGAAAAGAGAGTTGTTATGTGAAGCTCATATTTCTCTATTTTCAGTTCATCCAGGAAGTACTAAGATATATAGAGATCTTCGGGAGTATTACTGGTGGGACGGAATGAAAAGGGATATTGCTGATTTTACTGTGAAGTGTTTGACATGTCAACAGGTTAAAGCAGAGCGGCAGTTACCGAAAGGGATGCTTCAGCCTTTACAAGTACCAGAGTAGAAATAGGAGAATATATCCATGGACTTCATTGTGGGATTGCCGAAGACACCTCGAGGTAATAATACAATCTGGGTTATTGTTGATCGCTTGACTAAATCTTCTCATTTCCTTGCTATACGAGATAATTTTTCCCTAGATCAACTTTCCCATTTGTATCTTAAAGAGATAGTCAGGTTACATGGAGTTCCTCTCTCCATTGTATCTGACCGTGATCCCAGGTTCACTTCTAACTTTTGGAAGGGCCTTCAAAAGTCGTTGGGTACTGAATTAAATTTTAGTACAGCTTTTCATCCTCAATCAGATGGGAAGTCAGAAAAAAACGATTCAGACTTTGGAGGATATTCTACGTGCTTGTTCGATGGATTATCAGGGAAGTTGGGACCAATATCTTTCTTTGGTTGAGTTTTCTTATAATAACAGTTTTCATTCCAATATACAGATGGCTCCGTTTGAATCATTATATGGGAAAAGGTGTCGAACTCCATCTTTTTGGGATGAAGTAGGTGAAAGGAAGCTGATGAGACTAGAATTTGTAGAAGAGATGGCAGAAAAAGTTCAGTTGATTCAGAAACACATGAGAACAACTCAGAGCAGATAGAAAAGTTATACGGATAACCGGAGGAAGGATCTATCTTTCGAGGTAGGTGATCTTGTTTTTCTCAAAGTTTCACCATGGAAAAGTGTGATGCGATTCGGTAAGAAAGGAAATCTGAGTCCAAGGTTCATTGGACCATATAAAATTCTGGATAAAGTTGGATTAGTTGCATATAGAGTGGCATTACCTCCGATTTTATCTTAGGTACATAATGTTTTTCATGTTTCGATGTTGAGAAAGTATATGCCAGATCCATCTCATGTTTTGAGCCTAGAGGTAGTTCAGTTGGAAGAGAATCTCTCTTATGAAGAACAACCAGTCTAGATTCTCGACCGAAGAGAGAAAGTGATGCGAAATAAGGTAATTCACCAGGTAAAGGTTTTGTGGAAAAACCATATGATTGAAGAGGCAACGTGGGAATATGAAAATGCTATGAGGGATAAATACCCCCACTTATTTTGATAAGTGAATAAAATTGCGAGGACGCAATTCCCAAAAGGGGGGAAGGATGTAACATCCCAGGTAAATAAAGATTAAAACATTTTCATATTTATTAATATTTAATAATTAAATATTAATTTTACTTTAAAGGGGTTTCTATGTTCGATAGCGTACCCGATACGCAACAAAGAGTTTCTTTGAAATCTTACGTTGCACATTAGTAATAAAATAATATTATTTTAAATGGTAGTTAACACGTAGCCGTTGTATTGGCAGGAATGAATAGAAATAACTAAAATATGATTATATATGTTTGTTAAATGTTTTTACATTTATCCAATGAAGGATAAAGGCTTATAATGTGAAAATAATTCAATTTTAGGCATATATACTCCAATATTCACTAAAGGACCACTTATCGCCTTTTGATGGAGAACCGTCATTAAATATAGTTTTGGTCACTCTTATACATTCTATTGGACCAAATAAAATTCTTCTTTATAATCAGGACATCAAAATTTACCTTGTGTAAATTTTTGGTATTTTTTTCGATAAAGTTCGTTTTTTTAAATGAATAGTGAAAACTGTTGTATTTTAATTCAAAACCTCTTTTTAATATAATTGATTTACATGATTAGAATATCTTTTGAATTGGTTTTAAAGTTAAATTAGAATATATTTTTACCATTTAATCCAATAGCGGTCTTTGGAATTAATTTCACTTTGAAAATGGACTTAAACTAGTGTCAATCTTTTGATATATATTATTTCATAAAAACACGCTATTTGTTCTGAAAGTGGGAATTAATTATTAAATTAATTATTTTAACTTATATGTTTTGAATTTTGTAAAATAGACATCATTTTTGAATTCGGAATATCAAATATATCTTAGGGTGAAGTTTTGGTATTTTTCTGAAAAACTTAAGTTTTTGATGAATAGTGAAACCACTAAGTGGTACTTAAAAAAACTAATTTTTCGTTTAAATGAAAATTTACCACCTATGTGTTTTGAATATCAAAAATACGACATACATTGTTGTCATTAAGAAGTAAAAAGTGGTTCAATGAGATTAAAATAATTTTTTTGGTGAATAGTAACTTTTAAGTTTTTAATCGCGATTAGAGGTAATTAGTGTAATTTAAGATAAAAATAATATTTTAATAATATGAAATGACCTAGACACATGTCCTACCCTTATTGGATGTGTCATGGCCGACCAATACAATCAATGGGTCAACTTGGGGAACCCATGGAGCCACTTTGGTAGGAAAATGACATTAATAACTTTTTATTTAAAGTTAAAATAAAAATGTCACAAACATGTATTGTTTTGATAAAACAATTTTTACATGGGGTTATACAAGTCATAATTTTGACTATAAATATTAATTGGAAAGATAAAAATATTTCCTACATCATGATATTTTTTTTATAATTTTTATACATTAAATAAATTAAATTATTTATCACACCATGATGATGCAACGATTACCTCATTATTTAACGATTTAAATAAAATGAAAATATAATGTAAAATCTAAGACCTACACTTTTCAAAAACCTATTTTATGGGTTTATTTAGAACTCTTATCACATTATCCTTGAAATATATAATTTTGGGACCTTTTAAATCTGAAAAGCATTTTATAATAAAGTAACTTTTTATAACTTTCCAAGAGTGACCCTCCTGTCCTCTTATAAAAGGCCCCCACCTCTACCACCTTACCCACACCTATAAAGACTTTGTCTTGGCCAAAACCTGCTCATTTTGTCTCTCCACATCCTTCTATTACCCCTATAAGCCTTACTTTTGGAATAAGTCTTCCCAAGGAAGCCTTTGAGCTCAAATCAAAAAGAGTTACCCGTTTTAAAGGTAGTGTTTTCTCTTGTGTTCTTATGTATTATTTTGATTCTACAACCCCCTAAACTCTTTTTATTACTCTATTTTGTAACAAAAAACATATCTTCAATATACTAGGATTTTTTTATGTGAAGGATTCGAGCTGCACTTACACACACCTACATCTAATGGTTAAAGAACATACTATTTCTGTGGATGGTGAATTTCTGCCTCACGAAACGATGATTGTTCAACACTCATATAACACATTCAAAGGTGGCCATTAATATGTAACTATATTTATATATGATATATAATATGTTTATATTTTAAATAAGCTTCTGTATTTTTCATTTATGGCATACCTTTATGGTTTCCATTATGGGTAAACGCGATATCTTCATTTTAGGAAGTGTGGACTACCGCCCCCTCAAAGTGATTTGATTCGTTAATACCATATGTGGGACATATAAAGGATGTAATTAATGATATTATATATGATATTATACTGGAATTATAATATACCTTTATATCATTATGATTCCATTCCATAAAATACGAAATAGAAATGAAAGTAGCGTTCATGCGTACGTACGACTTACCGTCTCCATGAACGGTGCATTTAATTTCTTACCTCTAAATGTTATGTAATATTATAAATTCATGTATATAATGGATATATATGATATATATGATATCTACATCATGAGTATAACTCTGGATATAATAGATACATGAACAACTTGTAATTATAAAGAGCTTATTTTTGACTCAAGTACCAATGATCGTTAAAACGACCGTTATTAACTTAAATAATTACATAGTGTTCATGAAATGGTAATAAGTGATATAAAAGGAATAATTAACTTGAAAAAGGTTCTTAAGAAAGTAGAAATTAACTCAAGTTTATTATTCAGGACATTAAAGATTGATCGATTCAAGTCAGACCTGAGGTACGAGACTTCGTCTCAATCTCCTTTCATTGAGGCAGATTTTTGTTTTATACATTACTTTCTTTTATATGGTGTATAAACCCCTTTGAAATTTATATTTATTCAAAAAGAATATTTTTTATACGAAGCATTTTACTAAACAACAAATGGAATTTTTTTTTGTCGTACGTATGCGGCGACAACGACTTCTATGCCGCCGTGACCATTATTTGAGTTTCGGCTTCCTCTACAAGCCATAACTTTTTTTTAAATGAAAAATAAATACCATGTTTTAATTTTCTTTTATTTTGGTATTGAAAATGGTTTTCATAATGTTTTTATTATATCAATGTGTTGTATTGATATCTTGTGATTGAAATGTGGAAATGTTATGTTTCTTTTATGCATGTTTTATGTGATACGATTATGTTATGGTTATTGGGAATTGTTATGAAGATGGGTGGTTACGTGATAAAATAATGGCGGGTAAGCCCGATATAGCTCTCCAATGCATTGTGTAATGCGAAGGAGTTAAACTTTAATGTTTCTCCGAAGAGATTTAGGGAATATACTATGATGGGTATTCCAAACATAACCAAGAGGGTTACTCCCTACATAAGAATGTTATGAATGCCTCAAGTTACCTTTATGTCTTATGATTTCTATGATTTATTCATGATTTGATGAGTTATGTTAAAGTGCTTATGTTTTATGAGTAAAGTATGATTTCATTGATTCTTATGTATATATGTACTCATGTTTCCTTTCCATATTTTTATATCCCTTACTGAGATTTTTATGCTCATCCCAAGTTTTTGAAATGTTTTTCACAGGTCAAGGGAAAGGTACATGATATGATGATAGTGTCAAGGAAGTTTCAAGAAAGAATCCATGTTTTATTTTAAATATGTTTCTGTTGATGGGAAAAATGAATACTATCTTTTTTTTGTAACCACTTTGTTTAAATGTGGGATGTAATGCATGTTTTATGATCTAATTATCTAAAACTCTAAACCTGAAAAGATCCTCAAGGTGTTTTATTGAAATATCTGAAGATTAAGTAATGTTTAAGGCTGGGGACTTATATTGTCTCTCCTATTTCTGAGCCTCCATGTGAAGAAGTCACGGTTCCAAAGCCAACTTTGGTTTCTCAGAGATGGAGGTCCACATGGACGCTACAATAATGTAGAAAACTGAGGAGGCTGAACCTCTGGGGAACATATTTCATGAGGTGTCCTTTCTGACTACTGTGGTGCCTCCACATAACAAAGGGAGGCTTGAGGAGGGGAGTGTGGCCGAGCCTCCTAGAATGCAGAAGGTGCATCAATTATCTGCATCAGTGTCTCAACCTGGAAAAGGGAGTCGAGATGAGGGGAGTGTCTTGGGACCCTTGGACCCAAACATTTTCTGTTACAAAACCCCATCCTATCTAAAGGCTATTTGTATAGGGAAGAACAAGAAAATCCCTAGTGACCTCGATAGCTGTTTTGGGCCAAGGCCCCCCATGGAAGGCCCGAGGGTTGAGTTGAGGAACCGTTTTGATAGTATGGATGTTCAAGATGAAGATGTATCTCATGAGGAGGATGATTTAGGTGATGAAAGTTATAGAAAACTCTCAGTGGATAGTTGGGAGCGTTTTGAAGGGAAAGGTCCTAACATCCCTAGAAAGAATAAGGGACTAAAAGGGAAGAGTGACCTTAAGAAATGCATTATCGTCCAGGGGAAAAAAACCAGGGGACGTAAAGACTATTCTTACTTTCCCAAACCAATGGAAACCAGGTTGGACAAGAAAGGTGGCAACAAAGAAAGAAAATACCTACAAGATGGGAAAAGTGGTGATCCAAGCAGAGATCCAAATGTGATGGAAGAAGAGGTAGGGGAGTGCTTGAAGATCATATTCCACTCCAAGGAAGAAATGATTGAAAAGTCCTTTGGCCCAATGCCTCAAATGAGGAGATTGTAAGAATTTATCATTATCTAAGATAGGGGTGTGTAATGGTCTTGGACTTTGACAGAATGAATCACCACACTAATTTCTTGGAGAAGTGATTTGACTTTATTGGGCTGTTGTTCATAGAATATTCCTTTGGGAGCGATCACACTCCCAAATCCCTCTAGGTTTATTTCCACTTGAAACAACTCTCTCTAGACCTCTATGGTCAATGTATTCCTCCTCTAGTTGTCCCAGTATTGGAATGCGATGAGAAACACCACCATAATTAGATCAGATCCCCCACCGACTGGAACTTATTTCACGGGAACCCTATACATTGATACCAAATCCGTTGGCACCCTCGTTGTTGATGGTGTTGGATCTAAGTGCCTCATATTCTTATAAGACATATAGAGATCTGTGGGTCTTCTGGAAGATGTTTTTTTCTTTGGAATCTAACTATTTGATGATTCCAAAGCCCTTGTGTAGGAGAGGAGTGGGGAATTTCATCTGAATGCACTGAGCTATCTCCCAAAGTGGTATGATGCATACCACTCATCAGTTAATCCAAGTAGATAAAATCATCACACCATAGAAATTTATTGAACTAGTAACTTGGAATTTTGTGAGTATTAATTAACTCATATCCACCAATGTGGCCCCCCCATCCAACCCCACCGCAGTTGGAAGGGTATGAATTTACTCATCATACTTGTCTCCTAAAATCATCGCACTATAGATCATCTTAATGTCCCATATACTGATGTCGACCTCACCATACATAAAATTAAATGTGTTCATGTATTGACTCTATAAACTAAACAAGTCTACCATATTTTTTTTTCAATAAGTAAAGGTTTGGTAAGCCTAAATAGATTCATAAAATCCTATCTTTTTCAGCTCAACCACAAACTCTGTGGCAGTACACTGAACCAAGAAGGGACAACCCTGGTTCATCCCAAAGCTTCCACCTCATTGAATAATCCATCCAAATAACCACCCAAACTTCTAATTTGATATATAATTATACATTTTTGATCTATAAATATGGGGTTTAAGCTTGAAATCATGTTAGAACCCTTTAAAATCAATCCACATAGGCTTCAAAATTAAGTGCATGACTTGTTCAAAGTCATGTGATCACATGACCATAATAGGATCACGTGATCAAATGAACCTGGGAGATTTATATGATTACATGGCCCTTGAAGCTTTATACGATCATGTAAATAAGACAATAATACACGAATCATGGTTCAATTGAATTACTTTGATTATGTGATTTGATCATGTGATGAGATCACATGATCAGTTCACATGAAGAATTCATACAAAGGAGATTATGTGACATGATCACATGAAGAGGCTTATGTGAAGTAGAGAAAAAACCTAAGAGTTCTCATGGAGAAATGAAATTTTTAGTCATTAGTGAAATAGATTTCCCATTACTCTCCTATCTATATAAAATTTCACAGAATACCAAGAGTATCTTAGAATACTAAAAGAAAAATTGAAGGCCCAGGGAATTAGTCAGGTATTCACTTCCTTATAACAAACTCCTTTTTTTATTCTTATGGAATTTGTATGTGAGGTGTGTATGAATCTGGGCATTGATGTGATTAAAGTTCTATATGAGGTGCGTAGGCACCTATATTTTGATGGGAATGCATATGTATATATGATGCAGGTTTATTTGAGAAATTATTGAGATTGAAGATCTATGGACAATGATTTTACTGTGAAAACATCAAGATTACCTCTGTGATTGAGTAGACACAATGTTGTTTCTCTTCCTACAAAGGCATGTCACATGGACAAAAATATTCTAAAATAAACTAACCCTACAAGGAATAATGAAAATCAAATCAACGTTTCATTATTTAATTTTTCGTTAAAATAGACATATTATATCATAACACTACCTATACATCTTTCCAAATGGTTTCTTTGGTCCAAATATAATCTAATAACAGAACTAATGATTCTTTGTGCACTTTACTACTATTGGTTAACTACCTCTTAGCATAACATCTGATCAGAACTTCCAATCCGGCATCCCCATGATGCTATCATCCGACACCATCTCTATGATATCATCATTCAGTGTTCAATTTTCCTTCTCTTCCTGCACTAATTTACCTAGTAAATGGGTGTAGGAAGAGAAGGAAAAGTGAATTAAAAATGATGATATCATAGATATGGTGTCGGATGAGAGCATCATGGGGATGTCAGATCGGAAGTTCAGATCAGATGCTATGCTAAGCGTTATTTAACCAACAGTAGTGAAGAATCCTTAGTTTTGTTATTAAATTTGTGAGTGGTGCACAACCAATATTCTTCCAACACACTGCATCAGTAGAAATATCTATATAAATGACCAAAATACAGAATATAAATGATCTATTCTATAATAGTTTAGGTCTAGTTCTTTTGAAAACATGGAAACATAAATAACTAGTTCATAAGAGTCTCTCATTAAGTTATGCTTTACTAGAAAGACAATTCATTTCTAAAAACATTCTTCATAACATAAGGATATAAAACATAATAAAGGGTGATCATATATGCTCAATAAGTGTAAACAAGGGAGATATCAATGATCATATAAGGATAACATAAGTAGTAGGAATTTACCTTCATCTTATTTGTGTACAATCTTCCAACAGGTATGCTTCCCATTCGTTTCTAAACACATCTATATCATCTTGTGAATATGAGTTTTTGCGACAGTCATGGTAGTACTAAAAAAATATAAATACACAAAGGATTAATAAATATTTTAAAATAACTCGTAATTATTTTTGAAAATACCTCTTCAAGGATGCTAGTTTTTTGATGAAATACGACCTCTTTCATAAATTTACAAACACAATAACGACAATACTTTCCGTTTGTTTATTTTGGACACTGTAGAAACATCGAGAAAAATAAGTAATTTGTTTTGATATGTGTTTGGATAGTGAAATGTTATTATATATACCAGTATACTTTTCCAGTTGTAGATCTTGTAGGCATTCTTTTCCTTAGGCCCTGGATTCATTCCATGAAGTAGACGATATTGATACACTGCCATATCATAATAAAATCCTCATTAAAATATAATATACATTATATAACTATATGTTTAGTTATAAAATTTTGGATATAGTGTATTACAAATTAACAAAATCCATCATGTGTGGCCAGTATGTTGCATATCCATGCATTGAATCCAGAAAATAAATCTTTGGAGTATCCAAATTGACTTCAATCAGTATCCAATGCTTCCTAAAAACAAAAAAAGAAATAAGTAATGAATGAAATGAAAATATAGTTGATATGATTAAATTGTAGAGTTTTACCCCTACATTGTTGGTATTACAAAGAGTCTGTCATCCATAATTTTGTTTTCAAACGATTTGAGCAGGGATGAAATTATTGCATCCTCTTTATCAGAATCTATTTCTTCTTTTAAAGAGTTGATGTGAGGACTAACGAGTCCAAAATTTTGTTCATGGATAAATCCCTTAAATTATTTTTCATATATATGCCTGCGAAAAATATGAAATGTATTTAGTCATAATTATCATAGTATATTATATTTTGTAAAATCAAATCATGAAAACATTACTCATGTATACATTTACAAATGAGTCACTTAGATATTCATACTTGAGGATTTCATTTACATTTTCAACACTAATGAAACCTGATTTTTCCTCTTCATACATATTTTTTTTCAAAATCAACTATGTGAGTATTTCTATCTATCAACTTTGTATCCACATGATCCTGCAATGATATTAACTATAGATATAGAACGAGTGGGGTGGATGTGCTCTCAGTAGACCATTTCAATTGGTTGGTTGATCCTTGAGATAGTTTTGAGATGATATTTCATTTCACCCCATTCTATTTTTTGTTCTGTAATAAAACTAATCAGTTCAAACCTTTTTTCATTAAATGTTAAAGGTTCAACTTGAAAAATAAATTGGAAATGGATACCTCCTTGTCGAAATGTTTTTTTAAAAGAATTGATAGCCATGAAATGAATGTTCTAACAGCTTGTTCGATTATATGAATGTCATCATTGTCATTTGGAACAGGTAGCTCGGTACTTGGATCATTAGCTACATTAATCGACACTCTGACATGATCTGTTGGAAGTTGTCTATTGTGTATCATGTCATTTTTCATATTGAACACCATAGCCCTCACTACAAGGAGATAGGTGGGAGTTGATAGATATAAATCACAATCATTTTCACCCTATAGAATATTAGTACAGGAAATGTATCAGTGTTTATGTGATTCAAATTTCATAGAAACAATTATTATAACATTGATTACCTCAGCTAAGTCAGGTTTTTGAGGGGAATGGCTTGCCTCAAAGCTGGGGGGGAGTGGGTGGGGTGGGATATTCACGCATGGGTTGTTATTGAGTTGTTTCTTCTCTTTACCTCCCCCCATCAAACTTTATATCATCTCTCTTTGGTATTATAATTCTTCTTGAAACATAGATATTTTATCTCTCATCTTTTTCATTTCCTCAGCTTGATCCTCCGCTTGTTTTTCTTTCTGAAAATATGTTTGGGGTGTCACCCGAAAACCCACAGCTCTGATGCAGATATACTATTCTAGCCGCTTCAAGGCTATTGAAAGTATGTCTACATCTGGTGTGGGTGTTGTTGATTCCTGTGACTATGTCAAATAGAAAATATAGGAAAATAAGTAGTCATTGTTATGTAATATCGATTTAAAGAAAATAAAATTTATATTATGTCATACTTACACATGTTTCCACACTTTTTGTGTGTTTTCATCTATCAGTATCCCCTCTTTATTTACACGAGTCTCCTTCCATAGCACATGGATTGGGATGGAAGTGGCTTTTGATTTCGATTCATCAATCTACATATAAACAGAGGAACATGGTTATGGTGTTGTTTTATGTCACATAAAAGTATTACAGTAGATTTAAAATATGTACCAATTTTTTCTCAAGTGAAGCATACCCCATCCTTGATTTACGGTAGAGGTATGCTGGTTTTGTTGCTTGTTCTTTATTTTCAGCCCTCAGTTGCTATTTCATAAATAAAAAACTGTCAATCAAAGTGATTAATACAAGAAACATCAAGCAAAGTATTACCAGACACAATGTACTTGAAAAGTATTCTCCCCATGATGGTTGCTAAATGCATCCCACACTTCTTGGGATATCAAGTGTGCATAAAGAGGAGGTGGGTTTGGCTTGATTTTCCCTTCAACATCTTTAAGATGATATTTCATTAAAATTGTGAATAAGCCTATATGAATCCTTCCTATAACTCTTAATACACATTCCTTGTGCGAGCTACTATAAATTCACTCTGCAATGGATGATGTAGAGTAAGTCAATGTTTTAGTATTTTATTTTATTTTAATAAATTAAAGAAATTATATCATAATGTTACCATAATCTCTTCCCAGATTAGTGTTTTAAGCCTGGTGACAACATGGTTCCAAGACTATACATCAATCAGCACGTGTTGTCGAGTGAATATTCCAATGTAGATACTAAATATGGCTTTGTTGGGGTTAACATGTTGGCCTTGCTTATTCCATCTCACCTCATATTTGATTCCTTTTTCTTTTGCCTTAAGGATTTTGGCTAAAAATGTCAAACTACAACGCTATTATTTTTTTGCGCTGTTAGGGTTTCATTTACTACCATTTACTCAGAAGAATCATCATTATGTTCCTCTTGTGCTCTATCACCGAAACTGGGACCAACAGTAACTGGTTGAGAAACATGTTGTACCTCAGTATTGGGACTAACAACAACAGGTTGAGAAACCTGTTGTTTCTCTATATTGGGACCAACAACAGCAGGTTGAGAGACCAGCTGTGCCTCAGGATTGGGTGCATCAGCAGGTGTAGAAGTCATTATCTGCAGAAGTGGTTTAACATTTAATTTAGATTACATAAAAGTAGCAGTGAACATATAATAACATAACATAACATAACATAATGTATATTACAATAAACAAATCACATGATTATTGAACTCTTTTTTAAAGGATGAAGAGATTTGACCCCTCTATTGACTATGTAAATCCCTTCATTGTAGTCTCATCTGACATACAAAATGTCGTATACATTGGGACCACTGCGAAATTATTGTGAAGTCCCAATGAAAGGGTCATCCTCCATTGAACTTTCATCTAACCCCTCAGTTGTTTTGGTCGATAACAGAACAATTGACCAGTTTCAGTTTGTGGGATCTAGAACACAAAATACTTTCACTGCCTGTGATGCCATTATAAATGGTTTTTCTTTCTCCCCTTCCTTACTAAAATCAACTTTCACGAATCCTAATTCATCTATTTTAACATCACTCCTGTTATCAACCCACTTTCATTGAAAAATCATCACATGGAATTTCGTATAATCCAACTCCTATATTTGTTTGATTATTCCAAAGTATGACATATTTGCATAAATTGGATTTCAATCCTTAGCACTAGAAACATGCATCGCTTCAGCCACAATTATAACCCCACTATTCTGTATGGTACTATATTTATCATGTTCATTAGTATAGAATGTATAACTATTAACTACATAAGCATTGTAAGATAATACATACACACTTGATCCTTTGGATAGCCATAAAAGTCGTTCTAAAATAGATTCCAGATTTTCATCTAACTTCTTAAAAATATGGTTCTGAAACCATCCTGTAAACTATCGATTATGTGTATCTGATATCCATTTTTCAGCCCTAAATGGATTCAAATGCCTAAGAATTTCTTTTTGGGTTTGAACATATGGGTCAATGTCAAAACTGTTATGAAAAACATAAAGGTGGGCCTGCTCCTGATCTGTAATATTGATTGTGACAACCTCTCTTCCAGAAATTCCTTCACCCTCAAGCCACCCAATGTGATGAGATTTAGGTAGGCCAATGATTTCCACACCAGACAAGTATTCAATACAGAATTCAATAGCTTCCTCAACAATATATTGCTCCGCAATACAACCCTCTGACCGACTTCAATTTTTGACATACCCTTTCAAAATCATCATATACCATTCAATGAGGTACATCCATCTATAATGTACAGGACCACATAGTCGAATCTCTATCCCCAAATGAACCATCAAATGAACCATCATATCAAAGAATTTCGGTGAGAAGAAAATTTCCAATTCACATAATATAACGGAAATTTCTCTTTCCATAGTTGGAAATTTCTCCAGGTATATAACTTTGCAGCATATAGCTTTGAAAAAGAAATAGAGTTTTGTTAATTTATAGAGGAAATTATTGGGAAAAATTAAATTTAAAGATATAGGAATTAGATCTTTCATCAAAACATGGCAATCATGTGATTTCAGACCCTTTAACTTTAAATCGATCATTGACATGATGTTCTTGATATTTTATGAATACCCCTTTGGAACCTTTACATTATTCAAGAAGTTTCAAAATTGATATCTCTCCTTATTGAAAAGAGTATAAGCAGCAGGAGGAAGAAATGTTCATTTTTCACCCTTCACTGGTGCTAACTCTTCTCGTATTCCCATATCAACCATGTCCAATATACCCTTAATTATATCCTTTGTTTTGCTGGGAGCATTTAGCAATATGTCGATGACACTATCACATACATTTTTTTTAACATGAAAAACATCAAGAAAATGTCTGACATACAGACAATTCCAGTATGGTAATTAAAAAAATGATCTCTTTTTCCAACCGATTTTCATAAGATTTTTCGAAAATAGTTTACCAAAAGTAGTGTCCACATCTTTTACTTTCGCAAACAATTTATCACCTATTAGTGGAGATAGTGCTATACGTTCTTTTGAACTTCCATTGAATGATGTCGTCTAAGATTGGTACTTATGTCATTGAGGTAGAAATCTGTGATGTCCGAGAAACATGGTTTTCGATGAATGTTTCAACCTAATTGATTGTGTACCTTATTCACAAATGGGACACCCTTGAGTTACTTTAATGCTATATCCTGAAAAATTTCCATAAACAGGAAGGTCATTTATCATCCCAGACAACATAGCTCTTAAAGTGAAATCTTCATTTTTGTAAGCATCATACAACGTAACACCTGAATCCCACAATAATTTCAAATCCTTGATCACAATGGAGCCAAATAAACATCAATATCATTACCCGATTGTTTTGGTCCTGATATAAGCATAGATAACATGATTTATTTTTGTTTCATGTATAACCACAATGGTAAGTTATAATTTACCAACATAACCAGCCATGTACTGTGACTGCTGCTTTGAAAACCAAAAGGATTCACTCCATATGTAGATAATGCAAGATGAAGGTTTCTCGGATCATTTCCAAATTCAGGATACTCATGATCAATTCTCTTCCACTGAGGATAGTCTTCCAGGTGACGTAGTTTCCCATATTTAATTCTTGTATATTCATGTCATGTAAATTGTCTTGTAGTCTCCTCAATTCCATATAGGAGCCTAAACCTTGGAATGATTGGAAAGTACCATACAACTTTCATAGAACTGGATTCATCTTTCTTGTATCAAGAAGCACCACATTTTGGGCATTCTTTAAGTGATTGGTGGTCCTTGAGAAACAATATACAATCATTTAGGAAGGCATGCATTCTTTCAAAGATCACACCCATCGAGCATAGCATTCGTTTGGCATCGTATGTTCAGCTCGAGTTCTCATTATCTTCTAAGAGCATGTCATTCAGGAGAGCAAGTAATTCTGTAAAACTGGAGTCACTCCACCCGTTGCTTGTTTTCAAATTATACAGCTTCAGTATGGCTGACAATGCTGTATATTTAGTGCAACTAGAATATAATGGTGTCTTTGCACAACTCTTTAACTTCTAAAACAATTTTGGGAAATCATGAAGTTCATCTTCAACTGTCCTTTTTAATTTCCTCAATACGATCTTCATCATCATTCACATCTATAATCACATCCTCCATACGATCGTCTTCATTGTTCATGCTTGTAATCATATCAGATGATCCATAAAATGCAGTGCTATCCCAGCCACTACCTTCATTCTTTTTCCCCATGTTTATTCCAACATGTATAACTTTGATCTATTCCGTGACAGATCAGGTGTTCTTCCAACTCATCTGGACTAATTTTTCTTGAATAACAACAGTGTAAACACAGAAAAAGGATTTGAGAAGGGTCATATGCATGATCTTTTTCAAACATGATAAACTCTTTCATGCCATCTTTATACTCTTTTTTCAATGGATTGACATTCATCCATTATTTATTTATATTCATTCTATTTGATATAGTAATATTAATATTTAACAAAATAATTACACAAAATATGTTCAACTAGGGTCATTATCCAACTATAATTAATGAAAATAGCTATGATAAACAATACCCTTACCTCTCTATGCATTACTCAGGACCAAAGTAGATCACACCCATCTTCCCAACCACCCGATCAATGGAACTATCTATGAGAATTCCTTCCACTAGAATGTTTTAGTATCCCACATGTGATTTATATGCATTGTTGTAAACTGATTTTTTAGTGTTTCTCTAGAAACATAATGTCTCTAGTCAAGAACTATGGTACTAAACTAATAGACAGTATGATTTTCAATAGAGCGCTTGTGGGTGTACGGATTCATTACATGTGTTGTTATGGTTATTTGACTAGGGTGTCCATAAAGTGTCTCATAGAGTCCTTTAGTGAAATGATTTTCTAAGATTCAGTGGAATTTCACTAGTAAAAAAGTGGTGGTGCCATTGGAATGGGTAAAGTTTGGATTGATATTCAATGGTGGAAGAACTAGAACATGAAAAAAATGGCATACCAATCATTCCAACAACCAAAACACCATGCAAACACACAATCATGCTCAAAATCACAACACCATACAAACCAAACAATCACAATTTCAGATTTTACAAAGTATCCCTTATTCAATTCCGTTTGTTAATTCAAGGGTTATCACAGAAGTTTTATCATCCTAGGTAATTCATTCATTAGTCAATATACGTAAATTACCAATTTTTATATTCAAATGTTCAACAGGAACCAACCAACATGCAATTCATTTAGTGCACAAACAAGGACCACCAACAACCACAATTTTCAGTGGGGCATTTATCCCGTACATTTCACAACATAAACATCAATATCAAATATTAATAACATGAAAAAAAGAGGAAACCAATGATTAAAAGGAGAAAACTCACCGCGAAGGTGTCGATTAGCATGCAATAGAGGTGTGTTCGCGGTAGAGGAGAGGCACGTGACAAAGGATATTTCCAACTGAAAAGAAACCATAAAATGATAACCCACATGTTAAATAATTTTATTGGTCAATAGTAGGATTTTATTTTCCATCTATGATATATGCTTCCTATTTTTTTTCATATCTACTATTTTCCTAGATGTTCAACTTATGAATGGGACATGTCTTCTTTTCAGGAGAAATATAATTTTTAATTTACTCTTATTTAGGGGTAAAATATTCCACATTAATTGTATTTTATTCCTAGGGGATCATTTCTATCTCGTAGGGATCATGAAAACCTCTTAGGTTAGTGGAAAGTCAGGTCAATAGTTGGTTATGATACCAGTCTGGGCCATATCATTACATTTCCAATTGTAATTGACCCATGTCCATTTAAATATTGGATTTGGGGGGGGGGGGTCAGACAATAATATATAGAAGGAATAAGAGAGGTAAAAATTATCCTAGGCTCTCCAATACAAGTGATGAAAGATGAAACATACATCGGGTGAGTGAGAACCACCCAAGAGGAGAGGAGGGAGAGGTTGGTGTAGCATGAAGGGATTATAAACTTATGTTTTTTTAATTACTAAGGCTATGATTTTCTCTCATAGATCATGACTGATTATTGATGATTGATCACTAGTGTGAATATTTTTTACATGGATACACATAGCCTAATTTATCTAAGGGTGAATATACTCCACCAAATCAATATTCTTTCTACCTCCCAAAAAAATTGATCACCTTGTTAAAAATCATAATGCATTAGATTAAACTATTTCAATTATTTAACATGAATTGGGTGGGAATATCTATGATGACCACTTTGAAAGGTTTTTATTGGAAGAGAAAATGAACATGATGTTCACAAGGTAAAAAAAATTATAGAGGTATAGGTTGAGGCCCATGAACTTTTATCTCTAGGGAAATTAGAAAAAGGGAGTTGAGACCAACTCCCTACTAGCCAACACATGAACTACTTTGACAACTGAGGAAATCCATCCATATACTTTCCCTTCAATAATTTTTGATGGATTCACTCTTGAGATGAATCGTTTTACACTAGAATAATATCTATTACCTTATACTTTTATAGAACAAACAATACATTGGAAAAGTAAATGGGGTGAGTCAATGTTTGATCTCTAGTTGCATCACCTAATAAAAATACCACACCATAGAATCCTTTTAAGGAATAATGTTATAAGTATGGAAAAGAATATTCTTAAAATAAATTCCAAACTATCATATATTGGATCTCCCCTATTAGATAGAAAACAACACATTTCATTGTTTCTCCTTAAATTCCAAATAAATGAAATTATCCAATGATTGATTAAAAAATATCTCCCATGATATCTCTAGATCCTCATAATCAACTAGAAACAAGATCCATTCCTAATGAATAGCTACCAGAAACAAGATAATAAACAATGGAATCAAATGTTCCTTTATATAAAGAATCAAGATAAAATAAATCTAAAAATCCTCTAACCATATCTCTATCTTCTAATTAGGGATATTTACCTCATAATTAAATAATAACTAATACTGGAACTCACAAAATGAATTCCTCTTAGATTTATCCTACTTAGGGATCACCCTTATACAGTCAATTGAAGCATCCTGAATCACCCCACCCAACTCTACCACAAGAATAATCCTCTTACCATAAAAATACATATCACAATGCATGAAACAATACATAAAACATTGGTAATGGTTTGAAACCACCAAACTCAAAGTGGAGAAGGATGATTCAACAACCAGAGGAGGAGGATGATGCAATAGCGACATTGGACAAGGAGAAGTAGGGTCGTGGTGGAGGAGGAGAAGGCATCAGTGGAGGAGGAGGAGGAGAATGGTCATGGTAGAGGAGGGATTACAGTGGCGAAGGAGGAGAAGGCAACGATGATGACAGAGGATGAGGACGGTCACAATGGAGGAGGAGGAAAAGGCAGCGGCGGCGGCGGAGGAGGAGGAGGAGGAGGAGGAGGAGGAGTCACGATGTAGGGTTCAGCTTCCGCGAAGGCTTGAATGCGTGCGATGGAAGAGGGTCCTATTAGGGTTATTTTATAAAAAATACTGGAATATTTATTAGCTCTAGTTAAAAGCACTGATAAATGTATGTTTTATCAGTGCTAAAATAAAACCGCTGATAAAATATACCTTTATCAGTGCTTTTTGAGTGCTGATAAAGATGTTCCTTTATCAACACTAAAATGTTAGCGCTGATAAATAGGTATTTTATCAGTGCTTTTTTTTATCATTGATAAAGTCATATCTTTATTAGTGCTAAAAAATCACTGATAAAACAAATATTTATCAGCGCTAAAATTATAGCACTAATAAATACTTATTTCAGCAATCCTTTTTAATTATATATATATATATATTAAAAAGTATTATGTATTTATAAATAAAATAAATAAAATAAATATATTAAATATAAAAAATATAATAAATACAACAAATTAATCTAATAAATTTAATAAATCTCTAATGAACATTATTTTTTATATATATACAATAATTTTATATAAATTAATAATAAAAACTTTTATCAGCACTAATAATTGTGCTGATAAATGTACACTTTATTAGTGCTAAAAAAAGAGATAATAAAGAGTATACCTATATCATCACTTTTTTTAGCACTGATAAAGTCTACATTTATCATCACTTTTAGCTAGCGTTGATAAAGGCCCACCCCTTTATCGGCACTTTCTGCTTAGTGCTGATAAAGGGTAGCGCTTCCCTTGCCCTGTTTTGTGGTAGTGAATATCTATTAATATCATCAAGAATAGTCACAAAATATTTTTAATAGTTGAACCAGATCATAATATATTTATTTTACCTTATTAAATGTTCTATAATCCTTACAAAATCATAATATAAAATAATAATACAAAACTAGTTCATTATGCACAAAACCGCCAAGTTAATCCAAGCATTTATCAATAAATTTTAACTAATGAGTCATCCTCAAGGTATATAACCCAAAATAAATATAATATCATTTATAATGTCACTAATAATATAAATTAACAATTCTGTATGTTTAAACACATTTCAAATGAACTTCCATTCATGAATACAAGTAAACCAATCATGAAAACCAAGGAAGAAAATGCTTCCAAAACAATAAAATTGAACCTCTTAAACCCATAAAAAAAGGCATGAATGAACCTAATAAGGTTATAATAAATCAATTAAATGTTGATGATATTATTTAATTATTAATTAATGAAGCTAAATTTGATTATTTAGGTCATTAAGATCAATCGATAACACCTTTTGGCATCAGGTAAGGGGTTCCTTATCTCACTTTTAATTCCACGATAATTTCATTGTTCACCACTTATTTCTTGTATGTGGTGTACTGTGTACCTCTATATGATATATATTGTCATGATTCTATTTATATTCATGGTATTATGTGATTAATTTGGTGGTTATTAATTTTTGGTCATATGACTCAATTGATTACAATGTGGTAAGGGACTTTGTCCCAATTTCCATTTCATTGAGACTTACTTGGTATTGTGCACCCAATCTTTCTTATGTGGTGTATACACTGATCATTTGAGATCATTTTTAATTTTAAATTGTAAATATATTAGATATCCATATTATGGTTTCATGGATATTATTATTTTCTTAAGTTATATACCCTTTTACATACTATGCTTATTTGGAATGTTATTTTAATTATGAAAATATTGATGAATCCATGTCCTCTAATCTATACGGATATCGAGAAGGCATATTTTACTTGTATTAAATCTATGTATAAAGAATTATTTTGACTTTAAGTAATGGGTGGGGCCTGCTACAACCCCTTGACGCATCTACAGGTCTCATGAGACAAATCAGTTAGGGACAAACCCTTCGAGTTTGTTTCCAAAAATCAAATGGGTTTTTACCCATAGACTTAAACCGTTTTGATGGTATAGTGGTATCATGTGCCTGATACATGAATACAATTAATAATCATTCTCTTTATTCATTTTATGTTATTACTATATATGATGTTTTCACTATGACAAAATCTATGGATGCAGTTTCATTCTCCGTTTATTAATGGCGTGTGTTTTTCATTTATTCTTCATTCCATATTAGTCATTTCTAATTGATTATGATTCAATTATTACAGATTCATGCTTCTGCTATTTTTAACCCTTATTGAGCATTTGATCTTACCCCTTTCATTTTTTTACCTTCAATAGGTTATGAAGAGGGGACTATTTATTGAGTTCTTATGGATGAAGTTTATTAGTTTTTGTTATGTATTATATTTTGTTACCTTCCCAAAGTAATGTGAGTTTCATGTATGTATCTAGTTTCTTCAAGACTACTAAACTGAACATTCCTTCAGGATTTCATTACTTTTAATCATTCCAATGTAATAAGTAATGCACCAGCTCCGGGATTCTGGGGTCGGGGTGTTACACATTACATACTCTTTTATTCACACAAAGGTGATGGGAAAAGGTTTACATAAAAGAAACCATGGGCACACAAACCCTTACATAATAAGAAGATAGATAGAATACATGAAAAAAAATTAAATTTAATAAAAAATTAAATAAACCAATCACATACAATGGTTGGTTCTATGATCATGATAATCCATATGCATGCACATAGTTTCACATTTAATAAAATTACTATTTAATTCTAATTGTTCTTATCTAAGATAAATTTCAATCAAATAAATTAATTATCTTATTTAATTAATCAATTATTTTTTCTTAATTCTCATTCGAATTTCCTTGAGATTCTCATCCATCAAAATTTTTAAAAAATTAAATAAATTTATTTAAAATTAACTGTGCATATAAATGTACCTTGGAGGAAATATGGTGAGTACCCATTCGAACTACCCAACATGTATTATACTCGTATACTGTTTACTCTTGAAACTTGTGATATAAATGAATTATCACATACTTTCATGATGTGTACTATCAACTTAATGATTACACATATTACATTATTTTTCTATCATGTGTTATGCTTCAATACATGTAGAGTAATAACTGTAATTTGGATCATACATGATATATAAATCTAAAAATTATATAGAAATTAATTAAATATTTTTATATATTAAAACCCATCACATTGAATGTCCTATAAACTTAATGACCATGCACAAGCACATGTTGATAAGGTTTACATAGTAGAATAAACTTATTTTAATTATGTGTAATTTGGTATAAGAACATGACATGTAAAATCCAACAACACGGTGTGTACTATTCTCACCATCTATTAGAGGCACATGCCTAGGGACTTGGAATATTATAATTACATGGAAAATATTGGAGTACACATCATGTACATGGGATACATGGTGTGTGGTCTATGAGATACATGGTCACTAGTCAGGTGGGCCATGTAAGTAGATACATGACTCGTCTGTGACTAAAGGACTAAATTCCATGTACTTCAGTTACATGATGTGTACTCTGGCTTACCGTGTGCCAGGATGGATCGATGAACACGTGTTGTATAATTAAATTCAATACTTTTAATAAATACACATACCTTTAATTAATTCTGAATTAATTCTTGGTACATTAAACACTAGTACATTCCATGCACCTCTAGGTTACATGGTGTGTACTCTTGAGTTATCCGGCTAGATTCCCCAACACCTCTTGATAAGATATTTGAATTTATTTTATTTATAAAATTAACCAATTTTATTATATTTATAAGAAATAAAGAGAAAGAAAAAGATCTCAAAATTTGGATTAAAGAAAAATTATATTAGAATTGAAAACCAATCAATTATGTGTAAATCAATCAATGATATTCAAATAATTATAAATAATTATAGGACTTCTGTGATACCACTTGTAGGTTTTGGGTGCATCAGAAGCATGTGATGGGTCATTCTCAACATTTATTTTTTTCATGATTGATGATCAATACAATATTTTCACAAAAATAAATGTCATGGTCAATAGAGTTGAATCAAATAATACAATCAATGGATAAAATACTGTAACCAAGATGCATGACCATCACATATTATTTATAATTAATTTAAGTAATTAAAGAATTACTCTATGAGAAATTATTTCTTCATTGATTGATCCGAAAATGGATCTACATTGTACCATCATAACATTGTAGGGATCAAGGGGATATTCTCTTTAGAATTGATCCACATGTATTCAAAAAATCTCCAAACATCACCTTAGGAATCTCCAGGTTCTTGCATAGTAGATCCTATCGCTTATGTCATTCGCCTTTGATCACCCTGAGAATCACTTCCAAAGGATTATATTTGATTTCTCTTGACTTGAGAGTGGAAGGTGGAGGAAGATCACTCTCCGATCTTGGGATAGTTCTTGGATAAGGGAGATCTCTGGGGCTTTGATAGGATTCTCTAGATTCACTACGCACAACAAAACAAAATGAATTTCCTCTCTTGAAAAATAATATAATTGAGTTTATATAATGCTAGGGTTAGAAATAAATAATTTAACAAGTTCCCTTTAGTATTTATTTAATCCCTACGGAACCCAATTTCTATAATAATAATAATAATAATATTATTTCTCGATATGCCCTAAACTCACAAATTAAAATTAAATATTATTTATTCAAATAATATTCAATATGTATTATTTCTCACTGGAACATTAAACTCGGTCCGTTATTCCTCCACAATATTTATCAGGTTTTTAATAATGATTATTTATTTTATAAATAATTATCACTACATTATTCACCAATAAATAAATAAATATTATATTAACTGAATAGAAAATAAATATTTATTAAATATTCTGCTCCCATTATATTCTCTCGAATAACAGGTGATGGAATATATGTGATCAATAAAACATGAAAAATTATGAAACCAAATATGAGAATAATATTTATTTAACTTTTTAAATAATAAATAAATAATAAATTATTTAATCGAGATTCCAGATACACTTAGTGCGTAACCCTCTAAGCCTCTTTCTCAATGGTCTTTGGTGAAGCAGCCTAAAGTCTAAGGCTAGCATATAAAAATAAACCAAGGAACCCATAGAGAAATAAGTCAATTCTATAATGATATAATACCTCATACAGATGCTCACTGTGTAATACAATCCCTTTATCATGACATCTCTAATCAAGTAGCTTGTATGCTAGTGCCATCAACCAATGTGCTAGATGTATTTTTCTTTGAATTTTCAAAAATATCACTTGCATATAGAACACCATAACCAATGATTTATTTTGGATATATCATTTCCATCAAAGGGTCTGAGATATCAACTTCTGTTAAATAACAAAAGGGGAAAATAATTTCCCGCATTATTCATTAACGCAATATTACTCATGATGTACCCAACGTATCCTACCTTTACACGAACATATGTCATCACAAATTTTGTCAAAAAATCAATTTATGAAACTTATAATACTCATTAATAATAATCATAAAGTCTAAGGATCAATACACATGTCCACAGATATAAACATCCAATGACACATTTAAATGTGGATTTCTTATAGGCGGGTCTCATTTTCATAATATCCTACTATAGATATTACCAAGGGCGTACACCATGATAAGGTGACTCAAATTACTATTATTATTCACCCATTATAGTCTATATAAATTATTTCCCTCAAATGGTATCATCCATTTATAGAAAATATATTTAAGAATACTGTCGTGACACTTTTGGGTTCTCATAATAGCAGGGAACTAATATAACCTTTAAGTGAGAAAAATAATCTTATAAAATTATCACATAATATTTCATGAATAATAAAAATCATGATGTGAGAATAAGTTTATTAATATTCAAAACATTGAATACATGTTATCATAAAGTACACAAAAGTTGGTTTTAGTGAACCAACTCAAACACTTCACATCCTCAAACCCTTTTGGTTCATCCAAGACTTTCCCAAATCAATTATAAACTTCCATACCATCATCCTAGAAGCCTTTTTTTGGTCATAAATTAATTCTAGTAATACTTTAGGTATAATCCTAAAGAGGTGGTCTGAGAAGAGGTAAAATTCCTAACTATGTCTTTTTGTTTTATTTCTTATTCGACCTCCTTGAAATATTATTCATTTATGATTATATAATAACCCCAGTATATAAAATATACTTATATTTCATTAAATTAAGGGAATTAACTATATCCATCTTCTCTTCCCTCAAATGGTAAATGATAATGTCACTCGTGTGTACAAAGGACTATCACATCCCGAACTGACATGACACGTTTTCCATCAACACCTATCACGATTGGGTATGATGATGGATATAAAGTGTATATAAAATATTTATAACACAATTATACCTATGGAGTCATTATATCATATATTCCATTTTAATTTACATTTTTTAGGGGGTACGATATCATCATTTGTGTGTGCGACAGACTACTACCTCGCAAAGTGATGTGATTTGTTTTTCAATAACGCTTTACACGGAAGGTAATAAGGAAAAATTTAATGAATATATATACTATACATAACATAATTATGATATTAATGAAATATTTATCATTATAAGAATATAATATATCATTTTCTTTCTTACCTTTTCACTCACTGAAAAACAATAACATCATTCATGTACGTGTTGATTACCGCCTCCACAAAGTGATGTGATACTCTTTTCATAACCACAACACATGGATGATATATATAAGTATATTTAAAGAAAAAATATGGTATATATGATATTATTATAATTTTTTAAAGATAAAACATTACCTATCTCTTTTTCATAATGATTTTTTAAAAATGAAAATGTCACTCATGCATACGCACGACCTACCGTCTCCATGATCGTAACATACTTCATTTCTCAAAACCATATTTCATGATTGATATTAAAATTAAAATTTATGTATAAATATGATAATTATAACTTGATTATTATTTTGGAGATGTTGAAATAATGACCTCTTAGACTAATTATCAACCTACCAAAGTCATTTTTGACACATATGTCAAATATCACTAAAACACCCGATGTAAACTTAATTGATTAAGTAAATATATATATCATGGTAATAAGTGAAATAAAAGGAATAATAAACAAATATAATTAATCAAGTATATAATTAACATAAGTTTAATATTAAGTAAGATAAACAACGTACATGATGAGTCAGACTCAAGGTAAGGGACTTCATCTCAATTTCCTTTCGTTGAGGTATATTTTGATGTTATGTACCTATATTATTTTATGAGGTGTATATACAACCCATTAGACATGTTATAAAATTAATTTATCTTTTATCATGTTATTTAATGTATTTTAAATGTTATTCATTCATGGGGATTATGATTCAAATATTTCCAAAGTGATAAGTGACTTTTCCTTAAAAAATATCTTTTAATGTTTCCCTTATAAATATATTTTTTTACATGTCCATGTTTTTAAAATGATTTTATTATGTAAATTAGAATTTTATATAGGATTTTTTTTCTTTCTTTAAATGTTTTTTTAAAAAAGGAATCTTTGTAGGGAATGCGTGACTCTCTTTATAAATAACAAAAAGAACATTATATTTTAATGTATATGATGATAACGACTTTTATACCACCATAACCATTATATGAAATTTGGTTTCCTTTATAAGATTTTATGTTTATTAAAATAAAAAACCCTAATTTCATTTTTTTGTATTTTGTTATTGAAAAATGGGACTTTAAAAGGGATGGATATTTTAATATCTGAAATTTTTTTCTTATGGGTGAAGGGAATATTTTATGAGAGTGATGTTGAAAATTGCAAAATTTTATGATTTATGATTATATTATGGTTCTTAAATATTATTTATGTTTATGGGTGGTTAAATTATAAAACAATGATGGGTGGTTACATTATAAACCAAGGATGGGTGGTCACATTATAAATTAAGGATGGGTAGTTATGTTATAAACCAAGGATGGGTGGGTCCACGATAACCCTCTAATGCATTGGGTATCATAGTCAACCATATAATTATTACATTTGTAAGAGTTATATGGATAATGATGTCTGTAGATACCTATATGATTTATCTATGATTACTATGGTATTTAATTATTTCTTTGATAAAAAATGTGTATGATTTCATGTGAAAATGATTTATTTTTTTTGCTAAAAAAATATTGATATAAAGGTAAACATTTCATGGGTTTTCATGTTTTCATTGGACTAATGGGTTTATTCTTTTTTATATCCCTTAATCATTTTTTTCTCATACCCTATTTTTTTAAAAAAATAACATGGTTTAAGGATAGGTAAGGGAAATGAATATTTTAAGTTGAAAGTCGTGAAAATTTTTCATGAAAAAAAAATCATGTTTTATCTTAAAAGTTTAATATCGTAAAAAAATGAAAATTGATATGAAGTGTCCACTTTGTATTATATAGTTATGTTATATATGATTTATTTACCAATTATCTAAAAATATAATCCTTAAAAGATCCTAAAATGTAAGATAATGAATTCTTGGATTAAAACTCAAGATTATGTAATGTTTAAGGGTAAGTCCTTATAGTTGGTATTAGATGCTTATTTAGATAAGTTTAGAGTTTAGGAAAATTATAATAGAATATAGTTGAAATATTTTTCTTTATGGTTAAGTTGAAATGATATATCATTTAAATATTACCATGTTGATTCATCCAAACTTTGTCTATTCTGAATGGTTTTACATAGATGAAATAGGGAATTTGTAGTGGGAAGGCACTGAGAGGAAAATATAATTCCAAATAAGCATCCCTAGATGATTGGAATTGGAACAAAATATATTTTTGAATTGATGGATCAATTTACATAGTCTATAAATGGTAGTTGTGTCCATGTTAAGGAGTACCCAAATTTACCACAATAGAACATGTCAATAATGGAGAATTTTATGGGGAAACACCCCCTATGATTTAGAGGATCATCTAACCCTATGGTAGCCGAAGAATGGATTAAATCCCTAGAAAAGTTATTAGATGTAATGGTATTTTCATATCATCAAAAGGTAAGTCTTTTTATTTACTATTTTGAAGGTGAATCCAACAAGTGGTGGTTAATGATTAATATTATCAAAGAAAGGGAAGAGATTGATGCCTTGAAATGGGATGAATTTAAGAATAATTTCCTTGAGAAATATTTTTCTAAGACTATTTGAATTAGGATGGGAAAAAAATTCTTGTAATTGAGACAAAATGAGGAAGATTTTCTAGTTTCATATGAAGAAAACATCACACGATTGGCAAGGTACATCCCAGATTTTATCCGAGATCTTGATAGTATGATTAATCAGTTTTACTTAGGATTGAGTCCATGATATAAAAGGGAATTAGATTCTAAAAAATTAAAAATATATGATATAATTATTTGATGTGATGAGAAGGTAGAAATGGAGTTTTTAAATGATCATTTATTCCATGAAAATAAGAAGAAAAACTGATCCAGTTGGTAGGAAATGGGGAAGTATTCATAAAAGAAGTCCGGAGGTAAGAAAACAAAGTTCTCATCTTGTAACAAGTATGGTAAAAATCATCCTAAATAATGAATTATAATGTCTAGTAAGTTATTCAGATGTGTTAAGATTGGTAATATGGATTTTTACTACAAGGAAAATGATCAGAAAAGCAATGAAAAGATGAAGGTAATATTTTTTAATTATAGTGAGTTGGGGAATTATGAAAACTTGTGTCTAAATTTGGTTACTTAGGGTGAAAATCAACAAGATAAAAAGCAAAAGGGTGAAGAAAAATATTTTTCCACTACTAAAATTGATGTTGTGATATCAAATAAAGTGGTTATAGGTATGTTACTGGTTTATTTGAATTATTCCAATACGCTATTTTACTATGGATATTCACATTATTTTATTTATGAGAAATTTTTACGTAAAATGGAAATATCACCACATGAAAATAATATATAACTTTTGTTAAAAACTATGGGTGTAAACATTAAATAAACTAAGATTTATAAGAATCTTCCTGTTGTTATCAATTGGATGGTCTTTCCGGAAAATATTGTTAAACTGGCCATAATATAGTTTGATATCATTATTGGTATGGATTGGATTTTAATTTATCATCCTAAGATAGATTATAGAGCTAAGAAAGTTATTTTAAATGATTCCATGCCCCTTATAACTTACCAAGAAGCTGAGAAATCGATTATAGTTGGCAGTGAAAGTTACCTTGAACATATTATTGAGAATAAATAAACTATTCAAATTAGTAATGTGCCAGTAGTAAATGAATACATAGATGTATTTCATAATGATTTGCATAGTGTTATTCCTAATTAGTAGGTTGAGTTTACTATTGACTAAGTGCCTGATGCTAATCCTATTTCTAAATCCCCTTATCTAATGGATCAAGATGAACTTTTAGAATTAAAATATCAATTCCAGAAGTTGTTAGATAAAAGTTTCATTCACCCTATAAATTCTCCATGGGGTGATCCTATTTTGTTTTATTTAAGATAAATATGGTTCAATGATACTTTTAATTGATTATAGAGCCTTAAATAACATCACTATTAAGAAAAAAATATCCTTTGACTTGTACTAATGATTTATTTGATCAGCTCCAGGGAGCTCAATATTTTTTGAAGGTTGATATAAGGTTTTAGTATCATTAGTTGAAGGTGAAGGAGGATGAAATTTTTAAGACTGCATTTTAGACTATATATGGGAAATATGAGTTTTTAGTTATACCGTTTAGGTTATCTAATGAACCTATTGTATTTATGGACCTTGTGAATAGAGTTTTTAATGAGTTCTTAGACAAGTTTGTGGTTGTTTTTTAATGATATTTTTTTATATTCTAAATTTAAATAGGATCATGAAAGATACCTAAGGATTTTTTTGAAAACCAAAAAATAAAAGAAACTATATGGGAAATTTTGTAAGTGTGAATTTTGGTTGTAATAAATTTATATCCTTAGGCACACAATTTCTAAAGATGGAATAACTATTGACCTTGATAAAACAAAAGACGATAAGGAATGTAAAAGACTCAAAAATATTACAGTGATTCATATTTTTCTTGGATTAGTGGGTTACTACCAGTGGTTTGTTGAGAAATTTTCATGGTTGTCTAGTCTATTGTCTAAGATAACTCAAAAAAGGAGTTAAATTCATCTGGATAAAAGAATGTGATGATTGTTTTTAAGAACTAAAAAAATATTGGTAAACACTTTAGTTTTGGCCCTAACTTCTATAAATGGATAATTTATCATCTACAATGATTCTTATTTGAAATTACTTGGTTTTTTATAATTCAGAATGATCAGGTAATTTCTTATACATCATGTCAGTTGAAATTACCCTACATGTGATTTGGAATTAGCTATTGTGGTTTTTATTTAAAAATTTCAGGAATCATTTATATGGAGTAAAGTTTGAAATACATGATGATCAAAAAAGTTTTTTAAGTATATATTAACTTATAAAGAATTTTACATGAGATAGAGAATATGGTTGGAAATGATCAATGATTATGATTTCATGATTCATTACCATCCTAGAAAAGTAAACAATGTAGCTAATTCTTTGAGTTGAAAAAATAATGCTACATTAATCACGTTACATTTAGAACATGAACCTTTATTTAATGGTTTGATAACTTTTGTCCTAGAAGTTGTGGATATAGGGACATCCTCTTTTTTTCTAGTTTCAGTGTAGTCATGTCATGAACCAGTCTGAGCTTCCATCAAACCCGACACCTGACAAGACCCGTGGCATAGACCGAAGGGAATTACTGATCCCTACAGGATGGAAAGTAGTGCCTGGGCCTTGAGTAACACCTTTGGGAATTGTTTATCCCATAAATAATAATTATGAAAAATTCACAAGAGATTACCTCACATCACATCCATTAACCATAACACATGAGACCAAACAAAACACTACAAACCTGAGTTAACCATTTAGCATTTACAACCAAAAACCAAGAAACCACAAAGTTAAGGGGGGACAACTAGAAAACAAGCCTCCATGAAACATGTGAGTTGACACCCTCATGCCCCCACCACCAATACCAGTCCAAGAAGAAACAAATAGCACATAGGACCACCATTTCCACCATAGAAGGCCTTGCCTTTACCTCAGTCAAACATAGAAAGGTCTACAAACACCTGAGGGTGTATGTATAGTGTGAGCTAAATTTCCTAGTAGGAAACCACCAAATAGGATTCCATGCAATTAAATTATATGATAAATTAACATTCTAGTTTTTATGATGAAGAAGAAAATAATTTAATTAAAAACATGCTTTAACATAATATAGGAAATGAATACAAAATCAAATTGAAATGGAAACAAAGTATGAGTACAATAGGAAATCCCTAAGTAAATAGGATTAGTGGTTTCCTAGGATCCTCATACTCTCGATGATCAAATATTGGAAACAATAGTTTATCTCCTACTCTACCCAACCAATATCCATCATAAATGTTTAGTTTGTGTTGTTATGTAATCCTACTTGAGAGACAAGGCCTCAACCTCATTGAATCATCCAATGTACTAGACCTAGTATGCCTACCTAGATACCTAGGGATCCCATGTGATATATTATAATACCTATATCATGTGAAATCCCATTTTGTGCAATCATAATTCCATCAATTGAAACCACACTTACCAAGCAACCATTTACAAAGGGAAAACCATTATCAAACCTTGAAATGACACCAAAACCCTTGGAAAACACCTTTTTCACCACCCAAATAATTTTTAAAACCCATTTTAAAACCAAATAAATAATAATAAAATCATTAAATAATGTCAAGTCATGGAACTACCTACCTTTTTCTTGAAACCTTCACAAATCTGGGTGGAAACCACAAACCACATCAGGGAGATACCATAAGGAATAAATAGAACCCCAAAAACATAAATATCCAACCCAAAGAAATAAAATTGAATAAAATTTAGGTCAATATTACCCCTAGAGAAAAGATAACCCAAGGAGGAAGGGAAGAGTAACCAAAATAAGCTAAGGAATAAGGAGAGGATGAACTTACTTGATGATTCCTATAGGATCCTAAGAAAAAAAATCCCAAATATTGAAGACTAAGGGAGTGGAGGAGGGGGGGGGGTTCAAATAGAGATGTAGGTTCTAATGGGGTTAGATAGGGGTATTAGGGTGTTAAAATTGGGGAGTCAGAGAGTTAGAAATCTAAAAAAGTTAAAGATTTGGTATGTTGCACGGTTTGGATGCACGATTTTCCAAACCATGCGCCAACAATTCCGCACCTTTATCGAAGGGGGAAAGAAGCCTCATGGTTTTCTTAGTGGGTGTTCATGCCCATGAACTAATTCATGCATCCTGAACAGTGCCAATTTACTGGATACACAATTATTATGGGAGGTCCGCACACCTATGTGTTAGGCTTTGTAGCCTAAATAGTGCCACTATCCGTGGTGCATGGTTTTCATTAGGCTAGTGAATGGTTTCACCTAACTGTGAACCTCTTTCTTTCCAGCCCAAAACAATCTGTTTTATAAAAAAAACTAGAGAAATAAATGTATTAAAGTTAAGACCAAAAATAAAAAAGAAAATACCTCAAAATGACACCACAAATATGACAATTATCCTCACCATAAAAACTTTCCACCCTCATAAAGTCAAACTGAGGTATGATCAGAGAATAAATAAATATATTTTTCATCCACCCTAGATTTTTGTTCCCATGTCTCATGATCATCATTGATATACTACGAAAGAACCTGAACCATTGGTATATACTTTTTTTGAATCACTTTCAATTGGGAATCCGTAATCTGTACTTGTTGATCAAACATAGACAAATTATATTCTAACGTCAACTCATCATAGTTCATAACATGAGACAGGTCTGGGTTATACTTCTTTAGTTGTGATACATGGAATACATCATAGATCAATTTCAACTGAGATGGCAAAGCTAAACAGTATCTCTTGGTAACCTTAAAAGGTTAGACACACCTCAACATAATCTTCCCCTACTTACCCAGACGATGTTGACCTAGGTGAGGTGCCATCTTTAGAAACACCCGATCACCCAATAAGAATTCCAAGGCTCAACACTGATGGTAAAAATAATACTTATGGAAGCTATTTCCCATGAATAACCGCTTCCATATCAATATAACTTTATCCAATGTCTCTTGTAAAAGGCTCGTTCCCAACAAAGAAGTCTCACCCACTTCTTTCTTGCACAAAAGTGACTAACATAACCGATCATAAAGTGCCTCAAAGGGATACATATTAATCTAGGAATATTAAGTATTAATATAAAACAAATCCAATAATATAAAATGGTTATCCCACAAGCCTCAAAAATCCAACACACATGCACATAGCATGTATTCCAAAATTTAATTTTCCCAGTCTGTCTGACTATCCTTTTGAGGATGATATGCCGTACTAAGTTTGACCTGTGACCCCGTCGCCGTATAAAGGCCATCCTAGAACTAAGAGGTAAAATGGGGACCCTATCCAAAACAATAGATGACGGTACACCATTAAGCCTAAAAATTTCATGAACATACAGTCATCCAAACTCATCCACCATGGTAGAATCCTTGTCTACAATGAAATGGGAGCACTTGGTCAGATGGAAAATAACCACCCAAATAGAGTTTCTTCACTGGAGTGTATGAGGAAAGACAATTATGAAGTACAGGGAAATCTCGTCCCACTTATAGGTAGGAATGGGGAGTGGTTGAAGTAAACCTGAGGGCCTCTGGTGCTTGAATTTAACCCAATGACAAGTATAACACCTAGATATGAATTCATCTACATCCTAGATCATACCTGGACACCAAAACTAGTGACACACATCGTAAAAATTCTTGGTGGTCCCAGGATGAATGCACCACTGATACTGGTGGCTACCCCTCATTAGAATATTTCACAAAGATTTCGGCACCACGAGATGACTCTTGAATTAAAGGATTCCCTTAGAAGATAACGACCACTCACTGGTCACCTCCTCACTATTTAGAATTTGTATAGAACATTGGAACATTTCATCATTAGGTTGTTCTTTATGAATTAGCTTCAGAATAGAGGTTGTCAACTGAATTCTAGCCAAGCATGTGCATCCACCATGATCCTTGGTTTCCAGGTGCATATGGAAAAAATACTTATCAGGATCCACTCATTACTAGACTCCTTTATAGTTTTCACCAGAATCTTAATCCTTAGGGAATCCACCAATACAATACCCTTTCCTAGGGTATAGATGATATCAAATTCAAACCCCTTTAGGTACTCAACCCATTGGTTCTACCTTAGATTTAGGTCATTCTAGGAGAACATATAGGCCAAGATTTTATAGTCAAAGTAGACAAAAAATTTCTCCCCAAAGAGATAGGGACACCACATTTTTATAGAATGAATTACCACTTCTAGTTCTAGGTTAAGGGTTAGGTAATTCCTTTTTATGTGGTTGGAGTTGGAGAGATCCATACACCACCACATGGTCATCCAACATCAACACACACCCAATACCTATACCTAAATCATCACATTAGAACATGTATCCCTTCCTAGATTCAAGTAGGATAAAAAAGGGCAGTTTAAAAATACCACTTATGATCCTACAAAGATACCTGGTATTCTAGGATACATTCAAAACATACACCTTTTTGGGTAATTGTGGTCATGGGTGAAGAGAACTACAAAAAATCCATGAAAAACTGCTAGTAGTACCCTTCTAGGCCTAAGAAACTCATGATCTTGAAGATGTTCTTCAGTTTATCCCATGAAATCACCACTCTAATTTTATTGGGGTCCACTGAAACCCCACATTCCGAGATCATATAACCCAGGAACTTGACTTCACAAATCCAAAAAGTGTACTTAGAGAGATTAACATAAAGGTATTGATCTTGAAGAGTTCCTAGAACAATCTTCAAGTTTTTTCCATGTTCCTCCTTTGTCCTGAAGTAGACCAAGATATAATCTACAAACACCATGGAAAAAGAGTCAAGGTATTTATGGAACACCTAGTTAATAAGAGACATGAAAATCACCATAGAATTATTCTATCCAAATAAAATGAAAAAAAATACTAAAAATGGACACTCCTTCTTTAGAAGGTTGTCTTGGGAAAATATTCCTATCCGACCTTTACATGAAGATACCCAAAGCATAGGTCAATCTTGGAAAAATACCTTTCCCCATGAGCTGATCTAAGAGGTAATCATTATGAGGCAATGGGTATTTTTTCTTGATTGTGCCTTATTTAAATTTTGTTAATTAATACAAAAATGGAGGGATTTGTTTACCTTTTTATAAAATAATACTGGGGCGGCCCAAGGTGATATGATCAGGTGAATGAATCCTTTGGATTCCAAATTATCCAGTTGTATCTTTAATTCCCTCAACTTTATGGGTTCCATAGGATACAAGGGAATATATATCATATGTGTTCTCGACACCAAGTCAATAGTAAACCCCACATCCCACTATGGAGGTAAACCCAAGAAGTCCTCTAGAAACACCTATGGGGACTCATCTACTATAGGAGGTAACCCATTCTCAACACCTCTACCATCATCCTCTAGCATAAGACTTGATACATAGAAAACATAATTTCCTAGATCCATAAGTGTAGATTTAGCTCACCTTTATTGGGGATCCCATTCACCTTGGAAGACCTGATTACTCCCATTGAGTTGCATAAAGGTTACCCTCCGATGATATCAGTTGATGTGCACCCTAAAACATACCATCCAATCCATGCCTAGAATCACGTCAAAGAGGTTCATTTCCAAAACCAAGAAATCCCACTCCAATTCATCTTTCGATAGAGTGGGATAATGTGAAAGACATCTAAAACCATGTTCTCTCTTATTTCTAAGTGGTGAAACCAAATCCATGGAATAAGGTATAATCTTGGTTAGTAATTTCAACAGTTCCACAAGATGGGTAGAAATAAAAGAATTAGAATCGACTGTATCAAATAAAATGACAGCTATGGATGATGAAATAAGAAAAGTAACTCAAACAATTGAGGGGAATATATCTGATTACTCTGAAGATTGTTGCATAGCATGAAGTTTCTTTGTTTCTACTAACTTCAGAGATCTATTGATGACTTATGGATCTAACTTAAGTTGAATCTACCCATAAGAGGATTCGACCATTCCACCATTCCCAAAAGACTGAGAACAAAAATACCTTGATTCCCCAGACTGATTTGGTAATTATCTATGCATTAAAGAGCATATTCCACTCTGATTTGTAAATCAAATCTTAAAAAACCTCTTCAAGTGACCCAATATCCCACACTAATGGAAGGGTCTTGGTGGAACTCGAAACACTAACCGCATGTGCCCCGACATTCCACATTGGTAGAACACAACTGACCCACCACTAGTGGTTGCAGAAAAAGGTGGTCAAGATGGATGGATAGAGCTACCACATCCCTTATTTCCTTACATTTCATGCTTACTTTACTTCTCAAACATGCCACTACCACCCTAACCCATAGGTAGCATCATCCCAAAAAATACATACTAACATGCCTGGTTGATTTCCACCATTAGGTATCAATCAACCCCCTTAGCGTATGTCTTCAACTTGAACAATATGACCTAATATAAAATTTCCTTCCAAAAACACATTTTAAAATTTTGATCCTTTAGCTACTCATTAGAAACCACCTTGGGTGAGAAATAGACCAATTCTACAAAATAGTTAGCATATTCTAACATGGTTCAATCCCCTTGATAGATATCTAAGAACTCCTAGGTCTTGGTGAGGTCCAAGGTCTTAGGGAAATAATACTCATTGAAAATGTCCTTAAAATATTTCTAGCCGATATTCTCATGCTTTCTGGCTTTAACTACTAATTCCCACTGTAACACCCTAATAAAATTTAAATAGTAATTAAGTATTTATTTAATAATTTGCTTATAAAATAAAACTAATTAAGAAAAGATTTAATAAAAATCATTAAAAATATTGGTTCTAATCAAAATATGTTTTGTTTCAAAACATAAATTATTACCTTTCATTTCATGAAATAAATTATTTTTATATCTTAATAAACTAATAATTTAAATGTATACATATATATATATATATATATGAAAATTATTGTTTTTAAACAAAAAAATGGGATATTCAAAAAAATAATAACAATGACAATAGTAAAAATAAGTTAAGGTGATATTAATAATGATATATTAATATAACTATTATAATTTATAATATTATTAATTATAAAGATTGTTTTTATAATATTTATTTAAAAATAAATAAATAAATAATGATTTTATAACCACAAAATATAATATGAAAATTATAAAAATTACATTTTAGTTATTGATAAAATGTATTATTATTATGTAAAATGTATTATTGTTATTAAGATATATATATATATATATATGTTAATTTGAAAATAAATCAAATTAGACACACACACACACACACATATATATTGATAAAACAATAAAACTAAAATTAATAAAAATAACAATAATAAGAATCATGAATCAGGTTTGAGGGTTTCTGTTTGAGCGTGAGGGTAGACACCGATCACGAGCCGACACTGAGGGAGATGTCGAGGCTTGGGGAATCTTCAAGTTCATCTATTGTTCATCCAAGAGATGTTGTAAAGCTTGGGAGTAGGGATGAGAGGCAAGTGCGACTGGGAGTCGAAGCCGTGTCACAGACCTAGAGCTTGGATCTCAGGCTGAGTGCAAGATCGACCGTAGTTGGGTTTCAAGAGTCCAAGTTCAGAGTCTAGATCTGTTCGAGTGAGAGCTTCAAAGCTCAATGATCGAAGCATGATAAGGATTTTGTACAACCTATCTTCTTCACATTGATGTTTCTGAATGGGATTTGGGGAAATAGACTCTGAATTTGTATGAATCTTCAATTAGGTTTTGTATATTCAATTTCTGTTTATAAGAATCTCATTTCAGATTAATTTTAATGTTTAATATGTTTCGATTTTTCAATTTCATTATTTTTTTCCCCCAAAAATCAATGTATGCTCTGAGTTTCTTATCTGATGTCAATGTATTCTGCAAGTTGTAGTGATTTTAATTTATTTTTTATCTGAAAAATCCTATCAGTATTGTATGGATCCCATTTTTTATCGTTTTCTTGAATCTATCTTAATTTCAATAATTTATCAATAATTCTTGAATCAATAGTCAATGTTTTCTACTGGCTTATCTTGTTAAAAATTTCATCCGATTATTATTATAATCTTCTTGTAATCAATATGTTATTAATTTTAGTTTCGGGTCATATTCTAGGAACTGTTTGAAGATTCTGATGATTGTCACTCTTTAAATCCTTTGTCTCCATTCGGAAACAATTGAGTTCCTATTTTTTATTCTTCTATGACAGTCAAACATTTAAATATATATCTATATGTCAGACTATCAAATTGCACAATAAAGTCCAAATTTAAAAATCTCAAGCTGAAATAAATTATTAAATTCAATTCACCCTACTGAGTATATATAATGGGTATGGAGAAGTTTGGAAAGGAATCCCTACTTTCTATCTTGAGGTTTTGATCCATCCAGAGAGTTGATGAGATACGTGTAGTGGAAAATGGGAAGAGTAAAGGATTTTATCCTTCTACAAAAAATAGAAGATATGAATGTTTATGCAACTTATTTGGTAAGGGACTATTTCATTCCAAATACTTAGTATGAAATTATATTTTAATTTAGGTAAGGGATTATGTATTTTCAAATATTTTCCATGCAATTACATATTATCATTTTTGTAAGGGTTTAAAAATATTTAAATTATGTTTTAAATTTCTGATGCTAAGGGATTATTTTTCTAGAAAAATTATATTTTTTTAATATGTGCATATACATACATGACTTTGGTTTTCATAGAAAATATTTTTTTTAAATATTTAGTATTATGAATAATTACTATGTTCAAATTTGATTTTGATGGTGTTTTTTTCTTAAGAATCAATTTAATTTATTGTAAGGGAAACTCATTTTTATTTATTTTATTCTTTAATTTTGCAATAAAATATAAACTATATAAAATAAATTGAAGTGTGTTATCTTTTTAGAATTCAATTCTTATTCTATGAATGTGATCTAGTAATGGAATGATATTTTTAATTATTTTTTTCTTTAAACCTATACCTTCTTTAGAACTAAATAAATTCATTCATTTTATTTTTAAATTTCTCATTTGAAATTTTATTTTCATGGATAATCCATCTAAGAAAATATTATTATTATGTTATATATATATTGTTAAGTGTTACTCAAATTTATCAAAAGGTTGGGTTTTAAATTTGATTTTATTTGCGTTTATGTTCTCAAGAAATTTGAATAAGGAAGAAAATTACCTAAGCATTTAATTCAAAATCAAAGATGTTTTTATATTTGAATTTATCATTGTAATCTAATAATATATATATATATATATACATTCATAATGTTCAAATATATTATTTCTTTAAATAAATTATTATCCAAGTATAAATTCAGATATGAATTTATAATTTAAGAATTTCATAATCAAGATTATGGCCATAAATCAATGGTTTTGTTGTCATATACATATATGCATGAAAAATTAATTAAAATTTACAAAAATGGATTTTTTAGTATGTGGATGTTGATTAATCTTTAATGTGATTATGCAACGTCATGTTTCATGAGATTTTGATCATACCTAGTCGAATACGTAATTTTTAGTAAAGATTATCATTTATATATTTATAAATAAAATTGAATATGTTTGTACCAAGCATGATTATAAATATATTTTTAAAACTAAAACACTAGTGAAAATTATATGTATATAAGGAAAGCTAATACAGATATGTTTTATAAAGAAACCAGTACTCGAACTTTGTAAATATTATAGGGAATTGGATAGTGAATCTATCCCTCAAGTGGGTAGGCCCAAGATATACTTCAAAGTTTTGAGTTTCCTCAGTTGTTTTGTTTTTAAGAGCTTGCTTAATATTTTCAACTGAATCACTGGATTAGTTTAAAAGCCTTTTCGAAGTATAATTATTTTCCAAGCATTATATTATTTTTTAAATGTTGTTTTACAAATGTATTAATAATTTATTTTTTCTGAAGGTTTTATCAAAGAGATATTTTTGGGATTTATCAAAGGTTTTTCAAAAATCCTTACTCGGAAATTGAATGATCACCCTTTGTTTTAAAATGATTTTTCACTGGTATATTAGAAGTATATTTACATATGTTATCGCTTTTGGAGTTAGTGCATGGAAGTGTAGTGGGAAATTGTTTTACTTTTGTTTTAACTCTGATAAATGTAAAGTGTTTTCTAATCCTCCAGAACCTAGAACAGAAAAAGGTCCTCGTTTGTTTAAAGTTTTATGTAATTATTCAGTTCAGTTTATAAAAAAAATTACACAACATATTTAAGAACTAAGTCCGAAAGAGAGGGCTCAGGGCGTTATACCCACTACCTTTGGTTAGGCCCTTCTAGAATGAACACAACACACTTTATATTAACAACCTCAAGAGTCCCAAGGAACTCAAAAATTATCTCAAACTTTTCAATACACTCCTACACTTCTTGAGGGTCCATGATACCCTATAAGTAATGAGGTTTGTTCTTGAGGAACTCCTAAACCTTTTCCTTTTCAAAACACGGTTTGATTTCCTTAGCCTAAGCAGAACTAGTTCCAACTCCCTGATCCAAAGCTTGGATATAGCGAACCACTACTTCCACTAATCTCTGATCAACTGGTGAGGGAAAATACTATTCGACTTCTTCTTATAGTTTCACAACAATTATTTTGGGAGGAATGATGCTACACCATTTAGAAAATACAAAGGAAGCCATAAATTTATCACGTAAATAAATTTAAACAATAACAAGAATTAAGAATCCACATAAATTAAAATTAAACCATTAAATGAATAATAATAGATTAAACCACTCCACACTAGATTAGTTTCCATGAAAATTCTACATCCCATTCATGACACATAAAGGAGGATTCAAACCAAACCCTAAACATCCCATGGTGACCCAAGGTCTGTCATGAAGTGTGTTGTATAGAAACCCCACTCTCAACCACAAATTCAACCCCTGACATTCCTAGATCCCATCTATCTAGACTCTCCCAAATAACCTGAACCAAATAAATGAATAAAAAATCTTTTGATAACATTTTATCATGAACTAGTCTGGTCTTTCATCCAACCCAACACCTGACCTGGCTCCTCGCATGGCCCAAAGGGCATTCCTGATCCCCACAGGATGGAAACTAGTGTTTGGGCATCGATTAACGCCTTTAGGAATAGTTTATCCCATGAATAATAATTATTAAAAATTAAAAAGAGATTAAATCACATCAAATCCATTAACCATAACACAATAGTCCAATGGGAACACTACAAACATGAGTTAACCATTTAACATTTACAACCAAAAACCAAGATAACAAAAAAGGGTAGGGGTCAAACTAGAGAACAAGCCTCTACGAAACATGTGGGTCAAAACCATCATGCCACCTCCACTAAAACCTATCCAAGAAGAAACCAATAACACATAAGACCACCATCTCCACCAAAAAAGGTCTTGCCTTTACTTAAGTCAAACATAACAAGGTTTACATACAATTGAGGGTGGACGTTGGGTGTGAGCAAAATTTCCCTATAGGATACAACCAAAGAGGATTCCATGAAATGAAATTAGATGATAAATTAACATTCTAGTTTTTAATAAGAAGAATAAGAATACATTTTAATTAAAAACATTATTTAACATAATAGAGAAAATGAATATTAAATCAAAATGAAATGGAAACATAATATAAGAACAATAGGGAATCCCTATGTAACTAGGATTAGTAGGGCCCTAGGATCATCATACCCACAATGATAAAATCCTTGCCACAATGGTTTATCTACTTCTCAATCCAGCCAATACCCATCATAAATGTTTAGTTATTGTTGTTATGTAATCTTGCTCGGGAGACTGGCCCTCATCCTTTCCAACTTGTCTAAACACTAGACCTAGTCTCCTCACCTAGATACCAAGGGTTCCCATGTGATCTATTCTAATCCCTATATCATGTGAAATCCTTTTTTATACAATAAAAATTCCATTAATTGAAACCAAACTTACTAAAAAATTATTTACAAAAGGGTAAACCATTATCAAACCTTGAACTCACACCAAAACCCTTGGAGAAAACCTTTCACACCACCAAAAAAAATTTTAAAAACCATTTTAAAACAAAATAAATCATAATAAAATAACAAAATAATGTTATGTCATCAAAATAGAAACATTTTCCTTAAAAAATTCCAAAAATTGGGTAGAAACCACAAACAGTACTAAAGAGAGACCCTAAGAAAGAAAGAGAAAACCAAAACCATCAATATCCAACCAAAGAAAACAATATTGAAAATAATTTAGGTTAATATAAACAATGGAGAAAATATAATCCTAGGAGGAAGGGAAGATGAACCAGATGGAGAGAAGGAAAAAGGAGAGTAGGAACTTACTTGATGATTCCTTGAAGATCCTAAGCCAAAACACCAAAAATAATTAATCTTAAGGGAGTTGAGGAGGAGGAGGGGATCCTAGGGTTGGAGGGTCAAATGGGGGTGAGATATGGGTGTTATGGTATTAAAATAGGGGAGGTGTAGAGTTGGAAATCCAAAAATTTTAAAGATCTATAAGGCCGCATGGTTTGGCCTCATGGATTTCCAAACCACGAGCCAACCCTGAGTCATCTCTATCCAATGGGAAAAGAGGTTGCACATTTTTACTGTAGGGGGAAATCGTCTGTGCACCTAGCCATGTGGCATGGATAGTGCCACTATACTGGTCACATAGTTAGCTTGGGGAGGAAGCATTCCCATGCACTAGGCCATGCAGCCTGGATAGTGGCACTATCCAGGGTGCACAGTTTTCACTTGGCTAGAGTAAAGTTTCCCATAACCACACACCAACCATGAGTCTCCTTCTATCCAGCCCAAAAACCATCATTTTTCCTAAAAACATATGTTAAATACATGTAATAAAGGAAAGAAAAAAAAAATAAAAAAAATACATAAAAATGACACCACATATGTGACAATTTGACTTTTTCAAAAAGAATTAAGAAAACTCAAAAGGAGGACCAAGATTTGTAGGAAAAGGTAGAATCCATTAATATGGTCAAGTTTCCATATTTTAATATTGATGAAGAAGGTGTTTTATGATTTGGAAAAATATTATATATTCCTTGTGAATCCTAGTTTAAGAAAGAGTTGTTGAGTGAAGCTTAGAGTTCTCCATTTTATATTCATCTGAGCAACACTAAGATGTACAGAGACCTTTATAAGTATTACTAGTGGGATGATATGAAAAGATATATTGTTGAATTTACCTTGAAGTGTTTTACTTGTTAGCATGTTAAATCATAATGAAAATTACCAAAGTGAATGATTCATCCTTTTCCAGTGCAAGAGTTGAAATGACAAAATATATCAATGAATTTTATGGTGGGATTACCAAGGACTCCATGATGTAACAATGTAATTTGGGTTATTGTTGGTCAATTGACTAAATATACACATTTCCTTCCCATTTGAGATAAAATTTATTTATATAAACTATATAGAATTTATCTAAAGGAGATATTCAGGTTACATAGAGTTTCTCTCTCTATTGTTTCATACCATGATCCCAGGTTCACATCTAATTTTTAAAAAGGACTTTAGAAGTCATTGGGTACTAAATTAAATTTCAACACAACTTTTCATCCTCAAACCAATGGTTAGTCTAAAAAGAAAATTTAGACCATGGAATATATTCTTAGTTCTTGTTCAGTAGATTACTATGGAAGTTTAGATCAACATCTTTCTTTGGTTGAGTTTTCTTATAATAACAGTTTTCATTCCAGTATACAGATGGAACCATTTGAGGCATTGTATGGAAAGTGGTGTTGAAAACCAGTTTTTTGGGATGACGTAGGAGAGAGGAAGTTTATGGTACCAGAGTTTGTAGAAGAAATGACATATAAGTTTTAGTTTATTCAGTAATATTTGAGGAAATCTCAGAGAAGGCATAAAAGTTATGTAGATAACTAGAGAAAATATCTTTCTTTTGAGGCAGATAATCATGTTTTTCTTAAAGTATATCCATGAAAAAGTGTTATTTGTTTTGGAAAAAAGTGAAAGATAAGTCCATATTTATTATATCATATGAAATCCTATATAAATTTAGATCAGTTTCCTACCAAGTGTCTTTTCATTTGATTTTATTCCAGGTATACATCATATTTCATATTTCAATGTTAAGGAAATATGTGCCAAATTCATCTCATGTTTTGAGCCTTGAAGTAGTTCAGTTGGAATATAATATTTCTTTTGAGGAGCAAAAAATTTATATTCTTCACCATAGAGAGAAAGGGTTGTGTAATAAGGTGATTCACCAGGTTAATTTTTTATAAAAAAACCACATGGTTGAAGAGGCAACATGAGAATCTAAAAATTCCATGAGTGAAAGATATCCCAACATGTTTAATAAGTGAATAAAATTGTGAGGATGAAATTTTAAAAAGGGGAAATAATTTAAAAACGCATTTAATTATATAATAAATCACTTCATTTTTTATTAATATATTTATATTCATTATAAAAACATTAAGTAATTTTTAAACAAAAAAAGGAAATAGTTTTAACTAAACTCTTTTCTTACAAGGTTTTATTTAAAAGTATAATTTCTAAATTTTATAATTTTAATAAGAAAAAATTATTTTTTTTTGAAATTATCATATCAAAATTTACTTAGGGTGAAATTTTAGTATTTTTTGGAAAATATTTATTTTTTCCGTGAATAATGAAAATATTTATTTTTATAAAAAAGATATTTCTTTTCAATAAATTAAGTAATTTAAAAGTCCCAATATATTTTGAATATTATTTAAAGTAACATAAGTATTATTTATTTATATTTAATCCACTTAATTACTTTTTAATCAAATTTATTTTTGATTTTAGTGTATGTTTTTTTTGATTTAAAAATGATATTTTTCTAAAAACTGTTTTAAAATGAATAATGTTTCTCAATTTTAATTAATTAAAATAATCACAAATAAGGATTGATTTAAATGAAATTTATAGATTATATATCAATAAATATTAATTTATATTCCTATAATGATAATTATTAATCCTAGAGTTAATATAAAATCATAGTTTTCTTGAAAAATACACTTCTTGAAAACTCACTTTTTCGCCGCTTATTTGGGTTTTGCTTTAAATTTAATTTTTCAACCTATGTGAATTGAATTTTGGAAAATGTATTTAAAATTTTTAATCATAAAAATTAATATTATCTAATAAGTTCAAATTAATTTTTGACTATAATGAAAAGTGAAAATAGTAAAAATTAATTACCATGGTTAATGTAAAAATGGATACTCTGGGGGGTTAAACTAAAAATATAGGGGATAAAATGAACTTAAAACTTTTCTAAAAACTATTTAATGACCATATTTATACCTTAATTCTTAATAATACTCCATTTTGGACCCTTTTGGAATGTGAAAAACATGGTTACACCTTTTTCTTTTCAAAAATTACAAGTGTGCCACTCACCTAACTTATAAAGGGCCACCCCTGTCCTTTCTTCTTCACACCTTAAAAACCTTTTGGTTTTTATAATACCTGACCAAATAAATTAAAAAATTACATACCATATTCTTATATTCTTTGGTTTGGTCATAAATCCATTCTAGGAATAATTTAGGTATAATTCAAAATAGGTGGTGTAAGAAGAGGTACAATTTCTAACCATGTGTTTTTGTTTTATTTATTCTACCACCTCATCAAAATATTCTTAATTTATGATTATATAATAACAAATACATCTAAAATATAATGATATTTTATTATTTTAATGTAAATACCTATATCCATCTCCTCTTACCTTAAATGGGAAACGATAATGTCGATCGTGTGTACGACATACTACAACCTCACAAACCGATGTGATACATTTTCCATCCACACCTCTCATGGTTGGATATGATGATGGATATAAAGAAGATATATATATTCTATTTATAAAATAATTATATTTATAGGGTCATTATATCATATATAACTTTTTTACTTTCCATTCTTTAGGGCATACAATAACGTTGCTTGTGTGTACTGCATACTACTACCTCATGAATCGATGTGATTCGTTTTTCACTAACGATTTACATGGAAGGTAATAAGATTAAATTTAATAAATATATGCGATATAAATTAAATAATTATTATATTAATGGAATATTTATCATTCTTAAAATATAATATATCATTTTTTTCATACCTTTTCACTCACGGAAAAATTATAATGTTGTTCGTGTACGTGTTGACTACCGCTTCCATGAAGCAATGAAAATATATTTTCATCACCACACCACATGAATGATATATATAAGTATATTTAAATAAAAAATATGGCATATATTATATTATGATCATTCTAGAAATGAAAAATATTACTTATCGCCTTTCTATAATTATCGTTGAAAAATGGAAACGTTACTCATGCATACACATGACCTACCATCTACATGATAATAATGCACTTAATTTATGAAGACCATATTTTATTATTGTTATTAAAATTAGAATTTATGTATAAATATGATAATTATTTCATGATTATTATTATTAATTTGTTTAAATAATGACCTCTTATACCAATAGTCAACCCACCAAAGTCCTTGTTGATACATGAGTCAAATATCATCGAAAAAACCGATGTAAACATAATTGATCAAGTACCTATATATAACATGGTAATAAGAGAAATAAAATTAATAATAAACTTGGAAAATTTTCTTAATCAAGTAAATAATTAACATAATTTTATTATTCAGGAAGATAAACAATGTTTGTGATGAGATGAACTCAAGGCAAGGGACTTCGTCTCAATTTCTATTCATTGATACATATTTTGATGTTATGCACCTATATTCTTTTATAATGTTTATATACAACAACTATGAAATTTTATATAATTAATTTCTCTTTTATCATGGTATTTAAATTTTTTTTAATGTTATTATTTCTTAGGGATTATGATTCAAATATCTCCAAAGTGATAAGTGAATTTTCATTTAAAAAAATTATATTGTAATTTTTACCTTATAACTCTATTTTTCTTCCATGTTCATGTTTTTAAAATTATTTTATTATAAACATAAGAGTTTTTTAAAGGGAATTTACTTCTTCCTTTCAATATCTTGAAAAAATGTAATCTTTGTATGAAATATGTGACTTTCTTTACAAACAATAAAAGAAAAATTCTATTTCAATGTATATGGTAAAAATGAATTCTTTGCTGTCATAATAATTATTTGAAATCTGGATTCCTTTATAAGATTTCACATTCTATTCAAATAAAAACCCTCATCCCCTTTTTGGTTATTTTGGTATTGAAGAAAGGGTTTTTAAAAGGGATGAAGATTTTAATATCTTAAAATGTTTTCTTATGGGTGAAGAGAATATTTTATGAACATGATGTTGAAAATTTAAAGCTTTTATGTGTTATGATTATGTTATGGTTCTTAGATATTATTAATGTTTATGGGTGGTTTTTTTATATAGCAAGGATGGGTAGTTACATTATAAACCAAGGATGTGTGGTTATGTTATAAATCAAGGACGTGTGGTAATGTTATAAATTAAGGAAGGGTGGGTCTGTGATAGCCCTCCAATGCATTGAGCATAGAAGTTGACCATATGGTTATCCCATTTGTAAGAGTGATATGGATAATGATTTCCCAAGATAACTATATGATTTATCTATGATTGATATGGTATTTAATTATTTTCTTTCAAAAAAAGTGTGTGATTTCCTTCTGAAAATGATTTATTTATTTTTATTAAAGAGCATTGATATAAAGGTAAAAATTTCATGGGTTTTCATTTGTTCACTAGACTAATGGTTTTGTTTATTTTTTATATCCCTTACTGTGATTTTTGTGCCCATAACACATTTTTAAAATGTTTTTACAGCTTTTAAGGATGGGTAAGGGAAAATAAGAATTCATGTTGAAATTCATGAATATTTTTCATGAAAAGAAATCATGTTTTATCATAAAAGTTTCAAATTGTGAAAAAAGGATGATAATAGGAAGTGTCCACTTTCTATTATATGGGTTTTTATGTATGATTTATGGAATAATTCTCTAAAACACTAAAACTAAAAGGATCCGTAAATGTAAGAGAATGGATTATTGAATTAAAACTCAAGATTATGTAATGTTTAAGGATAGTTCCTTATAGCTACCATATTTAGACTTAGGTTTAATTGGGGATAAAAGGTGATGGTCTAGCATCAAATGATTCCAACATGATGGAAGACCTGCTCTAGTAGGTATGGGTTCAAGTATAGGAGGACCCCTTCTCGAGGATGGGGTTTAAAATGGTTGAACCATCATAATGGGGTGATGATACGATTGTGATGGTGTGAGCATAAGTGTAAAGGATATAAATCTATGACATGGGTGCATGGAAAGACCAGAGTGGGATGATGACCAGAGGGTGGTGGCGAGGGTGAAAGTGTGTGGGGTGTCAGTATTCAATGAAGGCATAGGAGATCACGACTATGGAGGGGTGGTGATATGATGACAATGGAGAAAGGGACAACCAGGGTGGGCGGTGTCGGTATGGGTTGGTGAATGACCTATACGGGTGGTCCATCAGGTCAAAATAATGATTTGAGCATGCAATATGGTTTATAGTACTAAAAATCATGTTCTTGGGTGTCTTACATGATACCATAATATATATATATATATATATATATATATAATAAAATAGGGTAATAAACTTAGCCAATCCCTTGTGGGGGGGGGGGTATAGGTTGGGTTATACCCCTGGTTGTGTGTGTGGATTGTTGTAATTGTACCCACAATATCTAATATATATATATATATATATATTGAATTTCTACTCAAAAAAATCTTGATAAATGTCAAATTTCCACCCTAGGGTAAACAACTCAATTCGAGATAAACGAAACAAAAAATTTTATGGGGGTACTTTATAAGAATAAATTTTTATTTTTCCCTTCACGTGTGAAATGAAAAAAATTCCCTTGAAATTTCAAAGACTCTAAACATAAAATTTTAGGACCATTATAAAAGATACACATTCAAAAAATTTCATCTTGTGATAACAATGTATACCCGTTAACTAGGTAGCTGACACTACCCAAATCGATTAAATAATTTTAGGTTTGTGGTTATATGAGTATTTATAGGGTTAGAGAAGTAAATTGAAAACCCAATTAACAAATGGGTATGGTTATGTTAGTACTCTTAGGGAATCGTTAAACAAAACCCAATTATTAACATAAACATTAATTAATCAATATGAAATTTTTAAATTACATTAAATTTACAAAAAATATTTATTTATTTTGAGTTAAATTCATATTATACTTATAATTTTTTTTAAATTTGAATTTATTGATTATATGTTATTAAATAATGTACACTTACAAAAATATATTTACTTAATTTTTTAATTTGTATATTATAGATTTATAAAAAAAATTTAATTATTTGAATTTATAATTGGGTAATTTAAATGGTTAGGTTAGTTAAATGAGAATTTAAAAATATAATAGGGTAGGGTTGAGGTAGTAAATTTAAAAAAATGGGTTAGGTTTAGAGTTAGGTTTTTGTAAAAACAAACGGGTTAGGGTTTGTGTACCACAAATTTCATGGGTACTCAACCCATTGTTATCTATATTTTTATTCTTGAAAAGCTTCATTTCATACTTATACCTTCAAGAAATTAAGTACTTTAACTCTCATAAGGTCTAACACATGAGCTTCTATAGAAGATACACCTTTAAAATGGTTCAAGTAAAAATTCAATACTTAATTTCATATAAAATATATAAGTCTAAAAGGTGTAAGATATAATTAAATAAGGCAATAAACAAATGAAAAAATATATTCCATTTGTTTTCCAATTCATTAAATTATACAAAATGATACCTCATTCTTGAATTTAAATAAGATGAAAATAAAATATAAATAAATCAATTAATTACACCCTCATCTAGAATTTATGGCTCTATGATGTTTTCTTATAAAACTATATGACTCCATAAAACCATGATTGAAGAAAATTTTCAATCCCTTAAATAATTCATAGGTTATGATCCCACATATTTCCATTGGGATAATCTAAAACATGACTAATTTTAGATACCTTATAAATCTAGACAACAACTTACCCTTCTCTTATAACTTCCAATATAACCATGATTTGATAAAACTATAAATAGATCATTTAAAAACTAATTGTCTCCATATAGAGAAGCCTCACTAAGCCTATGATCATTACTCAACAATATAAAATAACTCATCCTAAAATTTGAATAAACCGACCACTAATTATAATTCTGTAAGATTACAACAAGGGGATAACATAATATTTTTTAATACTTGAAACATATCTTAAAACCCTCATCCTCTCTTGAGTAATCTAAAAAATACCCTCATTCTAAATCTAATTTATTGAGCTTTATAGGAAAGTATGTTTTCCTCTTTGACTTACCAATATTTATGCAAGGAAATGTTGTAGAATGAATATAATTTCACACAAAAATAATGAATAAAATAATCATAAATATTCACATCGATTGGTTCATCACCACCTATTTACCTCATTATAAATAAGTCTAAACAATCAATCCATTACCATAATAACTCACATCTACATGACTAAGTATCTATTTAGCCGCTACTCAATCAATAACCCCATCACCAAAGATCAAGTTAAACCTCAAAAAATCTAAGTGTATCACCAAAACACATCATAATTTTTTAATTTTATCTAATCATAAAATACCTATACTCAAACTTCCATCCAGAAGCTACATAATGATAGGAAATCATACTATCCTAAAAAATCCACCACATATTCTGACTTCAGTCATCCTTCTATCTGAACCACACCAACAATTTACATTATATAATTTTCCACTCTATAGTCCCATGAACAGATAACATCATAAAAATTACTATCATAACCCTTTCATATATCAAAATTTTCAAAAGAACCATGGTCCTCTCATCATCACCGCTCTTAAAAAGAGGAAAAAAGTAAGTCATCTAAAAGAAATGTGTGGAATTTTCTATCATCAAACTGGATAAAATTTTCCCAATATCTTTAAGAATAAAGTACACTAAGGAACCGTACTTCCACAATCATAACTAAATAATTTTATAATTACCCCTAACAACCTTAAATGGTTTTACTTAGACCTTTATAAAATATTTAACAGAGTAAGTTACTTTAACATAGACTAAAACAAATCATATCCATAGTCCATCCATCATGATGGAAAAAACTTCAAGGTTTTCATTGATATAAAATTCTATATAGTACACCAATGAAAAAAAGGTTATACACCTTTATATATGTAAAGTAATCATAATGGTCTGAACCCATTACTTTCAAACCCTAACCGAACTACCCTGTGCATAGGATAGGTTCACATTTACAATATATAACTACCCTATGGGTAGGATATTATCTATATAAAATTTCTAACTAACTTTTAAATCTATGTCTCCTAGAAGAATATTCATTTCCATGAAATCAATCATCATCACACTTTTATAGGTGGAATATAAATGTCAATCCATATTATAATATCCTGACACCAGATTTCTAGTATGATCCATATTTTATTTTTGGTTCTTATTTTTCACATTGATCTCTAGATGTACCATTGGTTCATGGATATTTCCTACTTGTTTGATCCTTTTAAGGGGTTTTGAGAATGGTTTGTTTTTTGTTTGAGGATCTAGGAGGCATCCAAGAGTTTTATCACGAGATTGGACACTATAGCCAAAATGGATATAGAAGGTCCATATGCTAGACTGTAGAAGGATGATAGTATGAATTTCATATAAGAAGTCCACTAATCAACCAGTGGATTACTGAAAGAAGTGGTTTCCTATAGGAATCCCACTATCCAGCCAGTATGATCCCACTGACTATCCGGTGAGACTTCCAAAACCCTAAATATTCTTCAAAGGGCCACCAAATTACTAGTGGGATCCATTGGATATCTAGTGATTCCAATTATGATGAGTAGAGGAAGGTAAGTACCATAATATTATTTATTTTATTCACCATTTTAATTCTAAAAATCCTCCCTCAAACCTAATTTGACCCCCATGATTTTGGATGTTATTTAGAGGTGACTTTGTCCCTTCCAACCCTATTTTTTCATGGATCAAGGTGATGGTGGATTCATTGATTCTCTTCTAGTAAGTGTAATCCCAAATTGATCATGAATTATTCTTTACTAATCTACCTTCTTATTTGAGATTGGTGGATCCCCATATTGTTTATGTATCTAGATATTGACTTGATAAATTATGGTTATAGTATTCTCCCTTGTTCATTCTACCCTTCAACACTCCATTAGTTGATCTCATGTTAAGAGATTGTTGATCTTGTGATTGAGGTAGGTGGTTTTGTAAAGAGATTCCTATAAATTGAAACCTTTTATGCATGTTTATTTTGAATTGGATTTATAAATTATTTATAAGTATTGATTTGGATATTTTTGATAATTCATTTCAAAAATTGTATGATGTGTGTGTGTGTGGTGAAATCTATTGATTATGGATTTTCAAATAAAATATTGTTTTCTAGAAAATGGATTTGAAATGAATGAATGAATTTATGAAAGAATTTGATGATGACTCATGAGAAATAATGGAATGAAATTTTTAATGATTTGAAATGAAATTAATTGATTTTAAAAGGCTTTAGTTTTGATAAAATCCATATTATTTTGGTTTTTGAAATAAAATGGAATGTTTTGAAATATGAAATTGGGGCTGATTGAAATTATTGGTTGAAATGATATGAGATTGATTGAAAATAATGGTATCCCAAAGTATTATTGATTTAATTGAATCACATGGGAGCCTGGGTAGTTATGTGGGAATAACACACACTAGGTAAACAACTATCGAAAAATTATTTCACAATGAAAATGATAACTAAATATATTGATGGCAGGGAGTTCATTCTTTGGGGTGATCTCCTATTCCACTAGGATTTTGATCTAGGGATGTGTGTATACTTGGAGCCATATTTCATTTATATGTGTGAGAATCCCTATACTAACCTAACCCATGGACACTAAACCATGGTTATATGATTTTAAAGGATTTATAAATTCTAGTGTTTGATATAAATTCTTAATCAAGCACATTTTTATAGAAATGATTATTCAATTATATTTTAAAAAATATACTTATATAAGTTTGTTTTGATAGAAATACAATTTGGTACCTATTTATTTCTAGCCACTGAAATGTTTTGATATGAATTCTGAAAATATTTCCATGAATTTTTTTATTTAAAATTGAAAATATTTGTTTTATTTGATATGGATTTATAATATAATACTTGGTGAGATCCAACTAGGATATTGTTATTCACCCAACTTTTCCCTTTGGAAATTTATATATTATCTTATTCTTACTCTAGGAAAAGGGAAATAACTAATCAAAGGTAGTGGGTGTTATTGATATTGGTACCTTGGGTGTTGGTAGTGAACAATGGATCATGTGATCCAATTTTCATGAGGAGATATTGTGATGATTTCTTTGATGGGTTTATATGATGAATTTGGTTGAAACACCTTTTTTGGGACTTGTATTTGTCTTTTTTTACTACTTTTATCTTATTAAGTGTTTGTAACACTGAATTATTATTGATTATTATCAATTTATTTTTCTTTTTGAGTTGTTATTATGGTGAAATAATTACTTATTAATTGTTTTTGATGCCATGGAACTAGTCTCCAGCCCACGAGGATTGAGAATGACCTTCAGCCCATGCCAATATGTATTTTGGGATGTCTTGGAAGATAATATTTGAGAGGAGTAGGTTAAATGAAATTTCTTGGTAGCTATCATCATATAGAGTATTTAGTTACCATGGGATATTGAGAAAAATGTTTTTGAGGAGTTTATTGATATAATTCTAGGTTATTCCTAATATTTGTTTTGAGATTTGTGTTCCCAAGATGAATTCTGATTGATAGAGTTTATGATCTTGTGTCTCTTGAATGATGTTTCCTTAATATTTGTTGATTTTGTGTAGTATCATGCCCCATAGAAGATGTCTGAATATTCTTTAGGAAGGATCTTCTGATGAACAACAATAATAAAACCCTCCAATCAACCAGAACCTTATAGTGGTTATAGTGAATGCAATCCAAGATCTAGGCCAAGGAGCCACACCTGTTTAATATATAGAGGATATAAATTAGAGGTAAGATAATAGAGATAATTTTTAAGAGTTTATTCAGTATAAACCACCATATTTCAAGGGAATAAATAATCCTACAGAGGTAAAGGATTGTTTGAAAAATATTGAACTACTTTTTGAGTTTTTGGATCTTCCAGATCTTATTAATATGAAACATGTCATCTTCAAACTTGAAGGGACTAGCAGGAGATGGTGGGACACTATAGTTATAGAAAATAAGAAAATGGGATTGGAGTGGAAAGAATTCATAATCATTTTCATGGATAAATTATATCTAGATTCGGTGGTATTTTCTATGTCTATAAAGTTCCTCACCCTTCAAAAAAGTGAACAAACAGTGAATCAATATGAAAATCATTTTTCTGAACTTTATTAGTTCTCATATAATATTATATTGATTGATAAATGAAGTTCCAAATGTTTGAGACAAGACTTAGATCAGATATAATATCTCAAGTCTTCATGCTGAATCTTACCTTGTATGTTGATGTTTTTGATAGAGCTTTGATGGGGGAACATGACTTGAATGGTAAGTCATGTTTTATGGGAGTCCCTCCTACTCCTAATGGTAGTTTCAGTTGTTCCTTATAAGGTAAGATTAAGTGAAATGAATTATATGGTGGAAATAACTATAGTGGTCGTACTCGATAATATACTTTCTCTAAATCATATGCAGTATCTAGAAAAGTACCATTTATTTATTTATAATGTGATAAAGTTGGGCACTCAAATCATGCTTTCATGGAGGGACTGAATAATTGTAGCTCTTATGGATACTCAAGTCACTTTTAGAGGGTTTTACATGTTTTTATTACTCTAAGTTGTGGTAGAGGATTAAAAGTACTAGGAGGATATTTGGTGTAATCAAGTTCTTCAAGAACAAAGGGGTTGTAGCCACATGCATCGAGAATAATGATTCTTTATACAATGGAAAAGTCTCTAGAAGGAACTAATGGAGGTTTTATGACAGTGAGAGATACCATTACTATTGATTTATCTTTAGTTACTTTTTTATTTATTACCTCCTATCATTATTTCATATTAGACTACATTATGGTATTGTTGAATATTCATATAGAGCTCATGAATTATGTAATGTAGATTGAGACACCTATCAAGATGGAGAGATAATGGGGTATCTAATTCACTTCTTGTAATTTATCTTTATCATAAATCAAATTCATCTAGAATTATTTGGTTCCTAATATGAAACCTCTGTAAGTCATTCTTGATATGGACTTGCTTATTTCCTATAATTCATAAGTTGATTGTTATCTTTTATATACATCCTTTACTTCCCCTAATGGGGGGTCTCATATTTTTCAGGGAGAATGGGATATGTGGTCTAGATAATCTGAAACTCCTATTCTAGAGTTGGGAAAGATGATATCCATGTTTTATTTTGAATTAGAACAGGAATATTTGAGTGGTGATCTTCCTCCAGTAGCTGTTGAGTTTCCTAAAGTTTTCCTACCAAATCTTTCTAGTTTTCCACTAGCTAGGGAGGTAAAGTTATCTATTTATTTAGTGTTGGTTACTCAACCTATATTTATTCCTTACTACCATATAGAACCAGCTATACTAAAGGATTTAAAGACTCTATTGGATGACTTAATTTCTAAATGCTTCATTAAAACTAGATATTTCCTTGGGTATCACATATGCCTTTTTCCAAGAAGGACGATGGATCACTTCACCAATGTGTTAATTATTGAAATCTTGATTAGGAAACGATCAAGAACAATTATCCAATACTATTTATTGATGATTTTTTGACTATATGAAAGGGGAAACATGGTTCTCAAAGATTTATCTTTGGTCTAGTTACCACCATCATAGGATTAAGGAGTTTAATATCCCAAATACTACTTTCATGAGAAGGTATAGAAATTATGAGTATCTTTATATTATATTTAGTCTTTAAAATGATCCTACAATGTTTATGGATATAATGAAAAATATTTTACACCATTACCTTGATTATTTTTATGTGACATATTGGTTTACTCAAAAACTAAGTAGGATCATGTGTGCCATTTGAGAGTAGTTATGGACATCTTGGAAAATAACTAACTTTATTCCATGTTATCAAAGTTCCATTTTGGGATTTGATAAGTTAAGTTATTGGGATATGTGGTCTTAGAACATGGTATTTCAATTGATCCTAAAAATATGTAAGATTTCATGTATCAGGAAGAACCAAAAAATGCCTTTGAGATTTAGATATTCTTTGGTTTGATAAGGTATTACCGCCAATTATTGAAATATTTCTCAAAGTTTTCATCTTTGTTGACTGATCTCTCTCATAAGGGAGTGAATTTCATATGATATTCAAAATTTTTGGATTCCTTTGAAAATTTAAAGCATCATTTTACTTCCGCCCTGGTATTGAATCTTCCAAAGGATAGAAAGGGCTATATGGTCTTTTGTGATGCATCAGGTTCAGGTTTGGGATTTTTTCTCATGAAGGTTGATCACATGGTGGATTATGGTTTTTATTAGCTTCAGTCTTATGGGAAGAACTATCCCACACAAGATCTTGAACTCATTGTGGTGATGCATGATCTTAAGAGTTAGAAATAATACCTTTTGAGATGAAGGTTTACCATTTACTCTCATTATAAAATCTTGAGTTATATATTTTCACAAAAATAATTGAATCTCTATAGAAGGATATGGGTAGAGTACGTACAATCATTTGAATTTTACATTTCCTACACCCCTGGTAAGGGGAATGTTTGTTAATGCTATAATTGGGAAACTTCCATCCCAGGCCATAAAATAATATTCTTAGGAGTGAAATATGATGGCTCAATTTACTCAAAAACATTTGGGAGTCCTTAAGAATAAGACCGAGGTTGTATTATTGAGTTTCCAGTTGACATCCTCTCTTCTCTAGATGAAATTCGAAGAAAAACAACTTGATTATGAGTTCTGATGAATTAGGGATTCTTTAGTGGGGATACCATTGGTGAATTAAAAGAACATAGTTTTTGACTCAAATATGGATCCTTTAAATTTCAGACCAATTCTTTATTTTAGACCTAATATGGATAACTAATGGGTTAGAAAAGGTCTTAGGGGTGTCCGAGGATTGTTTGGAGTCCAAAACCCATATTTTTGAGAAAAATTGACCTGTCACATGGTTAGAGTAAATCATTTGGGGAGGAATCACAGTCAGTCTAAATCATGTGGATGGTCTACATTTTTGGGCAAATTCATATTTCACGATTGGTACAAGTTTTCCCAAATCGTGTGGCCAAACCATGCGAGTTCCCCCTTTTCTCCATGTACCCATGCATGGTTTGTGCACATTTTTTCAAACCGGGCAACCAAACCATGCATAGGCTAATTTTTGTGTAATATTACATTTTTACCTTAATGATCTAATTAACTTAACCCTTCTTCCCTAATCTAATTTTTCAGCGGGATGAACTCCATTTTCTCCCATTTTGGAGCTTTTTGAAGGCCTAACCATGAAATCAAGATATCTCATTCATCTAATATCTATTCAAGATTCCGTTCATCATGTTGGATGCACAACAATAATTACACAATTAATTTTTATCCATTCTTCGTCTCTCTTTCTCTCGACCTAGTTATTGAGGTGTAAGAATTTTTAATATTTTCTCTAATATACTCCATTCCAAGCCAAATCATAGGCCGATATTGGAGGAAGAAAGTTTTATGAGTACATGAAGGGTGTTCTATAACTCATCCCTCAAGTTCATTGATTTTGGAAATTGACGTGTGGGGACCATCAATTTCATTGGGTGTCGTTTATTAAATTTACAACCATGATTATATTCATTAGAACTGTATAGTTATGATCTTTCCATAAATGTGATTGGTTGTTGGTGTTTATGTCCATAACTCCTAACACCCCATGTAGGGTAATATTACATAATTGGGTTTTTAGTGTTTTGACACTTTCAAACAACTGTTCAGGTGTGTTCGAGCTTAACCACACTAATGGTAAGCCTCCTTATATTAATTGCCTATTTAATCATGAAATTGTGAATATCTTATACCTTGTCACTTCCACTTGACTTTCTTAGGGTAAGTGCCTAAATGTAAGCAATTCATTAAAATGATATTATGGAAAGCATACTTAAGTATATGAATTGGACTTATTAAGTGTAAAGGAATGTTTGGATGCACATCCATATCACACCTTGCTAGGTTCATGGAAGGAAGCGGAGTGAACCTTATAAATTGAACTTTACTTACATGGTTTTAATTAAAAGGTTTCATGATACTTGGACTTATCAAACTAATGAAAGGAAAGGCTTGAACCAAGTGAATCTGTTAATGGAATAGTTATAATATGACCAAATTAATTGTAGTGAATTAAATTTAAGGTGAATCTTTATAAACATGTACATTAATATCTTTATAGAAATTCTTGACTCATGTTAGCTCTTAGATTCAATATGGAATGCCTTGGGTACTCGAGGATGTTATTCCAATTCAAGGATGTCAGTTTCCTTGAGTGAGACCTACCTGGGAACCCGATCCATTTCTACATTTGGATACCTGGTATGACACCATAAGATCCATTCATTATTATTATAGTATGCCTCAGATAAACTCCTTGGATCCATCGTGACATGAGGTTCATTGGATACATCCTTGGACCCAACCACTACTTATCTTCTGTTTTACCTTGGATATACTCCTTGGACTCATTTAGAAATATTATTGTTCAAATTACTTGTATGATGTGCCTTGGATTACACTCTTACCCCTTAGCTAGACTTAGTTACAACTGATTTAGTGACCCCTAAGGTCTAGGTTTCCTGGGTGAATACCATGGAACCACTTCATATTAATTATCAATTATGGTTGCCTTGTTATATCTTAGAACCTTCACTATTTATAATATTATGAGGTGATGTCAGTGCTAGATATTCTTCACATGACCTATTAATATAAATTAGTAATTAATTAATCTATGAACATGTTACAAATTCAGAGACTAGCCAAGGGCTGAAGTTGGTACTTGGTTATTTAGTCACATTACACTGATTTACGTTATATATATACATGCCTTCACAATGTTACATTTCTATTACATGTTCCAGATGTTATAGACACCATTGGTGGTGGCCCATTGAGATTTATCTCACACCCTCTCTGGGCGTTGTTTGGTACCCGGGGTAGATTACATGTATGCAGTTGTTGATAAAGGGAATCCTAATGCTTCAAACACTTGATTACTTGCTGTGCTAGGATGGATATGGTAGCATATGAACGAGATATATCTCAAGATGATTGAGATATTTTATGTATTTTCTTTGATACTTTTGGTTTTCATGTATTCCTTATACTTTTTATCCATGTTTTACATCTTTCTAGTGACTTGAAATTTATCATCATCAACTATTGTATGTTATTCCTATTATTTCAGTTATTATTATCCTTTTCTATTTCCACTGTGCATTTTTTTTACTTATTTATTCAACTATTTATTCGATTTATAATTATATGATGTGGTACACTCTTGTAATGAGGTCATAGTTTCCCCATGGACACACCATAGGCCCTCACTTCTAATCAGAAGCCTCTGACATTTGAGGAGATACACTTGAGGCCATTTGGCCCACCGAGATCGGGGAACCTCCTAAGTGGAATCCGGGTACGGGATGTCACAAAGTGATATCCAAGCGGTTCCTTTCTTTCTTTACTATCTGGTGAAAATAGTTAGGAGATTAATAACTCTTGGTACTTATTCATAAGATGTGTTTGGTCATCAAAAACCCATGTTCGGGGTAAAATCCAAGTTTCCTAAATTATGGTTGATGTTATTATTTTTCTTATTACAGTTGATATCCTTTCACCATTGGGTGACAAAAATGTTTTGTGGAGTTGTTGATTATTATTCTGATTGAGAATTTTATTTCATACTTGTCCTAATGGTATAAGGGAAAGGGGCTTTGTTACATGCATCATCATAGACACCAGGAATTTACATGCCATGCATATTTCCATGCCATATAAGTGTATTTCACTACATTCATTGATTGATATGCCTATGATTGTTAAGTGAGCCTTTATTGTATATATTCTTGTGATTTTTTTGGGATATGACTGAGTGATTGACTATTTCAATTCACTATGTGTTATGGTACCTTGTGGGATGGAATGAGTAATTTACCAAATCAAGAATTTTATTAGAAATTCAAGTGGGTGTTAATCTCAGTGATAAGGAGTATGAGACTTGATTAACTAGGACATACAACTCATTTTAAAATAAATTTGATACAAGTTCTAAGAAAATGAAAACATAAAAGTGGAATGGTTTCACATCCTTATCCCACCTTTTCATGTTTATTAAAGGTAAAGTAGTGAACCTAGTAATTAAATGTTAAATGGAATGAAATGGTTTCTAGTAAATGATGAGGCAAGGTACTATTAACCCTTCATCTATTGGAACCCCTAAAAATAATATCTAAGAACTTACTGATACCTATCCATTTAAATGGGTAGTTGGGGTAGTATGACTTGGGTAGTGAGTTTTCTTACGTTTATATTCCACTAGTGATGCTATCTTTTTTCTTCTAAGTTTGTTATGAGGTGTGTAATTGGAATTTTTATACCAATCCCACAATGAATTCCTCATATCAGACACCAGGAAGGTGGAAACGACCATAATCTAAATGTGGTGGGCTCTGAGCCTTTAGTCTTACCTTCAGGAGTGACACTTGAGGCACCACCTATTGTACCTAATCCAGAAACTGATGCCCAACTCCATGAAATTTCTCTTTTTTTGATTCATTACCTTCATGGTGCTCCATGAGCTTCACCTACAATGGATGATCTGAATCATGAGTTTCAACTGTAGTATCCTTCCACCTTATTAGGGGATGGTGGTTCATAGGCTACTGAGTCCTAGCTAGAGGCCATCATGTCTATCTTTGTGCATCTAAAGATGCCTCCAGAGTTGAGGGTCAAACTTGAAAATTACATGCTACATGATTCAGCCATACACCGGTGGGATGTGATTACCCAGGATGCTCATCATTAGGGAATGTTATGGGTTGATTTCCAGAATACCTTCTAGGAATGGTTATTTCCTTAGACACTGAGAGATGATAGAGCCAGATAATTCATGCATCTCGAGTAGGGTTCAATTTTAGATATTGAGTATTCGGTATGTTTCATAGAGTTGTATCACTTTGTACCACTTCTATCTAATGATGAGTATTCAAATGATAGACGCTTTGAGTATGGGATCTAGTATTCCATCTATACCCAGGTGAATGTATTTAGCATACCTATATTTTCTGAGATAGTAAATCAGGCTCTTATCACTAAGAAAAACCCAAGGGATGGTGACAGCATCGGGCATAGAGGAACATTGACGTGTTAAGAAAATAGTTCTTTCAAAGGTAGGAAGCATTCCATTGATGTTTCTTTTCAGGGAAATGGTATCCAGGGTACCCATATAGATATCTATGTAGTGTGTCCCCAGTGCGGATGTAAGGGGAATATAAAGCCTCAGTGTGATAAAGACCCACTAGAGTGCTTGGCTTATGGTTGTATGGGGAATCTTCAGAATTTATGTTATACCTTTCCATCAGCTTCAAGTGGAAGAGGATCTACATCATATCCACCTTTAGGAGAAGGTTCTTTTATGCCACATCAGGCAGGGAGTTGGAGTAGTATCGATAGGACTGGGTGAGGAGGAGGTCATGGATGTGGTAACCAGACCACTGATCACCACAAATGCCAACAGAGTAGTTTTGATCATGGTAGTCTAGCTGTTGCACACGATTGTGGATTAGGTCAGCTGCATACATTATAGAAGATACATGAGGATCAGGATGTGGGACCATTTACAGTATGAGGTACTATTCTAGTATCCTCCACTATGGTATCTGTTTTATTTGATATAGATACATCATACTCGTTTATATCTTTATCTATTTTGTAAATCCTTAGGATATAAATATAGTGTTACTATGGTGTAATGACCCTATATACACCATTGGGGGTATGATCATAGGGAATACGCTAGTGCAGGGATGGTCCCCTTGAGGTAGGAAGTTACTCTTTATTATGGGACCTCTTTGTTCATGAGATGATGGGATTCGATTTCATTATTAGGATGGATTGGTTGGTTCCATATCATGCCTTTGTAGGGACTACTATCATAAAAGGGTATTTTTTACATCACCATATGGAAGCAGTTATCTACATAAGGGTGAGTGGGATGTCCAGGCTAGCAGATCTAGACTAGAGCATCATGGACTAGGTAGGGTAATCGCCTAGATTGAAAATATCTTTATAGAGGATCCTAGTTTAGGCCAGGATTAATTCCCTCCAGTAGTATATCATTTCCAATATGTCTTTACCGATGAATTTTCTAGATTAACTCTTCATAGGGATTTGGATTTTATGATCAATCTTGTTCCAGGAGTAGATCTAGTGTCCATTACTCCATATAGAATGACACCTACTGAGATCCAGGATCTCAAGTGTCAGTTAGAGGATCTAGAGGACAATGTTTTTATATGGCCCAACACTTCCTATTGGGGTTCTACCATTCTTTTCTATAAGAAGGAAGATGGGAACCTTCATCTGTTCTTGGATTATAGATGGTTTAACCATCATATAATCAAGAACTGGTATCCACTGCCTAGAATAGAAGATCTCTTTGACCAGCTCTAAGGAGCTACGATCTTCTCTATGACCGACCTGAGATTAGACTATCATTAAGTGTGATTTAGTCCATCAAACATACCTTATAAAACTTTACATAGTATGCATAGTCTGTATGAGTACCTAGTTATTCTGTTCGGTATTACGAGCATGCCTCCGTTTTCATGGCTTTGATGAATAGGGTGTTCCACACCATTTGGATTATTTTTTCATAGTCTTTGTGGATGACATATTGGTGTATTCTCACACTCATAGTGACCATGAAAAACACCTTGAGATCATTCTAAGTACACTAAGAGAGAATCATATTTATGCTAAACTTTATAAGTTACACTTCTATATTGACAAAGTTCACTTTTTAGGTCATATTATCTCAGAATTGAGAATATTTGTTGACATAAATAAGGCGAGTGCGGTGGTTTCTTGGAAAAAACTGAAGAACATGTTTAATATATGGAGTTTCTTGGGTTTTATGGATATTATATTAATTTCATATAAGAATTATCATGGCTTTATTCACCTCTTACTAGCCTACAAAGAAGTGTATTAAGTTTCTATGGTCAAAAGCATGTGAGAAATCCTTTCAGTAACTAAAAGGGAGGCTTATATTGACACCTATTTTGATTCTTCAAGAGCCTAGAAATGGTTATATTGTCTTCTATGATGCATTAGGAATCATACTAGGAGTAGTGATGATGTATAAGGGAAAATTCGTTGTGTTTGGATCCTGACAGTTGAGGCCTAATGAGAGAAATTACCCAATGCATGACCTTGAGTTAGTAACAGTCGTCCATGCCTTATGTTACTGAAGACACTATCTTTTGGGTGAGATATTTGTGGTGTACATGAACACAATATCCTAAAATATATATTTTCAAAATGTTAATTGAATCTTAGATAGTGAAGATGGGTCAGATATCTTCAATCATTCAACTTTGAGCTTGCCTATACGCCTGGAAAGGGAAGTGTAGTCACTGATGTGATGAGTTGAAAAAACTCAGGCATATACCATATAAGAATCCAGTGATGAATGTAAGTTAATGGAACTCTTTTCTGAGCTGTATCTGTAGTTTCATGATAGTCACGAGTAGTCTTACCTCTCATTATTGACAATTGCCTCTTCTATCCTTGATAAGGTGAAGGGAAAAAAAATATCTGATCCTAAGGGTTTGGTTATCTGTGAGAGTATATCAGAAGCTAACCCACCTCTAAATTTCTCTATGGATAGATACAACATCCTACATATTCATGGGCATGTTTGGGTTCCTAAAGATATGAGAAAAGAGTTGATGAAAGAGTCCCACACTTATCAGTGGGCAGTTCATCCAGACATCTCCAAAATGTATCGAGATATGTGATGCCGATATTGGTATCCTAGGGTGAAATGTAATATAGTAGGCTTTATCACTAGGATTTCCACTTGTTAGTAGGTGAAGTCCAAGAACCAGAGACCTAAAATCTTGTTACAACCACTTATAGTCCCAAAATGGAAATGGAAAGATATTGTTATGGATTTCATAGTTGGCTTACCTAGGTCGCCAAGGGGTAGAGACATTGTATGGGTAGTTATTGACTGACTAAAGAAAGAAGCCCACTTCACTCCTATTCTGGAGGATTTCTCAGTTGATGAAATGGGAAGACTATATGTCTATGAGATCATACAACTACATGAGGTCCCTCATACCATTTTTTCAGATAGGGATGCTTGTTTCATGTCACGGTTCTGGAAGGGATTGTAGAAGGATATGGGTAAACAAGTGCTTCTAAGCACAACTTTTCAACCTTAGACTGATGGATAGTTGGAATGGACAATATAGGTTCTAGAGGACATGCTCTGATCATGTTTCCTTGATTTTGATGGTTCTTGGATGAATCATATTCCTATCATCGAGTTCACCTATAGTAACAGTTTTTATGTGACAATTCAGATGGATCCTTTTGAGAACTTATATGGTAGTCCATGTCATTCACCCCTATGCTGGATGGAGGTAGGTGAGGTATCCCTTCTAGATCCATGTCTCATATATGAGACTTTAGAGTAGGTTCAACTAATCAGGAAGTGTATGACCAATGCGGAGTCTAGATAGAAATATTATACTGATCTCCATCTACAACCTCTAGATTTTGAGGATGGGGATCATGTTTTACTATGGGTATCACCCAGGAAAGGGAATATACGATTATAGAAGAAAGGGAAGAAGTCACCTCATTATATAGGTCCATTTGAGATCTTGGAAAGAGTTGGGATGGTAGCCAATCAATTGTTACTACCTTAGAGGTACCGTTCTATGCATGATGTCTTCCACGTTTCACAAATTCATCATTATCACACTAACCATTCTCATAATTTTGATCATCATGATGTAGATATTGATGTCGATGCATCCTTTGAGGGGTATCCAGTACACATCATTGACTAGATCATGAATGATATCCGAGGCTGGTCTGTCCCTCTAGTATTGGTGATATGGTAGAACTACCATGTGCAAGATGAGACTTGGGAGTGGGAGGCTGATGAACATGCCCAATGGCCAGAGTTTTTCTCAAATAGTGTTTCACCACCCTTGGAAGGTGAACTCGAGGATGAGTTACTTTAAGAGGGGAAGACTATAAGAACCTGGTTTTTGACTCAGGTATGGATTCTTTAAATTTCAGTCTAATTATTTATTTTGACCCAATATAGATACCAAATGGGTTTGTAAAGGTCTCATGGGTGTCTGGGGCTCATTCAGAGACCGAAACACAACTTTTTAGGAAAATGGTCATGTCGCACTGTTAGAGTAAACTATACAGGGAGGATGTAAAATTAGTCTAAACTGTACAGATGGTCTACATTTTTGGCAGAGCCATATCACACAGTTTTCACACAGTTTCCCAAACCTTGGGGACAAACCATGTGAGTGACCCCTTTTCTCACAGAACCCATGCATTCATTGCACATGGTTTGTCAAATTGTGTGGCCAAACCATGAACATGCTAATTTTTGGGTAATTTTACATTTTTTCATTTAATGATCCAATTAACTTAACCCTTTTTACCTAATACTATTTTCTAGAAATATGAACTCCATTTTCTCCCATTTTAGATCTTTTTTAAGGCATAACCTATTAATCAAGATATCTCCTTCATCTGAAATCCATTTGAGCTTTTGTTCATCATGTTGGATGCACAACATTAAGTACTTCAGTCCTTTTTAGAAGTTATTCATCTCTCTTTCTCTTGACCTAATTATCGAGTTGTAAGAATTTTTACTCTTTTCTCAGATCAACTCTAATCCAAGCTAAATCAGAGGAAAATACTAGAAGAGGAGATTCATATGAGTACTAGGTGGGTGGTCTATACCTCATCCCTCAAGTTCATTGATTTTGGAAATTGACATGTGGGCCCACCGATTTCATTGGGTGTCATTTATTGATTTTATATGCCTTGATTTTATTTATTAAAACCATATGGTTGTGCTCTTTCCATAAATGTGATTGGTTATTGATGGTTACTTCCAAAACTCCTAGTACCCCATGTAGGGTAATATTCCATAATTGGGGTTTTAGTGTCTTGACACTTTTGAGCCACCGTTTGGATGTGTTTCAGATTGACCACACTAATGGGAAGCCTCCTTATATTAATTTCCTATTGAATCATGAAATTGTGAATATCTTGTACCTTATCACTTCCACTTGACCCACCTAAGGTATGTGCCAAAATATTAGTAATTCATTCAAATGATACTATGGAAATAATACTTAAGTATATGACTTGGACTTATTAAATTTAAAATAATATTTGGTTTCATGTACGTAGCACACCTTTCCAGGTTCATATAAGGCAACATAGTAAACCTTATTAATTGAACTTGACTTACATGGTTTTAATTAAAAGGTTGCATGAAACTTGGACTTCTCAAACTAATGAAAGGAAAGTATTGAACTAAGTGAATTTGTTAATGTCATAATTATCATATAACCAAATTAATTATAGGGAATTAAATTTAAGGTGAATATTTATTCACATGGACCTTGAAATATTTATAGTAAGGATTGAATCATTTTAACTCTTAGATTACTGAGGGAATGCCTTGGGTACTCAAGGTTGTCATTCCAATTCAAGGATGCCAGTTTCCTTGGGTGAGACCTACTTGGGAACTCGATCATTGTCTACCTTTTGATGCCCGATATGACACTATAGTATCCCTTTATTATTATTATAAGATGCCTCACTAATTAGATACAATGTGACATGAGGTGCCTTGGTTACATCCTTGGGCCTGACCACTACTCATCTCCCATTTTACCTTGGATGTATTCCTTGGACTCATTTAAGAATATTAGTGTAGGAATTCCTTTGATGATGCTCCTTGAATTATAATCTTACACCATATCTAGACTCAATTATTACTGAGTTAGTATCCCCTAAGGTCTAGGTTTCCTTGGTGAATACTATGAAACCACTTCATATTAATTATCAATTTGGTTTTCTTATTACATCTTAGATCATTCACTATTTATACTATAATGAGGTGATTTTAGTGATGGGTATGCCTCATGTGACCAATTAATATAAATTGGTAATTAATTAATTGATGAATTGGTTACACATTCAGACACCATCCAAGGGATGAAGTAGGTAATTGGGTATTTAGTTACATTTTACTACTCTACTTTATATATATGCATTCTTGTACACTATTACATTTCCATTATATAGGATGAATGTTATAGACACTATTGGTGGTGGCCCACTGAGATTTGTCTCACAACCTCTATGGGCACTTTTTGGTACATGGGGCAGATTACATATATGCAGGTGTTGATAAAGGGAAGCATAATGATTCATACACTTGAGTGCTTTATGTGCTAGGATGGATCTTGTAGCAGACGAACAAGCTATAGCTTGGGATTCATTGTATAGTTTTGGTATTTCCTTTGATATATTGGGTTTTTCATGTATACATATTACTTTGTATCCATGTTTTCCATCTTTTTTGAGTGACATGACATTTATCATCATTAATTATTGTATGTTATTCTAGTTATTTCGGTTATTTTTATCCTTTTCTCTTTCCACTATGAATTTTACTTACTTATTGATTCCACTATTTACCTCTTTTTATAATTACTTACTATGCTACACTCTGGTAATGATGGAATAGTCTTCCCACAGACACACCCTAAGCCCTCACTTCTACTCGGAAGCCTCTGGAATTCCAGGATATGCACTTGAGGCCATGTGGCCCACCATGCTCGGGGAACCTCCTAAGTGGAATTCAGGTCTGGGATTTCACCTGAACGATCTCTATCTTCAGAGGATATCCTTTTATTTGGGAACCATTATGTTGTTTCATCGCCTACAAGGAAAGATGTGATGGGGGATTGTCATTATTCCTAGCGGGAAGTACACCTAGGAATAATGAATATGTTTTATGATTTGAGGGGATGATTTTGGTGGATTGTTATGAAACATGACACTGCTGACTTTGTTTCCCAAAATTATACTTGTTATAAAATTAAGGTCAAACATCAAAGGCCTTATGGAATACTTTAACCACTTCATATACCAATTTATATATGGGATGAGCTATCAACAGACTTTATGGTTAGGTTTCCATACACACCTCAAGGAAATAATGTGATATAGATGGTAATTGATTGGTCTATCAAATCATCTCACTTTATTCTTATTCATGATGCCACCAAAGTTGAGGACTTGGGAAATATGTATATTCAGGATATTTTTAGATTGCATGGAGTTCCACCCTCCATTATTTTTGATAAGGATCCTAGGTTCACATCTCATTTTTAGAGAGGCCTTCAGGAGGTGATGTGATCCCAGGTAAAATTAAGCATAATGCACCATCCTCAGATGGATGGTTAGAAAAAATAAGCTATACAGATTCTAGAGGACATGCTTCATACTTGCTTCCTTGACTTTAAAGGAGAGTGGGATTCCCCTTTGGGACAGTTTGAGTTTTATTATAACAATATTTATTGGTATTTCATTAATATGGGACCCTTTAAGGCCTTGTATGGATGTCCTTGTAAATCTCTACTTTACTGGTTAGTGATTGGAAGAGCTTTCCTTGTGGGACCTTGTTTGATATAGGAGATGACAAAAAAATACATATGATTTTTCAGAGAATGATGACCATAATGATATAATATAAATATTATACAAATCATTTTCAACATCCTTTGGAGTTCTCAGTGAGTGGCTGGGTGTTTTTGAGAGTCTCACCTTGTTTGGGTCAATGATTTCTTAGAAAATAGGGGAATTTTCCACCTAGATATAGGGGACCATTTTCCTTTGTTGAGCATATTAGAAAGGTGGCATAACATTTTTCTTTTCCACCACATATGAAATCAATCCATTATGTGTTCCACATTTCACAACTCAAAAAGTATCTCTCAGACCTTTATCATGTTTTGAGTTGAGAGAAACTCTATATAGAGATTTATTTTTCCATGACTGAGAAACCAACTCATATTTTTTGCTTCTCATATGAAATTTCTTCATGGGATGTCTATCCATTTAGTTTGGATATTATGGAAGCATGGTTTTGATTCTCATGAGATGTGGTAGCATGAGGCATTAATGAGAGAGTAATAGCCTAACCTACCTATTATAGAGTATTATTGATAGAATTTATGGGGGAATAAATCATTTATGGTGGGGAGAATTGGACCATCTAAAAACTATCTTTTAGGTACATTCCTCAATTTATTTTTTTCTCTTATTGTTTTTCAAGTTGATATTTGGATGTATCATTGATTCTTAGCTATTTAATACTTTTTTTGATCCTTTTAAGGTGTTGGTAGCACGTTTTTTCGATGTTTTAGGAGGTGTCTGGGAGTTTTAACATGAGATTTGACAAGGTTCTGTAGCCAAAATGGCTATATAAGGTCCCACAACTAGATAATGAGGGACAATGAATAATTGGTGGAAGGCTGTTAGTAGGAATTTACTATAAAAGTCCACTGAACAATTATTGAGAGCCACTAACCAACTATTGGATGGCTAGTTAAAGGGGTTTCCTATAGGAATCCCATCGTCCAGCTGATAGGATCTCAATGGCTAGACGATGGGACTTTCTGAACCATTGGAATTCTACTCGGTGCCACTGGCTAACTGGTGGGATCTAGTGGAAATCCGGTGATGTTGATTTGAGCGTGGGGAGGAAGGGAAGTATCAAAAATACATTTATTTAAATCCTTGTTTTAATTCTAAAACACATCCCTCAAAAATAATATGACCCCATGATTTTGGAGGCTCTAGAGGTGACTTAGGCTCTTTTAACCTTATTTCCTTATGGATTGAAGTATTAGTTGATGTATTGATTCTCTTTTTATATGTATAATACAAATTTGATCATAAATTATTCTTTTTATCATATCTCTCATTATTTGAGAGTGGTGTATTCTCATTTTGTTGATGGATCTGGATCTTGAAATAATAAATTTTGGTTCTAGGATTCTCTATTGATTATTCTAGACTTGGAATATCCATTGGTGTATCCCATGTTAGGTGATTGTTGATCTTGTGATTGAGGTAGGTGGTTTTGTAAGGAAATTCCTATTAATTGAAACCATTGATGCTTGTATATTTTAAATTATATTTATAAATTATTTCTAAATATTAATTTCAATCCTTTTGATAATTGATTTTTAAGTGGCATAGTGCGTGTGTGCTGAAATATATTGATTATGGATTTTCAAATAAAGTGTTGTTTTCTAGAAAATGGATTTTAAATGAATGAATGTTTTGAAGAAATACTTTGATTATGATTCTTGATAAATTATGAAATGAAATGTTTAATGATTTTAAATGAAATGAATTGATTTTAAAAGGGGTGATTTTTTATGAAAACCATTTTATGTTGGTTTTTGAAATAAAATGGAATGTTTTGAAAGTTCAACTTGTATCCAATTGAAATGATTTATATAAATTATTTTAGATTGATTGAAATGAATGATATACCCTAGTATTATTGATTTACTAAAAGCACATGAAATCCTGGGTAGTTAGGTGGGAGGAACACAAGTGTAACACCCCGAGATTTTATGAAAAATATTATTTTAATTTCATTAAGGTATTATGTTGTATTCTACACCAAGATTACCTTGCGCTATACGCAACACCGTATTAGCTTGCAGTATACGCAACACTATTCTTGGACCGTGTTACACACAATTTTGATAATAGTTATTCTACGTAAAATTGAGTATATATATATATATATTAAATGTATAAATGAAATATGGTTGGATTCTGTTATACGAAACAACGAATGATTCTTTCACAACACGCAACCCTGACTTGGCTTGCATTACACGCAATCACGACCTTCCTCGATAGCGTGTGTTGTACGCAATACCGGGTTTTAATAAACAATGTTATATTATTATAATATTGTCATGAACTAGCCGTTATGAATAGTATTAACTAAATTTTGAATTTTATAACATTATTATTCATCTTACACATTTCTAGAACATGGTATAAGAATAAAATAAATTTTTCGGGTAAAATAAGTATTTTTCAAAAAATGCAGTTTTGCCACCTTTTGATGGCGCACCCACTTTAAATCTAGTTTTTGACATGTTTATAAGTTCAATTTGACAAAATAAAATTCTTCTTTGGAATCAAGAAATAAAAATTTACTTTGGATAAATTTTTCATATTATTCTCGTAACTTTCACATTTTAATGAATAGTAAAAACACGCTATATTTTAATTAAAAACAACTTTTTTCATTGTAATATCTTATGTAGTTAAATTATAATATTGAATGGTTTTAAAGTATAAATAGAATATATTTTTACCATTTAATATAATGTATGTCATTATCATTGATTTTACCTTGAATTCGTAGGTTAAATCAATTCAATCTTTTGCAATGTTTTAAACAAAAACACGTTTTTATTCGACAATGGGATTAATTTTAATTTAATTTCTGCAACTTCTGTGTTTTGAATTTTAAAAAATGGATTCCATATTTGTAATCAGTGGGTCCAAATTATGTTAATAGTATACTTTTTATTTTTGGGAATTATGAATAGTAACTACGGTAAATTTTATTTACCATAGTTAAAGGTAAATCGGGTAATTAAGGGTAAATATAATATTTTAAAATTACCCTAACAAATGTCAAAATCCTATTGGATGACTAAAAAACGACCCATATCATCTAAGGGTAGGATTAGATTAATTTAATTAAATTTTGTCAATGAAAATAATTTAATTATTATTAAAACCAAAGAATGTGACAACATGTCACTATCTTAAATCTTATAAGTATAATAATTTTAATCTAGTGATAAATTTCATGAAACTTCGAACATGAATAGTCTCCAGAAAGATAATACAATTATCTACATCATAGGAATTTATTTAGAATTTTTAGGGATTAAATAATTATCATTTATTATGACAGAAAGATGATGCAGTAATTGTCTTATTAATGAAATATTGACAGAATTGATGTTATAAATGCCCAAATAAATGTAATTTGAGACTTTTTATGACTTACACTAATTTTCTAGGTTACTATGATGTATTAGAATTGATTTAATCAACTTGGTTCGAACATATAATTCTGTTATGACTTTCACAAAAATCATATATCAAATAGTGTCAAAATTGACACAAAATAGTTTTTAAATAAAATATTATATTATTAATTTTTATTTTATTCCTAAAAATCTAAGATTAGGCAAAATGACTTATATAAGGATATATATATTAATAATAAACAATTTGGGGTTCGTTTGGCATGTTATAGTAAGTGTATTAACCATATAGTGAAAGAAAACAAAAAGACACGGTAAAAGTTAAATTATTTAACTTAGAGTTAAATCTAATTGATAAGGTTAAAATAATAACCTAAACTTGTCTAAATCCTATTGGTTGATAGGATTTCTACCCATCCCCACTTTAGCTTTGAAATAAGACCCTTTGGAACCATTATAAACCGATTTTGACATTAATATAAAATAATATTTTGAGGTATTCCTAAGGTGCCCCTCTCCTCCCTTATAAAAGGACACCTCCTCCCCCTCCTCCTCACACAAATTTGAGCACTCAAGCTCGGCCAAACCCTGCCAAAATACCTTCTCCACTTCCATAGAATAATCCTAGAGGTCCTTCTCTTCTTCAAAGACCAATCTTAGTTCCCTAAGTGGAGGATTCAAAGAGGTGTTCCAAAGAAGAGGTAATATCCATTACCGATCTTTTCAATTTCTTTCTTCTTCAACTTCTTCTTCATTAGTTGTTTCATGATAAAGTAATAACATCAGTATTTATTATATACTGATATGTTATTATAAATATGAAACAACTCTAATTAACCTTCTATCCATCCTACGGAGAAAGGAAATCACCGCGCGTGCGTACGTACGGAATACCGTCTCCACGCTGTGGTGTAATCTATTTTCCGTCACCACCTTAATTGGATGGGTATAATGATGTAATGAGTAACTATACATGATTATTATAAAGTTATATTGATACTGAAATAGTATACATACACTTAAACACAATTCCACGACCATGGGAATGATATAATCGCTCGTGCGTACGTACGGACTACCGTCTCCACGACGCGATGAGATTCATTCTCCATGTTAACCATTTAAGAATGATTAAAAAGTATATATAAGAAATAATAATGAAATATATGACATTATAAAGATACTTTATTTATGTATATATGTATATGTATGTCATCTACTTACTTCCATTCAAGACAATAAGGAAAGGAAAACAGCGTTCATGCGTACGTACGGACTACCGTCTCCATGAACGGTGTTTTTCATTTCATTTATCTATCTATTATATATATATATATAATGAATATATATGATATATAAATCATATTTTATATTCTGGAAGTAAGTAAATCATGATATAAGTAATAATAATTTCAAGAACAACAAGTCAAAACACCTACGATAAATGAAACGATTTTACCCAAAACGCTTCTTTAACATGGAATTTACAAAAGAACGGGTAATATAAAGTCATAAGTGAACCATATAGGATATCATAACAATGAATATGATTATGTAATAAGTCAATGACATTATTTAAATCATTATACAGGAGGTTTGGACACTTACAAAGCAAGTCGGACCTAAGGTAAGGGAAATATCACAATCTCATTTTTATCCGAGATTATTTATACTTTGGTATTTACTGGGGTGTATTTTATTATCCACATACATGTTTCCTCAATATGTAATATTTATATCCTTATACAATATTTTATATCCAATTTTACCCTTCGTTGAGTTTTTAGTAAAATATATGAAAGGAATCTTTTGTCGTTTTTCATACGAGGCACTTTTTGACTTTTCCGACAAAAGTACGAGAAGAATGTTTTTTTTAACTTATACGGAATGAATGGATTTTTAAAACATTATTTCCAAGAAGATTACTTTAAAAGTTTTCAAGTTTATTTTTAATCAAATTATTTTATTTTAAAATCGTATGACATGTTCTGAAAGGAAAAAAATGTTTTTGAAGTAGAAAGGATATTTTCCTCAAGAATGAAGTTCAAGTGTTTTATCAAAATTATTTTCCATCTAAGATAATAAAGGGTTCTTTTTTTATCCCTATTATTACATTGATTTGATTATGTTTTGAGGGAATTATTTTTATGAAGTCATTTACCTTATATGATTTGTTTTATGATTTCATGATGTTTCAAGAATCCCATTTTTGTTACATGTGTTATGCGATGATGTATGGTTTATGATTATGTGGCACACATAAGAAAGGATTCATTATAAGATGGGTGGGACCTATATCTCCCTCCAATGCATTGGGTAAAGATTTTATATCTCATGAGATAGACATGGCTGGAATGGTAGGTTATACCGGTTCAGTGAAACAGGACTGAAACGAGGGTTACTCGATTCAGAAAGGGACTTTGTCCACTAAGATAGTCTTGGAAATGAGTCTTGACTAACAAGAAATGATTATCTATGATGATGTGTGAATGCCACAAAGTTTCATGTTTTAAGTTATGATTATTGTGATTACATTTCACTGCCATGATTTACCCCATGTTATGAAATTATGATCTCTTTTGCAGGTTAAGATTTCCAAAAGTTATGTGCTTATGTATATGATGTGATTAATATTTCATTTGTTTACCCTTACTGAGCATTTGAGCTCACCCTTTTATGTTTTCTTTTCCCCAGGATATAAAGAAAGGTTTTAGGTAAAAAAAAAGGAAGATCTTTATGGGATATTTTTAAGATCTTTCACCACGATTAGAAGATTATATTCCGAGTTTCCAAAGACGCTAAACTATTACGATCCTTGTGTGTGTGTTTTTTGTTATGTACTAAGTATTCCGCAAATGTAATGTAATGTCCATGTACGTTAGGCTTCGGGTCTCTACAGTTGGTATCAAAGGAAAGGTTTAGTCAACCTTTGGAAACTAGGATGCGAAAACATTAGTGAGATCCCTAGAGATATTTCTAAGGTATGTCTAGGGATGTCCCTAAGGATAAGTATACGTATAAGATACAGTCCTAGAACTACGGTAACGATCATAGAATTTAACCTAAGAAGTTAGATATTGAGGATAATTCCCCTTTATTATGTTGTTTTCCCTAGCATGATTTTTGCCTCTCACACTATTCTTTTTTGGGTTTTAGAAAATGGCTGGAAACAAGATGATTCATGATAATAGAGGATATGATGGACAATGGAATGATATTCTTCATAATGGAATGGGATTTGGAAGTCCAAACATCATTATTATGCCGAATCAGCAATCTCATAATATGATCAATAAAGTAAAATTTGGTAAGTTTCCTGACTCGGCTAATAAGAGAAAGATGGAGTTTCATGATGATCATAGAGGAAAGAAAGTTCAATTTCCCCTATGTAAATCATGTGGGAAGAGGCATCAAGGAGAATGTTTCAAAGGAACTGGAAGATGCTTTGGGTGTGGAAAAGAAGGACACAAATCAAGTAAATGCAAAGGAAAAGGTTCAGTTAACAACATGGATGAGGATAATGGTATTGCTACGACATCAACAATGGTTAAATGTTTTAAATGTGGAATGTACGAGCATTATGCAAACCAATGAACTAAGGGAAAGTCTCATGAAGATAATCAGTATGGTCGTATGGGAAGTATTTATGTGGATGATGATGAAGAGACTAAAAATGATATGTGAGATGAAAGAATTGTTGAAGCTCGGTCAATGGTTTAAGAATGTAGTGGAATGATTACATGTTTATCAAGTGTAATGTTGTACTATAGAATAAAAAGACATCTAAGGATTGTTACACTGTTGTCTTTCCTTAAGTTTTGAAAGTTTATGATGAATGGTATGAGTAACAATGAAAGGTTATTCAGATATCTTTTGGAAAGTGGATGATATGCGCATAATGAAGTGATAAAGAGAAAATGAAATGCTTGACAGTATTCATGAGCTCATGATTGATATAAGGACTAAGTGATATCATGGTTTTATTATATATAATTTTGAGGATTTTGGTATGTGGAAAGTGTTAAATTTTAACTGCATTCATGTTTTCACTAAGGTATTCAAGAGAATACATGATTAAGGACTTTGAATGTTTGGAATGTGACCAACAAAACATATCTTATGATATATGGGGATCGACGACGGTGTTAAATCTCTGGTAATCGTTTTCACTATGTTATGAGAGTGGACTGCAGTATTATGGATAAGCCTAAAGATTAGAATGGATTATGTTGGACATAAGTTAGTATTGTTTAAGGATAGAAGTTTTTTCGATATTATTGATGGGATGTTATAGTAATATAGTTTTAGAAAAAGGACAACCTGCAGGACGGGCGACAGCCCATCGCGTCAGACAAGGCTGTGGAAATCGAACCCACAACCGAAGTGCGACTGACCTTTATCGCCTACCACTGGACTACAGGAAGTCCCTGTTTAGTAGAAACTAGTTTTATTATATTAATCAGTATGATATATGAAGTATAAGTCCATTTTAGGAACCATATATGATTAATCTCACTATAGAATGACTTATGTATAACTTTTTCTAACCTTTTGTTTGAGACAGATGGAATGACCCGTTATTCTATCACATGATCTACTAACACTTCATGAATAACAAATTCAACTTAATTTATTTAAGAGATGAAGTAGAAATTGTTCAAGGCACGAACAACAATGAGATTGTACCAAAATAAAGTAAGTATTTATTCTAATTAAAATTCTTCAACTTTAGGGAAACGATCTTGAAAACGAAAAATGTTGTCCTAGTGCTCTTATATCTGATTAATCAGATGGTACCTTAGATCGTCACAAATTTATGGATTTGTGATTGCTAGCTTTTCCATAGCCATGTTCTCTACCACTCTCCATCAGAACATGATGGTTAGATTTCTCTTCCATATCCATATTTTCACCTATGTGGAAACCCAGTGATTAGTTTATTTGGGTAACCATTACGTTTCATACTTTTGTTTTTAAAGATAAGTTTTGGTATTCCTTTTTACGATGTGGGTTTCTATCAAAGAAACTTTCAAAAAGTAATCCATTTATAACCCCGACGAATTTCGAGGGCGAAATTCATTTTAAGGGGGGTAGAATGTAACACCCAGAGATTTTATGAAAAATATTATTTTAATTTCATTATTGTCTTATGTTATATTCTACACCAAGATTACCTTGCTCTATACACAACACCGTATTATCTTGCAGTATACGCAACACTATTCTTGGACCGTGTTACACACAATTTTGATAATAGTTATTCTACGTAACATTGAGTATATATATATATATATATATATATTAAATGTATAAATGAAATATGGTTGGATTCTGTTATACGAAACAACGAAGGATTCTTTCACAACACGCAACCCTGACTTGGCTTGCATTACACGCAATCGCGACCTTCCTCGATAGCGTGTGTTGTACGCAATACCGGGTTTTAATAAACAATGTTATATTATTATAATATTGTCATGAACTAGCCGTTATGAATAGTATTAACTAAATTTTGAATTTTATAACATTATTATTCATCTTACACATTTCTAGAACATGGTATAAGAATAAAATAAATTTTTCAGGTAAAATAAATATTTTTCAAAAAATGCAGTTTTGCCACCTTTTGATGGCGCACCCACTTTAAATCTAGTTTTTGACATGTTTATAAGTTCAATTTGACAAAATAAAATTCTTCTTTGGAATCAAGAAATAAAAATTTACTTTGGATAAATTTTTCATATTATTCTCGTAACTTTCACATTTTAATGAATAGTAAAAACACGCTATATTTTAATTAAAAACAACTTTTTTCATTGTAATATCTTATGTGGTTAAATTATAATATTTAATGGTTTTAAAGTATAAATAGAATATATTTTTACCATTTAATATAATGTATGTCATTAGCATTGATTTTACCTTGAATTCGTAGGTTAAATCAATTCAATCTTTTGCAATGTTTTAAACAAAAACCCGTTTTTATTCGACAATGGGACTAATTTTAATTTAATTTCTGCAACTTCTGTGTTTTGAATTTTAAAAAATGGATTCCATATTTGGAATCAGTGGGTCCAAATTATGTTAATAGGATACTTTTTATTTTTGGGAATTATGAATAGTAACTACGGTAAATTTTATTTACCATAGTTAAAGGTAAATCGGGTAATTAAGGGTAAATATAATATTTTAAAATTACCCTAACAAATTTCAAAATCCTATTGAATGACTAAAAAACGACCCATATCATCTAAGGGTCGTATTAGATTAATTTAATTAAATTTTTTCAATGAAAATAATTTAATTATTATTAAAACCAAAGAATGTGACAACATGTCACTATCTTAAATCTTATAAGTATAATAATTTTAATCTAGTGATAAATTTCATGAAACTTAGAACATGAATAGTCTCCAGAAATATAATACAATTATCTACATCATAGGAATTTATTTATAATTTTTAGGGATTAAATAATTATCATTTATTATGACAGAAAGATGATGCAGTAATTGTCTTATTAATGAAATATTGAGAGAATTGATGTTATAAATGCTCAAATAAATGTAATTTGAGACTTTTTATGACTTACACTAATTTTCTAGATTACTATGATATATTAGAGTTGATTTAATCAACTTTGTTCGAACATATAATTCTGTTATGACTTTCACAAAAATCATATATCAAATAGTGTCAAAATTGACACAAAATAGTTTTTAAATCAAATATTATATTATTAATTTTTATTTTATTTCTAAAAATCTAAGATTCGGAAAAATGACTTATATAAGGATATATATATTAATAATAAACAATTTGGGGTTCTTTTGGCATGTTATAGTAAGTGTATTAACCATATAGTGAAAGAAAACAAAAAGACACGGTAAAAGTTAAATTATTTAACTTAGAGTTAAATCTAATTGATAAGGTTAAAATAATACCCTAAACTTGTCTAAATCCTATTGGTTGATAGGATTTCGACCCATCCCCACTTTAGCTTTGAAATAAGACCCTTTGGAACCATTATAAACCGATTTTGACATTAATATAAAATAATATTTTGAGGTATTCCTAAGGTGCCCCTCTCCTCCCTTATAAAAGGACACCTCCTCCCCCTCCTCCTCACACAAATTTGAGCACTCAAGCTCGGCCAAAACCTTCCAAAATACCTTCTCCACTTCCATAGAATAATCCTAGAGGTCCTTATCTTCTTCAAAGACCAATCTTAGTTCCCTAAGCGGAGGATTCAAAGAGGTGTTCCAAAGAAGAGGTAATATCCATTACCGATCTTTTCAATTTCTTTCTTCTTCAACTTCTTCTTCATTAGTTGTTTCATGATAAAGTAATAACATCAGTATTTCTTATATACTGATATGTTATTATAAATATGAAACAACTCTAATTAACCTTCTATCCATCCTACGGAGAAAGGAAATCACCACGCGTGCGTACGTACGGAATACCGTCTCCACGCCGTGGTGTAATCTATTTTCCGTCACCACCTTAATTGGATGGGTATAATGATGTAATGAGTAACTATACATGATTATTATAAATTTATATTGATACTAAAATAGTATACATACACTTCAACACAATTCCACGACCATGGGAACGATATCATCGCTCGTGCGTACGTACGGACTACCGTCTCCACGACGCGATGAGATTCATTCTCCATGTTAACCATTTAAGAATGATTAAAAAGTATATATAAGAAATAATAATGAAATATATGAAATTATAAAGCTACTGGATTTATGTATATATGTATATGTATGTCATCTACTTACTTCCATTCAAGACAATAAGGAAAGGAAAACAACGTTCATGCGTACGTACGGACTACCGTCTCCATGAACGGTGTTTTTCATTTCATTTATCTATATATTATATATATATAATGAATATATATGATATATAAATCATATTTTATATTCTGTAAGTAAGTAAATCATGATATAAGTAATAATAATTTCAAGAACAACAAGTCAAAACACCTACGATAAATGAAACGATTTTACCCAAAACGCTTCTTTAACATGGAATTTACAAAAGAACGGGTAATATAAAGTCATAAGTGAACCATATAGGATATCATAACAATGAATATGATTCTTTAATAAGTCAATGACATTATTTAAATCATTATACAGGAGGTTCGGACACTTACAAAGCAAGTCGGACCTAAGGTAAGGGAAATATCACAATCTCATTTTTATCCGAGATTGTTTATACTTTGGTATTTACTGGGGTGTATTTTATTATCCACATCCATGTTTCCTAAATATGTAATATTTATATCCTTATACAATAGTTTATATCCAATTTTACCCTTCGTTGAGTTTTTAGTAAAATATATGAAAGGAATCTTTTGTCGTTTTTCATACGAGGCACTTTTTGACTTTTCCGACAAAAGTACGAGAAGAATGTTTTTTTTAACTTATACGGCATGAATGGATTTTTAAAACATTATTTCCAAGAAGCTTCCTTTACAAGTTTTCAAGTTTATTTTTTATTCAAATTATTTTATTTTAAAATCGTATGACATGTTGTGAAAGGAAAAAAATGTTTTTGAAGTAGAAAGGATATTTTCCTCAAGAATGAAGTTCAAGTGTTTTATAAAAATTATTTTCCATCTAAGATAATAAAGGGTTCTTTTTTTATCCCTATTATTACATTGATTTGATTATGTTTTGAGGGAATTATTTTTATGAAGTCATTTACCTTATATGATTTGTTTTATGATGTCATGATGTTTCAAGAATCCCATTTTTGTTACATGTGTTATGCGATGATGTATGGTTTATGATTATGTGGCACACATAAGAAAGGATTCATTATAAGATGGGTGGGACCTATATCTCCCTCCAATGCATTGGGTAAAGATTTTATATCTCATGAGATAGACATGGCTGGAATGGTAGGTTATACCGGTTCAGTGAAACAGGACTGAAACGAGGGTTACTCGATTCAGAAAGGGACTTTGTCCACTAAGATAGTCTTGGCAATGAGTCTTGACTAACAAGAAATGATTATCTATGATGATGTGTGAATGACACAAAGTTTCATGTTTTAAGTTATGATTATTGTGATTACATTTCACTGCCATGATTTACCCCATGTTATGAAATTATGATATCTTTTGCAGGTTAAGATTTCCAAAAGTTATGTGCTTATGTATATGATGTGATTGATATTTCATTTGTTTACCCTTACTGAGCATTTGAGCTCACCCTTTTATTTTTTCTTTTCCCCAGGATATAAATAATGGTTTTAGGTAAAAAAAAAGGAAGATCTTTATGGGAGATTTTGAAGATATTTCACCACGATTAGAAGATTATATTCCGAGTTTCCAAAGACACTAAACTATTACGATCCTTGTGTGTGTGTTTTTTGTTATGTACTAAGTATTCCACAAATGTAATGTAATGTCCATGTACGTCAGGCTTCGGGTCTCTACAACAAGCTAGGTAAAATCTTATATAGTAATGATTTGACTATGAAAATTTTAACTAAACACATTGGGGATAGTGATTTAATTCGTTGGGGTGATCTCTTATCCCCCTGTATTTAGATCTTGGGAAGTATGCACACCTGGAGTCGTATTTCATTGAGATGTGTGAGAATCCCTATACTAACCTAACCTCAGGAATCTTAATCATAGTGATATGATTTTAAAGGATTTATACATTCTAGTGTTTGATAGAAATTATCAATCATTCCTATTTTCATATAAATGACTATTCATGCGTGTTTTGACAAAAACTAGTACCCGCCCGTGCATTTTCACGATGATAAAATAGAATTCTTAGTTCATGCGTTCTCATGACGATATGGTTCACTAATTTTATAGAGACAATAAAATATTTTGGAAAAATAAAAGAAACTGGGAAAATTGGTAACTGTACAATGGAAAGTAATTAGTAACCTAAATTAAGTGGAAATAATTCATTGAAAGGAAAAACAGTTTCATAAAAACTGTGAATAAAACATGTTAAGAATATCTACATAATCTATTAACAGTATAGACTATATAGGAAAGGAAATTTAAGAAAAAATGTTGAAAATAACTGAATAATGCTTGATTATCAATTACCATGCAATTACATCATTCTTTTGGTTTCATAAATCAGAAAACCCAGCTGCTGGTGGGTTATAACCAATGCATAATAGAAGCACCATCCCAATGAAATATGTAATAAAGTTTCAGTACAATATTGATATGAAAAGATAAGCTATTGTCACTGCCACTCCTGGTTTGCCATCCTTCTTTAAACCTGTGCCAGAGCTCCTGCCAAACTATAGTCCCATGGTGTCGTGTCCATGGAGCGGCTTGAACCAAGTGAGGATATGAAATTTCCAACAATGAAATTAACAGTAAAACACAATCAGTTGGTTTAGGTACCTGTATGTCATGCTGATGAGATGAATCCATACCAATAGGCGACCAGAAACCGGTACTCATGGCTTTGGGAGCCTGAGAATTGGGTGCAGTACCAGGTGGAGACACTGTAATTCCTGCTCATAAAAACCCCATTGAAAGATGAATGGACTGTTATCAAGTACATATCACCAAAATGTAGAAAAGTACCAGAACAGGTGGAGATGTCGGCCGAAGTGTTGCAGAGGCCCGGGAGTTGGAGGGTGAGTGTGTGGTTGAAGGGGAAGGTGGCAACCATGGTGTTGTTGAGGAGGATGTAGAGGTAGACTGGCTGTTGGGTTGAGAGATGAATGTTAGCATACCCAACAACTGTAACATGAATAAATATTTATCATCATATTTCTTCTCTGTCATTACCAGGAATGGATTGTTCCCCTTGACTGTGGGTTTTACACAGCTATTCCTACTGATGAACCAATCATAAGTCGCACCGACCTACAGTAGAAACTATTAATTTCTTTTCATTGATATTACCATTCAAAACATTCACTCAGTTGAAGTCTAAATGATTTATATAAACACAAAAAATACAATTTAATAAAGAAAAACAATCAATACAGAAAAAAAATCAGATCAATTTCACTATATAAAAATGTAACATATCACAGTAGAGACACAATAAGAATAATTTAGAGATTTATATCAATTTTTACAAATACAAAAAAATTGTTTTTTATCTAATTACAAAAATAACACAACCATGAAATTAAAAGATTGAAGAAAAAAATGGAAAAAATATGCTCATGATATCAAATAACGAACAACATAACTTGATTCTATATAGAGAAAAAAATCATGCATGTACAAAACTGTACAATGTTTTAACAAACTTGCATCCAAAATTAGGAATGAAAACATACTTTTAATGGAAGACATGCAATTCTGGTGAGTAGAAAATATGATTGAATCGATTTTACCAGGAATACTATGAATTTGCTGCATACTCACCCAAAAACATCATCATAACTGGAGTACATGGATTCATTAATTATCATGTTTCAAACAGGATGGTCCAGAGCAAGCATAACTACAAGATTATTGTTCTTGAGAATATCCTTTACTTCTCCAAGTTTAAGGTGGACATTTGAAGTGAAGACCCAGTTATTTTTGTAATAATTGCTGAGTCCATTGACATGATAATGAACTTCAATGTTCCAAAAGAAAAACCCACATTATGTAAGTAGATATTTTGCAACTGATTGAACATGAAGGATTTATACTGATGGAAATCAAGTGCTTCATTTGAGAGCTACAGCTTCAAGAAGGGGTACTGCAATGTTTTCATAATCAGAGGAGGGATCATATGTGTATGATTAAAGGAACAACAGAAATATAAAATAATTTTACCTGAACGATCACTTGATTTCATGTGAGGTGCTTGGATGTTTATGCATTCACTTCAGGTTGAGAATCAAGACTGGGAGTGGTTTTTCTAACTGTATCCTTGAGCAGTTGAAAATTAAAACTTCATTTTCACTTTAGACTACATATTGGTTGTGACAAAAGGAACTTTGTGGAGTTCATATCAATTTAGATAAGGGGGAAGACAAGAGCTACATGAATTATAATAATTATCAGAGGATATGGCCACTAAAAATTTAATTCAAATTAAAATACTATTTTAGTATTTGCAAACAGATGACTGTAAGAGTTCCAATATAGAATAGAAGCATACAAAATTACTATATTAGATGAAATATGGAGGACAAATTCAGACATGATTCAATGAAATTAACTTATAACATAAACATTGTTCTAATCTATGTTCGATTTCACAAAGCAGTTCACAAACCTGAACCTTTCTTATACAAGAAAAATTGAATAGGGTAATACCAAGAACCTATGGTGAAGAAAAATTCAATTTGATATGCTTCCTTGGGGAACCTTTAGGTTAGTATTTATGTATTTAATATAATAAATACTTACATGAATTATAACGATAGATAGAGGTTCTAGACATAAATAATTTAAATCAAATTAAAATAGAATTTTATAATCTGAAAACTGATTAGTGTATCAAATACTATATTCGATAGAACCATACAAAATCCATATATGAGATGAACTATAGAGGCTGACATCAGACATGATTCAATGACATCATCTTCTAATATTAAGATTGAAAACAACATGAAATAATATTTATGGTAAATAAGGCCTCCAAGTCCAAAAAAAGGAAAGAATTATTTGATGTTATTTGGGAAATAAATAATAGTCACAAAAATTTGTATGCATAGTCAATGTAGTAATATAACATTTTAATAAATACAAATAACCTGTATGTTAAGTTGTTTCAAGTTGTAGTGACTTATCTGCAGCATTCAACTTCACGTTATGTGTTATTGTTGTATTTTTTTTGTAATACAAAATAATAAGTAAAACAGTTCAATGTAGAAAATATAATGTCCACGTTAACAGACCTATGAAGTTGGATGGAGGATCTATGTCTGAGTTTCTTATAGGAGTATTTTCCGTCAAGGTATGATCCATTGAATGTTGTTCCTCAGGCGGTTGGGTAGAACCTGCATGCTTATTACTCCCACATTAGAATAAAATCATAGTTTACAATGTTGTTAAATATTATAAAGTGTATATATATAAAGAGATATATAGAAGAGAAACATGATATGATTGATGGAGTGTATAAAATACCTTGGATTTTTATGCATTCAATTCAGGTTGAGAATCAATTCAGGAGTGGTTTTCCTGACTGTATCCTCGAGCAGATGAAAATGAAAACTTCATGTTCACTTCAGACTGCATATTGGTTGTGCCGGAGGGAACTTGGTGGAGTTCATATCAATTTAGATAAAGGGGATTACAAGAGCTGCATGAATTATAATAATAAGTAGAGGATATGGCCACTAAAAATTTAATTCAAATTGAAATACTATTTTAGTATTTTCAAATAGCTTACTGTAAGAGTTCCAAGATAGAATAGAATCATACAAAATATCTATATTAGATGAAATATTCTCCCACCCAATCCCAGCAGCTCCCCCTCCCACCTTAGCCTCCCCCCTACCCAGCCCCTTCCCCCACCAGCCTCCCCTCTGCCTAGCCCCTTCCCCCACCACTCCCCTCCCCTCCCCACGAACCTGCCCATGCCCTCCCCCCTGCCCTCATCCTCCCCTCCCCTCCCCTCCCCTCCAACCTGCCCAGCCCCCTCCCATCTTCACTCATCCTCCACTCCCCTCCACCCCCTGCCCATCCTCTTCCCCTAGTAGCCCCCTCCCCCCTCCCCTCCCCTCCCCTCCCCTCCCCTCACCTCCCCTCCCCCTGCAGTATATTTATTATATAGAAACAGTGAAAACCGAAATAGAAAAATCATCTGTTAACTGGAAAAATTTTACAGTTCAGACCGATATATAAATCTTCCTACTATTTTCATTAAGCCTTCTGTAAGTGTGCATCGATGCTGAAATAGGAAACCACTTTTGGATGAAGTTTGAAAATAATTATATGTATTTGTTTAATATAGATGATAAAAAAGAAACTGTAAAAAATTTATTGTGTATCGCCTATAAAAATCAGAAAGGATACATGTGTGTGTTATATTTGTTATAACTGGTTATCTATAACCTATAATAACATTAGAGGTAAAATTTTATGTAAATATACATAATGTAATTTGAAAAGTACAGGTTAAATGGTTTTTTTGATACCTTGAAAATTGGCCACATAATGTCAGTCAATTTTTTCAGGCTTGTTGATGTCGCATCATGTCGAGACATTGTAACTCTTCGTTGGACTGTATCATGAGCGTCAAAATCATCAACAGATTTTTGTACATAAATAAATGGATTCAATAAAAATTTTTCCATAAATTTTGAATAATGTAATAATTGGAATAGAATTAATGATGTTTAATAAATTTCAGTGGAGAATAACAGCTTGAACTGTGTTTTAATGATAATGTAAATGGAACAGGAAAAAATCATTATTGTTTACTCCAATGATGTAATGAAAATAAGACAATGAAAGAAGAAAACATGTACATGAGTATATGATATAATTGTATTTGTTGTACCAAATACAATTCCATTGTTTAAGATGACTCCTTAACATCATGCACTGTGAAAATAACAGAATCAATGATGTTTTAACCTTACATTGCTATTGCAACAATTAATTGTAATCACTATTTTAATTCTTTTAGTTTCTGTTTTCCTTCAGATGGGATTGCAGTTCATTGTCATGGCATGTTTTTTCCGAAAACTCTCATTACATTGTAATATGGTTATTAAGATCCATTTCATATATTGATTCAACGAATGTTGAAAGGTCCCATCAGTAGATAAGAAAAAACACATAATGATAATATGTTGAATGATATTTTCATGTGGTAAAATTAAAAACCTGATTAATACAAATCTTCTTAACCAGGGTAGATTGAACACTTTGATACCCTCCAAGTTTACATCCACTCCTCCAAATTTTTTTGGGTGAGCCATATGCATTTAACAAAATTACAAGGGTTAAAAAATAAAGGAATTGAATTATTGGAAAAAAATATTCCAGTAAAATGATTTGTTTATGATATTATATACTGAAAATGATAACAAATAGAAATAAAGTTTTCTAAATAAACTAAATTAAAGATAAAACGTGAAAAATTATTTGGTGAAATTATGTTTTTCAAGTAATATTAAAAAAAATTAATCAATAAACACTGGCCGCACAATTGAAATATAGGAAGTAATTGGTATGTTAGAGAATGAACCATGTACAATGAAAATCGCTTAAAAACAAACAGAAAAGAGAAAAAAATCTTAGAGTATTTCAACGTTGAACATGATCTTTAATATAAGATGAAGGCTACATCCACATAATAAACACCCAAAACACCCTATAGAACATGTATGAGAAAGTGGGAAAACAACCACAGAGTTAGAAAAACATACCTTTATGGATGAATAGATCCCCAGAAACCCATACCTACAACCCAAATGCAAATAACATGTTTAATTCGTGACACCATACACATTAAAATCTCTATTCATACATGAGCTCAAAACATTTCCATGAACACTGAGTTATATAACCAGGAAATACACCAAAAGGAAAATGAAATCAACGCTGTATAATTTCATATTCACCTTCTGTGAAAGGAAGGATTGGTGTTATGATTAATTTAATATATTTATTAAACCAAAGTTGAAATCATCAAATGATAAAAAAACACAAAATGATAATAGGGAGAACAATATTTTCATTCGGTAAAATTATAAACCCGATTCGTACAAATCTGCTTAACCGGGGTACCTTAAACACATTGTGACCCTCCAAGTTTACATCCAATTCTGCATATTTGTAAAGAAAATCCATCTTCAATTAAGAAAAATTATATGAAACACCCAAGAAACCTACAGAACATTTATGTGAAAGTGGGAAAATAACTATAAAGTTAGCAGAACATACCTTTAGGGAAGAAAAGTTCCCCAGAAGCCCATACATATAACCCAACTAAAAATGACACCATTAATTCATGAAACCAAACACATTCAAGTCTCCATTAATACAAGAGCTCAAAACATTTCCATGAACACATAGTTATATAGCTATGAAATACACCAAAAGGAAAACAAAATCAACACTGTGAAATTCCATACTCACCTACTGTGAAAGCATGGATTGGTGTTATGATCCATTTTATATGTTGATTAAACCAAATTTTAATTCATCAAGTGATAAAAATAGAAAATGATAATAGTTTGAACAATATATGCATTTGGTAAAATTAAAAACCAAATTTATACAAATCTGCTCAACCATGGTACCTTGAACAATATGAAATCTGAAATATGCAAAAAAAATCATGTATAAGAAAAATCTGAAAACAATTATGGAATCCTTTTGAGAAATCATCAATATGAAAAAATTTATATATAAGTAATTTGAAAATAGTTGTGTATAAGCAATATAAAAATAATTTCAAATGCTAGAAAAGTAATAAGACTAAATGAATTTTATGTTTTAATTATTGAAAAAATGGAAATGAGTATAACAAATGCACATTGAAAAATCCATATGTAGCTGGAAAATCAATATATTAGAGAGAACTGAATAATTATCCAAAAAACTATGAGGACCAACCTACTGTGAAGAACTGTATTGTACAAAAATCTGGAAAAATCATATGAACTAAGTGAAATGGTGAAATACAAAGCAGGGAAAAAATAATATGAAGAAGATACAGAGCTAAAATGATTATATGCATGATGCAGGGGCTGATAGAATATGGGATTAGGAAAAAAATTACCCTTCTTTAAATTCTGTAATGAAAATAGAAGAGTTATTTTCAAAGAAAATAGCACATTTAGGTGATGGTGAATGGATTCGTGAAGCGGGTGCGAGGCATGCTTTACCGTGGTAGAGTTTGGAGGAGACTGATAATTCTTGGAATCCTCATAAACTGTGACAGATTTTGCGACCAGGAGGGGAGGTGGTTGGAGGGATTGATCCCGATGGGAGGAGTAGACTCTTGGATGAAGGAGGTAGAGCTCATAAGAGTCTAATAAGACCGAGAAACCCGGGAGATGGGATGAAAACCATCTATTTCTGTAATTGTAAGAGGATATGACTGGATTCTCGAGGATGAGAATCAGAAGAAGAGTAGTAAAATGGCGACGAGGATGAGGGCAGTATTCTGCGGGATGAGCCGGACAAGGGAAGGTGATACCAGAGTGGGAACCCTAGGAGTTACCCTAGAAATTTCCATGGAACAGCGTGAGGGGATTCACGTATGGAGGGATGAGACTCTTGCAGAATAATGCTATGAGGATTGTTGCCAAATTGCAGGAGGAAGACACTGGAAGATAGAAACCCTAGGTGGGGCGACGAGCCGCGATATGGCGTAGGTACCCGACGATTTTCGATGGGTATATCAGGTATTATATTAGAATATGGAGGGGTAATTGGTAAATGGGTAACTGAATTAGGTGACGTGGATGAATGTGGTGGTGACACATAAGCAGGGTAACACCTAGGTTTAGTAAATATAGTGGATGCCTATATAAGCATATTTTTATGGAAATAAAATTTTGTTCCTATTTTATTCTATCCATTGAAATGTTTCGAAAAACATGTTCTGATATGAATTGTGAAAATATTTACATTCCATGTTTTATTTAAAATTTATCATATTTAGTTTACTTGATATGGGTTTCTTATGGAATACTTAGTGAGATACTACAGGTATATTTTAGATCGTACCCTACTTTTACCATTGGGATCTTTTAGATTTTCTTATTATAGGTCGAGGAAAAGGGAAAGAACCACTCAGAGGTAGTTGGTGTTATTGATAGTGGGACATTGAGAGTTGGCAGTGACCCTTGGAGTGCATGATACAATTATTATGAGGATATATTGTGATGATTTATTTCATGGTTTTATGTATATAATTTGGTTTATGCTCCATTTTTGGTACTTTTATTTTTTTTCTTGTCATTTTGAGTTGTTCTCATGGAAATATCATTTACTACTGATTTTTTTTAATGTCCAGTGTAAGAACCTGGATCTTCATTTCAGGTATGCTTTTCCTTTTTCTGGAGTTTTTGGGAAAAATAAGGTTTTTGGAAATTTTTGAAGTACACGCCGTGTACTTTTTGAGTACACGCCATGTACTCTTTTCCCGCTCGAATCCGTGTGCTGGTCGTGTCCGGGCCACACACACGGTGTGTGAGGGTGATGTGGAGGCCGATTTTGGAGGAGTACAGAAAAACCCACTACACGCCGTGTACTCTAAAAGTACACGCCGTGTACTTTTTTTTTCATTAAATGGACCAGGGTCCTGCCTAATCGCCATAATCGTCTTCTTCTAGGCCTGGTTCGACCGAGAGACGTCGTACGACCGTGAAACTTCTCCGGATTCTCAAGCCTCAATCCATTCTCCGATTCGAGATCTGTTGATTGTGTTGGAAGCGCATCGGTGAGTTCTCCCTTCATCTTGAGCCTTGTTTTCCATTTCTTCCTCCTTCTCAAGTTATCTAAGGTTGAACGTTTTGTGCGTTTTCTCAGATATACAAAGTTCTAGGGAGAATCAATCATCGTGGTTCAAGTATATCGATCTCCTAGGATCGAGTTAGGTGGTTTGTGCCTTACTGTTTAAAGTCTCTGAGTTTTATGTGCGAATTTCCACCGATACCCATGAACGGGGTATTGCGTGTTTACCTTTTTCCCTTTTTGTTTTCCTGCTTTTCTTGTATGCTTGTGTAGAAGTAAATTGACCATGTTAAAGGATAATTTTTTGTGCTTGGATGTATTTTCCCTTGATTTTTTCTGTTTACGACCTTTGGGTCTCGTTTGCCTTTGGCTGTTACACCTGTTTCCATGCCTTGCGGTTATAGGTTGAAGTGAAAATCATGACATGCTTATTTCCTTGTAGACTGTTTAGCTAAGTATCTCTATAGGTGTACTTTGGTTATCCAAGTAGCTCTATAGGTGTACTTTGGCCTTATAGAATTATTATGAACTGACTGGCACGTGGCTGAGAGAACCTGGTGCTATAGACTATAAGGGATAGACCGAGTGAGCTTCCCAGAGAGTCTTAGACATTATAGACTATAGGGGACGGACCGAGTGAGCTCCCAGAGAGTCTTGGATATTATAGAATACATGAGGGTAGACCGAGTGAGCTTCCTCAGAGAGTCTTACCTTGTTTGAATATCTTTAAAAACCTTCCTAGGCTAGAGGAGGAATTGACCGAGTGAGCTTCCTCAGAGAGTCTATGGTATACCTGAGGCTATAGGAGGAATTGACTGAGATAGCTTCCTAAGAGAGTCTCTAGACCTTGGGTCTAAGAGGGTTAGACCACGTGATCTTCCTCAAAGAGTCCCTGACTACCCTAGACTATAAGGGGAATTGACCGAGTGTGCTTCCCGAGAGAGTCTCATAAATCCATATGACCAAACCAGAGGGGTTAGGCTGAGCGCACTGCCTAGAGGGTTATGGTACTTCTTGGATAGTACCAGAGGGGATGTCTGTGAGTACTTCCTAGAGGGTTTTCCTACTTGTTAGTTGTTTTACTTCACTATTGTTGTTGATCACTGTTGTGTATCATCCTACTTTACTACTTATTGTTTTGCTATTGTTGCTTAATGATTATTGTACTTTTACCTGCCATATACTCACTGACTATTAGGAACAGATCTTCGGGTGAATGCCTACTGGGATTTAGTCTCACACCCTGTTTGGTTCATGCTTTTGGGCCCAAACAGAATATGTTTTTGCAGGTATAGACAAGGTTAAGTGCCCTTCGACTTCTGGTACTTGATTTCTTGGAGTAGGAGAGAATGGGACCAAGATTTGGCTTGTGATGCTGAGGAGCTGTTTTATTTTCTTTTGTACTTGTTTTGGTACTGTGTTGTTTTCATCATTGCGACTTGTTTGGCTGCCTTCCTAGATATGTATCATGCATCATTTTAAATATACATATGTGCTCCAGTTTGTTGGTTTAGTTTTCCGCTGTTTATATTATTGGTTATTACTGCTTCCACTATTGCTTGTTTATTTTTCTTCCGCTGTGTACTCTACCAATGAGGGAATAGTTTCCCCACTGTCACACCCAAGACCCTCACTGCTAGTCAACAGCCTCTGGCGTTTGGGGAAATACGCTTGAGGCCATGTGACCAACCGGGTACGGGGCACCTCTGGGTAGCTTCCAGATTCGAGACGTTATAAAGTGGTATTAGAAGAATTCCTTTCTCTTGCATGACTGTTTGGAGACTTTATCCAGGGATAGGATGGATTCAGTACTTGGTAATAAGCTGTGCCTAGGAGTAACTAACCCGTGTACAGGGAAAAGCCATACTACCTCGTTTATTGCAGTTTCTGGTTTTGAGATTTTACGGTTGATATGATTTCACCTAGTGTGATTCACATGCTTTGTTCTGTTATTGTTTTGGATATTACGGTTCTATTTTTTTCATAACCCGATAAGATGAGGGTATTCCATCTCATGCATCATATAGGCACTTGTAGAAATCATATGCCATGCATTCTTTCCATGCCATATAGGGTGCATTAGCGATTTCATGCTGTTGTGATAGACTTTGTGTAGATTATGCATGATGTTGTGATAGATGCTTGATAGAATATCTACTGCTTTGTTAGAGGTTTTTTTTTGTGTTGTACTTTGATTAAATGAATTCCAAATTTTGATTCTTGAGGTGTTATGGGCCCTCTTGAATCGGAAGTTAGTGGATCATGATCCTGTTTTCTCTTGTACATGACTGTAGGAGATGCCAAGCTTTGATTCGCGGGGAGTATGGGCCCTCACGGATCGGAATTTGGAACCTCTTTGCCTTGTTTTCAGTATTTCTGGGATTTTGTGCAGTTTCTGAGCTATTTCCTAGAAAAACCCAGAATACACGTCGTGCACTTTCTGGATACACGCCGTGTTGTTTTCAGGCCGTGTTGTTTTCAGGCCGTGTCTTTGACCGTGTGAGAAGAAACACGGTTTTGTGAAAATAACTTCTGGAACACACTATGTACGACAGGTACACACCGTGTACTTTAGAGCCATGTACTCGGCCGTGTCACTAACAACACGGGTCGGGGAAGCTCGAGTATAACATGCCGTGTTGTTTTTGGAACACACTGTGTAGTCTTGTTCAGGTACCCGACCGTGTCACGAACAACATGGGTCGGCGTTACCTTGTCTTAGACATGTCGTGTTGTTCTAGAACACATTGTGTAGTCTTGTTCAGGTACCCGTCCATGTTACGAACAACACGGGACAATGTAAGCTTCTCTTATACACGCCGTGTTTGTTCGGAACACGCTGTGTATGGGACAACCGTGTAGGCGGCCGTGTAACTAACAACACGGGCCACCAAGACCGCATCTAGTACACACCGTGTCCCTGGGGAACACTCCGTGTAGTCTGGGGCCAGTTGGACCATGTGGGTTAGCCGTGTAAGGAGACCGGGGTACAGGTTTAGAGTTCAAGTACATGCCGTGTGTGGGAAAAACACGTCGTGTAGTTTGGGGTGTTACACGACCAGTAGTGGAAGGAGTACACGCCCATGTTAATGGCTTAACCAGACATGCCATGTAGATTTTATACGCGCCTTGTAGTCGTGTTTTGTAAAGCTTGATAGTTTCTTTTCCCTTTTCCTGTTTTGTACTCTTGTGTTTTCAGTCTTTGTTAATCCTGATCTAAGGTGTGATTTTGACCTTTCATAGGTATGCCTCTGAGACGTCCTCTGGTCATATTTCAGTTTCCAGATGGTGACCAGACACCGGATATGGCCGATCAGGGACCTCCTGCAGATCCTCCTGCTGTGCCAGCCTTGGCACCAATAGTTATACCCATTTCAGGCACCGAGGAACAGTTTAGGGAGGATTTCATGAGGATGATGTAGACCTTCCAGGGAGCGCCGCCTCCTGCCCCGTCGATGGCTAAGTTGATGCGGGTTTTCCAGCAGTAGCATCCTCCTACTTTTTCAGGGGATTAAGGACCCCAGGCTGTAGAGTCGTGGATAGAGGCCACACTGACCATCTTTGAGCACCTAGAGATCCCTCTGGAGAAAAGGGTAAAGCTGGATACTTATATTCACAAGGACACCGCCAAGAGGTGGTGGGAGGTGATATCACGGTCAGGGTGTCAGCAAGATATGTCTTGGGATGAGTTTCGACGCACCTTCTATGACTACATCTATCCAGAGACCCTGAGGGCTAATCGAGCCCGGGAGTTTATGAGTCTGCAGCAGGGTACTCTTTCTGTTATGGAGTACTCATCTCGTTTCACTGAGTTGCAGCGTTTCACACCGATCCGAGCAGGTGATGAGTTGTTCCTTGCTATGAAGTTCGAGGACGGTCTCAGGCAGGAGATCCGTTCCCAGGTGAATATATTCCAGTTGACTTCGATATCCTCCATCTTCAACCAGGCGCTGATTAATGAGCGAAATCTGAGGTATTATAGAGAAGTGATCCAGGGAGGTTTGATATCCAGGGCTGGTGTTCCTCCTACGGACGGTAGGAATCATCTCAGAGAGTCTTCTCGAGGTGGTCGGGGTTCGCGGGATATATCTTCTGGCAGCCAGGTTGTATGCTACCAATGCGGTAGAAGTGGGAATACTAGGCCTTAGTGCCAGAGAGATCCAATGGAGTGCCGATCTTGCGGAAATATGAGCCATCTTCAGCGCTTCTATCATATCTTCTCACCTTCAGCTGGTGGTAGGGGTTCCTCTATGGCCCCGTGTTCTGGAGATGCTTCAATAGTTTCCCACCATTCTGGGAACTGGTGTTCTTCCGGCTGTTCGGGCCAAGGTGGAGGTCTTGGCCGTGGTGGTCAGTCACCAGGTCATCAGTGACAGTAGAGTGGATTAGCTCAGAGCGGTCAGCCAGGGGCACAAGGACGTGGTGCAGGACAATCTTTCACCGCAGATTAGACCTCTTAGGAGAAAGATCCCGACCCTTCTACAGTTCGAGGTACGATCTTAGTAGCCTCAGTTTATCTTCAGCTCTTTTCGATACTGGTGCTTCCCATAGCTTTATCTCTGTTGCTGTCTTGGAGAGCCTTGTGCTATGTATCTTTTCGTCTGCCGACTTGTTGACTCTGGAAACACCTTTGGGAATGAGGACATCTAGCATACATTAGTGCAGAGAGTTCCCTCTTGAGGTTGAGGGGTTTCATTTCTTATGGGACCTCTATGTCCTAGAGATGACGGGCTATGACGTTATTCTCGGTATGGACTGGTTGGTTCCTTTCCAGGCAGTCGTCGATTGCTATCGCCATAGAGTGAGTTTCGTATCACCAGAGGGAGGATCTTTCCTTCATAGAGGCGAGTGGGATGTCCAGGAAGGTAGAGATGGACCAGAGCATCGTGGGCTAGGGGAAGTTACAGCCCAGATTGACAGTCTTTATCTGGATGACTAGGGGACTTCACAGTTATACATTCCTCCAGTAGTGGATCGTTTCAGGGATTTCTTTCCAGAGGAATTTTCAGGTTTGCCTCTAGAGCTTGAGGTAGACTTCTCGATTGAGCTCATTCTAGGAGTGGCACCGATTTCTATTCCTCCTTATAGGATGGCTACACCTAAGTTGTAGGAGCTCAAGAAGCAGTTGGAGGAGTTGCAGGCAAAGGGTTTTATCCGACCCAGTACTTCTCCTTGGGGTTTTCCTGTCCTGTTTGCGAAGAAGGAAGACGGTACCCTTCATCTTTGTGTGGATTATCGGAAGCTGAACCAGTTGATGGTCAAGAACCGATATCCCTTGCCGAGTATTGATGACCTCTTTGATCAGATTTGAGGATCCCGGGTGTTCTCGAAGATCGAATTGAGGTCTGGTTATCATCAGTTGCGCGTTAGACCATCGGATATACCTCTGACAGCTTTCAGGAGCAGGTATGGTCTTTTCGAGTATGCAATCATGCCGTTCGGTCTCACTAACGTGCCTATGGTTTTCATGGAACTAATGAACTGAGTGTTCCATCCGTACTTAGACTTCTTCATCATGGTCTCCATGGAAGAAATCTTGGTGTACTATCACACTCGATACGACCATTCCACACATCTTGAGATCGTTCTGAGTACATTGAGAGAGCATCAGATGTATGTTAAATTCTTTAAGTGCCACTTTTGGATGGATCATATTCACTTCTTGGGTCTCGTCATCTCAGACACAGGAGTTTCAGTGGACCCATAGAAAGTGATAGATGTAGTTTCCTGGGAGTAGCCGAAGAACGTTTTTGAGTTACAGAGTTTTCTAGGACTATCTGGGTACTACAGATACTTCATTCAGGACTTCTCGCACCTAGCAGCACCATTTATAGGTCTGACCAAGAAGGGGGTGAAGTTTTTATGGTCAGATTCTTGTGAGTCTGCCTTTCAGGAGATGAAAGGGAGGTTGACGTCAGCAGTGATACTAGTCTTGCCAGAGTCGGGAAAGGGCTATACTATTTACTGTGATGCTTCAGGTATCGGGCTGGGAGCTGTGCTTATGCAGGGATATGGATTCGTTGTGTACGGGTCTCGATAGTTGAGGCCACACGAGAGGAACTACCCGACGCACGATCTGGAGTTGGTAGCAGTTGTTCATGCCTTACACTGTTGGAGACACTATCTTCTGGGAGAGCACTTTGTGATTTTCACCGACCATAAGAGTCTCAAGTATATCTTCACTCAATGTGATATGAATCTAAGACAATGCAAGTGGGTCGGGTATCTTCAGTCTTTCGACTTTGAGCTCGCCTATACACCGGGAATGGTCAATGCAATGGCTGATGCTTTGAGCAGGAGAAGTCAGATTCAGGCAGTTCAGGAGGCCAGCAGTGAGTGGCAGCTTATGGCTCTATTCTCTGAGATGCATCTGGAGGTGAACGATAGGCAGGGACATACTTTCCTTTCATCTGTGGATGTTACCTCTACAATTCTTGATCGGGTACGAATGAGGCAACTATCAGATTCAGAGGCCTTGGTCCTGCGGGAGAGTGTGTCAGGATGGAACCCTCTTCTTGAATGAACAATGAGAGAGGATGAGATCTTGCGTTTCCAGGGACACATATGGGTGCCAGCAGGCATACGCGAGGAGCGGATGCAGGATTTTCATTCCTCAGTTTGGGAAGTTCATCCTGGCGTCACCAAGATGTATCGAGATCTTCATCACTAGTACTGGTGGCCAGGTATGAAAAGAGATGTTGCTGGTTTTGTCATGAGATGTTCTACTTGTCAGCAGGTGAAAGCAGAGCATCAGCGACCAGTAGGGCTTTTATAATAGTTACCCATTCCGGAGTGGAAGTGGAACGATGTCGTGATGGACTTCGTAACCGGGTTACCGAGGTCACCTCGAGGGAGTGATGCTGTTTGGGTTGTCTTAGACAGGCTTACGAAGGTTGCACACATCTTGTCGATCAAGGAGACCTTCAGTGTTGATGATCTGGGAAGACTGTACATCCGAGAGATTTTACGTCTACATGGAGTTCCACACTCCATTGTTTTAGATAGGGATGCGCGCTTTACCTCTCGGTTCTGGCAAGGACTTCAGAAGGCTTTGTGTACACAGGTACTTTTGAGTACAACATACTATCCCCATACTGATGGCCAGTCTGATCGCACGATCTAGGTGCTTGAGGATATGCTCTGAGCTTGGATTCTAGACTTCAGTGGTTATTGGGAGAAGCACATACCTCTTTTGGAGTTCACCTACAACAACAGTTTTCAGGAGACCATTCAGATGAAACCTTACAAGGATTTGTACGGTAGGCCATGCCGATCACCCTTATGCTGGCTGGAGGCAGGGGAGGTAGCTCTGCTAGGACCTCGTCTTGTTCAGGAGACCACAGAACAAATATAGTTGATTCGAAAGAGGATGGCTACAACACAGTCTCGATAGAAGTCTTATGCTGATCAGCGGAGATGACCTCAAGAGTTCAAGGTCGGATATTAGGTTTTCCTGCGTGTCGCACCGAGGTTGGGGCACAAGAGGATTCAGAGACAGGGTAGGCGTTCACTGCGGTACGTCAGGCCGTTTGAGGTGTTGGAGAGAGTGAGGCCGGTTTCCTATCAGTTGCAACTAACTCAGAGGTATCGGGATATGCACGATGTCTTCCACATCTCCCATCTCCGACGTTACTTTTCAGACCCATCTTATGTCTTCCAACCTGATGAGGTTGAGCTTGAGGCGGATGTGTCGTTTGAGGAGCATCCTATCCAAATTTTGGATCAGAGTATGAAGGTTCTCCGAGGTCGGTCTATTCCTCTGGTACGAGTGCTATGACTGCATGGGCGAGTACAGGACGAGACTTGGGAGAGGGAGGCCGAGGTTCGATCGTAGTGGCCGGAGCTGTTCGAGGTTTCTTCTTCTACGCCCCTCTAAGGAAATTCGGGGACAAATTTCTTTAAGGGGGAAAGTTTGTAAGAACCCGGATCTTCGTTTCAGGTATATTTTTCCTTTTTCTGGAGTTTTTGGGAATAATAAGGTTTCTGGAAATTTTTAAAGTACACGCCGTGTACTTTCTGAGTACACACCATGTACTCTTTTCCCACTCGAAGCTGTGTGCTGGCCATGTCCGGGCCACACACACGGTGTGTGGGGGTGACGTTGAGGCCGATTTTTGTGGATTATGGAAAAACCCACTACACGTTGTGTACTTTTCTTTTTTTCATTAAACGGACCGGGGTCACGCCTAATCACCAAAATCGTCTTCTTCTAGGTATGGTTCGACTGAGAGAAGCCATACGACTGTGAAACTTATCCGGATTCCCGAGCCTCCATCCGTTCTCTGATTCGAGTTCTGTTGATTGCATTGGAAGCACAAAAGTGAGTTCTCCCTTATTCTTGAGCCTTGTTTTCCAATTATTACTCCTTCTCAAGTTATCTAAGGTTGAACATTTTGTGTGTTTTCTTAGATCTATGACGTTCTAGGGAGAATCAGTCATCATGGTTCAAGTATATCGATCTCCTAGGATCGAGGTAGGTGGTTTTTGCCTTACCATTCAAACTCTATGAGTTTTATGTGCGAATTTCCACCGATACCTGTGAACGGGGTATTGCGTGTTTACCTTTTTGACCTTGTTGTTTTCCTACCTTTCTTGTATGATTGTGTATAAGTAAATTGACCATGTTAGAGGATACTTTTTTGTGATTATATGTATTTTCCCTTTATTTGTTCTGTTTACGACCTTTGGGTCTCATTTGCCTTTGGCTGTTACACCTGTTTCCATGCCTTGCAGTTATAGGTTGAAGTGAAAATCATGACATGATTATTGCCTTGTAGACTATTTAGCTAAGTATCTATATAGGTGTACTTTGGTTATCCAAGTAGCTCTATAGGTGTAGTTTGGCCTTATAGCATTATTATGCACTGACTGGCATGAGGCTGAGAGAACCTGGTGCTATAGACTATAAGGGACAGACTGAGTGAGCTTCCTAGAGAGTCTTAGACATTATAGACTACAGGGGATGGACCGAGTGAGCTCCCAGAGAGTCTTGGATATTATAGACTATAGGAGGGTAAAACGAGTGAGCTTCCTCAAAGAGTCTTACCTTGTTTGAATCTCTTTAAGAACCTTCCCAGGCTAGAGGAGGAATTGACCGAGTAATCTTCCTCAGAGAGTCTGTGGTATACCTGAGGCTATAGGAGGAATTGACTGAGATAGCTTCCTCATAGAGTCTCTAGACCTTGAGGCTAATAGGGTTAGACCACGTGATCTTCCTCATAGAGTCCCTGATTACCCTAGACTATAAGGGGAATTGACCGAGTGTGCTTCCCCAGAGAGTCTCATAAATCCGTATGACCAAACCAGAGGGGTTAGGCAGAGCGCACTACCCAGAGGGTTGTGGTACTTCTTGGATAGGAATAGAGGGGATGGCTGTGAGTACTTCCCAGAGGGTTTTCCTGCTTGTTAGTTGTTTTAATTCACTATTGTTGTTGATCACTATTGTGTATCATCCTTCTTTACTGCTTACTATTTACTGCTTATTGTTTTGCTGTTGTTGCTTACTGCTTATTGTACTTTTACCTGCCATATACTCAATAACTGTTAGGCACAGATCTTAGGGTGAATGCCTACTGGGATTTAGTATCACACCCTGTTTGGGTCATGATTTTGGGCCCAAACAGACTATGTTGTTGTAGGTATAGACAAGGGAAAACGCCCTTCGACTTCTGGTACTTGATTGGTTGGAGATGGAGAGCATGGGACCAAGCTTTGGCTTGCGATGCTGAGGTACTGTTTTATTTTATTTTGTACTTGTTTTGGTAATGTGTTGTTTTCATCATTGCGACTTTTTTGGCTGACTTCCTATATACGTATCATGCATCATTTTATATATACATATGTGCTCCAGTTTGTTGGTTTAGTTTTCTGCTGTTTATATTGTTGGTTATTAATGCTTCCACTATTTATTGTTTATTTTTCTTCTGCTGTTTACTCTACCAATGAGGGAATAGTTTCCCCACTGTCACACCCAAGGCCCTCGCTTCTAGTCAGCAACTTCTGGCGTTTGGGGAAATGTTCTTGAGGCTATGTGACCAACCGGGTACGGGGCACCTCTGGGTGGCTTCCAAAACTGGGACGTTACATCCAGGAACTAGTCTCCAACCCATGGGGACTGCAAACGCCCTTCGTTCCATGTTAGGATTGATTTGAGTACCATTTAGGCAGGTTATCTGAGTTGGTTCATGATGCATACCCATTATAATTATCTCAATACATATCATATGTCATGACACCTCTATGTAAATCAAAATGATATATCATCATCTGATCTGATTATAAAATTTTTTCTCACACTGACAAGTAACATTATCATGTAGTAGGTTCACAACACATCAACCTTTAAAACATGAAGTTAGGTATCCACACATCAACCACTAGATCAAACAATCAGGTTTCTACACATTACCCTCTAGAACACATAGCCAAGTCATAATACATCACCCACCAAAACATGCAGTCGAGTTACAACACATCATAATACTTCTCTAGATTAAGTTACTCATCCCTTAAGAATAACTATTCATTATCCCCCAAAATCCTATTAACCATAAAATAATATCATTATAAAACAAACAAAACCTCTTATAAATCATCCATGTCTCACATATACCATATTATTTATCATTATCCACTAATATACAAACCTTAAATATCACGGGGAATCCTAATCACAATAAGAATATAAAAATTGGGTGATAAAATAGGCCCCAACTATTTTAATATAAATATCACCATAATAATGAAATCAAATTTGATTATCAAAGAGGTCACAAACATCAACTAACAACAGAAAACCACCATCCCATGATAAGAAATAAAACATGAAGTCAAAGTAGGCCTATCCATCAAAAGAAATAACATGATTTCACACATCCCTATCATATCAAACATCCCTCTCATATCAGCATCTATATTTTCTCACAACATCTCACCAATATGAGATATACCAGCCTCCACAAAACTAAATACTCATGGTTGTAGGAGATAAAGACCATATCAAAGTCAAATCACAACATTAAATAAATATTCTTATAAAATACAATATCACATTCAAAATAATTTTTAAAGATCAATACACAACAAACATATGAATAAGTCAATTCATGTTTTGTAATTCATTAATTCATAATTCTACCTATATGTCATAGATTAGTCCCTATTGTATAAATAAATAATGATACTATCAAATGGATTAAGCTATGAGATATGTGGATTTATGAAAAAATGGCAACTATCCCCTTTATCTACCCCACACGAACTAAAATTCTCTAATCAACATACACAATTAATATAGAATAACTATATGATACATGATCCCTTACATAGTAAAATTCCCTATATGAATTACACACTTCCCTTAGGCATATTCAAGGAATGAAAAGTGTATATGAAATGGAATATGTTATAAACTTGTATCTATAGTCATCCTCCCTAAACATAGTACTATCTAATGTTCATATGTACTTCCACCACACTAAGAAAACATAATCCTCACATTTTTTTACACAAAATAAAACCTATATCTCAACCAAATACTCTAATACCACAATATCATGACCCAATTATGACAAGATCCTACAATATCCCTAGTATTATTCATCTATAATGTTATTGAATTGGGTGTTACACACCTCAAGCGCACCTCACCATATTTCATAGTGTAATGACTAGATTTTACCGGTTTTATTTTTATAATTTTTTTGAGAAAATTATGAGACTAGGTGTTGATACAGCGTGCGATTCTGAGGCACGATGTGCCCGAAATGGTCCTTCAAAAAATGTTAAGTTTTTAAATAATTCTAGTGAGTAGTTTTCCTGAAAAAGTGGAATAACTCTTAAATGGGTGTCCAGATTAGAAATCCAAGGGAACCATTACATTCAGGATGGTGGGTTTACCCTAGGCATAAATTAAGTTTAGTCGGTGTGAGCCTCCAGCAAGAAAACCCAAAAATGGAATAACCATAAATAAAATAATTAAATAAAATTATTTTATTTTTCAAATCCTTATAACTCATGAATAGTAACCCATATTAGAAATTCGAGAGTACCATTGAGCTCGTGAGGGCATGATTTTCCTAGGAAAATCCTAACATTGGCCGGTGTGAGCCAACTGTGGAAAGTAGTTTTTGGGATGTGACCATAAATAAAATAATTAAATAATGATTATTTTATTTTCAAATCCTTATAACTCATATATAGTAACTCAGATTCAAAATCCGAGAGTACCGTTGAGCTCGTGAGAGTGTGCTTTCCTTAGGCGAGGCCTAACCTTGACTAGCACAGGTCGAGGGTAAAAGTTAATTTTTGGGAATTTTAAAGAAAAATAAAATAAACTTAAGAAATTTTATTTTATTCAAAAATTTTTTTTGCGACAATGCAACATTGAGCCAACTGTTTCATTTTATAAGTGAAGCAGTGTAACGATGCTGCAACTCAAGTATACCAAAAATGTTTTTTCATAAATGAAACAGTGTAACGAAGCCATGACATATCTTAATAGAAATGATGAAACGATTTTCCTCTATTTAATTGTTTAACCGAGATACATGATTGTGGGCACAATCCTAGATTTACTCTGATTCTCTAGAGGAGTGTCATTGGAAAGCAGTGAAGGGTGACAAATGACGAATCACCACCAATTCCTTCCTTCCACTTTGAAGGATCCCTACACCAATGATGGATTGAGGAATGAAGAACGTCAGTGGTACAATCTTCACCAAAGAACAATCCAACCTCGAGGTAGAGGTTTTATTCTTAATGATCTGGATTTCCCATTCTTTCTTTCCAAAAGAGGAATGTGGATCAACCCACTAATAGGTTGATTCGTGGGTCATTCATTCATGTGGGATGGGTTAAATATTTTGGGACTTGAAGGGTATGAAATTGGTAATTACACCCTTCCTGGTATCCTTATAATGGGACGAAAGAAGGATGAATGAGCTAGGCCATCGTCCACCCCTCAGGTGTTCTCAGTGCTCTTCCTGCCCCCGTCCTATCATTCTTCCCCGACGGACCCACGTGGTCACGTCAGACATTTATGGGAGGTTTAAAGTGTGAATGGACCCCCATATTGGTAGCGATATGACTTGGATAATGTAGTAGTGAAAATAATGACCTAAGGATTCCATATGTGCTCACGGATTGGAAAACGGACCACTAGAGCAAGTATGGTGGCCCACAAAAAGAACCACCGGTGCACGTCGGCGGCGTGCTACGGGCATTGGATTGGGCCCACCAGAAATGGAACGAGAAGATGTAGTGAGCTGCACCATGTCATATGGTTAGAGGTCCACTGTCAAGTTGGACTGTGGTGGCGGACCCTGCAGTGACCCACGAGGTGGAGGGACATGCGGCGGGCACCGCATCTCGGGAGGAGAAAGTTGGCCCGCTCATGGTGGGACAAGCTAGAGAAGGAGGGTCACTCCAAGTGGCCCAGTGGGCTGGTCTAGGCCCATTGGGTTGGATTGGTGTACCCCGAGCTGGGTTAGTTTGACCGGAATTGGACCCAACCACCCCTTTTCAGTAAAATGGGCATAACATCGAAAACATACGTCTGATTGATGAGCTGTTTGTGGCATTGGGACCCTTGCGATGAGATGGTCCTTTTGGAATACTCCAAGTGAGTTTTCAAGGAGGTTGAGATATGACCAATGGCTTTAGGGGTAGATTCTCCCAGAATCAAGTACGCTACAAGTGGAAATCCTACGACTAGATGTGACGAGAAGGAAGTGGCAAGCGGACCTCAGTAGACTGGTAGATGAGAGGACCTTAGTGGGCCGGGAGATGAGTAGATCTTAGTGGCCTAATAGATGAGAAGACATTAGTGGACCAAAATTTGAGCAGACCTCAGTGGCCTAGGAGATGAGCGGATCTCAGTGGCCTGACAGATGAGTGGATCTTAGTGGCCTAGCAGATGAGTGAATCTCAGTGGTCCGACAGACCTCAGTGACAACATGAAGACCTAAGTGGATCAACAGATGAGTGAACCTTAGTGGCCTGATAGACCTTAGTGACTCATCAGGTATGAGTCCCTCAGTAGTACAAGATGTTCAGCCTTATGACTTATAGTCCTTATTTCTATACTTTAGGTTATACCTATGTGAGTTGACTCTAGTAACTCTCTTTATTGTACTTCTTAGTGGTTATACTTCATGTACCTATTTGGTAGTCTTATTTTTGTATTTCTTTGTGGTATAATTTTTTGGTTTAGGGTCCCTACTAAGTATTATTTTACTCAATCCTACATGGGATTCGCCCACACATGTCGTGTCTTGTGAAGACAATTAATAATTTGACAGAGTCCTTGGTGCACTGGGGCTAGGTGGTTCTTAGAGTGGTCTGATAGACGAGATGTGATTCTGCGAATCTAGAAAACTATTTCTGTACCTACCCTTCAGGTAGGGTTTTCATACAAAGGAGTTCCAAAGACTCGTAATTTTACATTTATGTTTCAGTTGGTCTTGTATTCTGGCTCAGTTTACCTTTAGTTTTCTATTTTCGTACCATGTGTTTTTTTAATTAGTGCATTAAACTTCCAACATCTATGCATTAGAGTCATGTGCGTGTGTACAGGTGCTTAGGAAAATTCCTCCCATTTGTTTAGGATATGCCTACTTTCCACTAGTCTCTATCCCCTGGCCTATGGAAGGTGGGCTTGGGGTAGTCATGACATGGACCTTGGGGGATAAGTTGTGAAAGAGTGGTATCAAAGGAGGTCAGTTCTACCTTAAGAACCCCGAGTATTCGAGTTTGGTTTGGGGAAATAGTTTTATGTGTTTCGAGTTCATCTTTGAGCTAGGTAATCCAATGTTGGTGTGGTGGAAGACATATCTATACACCAGGACCCTAAATTCTGATTTTCGACTTAGTACATTAAGATAGTAGTTGTAGAAAAAACTATGGTACTTGAATCATATAGAAATTGGTTGAGTTTTCCATGTCCTTCTTGAGTCATCTCACCAGGTATACTCTATGGATTGTGGTACATATTGTTTTTGTTTCAAGATGATTCCACATAAATAGCCAACAAGGATTTCATCGCATGATCATGAGGATGATCTATGGGGTGATGAGATGGGTATAGGGGTTCGTACCAGAGAAAACACCATTGGGTGGTGTAGTAGCTATACCACCACCTGTGGAGTAGCACATGGTACTTGTAGTACCAGCGGATGAGATGCATGAGATGATCACACTTCATGAGTTTCAGCAACAGAGACCCCTCAGGTTCTGAGGTGAGTCCAACTCACAGGCTGATAAGGACAGGTTTGAGGTGGTGACCAAGTTTTCTATCTAGTCAAGACACCATTAGATTAGATAGCGGTCTTGGTAGTGAGCCATCTATGTGGATCAATAGGGAGATAATGGGGTTTAGACTACCTGATCTTATGATGAGGTGATTCTTCCATGGTCAGATCTTGAGAACCTTTCTCAGATAAGGATACCATTCCATAAAATGTATGTTATATTCATTCACAAGAGATTCTATAACTTCAAAAAGAAGACATTTCTGTAGTCGAGTATTCATCGAGGCATACTGAACTTTATAGGTACTCGATGAATATGATACGACCAATTTTTTAGGGCTTGGACCTCCGAGAAAGGTGTGTTTAGGGACATTTGAGCTATCACTATTCCTCAATTCATTCCAACATATTCTAGGGTGCTAGAGAGAACCTTTTTGGTTTAAAGTCCTTCAGCAGAATAGATACAACCAGTGGATGTTAGCAGTGGGAAAGAAGGACATCGACATCAATCTCAGAGGCTTGAATGTGTGATAAATTCCAAGAAGAGGTCCCAAGATAGGGGATCTAAAGATAAAGGCTCAAAGGGTGAGTCTAGTTGACCTAGAAAGAGGTAATGCATTTTAAAATACAGTAGGGGACATCTCACTAGAGATTTTCAAGCCCATTGTGCTGATAGTGGAATGGTGGATGGGCCACCGGGGTCGATACAGTGATAGGAACAAATGAATATATAGGGTGGAAGATGTGGAAAAGGAGATGAGAGAGAAACAAGAGGTGGTATATATTTCGACATGTTACGACCACCACCCCAATGTGGTCCACACTAGGCTTAGAGAGATGGAGGATAGAGGAAGGGGGTAGTGAATGCGGTCGAGGCATATGACCCAAGGGCTCCAGGAATGATTCAAGATACGGCCTGTGTCTACTCTTAGCAGTCATATTAATAGACATAGTGCTAATCATTCTTTCTTGTCAGGAATCTTGTTCAAGACCTAGATTTTTCGATTAAACCATTGACTTGACCCTTACATCTGGAGATACTTATGGGAGGAGACTCGATAATCACACTTATGACAATGGTGTGATATGAACCTTGAGGTGAGAGTTTTGGTTGGAACCTCTTGGTGGAAGCATCGAGCCATTGAGATGTTAGTTTGGGTATGGAATGGTTACCCACAATTCATGCTCAGATTGACTATTTTAGGCGAAAGGATGTGGTATATCCGCAACGTTGGAGTGGGGTTTTCCTAGGTCAGTGAAAAGGGAAACCAAAGAAGCATGGGATAAACTCATGCATAGGAGGGTGCGGTCGATCACAATTGAGTCAACCAGCCTTACTCATGTGGAAGTGGATGTTTTGAGTTTTTAGTTCCCAATAGTAGTGGTGGAGTATGAGGACATCTTTCCAGAAGATGTTTCCAGAATTAACTCCCCACAGGGAGATCGACTTATGCATCATTATACACCCTGAGATGGAACCAATATCAATATTAGTATATTGGACGGATTTTTTAGAGCTTCACGAGATAAGGGTCTAGGTGGGGGACTTGTAGAGGAAGGTATTAGTAAGACCCATTGTTTGAGGTTATGTGTGGATTTACAGAACTTTAACCAAGTAGCTATGGATAACGAGTACCCACTACCAAAGGGATGATGAATAAATTGATAATTTGAAAGGGGAAGCCTTTTTCATGGATGGAATGGTGCCCTTAGACTTTTCCATAATTAAGACATAGTTTGATGAGCTCCCTGACCTTGAGTTGGCATTAGTAGTCTTCACATTGAAGATGTGGCAAAACTAACTTATGGGTGAATGATTTATCGTCTAATCTAACCACAAGAGTCTTAAGTACTATCAGAAGGATTTGAACTTAAGATAGAGACAATGGATAGAGTTTCTCCAGGACTATGAATTGGAAGTAGTCTATACTCCTGGTATGGGAAACATGGTAATGGATTATCTCAGTAGGAGATCCAGTTCATAGTTTCTGAATGAGAAAATAGAGTAGTTGGCCTCATTATAGTTATCATCCATGGATATAGATGATGAAATGTACTTCCAATAAGTGGTTTTTACCCTTCCACTCTTAAAGTGAGTTAAGGAGGAATAACTCAAGGATAAAGACTATGAGTCTTTAAGTGATCAGTTGTCCATAGGGAATACCCCTGATGGATATTTTAAAGGTGGGGAACACGCCGTTCCTTTAAGATGACACACAATAATAGAAGTGGACACCTAGAGTGATGAGATGCATGGGGATATGCATGTGGGCATTAAGGAGGACATCTAGGATGATGGAATAGGTTGAAGCTAAACTTACATATTGATATAGAATATGATCACTTGTTTAACCAGTTTTATGGTTTTTCAACACACCGTGTCAAGCCCCTGTGCTTGGAAGGGGTTTCTCTTTTCATCCTTGGGGTTCCAATAAGGGAGTGATAATAGATATCAAAGGACTTCATGATGAGTTTATCACGTACATCTAGGGGGAATGATACTATATGGGTGACCGTTGATTGACTTACCAAGTTGATCACTTCTTAGCTTATCAAAAATAGAGTCCCTTGAAGAGCTTGGGACGCCTCTACGTGTAAGAGATAGTTCGAATCCACAGAGTTCCATTGATGATAGTCTTATATTGAGATGCACAATTTATAGCCCAGTTGTGGAAGGAATTGTAGGAGGTATTTGGGACTCAGATGTGCTTGAGCATAGCTTTCCACCACAGATAGACGACCAGATGGAGTAGACCATTCAGGTTTTAGAGGACATGCTACATGCTTGAATCCATGATTTCAGCCATAGTTGGTAAGATAAATTACCTCTAGTGTAGTTTTCATAAAAAAAATCTACCACTCCACCATCATTATGGAACTGTTCGAGGCCTTGTACGGGTGACCCTGCATGTCGCCACTTTGCTATACTGACCCCAAGGAATCAGTGCTCATGGGCCTAGAGTTTGTGCAGGCTACTAAAGAGAAGGTGTAGGTCATCCAGGAGCGGATGAGGATTGCACAGAGCTATCAAAAGTCCTATACTGGTAGGTGACAGAGACCCTTGGAGTTCAAGGAGGAAGACCATTTGTTTTGTTGGGTCTCTCCTCGACATGGGAAATGGATATTTTCCTAGGTCAGAAAGTTATCAATGAGATTCATTAGACCATTTCTGTTACTGTGTAGAGTGGATGCGGTGACATACCCCTTGTCTCTACCTCTGTAGTTAGAGAGGGTGCACGACCTCTTCCACATATCCCAGCTAAGGAGATATATACATGACACATCAAACGTTATTGACTGGGGCGAGCTGGAAGTAATGATGGGGTGACTTTTTTGAAGTTTCCAATGGAGATCAAGGATCGATAAGAGAGGAACCTCTATGGAAAATCAATTCATCTAGTAAGCATTCAGTGGTAGCACAAGAATCTCTAGGAGAGCACGTAAGAGTGGGGGGCTCATGTTCATGATCGTAACCTCATCTGTTTGGGAATCCCTTGGTTTGGTTTTTGGGGACGTAAAACCTTAAGGTTGGGAAGATGTAATGAATTATAATTTCCCGATTTTATCTTTAGAAAATTTTTGGGAAAATTTCAAGACTAGGCACTGAGACGGCGGGAAATTCTGAGGCCCAGTGTGCCTGAAATTTTCCATAAAAAAATGTTAAGTTTTTAAATAAAACACATGAGCAGTTTTCTAGAAAAAATAGAATAAATCTTAAACAGGTGCCTAGATAAAAAATTTGAGAGCACTATTGCATTCAGGATAGAGGGATTACCATAGGTGCGACTTAATTTTAGTCAGCATGGGCCTCCCTCGAGAAAAACCGAATATGGTATAACCATAAATAAAATAATTAAATAAAATTATATTATTTTTCAAATATTTATAACTCATGAATGGTAACTCGAATTGGAAATCTGGGAGTACCATTGAGCTCGTAAGGGTGTTCTTTCCTTAGGCGGAGCCTAAAATTGGCCGACACGGACCAACTATGGAAAGTAGTTTTTGGGATGTTACCATAAATAAAATAATTAAATAAATATTATTTTATTTTCAAATTCTTATAACTCAGAAATGGTAACTCGGATCGGAAATCTGAGAGTATCGTTGAGCCCATGAGGTTATTCTTTCCATAGGCGGGGCCTAACCTCAACCAGCGCAGGTCGAGGGTAAAAGTTAATTTTTGGATATTTTAAAGAAAAATAAAATAAACTTAAGAAGTATTATTTTATTCAAAAAAAATGTTTCGCTACAATGCAACGTCAAGCTAAAAATTTCATTTCAAAAATGAAACAGCGGAACAAAGCTTCAACTCAAGCGTAACAAAAACACTGTTTCATAAATGAAACAGCATAATGGCGCCATGACTCAGGGTAACAAAAATGATGAAATGTATTTACTCCATTTAATTGTGTATTAGAGATATGAGATTGTGGGAACAATCCTTGATTTTCTCTGAGGCTCTAGACGAGTGGCATTGGAAAGTGGTGAATGATTCCGAATGACGAATCACCACAAGTTCCTTCATTCCCCTTTGAAGGATACCATCACCAATGACGGATTGAGAAACAACGAACAACAGTGGTGTGATCTTCGCCAATTAATAATCCAACCTTGAGGTAAGGGTTTTGTTCTTTGTGATATGGATCCCCCATTATTTCTTTCCAAATAACGAATGCAGATAAACCCACTAATATGTTGATCCGTGGGTTGTTCGTTCATGCGGGATGGGTTAAATATTATAGGACTTGAAGGGTAGGAACTTGGTAATTAATACCGTCCTAGTTTCTATCTAATGGTATGAACGATGGCCAAAAAAACAAGTCCATCATCCATCCCTTGAGTGTTCTTAGTGCTCTTACTACCCCGTCCTATCATTAGTCGCCAACAGACCCACATAGTCACGTCAGAATTTTCCGGGAGTTTTCGAGCGCAACTAGACCCCTATATCGACAGAGAGATGACTTGGAGAACATATCAGTGATGGAAACAACCCAATCATTTTGAAGGTGCTTAGAGATCAGAAAATGGACCACCTGGGCAAGTCTGGTGGCCCATAGAAAGAAACATCAGTGCGCCGCAGTGGTAGAAAAGGAATGCAACAACTGCCACAAGTGGTAGATTGGGGCTACCAGAAATGGATGGAGGCAGCATGAGTGGACGCGGAGAGCCACGCCACATCATACGGCTGGAGGGCCATGGTTCAACTGGACCGTGGTGGTAGACCCTATGGTGACCCGCGGGGTAGAGCGACATGTGGCGGGAACCACATATTGGGTGGAGCAAGCCAGCATGATCATGTCGGGATGGACCCATGGTCCAGTGGGATGGGCCGGGCCCAGTAGGTCAGGTCAACGAACCTAGGTCAGAGGACCCCAGGCTAGGTTAGTCCGATTGAACCCAGACCCAACCAGACCCTTTTTAGTAAAATGAGGATAACTTTGAAACCATATGTCTGATTGACAAGACGTTTGCAGCATTGAGACCCTTGAAACTAGAAGATACATTTGGCATACTCTAAGTGATTTTACTAGGAGTTTGAGATAAAAATGATGGATTGAGGATTAGATTCTCCTGGAATCAAGCATGATATGTGCAAAAATACTGTGGCTGGATGTGAAGAGAAGGATGTGGTGAGCGGACCTTAGTGGCCTGATAGACAAGTGGATCTCAGTGGATCGAGAGATTAGTGGACATCAGTGGATAGACTGATGAGCGGACCTCAGTGGCCCGACAGATGTACAGATATTAGTGGCCCGGGAGACGATCAGACCTCAATGGCCCGACAAATGAGTGGACCTCAGTGGCCTGACAGATGAGAGGACCTCAGTGGACCGATAGACGAGTGGAACTCAGTGGTCCAACATACCTATGTGACTACAAGTGGACCTTAGTGGCCTAACAGATGAGAAGACCTCAATGTCCTGATAGACCTCAGTGAATTATCAGGGATAAGTCCCTCAACAGTACAAGATGATCAGATGTACAACTGATAGTCTTACTTTATATACTTCAGGTTATACCTTTGTAAGATAACTCTAGTAGCTCTCTCGACTTTACTTCTTAGAGGTTACACTTCATGTTCCTCTTTGGTAGTATACTTTGTGTATTTCTTTATCATATACCTTTTTGGTTAGGGGTCCCTTATGAGTATTTTTTTACTCACCCCTACACGGGCTTCACCCGCACGTGTCATGTCTTGTGTAGACGATTGATGCTTTTATTGAGTCTTTGGTAGACCAGGGCTAGGTGGTTCTTAGAGTGACCCAAAAGATGAGATGTTATTATATGAATTTAGATAGCTGTTTCTGTACCTACCCTTCAGGTAGGGTTTTTGGGCGGAGGAGTTCCTGAGACTCATACTTTTATTTTTCTGTTTCATTTAGTCTTTTTATTCCGACTCTGTTTACCTTCAGTTTTCTACTATCGTACCTTGTATTTGTTTACTTAGTGTATTAACCTTCCATCATTTATGGCTTGGTGTTATATGAATGTGTATAGATACTTAGGGAAATTCCTCCCATTTTTTTTGGATATGCCTACTCAGTGCTAGTCGTTAGCCCCTTCCCTATAGGAGGCAGGCTTGGGGTAGTCACAGAACAGGCCCCAGGGGATGGGTCGTGACACATAGGCTATAGTGTAGTAATGAGGGTTAAAATAAATATATGGATAGAGTATAACCTTAGGTATAGATAACCATCAACACAAAATGGAAGAAATATCTTGAAAATAATCATCGCAATATAACAACAACATAAATAATATATACCATAAATAAGTTCCATCCAATAGTAAAAATCAATATCATGATATATCAAAATGAGCTACTATACATGTCATATAAGTCATATAGAATAAAAATGATCTCCCATGGATAAATCACATAAAAAATACTTAAAAATAGAAAAAAATCAAATAAAACATCCACACAAATAGTCTTGAGTCCTAATCCAATCTCATCTTCTAACAATGAATATGCATCCCAGCTTAACCAACCAAAACACTAGGTCCCTTTCCCTCACCTAGGTCATGAAACAAATAATTTTCTTAGGTATCAATTTTCGATGCTTTTACTAGGGCCCGCATGTCATGTGTTCTTGTTTCCCAACATTCCCACTTTCCAAATGAGGGAATATTTCATCACTTTCATCGATGATGTCTACTCCTTGATCAAAACGAGATGATGAGATTTCAGTTCCTCCATCCATGGACTCATCCTTGGAGTTCGTTTCCTAGTCTGATCTTCCTCATAGATTAATTCATGTGTATTGAACTCATTCCTGGTTCCATATCTATGTGGATGCTGGTTAATTACCCTATTTATGTCTTGATAGGGAAACTGGCATTGGTCAGGAGAGTAGTCACATTGGAAATCTCTATGCATGTTTGGAAATTGGGCACATTGGTCACATTTAAATATTCTTCTTTGGAGGGAATCTCATGCGAGGCTTCTTAAGCATAGAACCCAATTCATCCTGTGTCATTAATGAGGAAATAAATTCCTGGGGTGAAAGTATTCCAAGGTTTTTACCTCATACATCCCATATTTATTGTATGGGGTAGGTATTATGGGTTAGGTCACAAGTTCTACATCCTGTGGAGTTGGATCTGGATGTCTTGGTAAGATGAATTAGGGTTTGAGTTTAACGTCTTGTGGTGATAGGATTATAGATCATAATGCCCCATGGAGGTAGATCTAGGATGTATGTTCCTAGGAGGGAACACCTATATTGTTTACTAATGGATTAGAATACCTCTTGGAGATAGAAATGGGATGTATTTCCCTAGGATAGAACACCTTGATAGTTTACCAATGGATTAAAATGCCCTGTAGAGGTGGATATGGGAGGCGCATCCCTAGGATGGAACACTTGGATAGTTTTCCAATGGATCATAATTCCCCATGGAGATGGATTTGGGAGTTGAGTCCCTAGGAGGAAGCACACAAATATTTTACTAATGGATTAGAATACCCTATAGAGGTGGATTCAAGAGGTGTGTCCCTAGGAGGGAACATCTCGATAGTTTACAAATAGTTCATAATTCACTATAGAGGTGGATCTAGGAGGTTCTTCCATAGGAGGGAACACATGTATAGTTTACCAATGGATTAGAGTTCCCTATGGAGGTGGATCCAAGAGGTGCATTTTAAGAACCTATTTTTTATATGCGATATATATCCTTTAAGTTCTGGTTTAAATATTTGGTTTTGACATAATATGGATGCCTAATGAGTTCGCTAGAGATTTAGGGGTGTCTGGGGCCTTGAGGATGACTTTTTAAAAAAAGATAGTTATTATGGTCAGGGGAAACCATGAAACCTAAGACGCATAGTTAGAATTAACCATACAGGTATGGACATATGACTAAAGGAGGCCTCATAGTTTGAGGAAACAATGTAGCTAGGGATGCACACCCATGTGGGTGGTCTGAAATTTTTAGTAGACCCATATAGTATGGTTGGCACATGTTTCTCAAATAGTGTGGCCTAACTGTGCGGGTCCCCTCTATAGGTAGTGAGGTGTGCATGGTTGGCACATAGTTTTGACAACCATGTGACAAAACCATGCGACCCTGTAATTTTTGGATGATTTTACCATTTTCCCTTAAATCTATTTAAATCACCCCACATATTATTTCATTAGTCCATCATACAAAGGGATCCATTCTCTACCTTTTGAGCTCTAAGCCTTCATTAAATATGTTCTAGGATAACTTTCTAATATAGTGTTTTATTTGATCTCTGTTCATCTCATTGGATTCAGATTGATAAGATATTATTTTATATTACACCTTTATTCATTTGTGTCTCTATAGATGAAGTTATTTAGGTGTAGGATCATATGCCCTATTTTTAGGGTGTTAGTATATTTTTCCATTTTCTTCCAATATAGACCAAAGCAAAGGCCGATACTAGATGAGTGCTTCTAAACAGTTATAAGGAACATGGTCTAGTATTTATCCCTCAAAGTTGAGATGTTTTATAATATGTGTCATTGTGCCACACACTGGTTTCATCATGTGTTTCACCTAAATTAAATATCCCTTTATATGGTTGCCTTATTTGAGAAACTTATAACATTCATAGGTCCCCTTAAATTGTGGACACCCCCTGAGGCATGTTGACCAAATTGAATTTGAGTCTATAAAAGACTAAATGGACAAACCATCATTTAAATGTTTTTAGCAAGACTTAAAATTATGATATCTTAAATGATAATAGATAATTGTTGTGGTGTGTCATGGATAAAACACTTATAATCCCATAATGAATTAAATGAAAGTGATTGGTACGACCATGTCACTTGATTAATTTGAATAATGGTTACACCCTTGTTATTATTAAATGTTAATGAATTATGAATTATCCATTGGATCGTATTAAATCCAATGATCATTTTTCACTGTTATGATGTACGGGAATGGAGAACCTTGTTAATTAAGGTAAATGGTCATGATGACCCTTATGCATGTTATAAATATATATGGGCATGGTGTCCATTATACTATTGTGACACATGGGAATGGAGACCCTTTATAAATATGATATGGGAATGGAAACCCTTTGTAAATGTGACATGGGAATAAAGACCCTTTATAAATGTGATACGAGCATGGATACCCTTTATAAACGTGACTCATTCATGGATACCATATGTAAATGTGATATGAGTATGGAGACCCTTTATAAATGTGATATGGGAATGCATACCCTTTATGAATGTGACACTATCATGGATAACCTTTATAAATATGACACATGAATGGTGACCCTTGTGATAATGATATATGGGAATGACGACCCTTTATAAATGTGATATGGGTATGGAGACCCTTTATAAATGTGACAAAAGCATGGATACCATTTGTAAATGTGATATGGGTATAATGACCCTTTATAAATGTGATACGGGAATGGATACCATTTATAAATGTGACAAAAGCATGGATAAACTTTATAAATATGATACAGGAATGGTGACCCTTGTGATCATGATATACGAGCATGATGAGCCTTCTTTATATGATACTAGTCATGGAAACCCTTATTATAGTGATATTGGGCATGACGTCCCCTATTCTTATGACATGGGCATGTCACCCCTATGAATTTAATATTAGGCATTGAGACCTTTAATACTGTTATATTTGGCATGATTTCCCTTGATACTTAAGATTCTCATGCTATATCTTATAGATGTCTGAGTTACACCTCAGGTTCAAGATAGTGGTAGTATCCACATATATGGTTGTAGAAATCACTGCATATACAATCCATATATGTGTATACCTATGGATACATTTTAGGACTATCCAGATGAGGTCAAAGAAGGTACTGTCATCCTGGTGTCCTTCTGGAAAAAGAGATGAACCTTTACATCTTATTTACTATTTACTATTATTACCCACACACTACCATATTATATGCATTGAATAGATATTTAAATTCACCATTGGTGGTAGCCTACTGAGTTTATATCACACTCTATCTGAGACACCATGGTACCTAGTTAGACTATATTTTTGTAGGTGTAGATAAGGGGAATCATCCACTTATGGATGCATGGATTATTGCATGAATTTTTATGGGAGATTGGTAGTAGGTTACTAGGTTAGAGCTCAGGATGCTTGGATAGATTTTGGAATTTTTATTCCTTTGTATATCATGTACTGTATTGATATCCTGTTTCCATGTATACATGTTTTACCTATTTTGTAGAGACATGACACCATCAATTTTCGTATATGATTGAAATTTCTTCTTTTGATTATTATTAAGTTCTTGGATGTTTATACATGATTTTGATGTATTTTCTATCATTTATATGCTTTCGCTATTTATCTGTTGATTATACCACTATGTTACTATGACTAGAGGGCATATTCTCCACACAAACACATCCTAGGCCCCCGCTGCTATTTATAAACCTTGGGTAGTAATTATTGAGGCTATGTGTACCACCAATTAGGGTAACCTAAGATTGGAACCTAGTTCAGGATGTCACATGCGTCCCATGAGGGAAAAAACTGGATAGATTACCAATGGATCATAATGCCTCATAGAGGTGGATCCGAGAGGTGCTTACCTAGAAGGGAACACCTGGATAGTTTACCAATAGATCATAACACCCTATGGAGGATTATCCGGGAGGTACATCCTTAGTAGAGAACCCCTGGATAGTTTTCTAATGGATCAGAATTCCCTGTGGAGGTAGATCTAACAGGTGCAACCATAGGAGGTAACACCTAAGTTTATAATTGTTAGGATTGAACCTCAGGGAGGCATTATACATACCTTTTTTATAAGGTAGAGATCAAAACCCATGTAGTTATATGACATAGCTTATGGTCATATGACATAACCAATCCATGTAGTTTAATGTCATGTATTAAGGACATTCATGTCACGAAATGAGTGCTATGAGGAATGGTGCATAGATTATTCATGGAACCTACCCTATGAGGGTGGCTTTTACTCCATAGTTAGAGAGGTGGGAGAGGGTGGAATCCCATAATGATCATACATGTGGAATCCTATGTTTATCTCATAGGGTAAAGATATAGTTTTACATCATGTGTTGAGGACATTATCATGTAGTTTAACATTATATGACTAGGATATGGAACTAGGTAGTTTTTCATCATGCATCTTGGGCATTGGGGGGATCACTCCTCAAGGGGGACCATGTCAAGGTGAGTGGAAGATTCAGCATAAGGACCCTTAACCAATATAGGTGCACAATTCACCTCGAATCTTATACTCTTAGGGATTACGTGACCACCACTCATGCAACTCTGGGCGGGACATGGTGTTGGTACTGTCGTGGAGTAGTGGAAACCAGGAGGCCTAACTTTAGTGTCCCTATTCCTAAAAGAAATAGGAATTAGGGAACATATTCTTAGAAGAAATAGGTAGAATAATAGTTACACTAGAGTCATAGAGAACATAAGGTAAGGGACCATGAAGTTTTTTATTACATCTGGATTGGGTTGCGTGTAAAAGTTTCATGATAAAGGGGCTCTATCATAAGGGAAACTGATGGATTCAAGAGGCATAGTTGCGTACATGTTTGGGAATTGTGCATAGATTGGGGTTGCATGAAATAATATTCTCTTTGTGCACAAACAACTATCCTTATGAGGAGTTGTGAAAGGATCACTCTATCACATTCCAAGTCTTGTTTGGTACCACATGAGGTATTTTGTGAAAATGAGCTATCATTGAGGGTCCATGATCACTAGTTTTGTGAGTTGTTGCGAAAGAAAAGGAGTTGTGAGAATTAGAGCATTGCTTCATCTCCTGTAGAGACTCCCCAAGGGTAGGGGTTGAGCTTCTATTTATCAATGAAATAATTTTCTATTGTCTCACAACTACTTAGGTTAAAATGGATTTTCAGGCTTCTTAATCCTTTTCTATTGGAGCATGTTCATGAAAAAAGTCCAAGTTGACATAATATTTGGTGTACAATTGGATGGTTGCACATTGAGTTTGTGTGTAATGATTCAATCTCACATGAAACACTTCTATCTTGCATGCATGGGACTTGAGAATGATGTCAACATGGGGACCATATATGGAAATATTCGTTGCATGGAAGTCATTTTCCTGTAGAACTTTATCTTTGAATGAACTCACTGAAACTTGCATGCAACCCTCTTATTATCCCCAAAATGGTCCTTTGTGGTGGATAACATGTTTTTTCTACCCAAAATGGCCCATTTGAGGCCCTGGATGAGATTTTAGTGCCAAGAAATCCCACCCTAGAAATATGAGCTAACAGGGGATTGGAAGGTTAGGTTCTAATGGAAACTCCAGAGAAAGTGGATCATTTACATGTGGTTACACAACTATTGCCTCTGATTGTGAAACTATCTTTGTGCACTGCATGAAACCCTAAAATCATCACCTATAAGTAGGATGGGGGGATTCCCCTTGCATAATAATTTTACTCCTTAAGAAATAATAATTTTCCCTCATGCGTAGAACACGCCTTTTCACAAAAACCTAAGCTTCAGACACATATTTCATGAAAATCCATCTTCTGTGCAATTGTTTCCACAGTCAAGGGACCCTTTCTGTGAACTCATCTATAGTTCCATTCCAACTCATCCTTTTTACACTAAGAACTTGAAGTTGAACTCACCAATCTTAGAACTTCCAAAATCTTCTAAAATATCAAACCAACAAAACTAAGATGGATCAAAGCCACTACCGTCATCACCCTAAGGGCCGAAATAGAAAGAAACCCATAGATTCCGTGATCTAGGATGGTTATCTCTAACAATCGGGCACTGTTGAGAATGAAAATTGAGGCTCAGAGGGACTATATGTTGAGTGACCACCTCCTGTTTCACAATTTATTGCTAATGTATGAAGTGGTCATCCTAGAAATTGAAGTCAACACACCCCATTCTTGGTTCACACGTGAGGATGACCTCAGCCTTTGTATAAAAATTTTCCATTTTCACGTTGCTCGGGATCATGGGGAAATCACTGTCTACACCTAAAGTAGATGAATGATGAAAATTATTGGGGAGAAATTGGAGGCTAAAGAATTATAAACCTGATATTACAAAGTCTTCCAAAGCAGTACAAAGGACAAAAAAAAGGATGGCATAAAGATTGGGACATATGGTCCAAAGGAAATTTCACTAATGAATGAGCCTAGGTGTACTAGGTATGCTACACTTTCCTATATTACTGGGCCAATATGCATCACATCAGATTTTTTAACATAGTATGAACATCCCAATTTCACAAATACCACTAATAGGAGTTTCCAAAAAAGATCCTCATTCGTTGGTCTCCATAAACCAACACTTTTCAACTTCACCATGGTGAGGTGAGCATTAGTTTGCTGGGTTTGTGCTACATAAATGGAAAACCAATGAATCTGTTATAGTATGATGAATTTATTCAAGTTCCAATTTTTTTTGGACATACAATAGACTCCTCTCCTAATGTAGCACCTTATAGAGGCTTTGAGGGAAAATATGGGTGAAAATCCCCCTTCCATAAGGATATTTAATTCAAAATGTGGATGAGAATATTCTTAAAGAAGGAACCAACTGTGAAGATTTCATAATGGCCAATGTAGTGTCTGGAGGCATTACAAAGGAAAAGTATAGGATGATATTCGATGATTATAGAGGAGAGAGAGTATGAATAGTGGGCCTACAATATGGTGGAAAACTGGAAGCTTTTGGTCCACTACACCACATTCCTTAAAACATTCCACAGTTGATGGATTCCCCCAATCATAGACACTTGCATGGGCCTATGCCCAAGGATGCTAGTTACGTCAATGATCATAGAGGCCAACAACAGGGTGAACCTAAAGGTACCATTGCTAGCTTATATTTACAGCGAACTAGGGAATGTGGTGAGGGGAGATGTGCCATGGATAATTTTTGGCCTATTATAGTTTCTATATAGTTGGATCATGAATAAATTTAGAGGCTATGAGTTTATGAATACCATTAACCCACCAAATTTTGGCCTACATCCCTCTATACTCAATATCACTGAGGTCTGGCTAGTGATGCTTAGTGAGACTAGGGTTATAGTTGGAATCAGAAATTATGAAACTTTCCACTTCCACCAGTTTGAAACTATAGTTGGAGTGATGGTGTAAAACAAGCAGGGGACACTGGAGCAGAGGGAGTACTTGAAGTCCTTTAGGGGTAGAGTGTTTGTGGTAATTATTGATTGTAACATCTACTATGATCCATATATACCATCTTGTTTTGTAAAGTAGTTCAAATGAATCTATGAGTTGATGATGAGAGTCTACATGGGGGTATATGAATATCGACATCCATTTATCCTTCATCAGCTGTGTTGTATGTTCATTGGATAAGGATTAAAGGATACCATCATGTGACCACTGATCAATGTTAATGTTGGCCTATACCATGATTATTCCAAAAACTAGGTGGAGGTGTACCCAGGCATGATCATGCAACAACACATAAGGGTTATCACGACGATGAGTGAGGCACATGAGCAGTAAGGAGGTATGCATGTTTCTCTCTGAGGGGAAATCCAGGAATTAGGAACAACTCAAGATGGAGTTATAGTAAGGGTGGAACATGGTGCTGCTTCACCCCCACCTCGTGGAGGGGAGGGTTCCCAGAAGAGGTTGTGAGAGCAAGTAGGGGGATCTCAGGTCAAAATTACTAGATCCGGAATGTGAGGTGACACCACCTGACAATGATTCAACTGAGGAGTTATTGATTGATGATGGTATGTAGGGATCTAGTGATTGAGAATCCTAGGGTTCAGCCCCTGAGAAGGACAGTCATCAGGAAAGAAAAAATATTACATACTCAGATGACTTTTAATTGGTTGACTTACTTGAGGTAATATTGGAAACTTGTATCTCATAGTCCTTCCCCTTTTCTATCCAAAAGCTATAAATAAAAGTTTTCTTGTGCGTTAGAAATAAGGGAATAAAAAAGGATTCCAAGATTTATGGGTGAGGGTGCTCCATTTGGTGTTAGATATAATTTTCTAGAACATGTACCTAAGGTTTCCACAATTGGTGGGACCATCAAGGAGGATTAAGAAGTGGTTTCAGAGCCTGTGGTCGTCTTAGTCATCAATGGGGGACCACACCCTGATATCCCAATTATGGTATCTGCTACTAAAATAGGAGGTCACCTGAGGTGGCTCATTATCAATATCCCATACTTAAAGGATATATTAAATCTCAATTAGTCTATTCACATTTTCAATATTTTCTTAGATCTTTTGTATCAATGTGATTTTCTATTCTCATGAACCTCCTAATCAACCAATGATAAGGGAAAAGTTCCCATAATTGAAGTTCCGACTAGCATTGAGGGATATCCTATAGTGGAACTCTATGCTGAGACTAAGGTACCAAGTCTTTAGATTCTTAGATTCTATAAATCTTTTTCTTTCACATGAACCATGTCAATCCAACTTTTCATTATTGATCAAATTGAATGACAAGATTTTATTTCAATAAATTATAAAAATAGTATGCACCTAGAAAGTGATTTTCACTGTAGTATTTAAATCCCCTTCCGTGATGTCTGTTCCAATCCTTGAGAAGACTATTAATCAAGATGACCTGAACTTGGTCCTAGGAGGGAAACCTACTGTGGTCATGGGTGATGCCACTGGTGGGGCTGTAACAGACCAACTTGGGTCAACCAGACCAGTCAACCCAAGTCATCACATTATGGGGTGAGGTGAAAAAAAGATAATAAAAAAGTCTCATATATATGGATAATAATACATACAACCAAAGTATGTATTGAAAAATAACAGGTATATAAATGATCCAAATGGGATAAACCAAAAATTATGATGAGTCTAGAAAAACTAGTCTCCACATGACCAATATTCACCTCTAAACCATCCCAAAATTAGAATATAGATGTAAAGAGAATCAATCATGCTACATAATTCCCTTACCACTACCTATATCCTGAAAAAAGGTCTATAGCCGACCTAATGGTATAATTAGGGCGTAAGAAAAAGATCCAAGTAGGATACTACCAAAGAATTTATAAAAGTTTTAATAAAAATAATTCACAAGTTCAAGATTTAAAACAAAAAATTTTTACAAGAATTTATCTAAATAAAACAATTTGAAGTCCTTTTTCAAACTATCCTTGGGTTTTCACAAGTTTCATGTCATATTTTCCAAAGAAAGAAACAAAGTTGGTAAAAAATTTATGTGATCCAACATCCATGACATAATCTATCTTGCAATAAAAATCTTGAAACAATAATGAACCTTCCAACTGGGGTCTATCCTATGGGATAATACATACCATACACTCATGATCCTAAAAAAGGAATAAGTTTGGATCAAACTAATATCTATTCCTACCATGTTCCATCAATATACAAGTGGTTACCTCCCAGTGGAATCAAACACACTAATGCTACCCGTGTCTCTTTCTTGATGTACCTAAGGTTCCCGTTGTGTAGTTTTTTTCAATTTATATTTATAAAACCATATTCAAATTTTTATAAAACCATTTCAAAGACAAGATAATCCAATTTAGGGTTTTAAAATCACTTTTCCATTTCAAATCAATAAAATTCCATTTTCAAAGAAAATACCCCTTTAAAACAATAATCCATTCCCTTTTTAATTTCAACACATGAAATTACATTTCAAATATCAAGTAATCAATAAGAACAACTAGAAATTCAATAAAGTATAACACTTTAACATATCCACCTACCTCAAGGATGTAGAAAACCTATACACCTTTGACAACTAGGATTGGAAAACACAAGATTTTTTTCTAGAATACAAGGCATGAAAAAATAATGAAAAGTATTAATAGAAAAAAAATATAATTACCCATCCCCACCAAAAATGGTGCTACAACAAAAAAAGATAGAAAAACTGAGAGGAAGTATTACTCAAAGAGATGAAGTGCCTAACCCTACTGATCGATCACTAAACAGAGTGACCCGAATGGAAGAGATCCACCCAAAAATGCCCAGAGCAAGAGCTCTATCCAAGAGGAGAAGGATTAAAAAACTAATAAATCCTCAAGCACCTAAATTACAACCTAAAAGATGTAACTCATTTAATTACATGGTGTTTAATATTTTAAACATCATGAAACCCTTTTATTTTAAGTTATGCTAAAAAACATGTTACTTTAATAATTGAATACCAGATTTCATATTACATGATGTGTTACCCTTACCCGATGTGTAAATTATCTTGTTGTGTATTTAGTTCACAAGATGTGTCTAGTGTCCATAAAAAATTGTGTAATCTCAATACACATCAAGTAACATCCTAAAAAATAGTATAAACTATTGGTTTATGATGAGAATTCCAACAAATCCATGACTTTACCATTACATGTATCCTCCCAATTCAAGGTCATAAATACACTCTCGAAGAGAAAGGGAACCAGAAGAAAAGATAAGAACATATCTTAAAGAAAGGTAATGGGTCGTTACAATCTCCCCACCATAAAATAATTCTTTCCCAAGAAAGATCTCAAGATCCTAGATCTAAAAAAAGAGAAGTCCTTTGCTACCTCATCAACGAATCCCGCTCCCATGTATTGTAGAGATCCTATCTGCACTTCCATAGTACCCAGACTAGGGGGATCATTTTACCATGTGGTACCTTTTCCTGATGATCCATAATTTGAAATGGATGCTCAACCAAATTAATTTCGGGATCAATATCAACATCCTACCATCTAATCATGTGGGAATGTTCAGGTATATATATACTCAACTGAGAAACATGAAAAACATAATGTATATAAGTCAATATAGATGGTAAAATAAATTTATCGTCCACCCTCCCTAGTAGCTCAACATTCTCAAAGTGCCCCACAAACCTCAGTATCAACTTACCTTTCTTACCCAACTGACGATGTCCCAACCAAGGTGAAACTATGAGAAAGACCCAATCACCAACTTCAAACTCCAGTGGCCACTTCCAATGGTCTACATAAGATTTATAATGAATTCTTTCCATGATCAAATGCCTATGGATGAACTTCAACACCTCTATTATCTCTTGAACAATACTCAGGACAACCAAAGACCATTCTCCCAACTCTTCCCAACACAATGGAGATAGACATGGCCACCATACAAGGCCTCAAAGGGAACCATCCTGATCGAATCCTGATAACTATTGTTATAGGAAAACATGAACAAAGGAAAATTTTTATCCTAGGATCCACCAAAATCATGTACACAATCTTGGAGCATATCCTTAAGAACCTGGATAACCCTCTCTATTTGGATATCCATCTGTGGATGATAAGAGGTGCTCAATTTTATCTAGGAACTCATTTCCTCCTACAAAACGTTCCAAAATATGCATGAAAACCTTGATTCCATGTTAGAAAAAACTGTAGAGGGAACCCCATGAAGTATCAACAATCTCTTATACATACAAGTCCCCAAGATGTTCCACTTTATTCATCTCCTTTATTAGAAAGAAATGAATTTATTTAGTGATTTTTTCAATAATCACCCAAATAAAATACTTCCCACTAGGAGTCTGTGGGAAACCAATGATTAAATCCATGTAAATATCATCCCACTTACATACAAGAATAGGTAAATGATGAAAAAAACTTGCAGGTCTCTCATGTTCCACCTTAACTCTCTGATAAGTGAGACACTATGATACAAAGTTCATAACTGACCACCTCATCACCAACCACCAATACCGATGTCTCAAATTGTGGTACATATTTGTATCCCTAGGGTGCACGAACCAACATGACCAGTGTCCATTGTCTAGAAAATCTTGTTTTAAGAAAAAAAAAGAACAACTGAACTGCTTCAGAATCACATATCTCTATAGAGAGATTAAGACAACTCGTACGAGGTCTCCCCACCATTTATGATTTCTCCTAAGAATCAGATCTTGGTTCCCATCGTATGCTAAAGTTTAACTCTCTCATAAAAAATATGATTCAAACTTTATCAAATCCAAGAACATCTATCCACCAACCTCCTTTACTCCCAAACTCATCTTTACAATAAAAATCATCAACGACCACTGCTCAATTGATTCCTTCATGGTTTGTTTTGGTAATTATATTCTCAACAAATCAACCACCACATTTCCTTTAATGGAGGTATATATAATATCAAAATCAAAGGTTTGAAGACACTCAACCAATTAGCTATGTTTCAGGTTCATATCTCTCTAAGTAAAAATATACTTCAGGCTTTTGTGATTAGAATAAACCATAAATCACTCCCTAAAAAGATAGAGATTCCACGTTTTGAGTGAATGTATAATAGCTTCCAACTAAAGATCATATATAGGGTAGTTATTCTCATGAGGGTGTAACTAAAAAGATCCATAAGCCACAACCTATTTCCCTTGAATTAAGACACATCCCAAACCCATAAAAAAATAATTGAAGAAAATATTATAACCCAAACCTGGTTCTTTAAGAATCAAAACTGGTGCTGAAGTCAAACTCATATTCATCTCCTAAAAATATATCTAACACTTATTGTTCCATTAAAACTTTATAACCTTATGGGTTAAAGTTGAGATCAAAGATGTGGGCTTAGAGAAGTCCCAAACATACCATCTATAGTAACCTTCCAAACCCAAGAAGCTCGGGATCTCAAACAAAATTTTGGGATTCTCCTAAGATATAACTCCCCGTACCTTTTTAGGACCATATGAGATGCCTCTATAAGATATCACATTCCCTACAAACTTCACCACATAGATCCAAAACTCAAACTTGGAAAGATTACCATACATATGAGGTTCCATATTGTTTTAAATAATAATATAAAAATGGCCTCTATACTCCTTCTCTATCCTGGAGTACAGAAAGATATCATCTATGGACACAACAACAAAAGAGTCCAAGAACCGATGAAATATTTAGTTCATCAAATCCATAAATACTACATGAGAGTTAATGAGACCGAATGAAATTACCAGAAAATCTAAATACCCATACCAACACCGAATCATTTTATTGGGTATATCCTCTTATCAGAATCTCAAACGGTGCCTCGACCATAGGTTAATATTAGAAAATCAATAAGCCCCTCTAAAATTATCAAATAAATCTTCAATTATTAGTAATGGATACTTTCTATTAATGGTTACCTAATTCAACTTTCAATAGTCAATAGAAACTATAAGAATTCCATATTCCTTTTTGAAAAGAGTACAGATGAAGCCCATTGTGACACACTAGGAAGAATAAATCCTACACCTACAAGCCCTCAAGATGGACCTCAAGTTATACCAACTCAACAGGTTCCATTTGATATGATGGAATAGAAATGGGCATCATTTGAGGGAGTAGGTCAATAATAAAATTAACCTCTCTCTATGGAGGTAAACTAGATAAATCATATGGAATGACCTTAGGTTATTGACTCACAAAAATAGGGATCTGACTGCACATGAAAGGGTTAAATACATCAAGAAACATTTCTAACAACCAACATGAGATTATACTGACATATAGAATAATATTCCCTTCCCTTCTCAATCTAGAGTCCCAATCACTTTGGAAAACATGAGTGATCCTATCGGTAGATAAGAATTATACCCAATGAAGATAATTATCTATTTGAGGCTTCATAATGATCATCCAATCCATTATGATAATCAAGTCAATGATGTCAAGATCAAGCACTAAGAAGTCCCAAACTACCTCAAAATTTCATATCACCACACAACACGCAGGGAACTTAAAACCTTGTTCAGACCTCTTTCCTAAAGGAATGGAAAGATATACCAAAAACAAAATAATATCTGAATGAAAACCCAACATAGCAATAAACATTTATGATATAAAAGAATGATTAGTACCAGTATCAAACAAAACTGACAATGTAGAAGACAAAATAAACAGTATACCTCTAACAGTAGCTATCCCTCCTTCAGATTCCTATAGATCACACTCTTCTACATAAATATGCATGGAATTAGTCACCTAGACATCCCAATTAGACTAAGAATGAGACCCACCACCCTTGGATGCATTAAAATGAACCCATTACCCCTTGGTGAAAGTGTATCCCACCTTATTGCCTCAGGACATCTTATCACAGAAACATTTCAGATGGACAGATCTACCACAAATATGAAAAGTCTAAGGAGTATCTATACACTAAGACTTGGTATGACCACACCTCCCACACTAGTAGAAAATAACCCTTTTCTTCCTTGAATAAGCCCATGAAATTGGTCCTGTAGAAAAATGACCACCCTTACACTTCCTTTTCCGACCAGAAGGAGTACCTTGGCTAACCACTGCACTAATTGAACCTCCGCTCAAACATTTCCTTCCATCTATGTATGAATCATCCAAAGATACTTTATCCATTACCTTCACAAAGGTCAGAAGGCACAAAAGAACTAGTATAGAACAAACATCAGCCCTCATCCCCATCTCAAACCTCTGAGCCTTTAGGTAATCATTGGTGACAAACTCTGGTTCCATATGTACTAACACAAAAAAGTGGGTAGAGTACTTTAGAACGATATACTCCCCTTGCACCAAGGTCAGAAACTCTTAGGTATTTGTTGCACGTAATGTCTCAGGATAATTTTTTTGATTAAATATCTTCTTGAAATAAACCTAGGTAAGAACATCTTGAAACTTAGCTTGCAATATATACTCCCATCATCTTCTTCATGGTCCTTCGAGCATATACAAAGAAAAACCCACCTAAGAATATTTAGGAGTCTTTAAGAATTTTAAGATCCTCTCAATATATTCAAGCCACTCCTCTGAATCTTGTGGTTCTTATTCATTAGGGAATATGTGTGGGTCCCACTTGGAAAATTCTAAGCCATGATCCACTACACATCCTAGGTTTACTAAACCCACTAACCCTAGATTCTAAATGGTACATATCACTACTTAAACCAATAAAGGGTCCAATGAAGGTTCCATCTGTAAAACCTACCTCATGACTTCCCCTATTGTATTTGGAAGAGATCTTATAGGATTCATTATCTATTAAACAAAAGAAAATAACCAATCAGTCACCAAAAAATCCAGAACCATTTAACCAAGAATAAGAATCCAAAACAATGCTTTAAAATAATAATAATTTAAAGAAATTATGAATTCTACCATAAAAGGAAAACACCTTTAGATGGGTATATGCCTATTTAAATAAACTCCCCAATCAGTTTATTCAAATGAACTTACACACAAAAATTCCATATAAATTATATATATGTTAATTGAAATAAAATTTTCATACAATTTATCCAAAAGAACCTAAGTACTAGTTTGTGGACTTATTAAAGATTTTCTAATCACCCATGTAAACTCAGATTCAGTCACATGAGTGAGCTAGTCAAGACCCTTTTCTGCACCTACTATCCAAATTCTGATGATCCTAATACTATCAACCCAAGACATAGAAACAACTCAGGAAGTGCTAACTTCATGCTGAGTAGCTGCTCTGATACCAAATTGTAACAGAACAACCAGGGTCAAACAGACCAGTCACCCATGTCATCCCATTATAGGGTGAGGTAAAAAAATATAACAAAATAAGTATTTTATATAAGGATAACAAGAAATACAACTAGTGTATGAAGAAAAAACAATAAGAGATACAACTAATCCAAACGAGCTAAACCATAAAGTACAAACATCTAGAAAAACCAGTCTCCTTGTGACCAATCATTACCTTTAAACCATCCCCAAACTAGAAAAACAATGTTAAGAGAATCCATAATTCTATATAATTTCATTCCATTTACTTGTATCCTATAAAAAAATCTACAAACTCCATAATTTCATAAGTAGGTGTGAGTAATATATCCCTATAGGATACCACCAAAGAATCTATACAAGTTCTAAAAACAATAATTCACAAGTAAAATATTTAAAACAAAACATTTTTAAAATAATTTATACAAATATAACAATTTAAAAAACCTTTTCAAACGATCCTTGAGTTTTCACAAGTTTCATTCCATATTATCCAAAGATGGAAACAAAGAAGGTAAATAATACATGTGATCCAACAACCATGAAATAATATTTCATGAAATAAGCAACCAAAAACAACAATGCACCCACCATTCGGGATCTAGCTTTTGGGATAATACATAATAGACACTAAAAAGCCTAAAAATGCATAATGTTGGACCCAACTAAAATCAAGTCCTACCACCATCCATCGATATACAAGAGGTTACCTCCTAGTGATGCCACACACACCAAGGCTACCTGTGTCTCTTTATCAATATAACCAAGGTTCTCGCTATGCAATGTTTGACATTTTTTTTTCAAACCATCCACAAATTTTTATAAAACCATTTCAAATACAAGATAATAATATTTAGGGTTTGAAAATACATTTTCCATTTCAAATCAAGGAAACTTCGTTTTCAAAGTGAAAACCCCTTTAAAAAAAGAATCCATTAGCTTTTCAATCTCAATAGATGAAATTTGATTTCAAATATGAAGGAATAAATAAGAATAATACGAAATTAAATAAATTAAAAAACTTGAATAGATCCAACTACCTAAAAGATGTAGAAAAACTATACTCCTTTGAATATGGGGATTTGAAACCAAAATATTTTCCTCCAAAAGATAAGTCATGGCAAAAGACTAAAAATTATTGATAGAAAACACAATCCGATTGCCTATAACCACCACAAATAGAACCATAACCATAAAAATATATAAACTAAGAGGAAGAATTACCTAAAGAGATTAAGTGATAATACCTACTAATCAATTTCTAAACAGAGCAATTCTAAGGGAAGAGAGTCACCTAAAAATTCCTAGGGAAAGATCTCTAATTGAGAGGAGAAGGCTGAAAAAACCAATGAACCATCAAACAACCATATAAAATCCTAAAAGTTTCAACTCATGGAATTACATCGTGTGTAATATTTTACACATCATAAAACCCTTTCACTTTAAGTTACACTAAAAAACATGACCCCTTTTTAATTAAATACCCATTTTCACTTTACATGACATGTAACACTTACATGATGTGTAAATTATCATGATTTGTATTCAGTTCAAAGGATGTTTCTAGAATACATCAAACTTCATGTAATCTAATTAAACATCATGTAATTTCCCAATAAATAGTAGAAACTATTGGTTTATGCTGAAAATTCCATCAAATATATGAATTCACCAATACAAGTATCCTTCTAATTCAAGGTCCAAAATACATGCTCGACAAGAAAGGGAACCAAAATAAAAGATTATAACATACTTTATAGAAAGGAAATAAGGTGTTATAGGGGTGGAACTCAAAGAAAACATAGGTGATAATAATGAAGAAGGGTCGGATGAAGGAAAATTTCCTCTTGACATGGAGGTCGACATATCTAAGAGGATCCCATAGGAGGAACCTACTATTTTTTTCCTTGTGGATTTCCATAAATATGATCCTGCACAACTCGAGGAGCTGGAAGACTCTGATTCTGAAAATGATGAGGGTAACCTCATAGTACTACACATGGAATGGAAGAGCATGAAGCCATTCATCACCCAGACCCTGAAGCTGTACTTGGTGTGCCTTATGGGGTTCATTAATCATTAGTTGCGTAACCTGAGCAACATAGGGGTGGAATCCCACTCTCTCCATGTAATGGTGAATAACTACCCTATTGAGTGGGTGCGTGCAGAGGCCCAACATCTAGATGTCACCCGGAAAAAAGAGAAATATTACAAAACTCAGAATATACAAGAGGAAAACCCAAAAATTCAACATCCAGAGGAGCATAAGAATGAGCATGTTTCTTTCCTCAATGCTATACCAGAAGTTATCAGCCAATTAAGAGATCAGTTGGTTCCAGCCAAGGATCAATTCAAATAGGATATATCTTAGATAGATGAGTTCTAGGATGAGTGGGACCATGATCATATTAGGGATGATGAGATTCAACCTATAGTTTAGGAGGAGGAAGTAGAGATTGGGTGGATGTAGAAGACCCTATAGGCTACATGCCAGAGGCTATCTAGGATAAAGCACTCAATTGCTGAAGCAGAGCCTTATGGGTATTTTTTCATAACATAAGAGAGGCTATAATGTGTGTATTTATCTCTCTAACCACAAAAGTTTCTTTTTTTAGACTTCTTAAATGCATGGATAGATTTATTTCATCATATTTTATTATCACACTTTAATCATATTCATGAAAAAACCAACAACCAATCTGTAAGATTACGTGAGTCATCCATAGTGTGAGAAACACAAGATATAAATGTGATCATTAATTTATATGAGAGTGTCATAAAATCATCTCTTGGGTTATGTATTTACTGACTGACCACCGGGAGTGTTCAGGATAAGAGGGTCTATGGCTGGAGAATAGGGATCTCTGAAAAACCAAATTTCTTTTCCAATGTGTGCTAGTGCACAAATGGGATAATGATAGGTGTATTTAATTATACACCAACAAAGGGGAATGAAGATCATGAATCACGATGCCAAAAACCTAGAACATAAGATGTGCGGTGTGAAAAAATAGGATAAATGCTGACCATGTTTTAAATAAAGTATCCATACCATTTATCTAGGAATGGGAAAAAATGAGGGTCTTATGCTTACTGTGTTTGAAATATGAGACCTATATCAGAATTTAATCGAATGCCTTTTGGGGAAAGTTCCCAGGATGGTAAGTGATCCATTTTTATAGACACTATTTCTATTAGGGGGACCATTTATATGTGGGGGAGGATGAGGATCCAAATAAAGGGACATAAGAAACATGGAGATGGAGTGATGAAATGTTCGAATGGATTCCAAACCTCTTAGAATTACACCACTATGACTTGGATAACATTGGGTATGTGTATCGGTCTAAAAAAAGTATAACTCATCATCCAGGGGGAGAATCATCTCAGTTTCTGAGTGATGGTAAAGGAACATGAAAAATGTGGTAGGTGAACAACATTGAAGGAAATGGATTCTTGAGAAAGGGCCTAAGATGCCTCATAGTTTTATATCATGAAATAGTGATGATAGACACATAGATTAACATTGTATAGTGAGGATGTTGGAAACACCGTTTAATATCATATAGTAAGGATGCAGTATCGTATAGTTTAATTTCATGTGATTGGGATGTAGTGTGTGGGGATTATGAACTAAGATACCCATAATTTTATAATTATGTTATATCAAGATGGAATACCATGTCCATTTCATGGGTTAGGGTTATATTTTAACATCATGTGAAAGGAAATGTGAATCGATGTGATTGGTATCTTCCCAACCAAAGTATCTAGAGGCATTAGAAGATAACATGAATGGGCTACTCCCTGTAGAGGATGATAAGGAAAGGGAAAATTAGGATACCCTTCACCAAGAAAAAGAATATGGGGTGAGTCATTCCTAGTTTAAGGTTATAATGGATTTAACTAAATGGTTTTATCCCATGGGATATGTATGGAATATGGGAGAGGTAACTCGACGTGAATGGAGATCCAAGAGGACCCAATGCCACAAAAAAAATCCCCAAGTGGATGATCATACAATTTAAAGTCATGATGATTGTATTTGAGCTGGGATCATAGTTTAAGGTAATAGATTTTAGACCATGTTCACCCTAAAGTATTTGGCACATCATGAAAGAGTAGTAACCTAACATTAATGGGGGGCCAGTGGAGGCCCTATACTATGAGAAACATGGGGGGAATGTTTCGCATAGATAAATTTCATGATTCTTAGACCATGTATTTTAGTTTAAGGTCATACATATTAGATTATGGGATGGTGTTTCTCGATGTAACATGCAAAACATCAAAGGAAGATAATCCATCATGAAAGGAGGGGCCTAAAAGGCCACTTGATGCTGTAAAAAATGTTTCCAAGATAGCTTACACATAGTTTAAGGTCATGAGGATTAGACCATACCTATTAGTTTAAGTTCATAGAGTTTGGGACATTAATCTTAGTTTAAGCTCATAAAGTTTATACCATGGGGTGTCATATCTCAAAGGAACAAGCGCAACATCGAAGGAAAGTTACCCGATGTCAATGGAGGGGCCTAGAAGGCCACCCAATGCTGCGAAAATTGTTTTTATGAAAAATTACACATAGTTTAAGTTCATGATTAATGGACCATGGAATCCTAGTTTAGGGTCATAGATTTTGGACCATGACATGAATATCCTAGAAGGACATGTTCAACATGACAGAGTGAAAACCCAATGTGAATGGAGGACCAAGGAGGCCAAACACTATGAAATACATCCCTAGGGCCATAGAGAATAGTTTAAGGTCATAACAATCAGACTATGTGGGTCATCTCAAATGGATATGTTTATTATGGTGAATTTATAAACCTGATGTGAATTAGGGGCCAAAGAGGCCCTGCACCACATGAAACATTCCTAGGGAGACTTGCAAACATTTGTGAGTCATGGTTTTTGGATATATACTCCTAGTTTAAGGCCATAGAGTTTCAAAAAAGGATATATCATGCATATAAAACTTTATTAGGGTTTAACCCCTCATGAATCCTAAGCCTGTGTGGTCCATTATTGGTGCGGGAGACAAGGAGCGGTACAAAGTTACTATTTCCTACAGGGAATAACACAATGAGGGGTGGTAGTGGATGAAAATTACAATGAGGGAGATTAAAAATTTAAAGAACTGGATAGTGAAAGGGGAATAACTTATGGATGGTGAAAAACTATTGACCATGTTTGAAACATAGTTTCCATACCCATTTAGGTTAAATATGAGAGGAACAAATACATGATCAACCATTAACCATGTTCAAAACCTGGGATCCGCTATATGCTTCCAAATATCATTTAATGTGTAAGCCCAATTTGGTATGTGAGTGAGTATGGAATGGGGAAATTACATTATGGAGCCTATTCATATCAAGAGGATAATGGTTATCCAAATCAAGGGAATTAGGAAGCACTGGAGAAAAAGTGGGTAATGTACTAGAAACATGTTGAAAGAAGGGTTGGGTCTGAGATGGAATATTTGAGCATCACTATATATACTATAAGGATGGGAATAAAGCCATAAATATTTTTGAGATAGAGTGTGGTAGGAGACCAATGCCTGTATGGAAATGTTGTCTATGGTGAAGATATTAGATCATCTCACATTAGGAGGCATCCCAGATTGACATAGGGTAATGTGTGGTTCATCTCATACTTGTCATATGAGGCATCTTAGTTTTGTATGGGGTAAATTTTTTAACTTCCCATAATTATCATATTAGGCATCCTATTTTTAGATGGGGTAAGGATATAGTTTAATGTCATGTGTTGAGAAAATTGGTTTTGGTAGTTTAAAGTTGTAAAAATTGGACTAGAGATGTTACTAGTTTAATGTCGTGCAACTTGGACTGTAGGTACGATTGTTGGTTAAGGTCATGTAGCATTGACTAGGGTGGTAAATATGTACCAAGGTGGTTTGCGTGACATGAAATAATGATAACCCAATGTTAAAGGAGGGTCAAAGGGACCCTTTTTTACATAGAACTCAACAAACCATACCCTGTATTGACATCATGACACCGGGGAATGAAAGAACCCATAGTGAGTTGATGAAGGGGAATGAATCTAGGATAAAATATTTGGGTGTCACTACGCATACCATGAGGATAGGAATCAAGAAGAACGTAGTTATAGACCATGGATTTGTAGGATATTGACATCAAAAGGGGATACCCTCTCGAACAAGGATATTTACTCTTCTTATAGTAGAATATGAGGCATCCTGAATCAATATAGGGTATGGATATAGTTTAGTGTCATGTGCTGAAGATGTTGCTATCTGTTCATTCCATATTTTTCATATAGATAATATTTATTTGATATAGGGAAATATATTATCTCATTAAGAGGCATCCTAAATTTATACAGGGTAAGATTGCATGTTAACATTGCGTATTGAGGACGTTGGCAGGGCCTTCACATTGAGTTGCTCGTTCTTTTCTTACTCATATCGAACTATGGTGTTATCCCAGCCCAATAATGGGCCAAAGTAAATGAATGGGTCTTATACCTAAAATGAGGCCCATGAGTGTATTTTGGGGGTGATATCACCATAGGTAACTGAGGTTTTTTCTACGAATCTTTGGCTGGTCCCGAAGAAGGAAAGTCTAGGAATCACTATGTATCCCATAAGGATGGTAATCAAGACACACATAGTTATAGAAGGAGGTTGGAGTAATAGGATTTATAAAACACTTGGGATGAAGAAAACCATGTGAATGAAGGTTGAATTCACATAATTTAGGATAATAGTTCTTGGACCAGGGCTCTCAATTTGATTCCATAGAGTATGGACCAATTGAAAATAGTTTAAGGTTATAATGCTTGGACCATGGGGAAGGGAGGATTCAAGGATGTAATTATGGAGAAAAATAGTTAAAATTCAATGAGAATGGATCCTAGGATTCCCTACACCACATTAAGAATACTTGAATCTAGTTTCACACAGTTTAAGGTCATACAACCCAGACCAGGGAAAATAGTTTAAAGTTATGATGCTTGGAATATCAACAAACAATTTAAAGTCATGATGCTTGGATGTAGGGAGGTGTTTGTTTCTAGGGAATATATATTTAATAAAAAGGTATAAACTGATGTGAAAGGATTGAATTTAGGCCCACATACTACACAAATATCAAGAAACAAATGAATCATAATTTAAGGTCAAAATGCTTGGACCCTAGTGAGGGTGGAAAATAGTTTAAAGTCCTAATTATTGGGATGAGATGATGTTAGTCTCAAGGGTATATATGTGGAAAAAATAGGTACCTGATGTGAATGGATCCTAGGAGGATCATGTAACACATGCACACCTTAAGATGAACTACACACAGTTTGAGGGTCATGGTGCTGGGACCATAAATGGGGCCAAAGGGTTCATAAATTTGTGGCTGGGCCCAAAGAAAGATTGTATGGGCATATCTATATATCCCATGAGGATGGGAATCAATAAGAACATATTTTTGGAATATGGAATGGTAGGAGACCAAAACCAGTGAGATAAATCTTCTCTGGTGAGGGAATTGAGGAATCTTATAGTTTTTGTGGGGTGTCCTATGATCAGATCACAAGGTAATATTTTTGAATATCTCATACTTATCATATAAGGAATCCAATTTTTATAAGGGGTAAGATCATAGTTTAATGTCATGTGTTGAGGATGTCAGTATGTTTAGTTTATAGTTGTAAAACATAGACTATAGGGGCTCCAAATAGTCTAAGGTCATAATAATAGGACCATTGGAAATAGTTTAAGTTCATGTTGAATGGACTATGAATATTAGTATGATATTTTAGAGTCTGGACCAAGGGGTGTAATATCCCAAACAAATATTTGTAGTGTAGAGGAGTGAAAAACCTAATGTTAATTGAGGTCCAAGGAGACCCAATGCCACACAAAAAATTCCTATGGGGAACTCACAAATAGTTTAATGCCATAATTCTTGGAATGTAACTCCTCATGAAAAATACTAATAGTGAAACTTGGAATTGGTGGGAGGTGTCATAGGATCCCCATACATGGTGATTAAATAGTATTATCTATTGTAATAGATGTTATTAATGATGTAAGGTCCTTATCAATTTGGATCCAACTTTGGTATCATTTTTCTGGGCATCATCAGTGTTTTGAGAGTCAGTATCATGTCACCATCGAGGAAGGAGTGGAGGTGAATCTTCTTGTTGAACACTCTCTCTATCCTCATCTGGTGCCTCTATAGATTGTGAAAGGTCTTGATACTATTCTTTTTAAGAGATTCAAACTCATCTAGATAGACCTATTCCATTTTTTTTCATCTTCTGGTCATAGAAAACTGTTCAGACCGAAAAAACCAAACCTTGATAGGAAATAATGCCAATATTTCATATACTAGGGAGTATTGGGTCACTTAGGTGGAACTTTTATTTTTATTCTGATAGGACCAAAGGACATTGAGGATATTTTTTAGAAAAATATTCTTGTTTTTGATCACCATATTCTACAAGATGTATAAAGGGTCTTGTTGAACACCTTAATCTTCCCATTCACCTATGCATGGTAGTGGGAAGTATGGTTAGACCAGATATTGTACTTGGAACACAATTTATTAAGCTCAAAAACCTAGAATTTTGTGTTGTTGTCTGTTAGAATAGAATAAGTTCCTCCAAATAAATGAATTACATGGGATCTCATAAACTCAATCATGGATTGGGACTAAAATTCCATTAGGGGAATTAGTTCTTCCAACTAGGAGAATAAGACTACCATAGTCAGAATAAACCAGCACTAGTGAGCTATTTCTGGCTGGTATGGCCCCAAAACATTGATCCCCCATACTACAAAGGGCCAAGAATACTTGGTGATGTGTAGAAGCTCTGGTGGTCGATACAAAAAGTTGGCATGAATTGGAAATGCATGAAACCTCTTGTAAAACCCGATATAGTCATGGACCATAGTGGTCCATAAGTAGCACAATCTCTGAATATTTTGGGAGAGGTTTAGTACCAACTGGTGGTCCTTATAGTACTTAACATGGAATTCCTTCATAACCTAAGGGATATAACCTCTTTGGATGAAATAGAGGATAATTATGTCAATCCCACATCTTTAGGGAGTCTTCTCAAGGGTAGGTCTACTCTAGATGGTGAATTGTGTTGCATAATGACAAATTATCTCATGTTTATCTCGGTCTGGTGAGATAATTCCACGCTGGAGGTACTCAACGAAGGTAATTGTCCAATCAAGTGTTTCCTCTTTTGTGGGGAAACTCATGGAACCTAGTACAAAAGCACCAACAGCCAGTTGGTTTACATGTTTTTATCATCATTATCCACAATGGTGGGGTAAAAAAATCTATGGTGTGCCACATGGATGAAAAAATCATCCTAGTCAGGTTTTGTGATGGAAACATCTAGACTTGACAAGGTGTAAACTCGACCATTTAGTGATTGAGGGACATGAGTCGCTTATGGATGGGTAGGAAATTGGGCCATCAGTTGATGAGTTTTCTATGGCAGGGTTACAAGCTCTTTATTTCAGAATATGTTGTCAATAATTATTGATTTAATGAAAAGCTCAAAGTATCATTTCACATGCAAGATAGGGACATCAATCTCGAGTTCCAGATCAAAACTAGTAATGTGATATTGATGAACTAACTTTTTTTGGTATAACCTTATAACAATAGGAACAAGTATGGTAGGATGGTTTATGACGGGGTGATGAAGATGATCCCTAGGCCTAATCTATTAAGATTGGTATTTTTAATCCTTCTACTGGTCAGGCTCTAGGAAGCACCATAAAATTTCACCTACCAATAGGGCATGACCTGATCCACTAAGAGGATATCCCCATTTGGGAAATTGACATTTAGGGACAGTTCTTCAATGGCCAGATGGGTAGCCAAAAAGTCTGAGAATTCCTGAACCTTGATGGATTTCTGCTGAATGAAACTACTATATAACTTCCATAAAGTCATATCCCAATGTTCCAGTTAACCCGTCAACATGGGGTAATTGAGAATATACTTTAGTGGGTCCACATAGGACACCAAATGTATCTCATGATGCTATAGATAATGGCTCATATTATTCACTCCCCAAACTAACATGAGACCGCTCTTATTGATAGGGGAGTATCTGGTCTCCATGTCAGATAGCATGTGACTAAGATAGTATAAACTATTTTCTTTACCATCATTATTTTTTTGGGTGAGAAGGGAACCAAGGGACTATTCCAGGGAAGTCACATAGATAACTAGAGGTTATTTTAAGATGGTCATTATCATAACTTGAGATTGTAGTAGATAATTATTGATATCCACAAACATGGACTAGAACTCTTCATCCCATCAGTAAATGGTTCTTTTCTTCATAAGCCTTAATAAGGGCTTACACTTTCCATCCAAATTTTAAATAAATAATCATATGTAGGATAAGTGTCCTTGTAGGTCTCACAACTTCCAAAGGTTACTCAGGGGAGGAATTTGGTTGATGAAATTTTTAAAGACCCATAATTTCCATGTAATTTTTTTTAAATATATGGGAATTTTAGGAGTCCGTGAAAATTTACGGCATGTGATTCCGAGGCCCGGTGTGCCCGGAATGAATTTCTGAACTTTTTTTCAGGTACGTTCAGTAAACATGCGAGCGGGTTTTTGTAAATTTTGAATCGGTGCTCGGAATTGAAATCCAAGGGCACCGTTGAAATCACAGCGCCGATATTCACTTAAGGAGACCTTCACCTCGATCGCAGTGGGTCAAGAGTGAAAGATAATTTTTTTGCTTTTCGTGAAAGAATAAAATAAAATAAAAATGACTAACATTTTTATTTCTGAAACCCCTCCACATGGGTTATGGTGGTGGGGACCACCTGAGCCTAAACCTCCAATGTGGATTTTAAGAGGTGGGGACCACCTGAACTAACCCCCATTTTTAATTGAGAGGCGGGGACCACCCGAACCCCTTTAATGAGAGAAAACCTCTCAACTCCACCAACTTTAATTATACCAACACAAATCCATTCAATTGGGCCAATTAAATGAGTTAATTAATGGTGCCAACACAGTAATTTAATTATGAAAACATAATTTATTTTGATAAACTTAAATGAACAAGTTGGAAATTTCAAATTTTGGTGGAATTGGGAGAGGAGAACTATTGGAGGATTATTCTCTACAATGAAGAATGTGTTCTCCAACAAAGAACGTGCTCCCCAATGAAGAATTCTCTTGACAACGAGGAACGTCTTCAATGTCAACGAACTGACGATCTAGGAAACACTGATGTCACTGACGTCCGTTTATCCCCAACAACATCGTCTCCTTCCTCATGACCCCCGTCAACAAATCTCCGAGGTAAGGTTTTTATTATGTGTGATTATGGATTCCCATGTTCTTCCCTTTAAAACAAAGAACTCGGATCAACTCTCTAACTAGTTGATCCATGAATGATTTATTTCTCTATGGGTTTGGGAATAATCATTATAGGGGTGTGTTTTCAATTGATCAATGTTAACTTTCCTCTCACATTGAACCATTCCCCTTGAGTCTCTTGCTACCGCCCTAACGCGGACGATATGGGGCAAACAAAAAAATCCTGACCCCTCCGTAAACCTTATGGTTCTTTTGTGTGTTCTTCGTGATGGTGATGGAGACCGGTGCCAGTTTTTGGCACCGGTGGAACTCGAGAACCGTGGCTGGCACCACGGTCGGCCACGACGAAGGTGAAAAACGGAGCGCGGCCGGTCAAGCCGGCCATCGGTGAAGGCATGGTGCGTGACCGCGCCGCATGACCAACCATAGTGGATCGCTACCCCCACAGCCCTTGTGGCCCCCGTGGCCTCGCTGACCCATGAACCTCCGCAGCCCCCGCGGCCTCACCGACTTGCTGCCCTCCACCATCCCGGGGCCTCTCCACCCCGCGGCCCTCCGCGGCCTCGCCTCCTCGCAGCCCTCCACCTCCACGCGGCTCCCGCGGCCCTTGCGGCCTCCGTGCCGCCTGAAACCGCCCCACGACCTCCGCTACCCCGCGGTATCCGTGGCCTCTGCCTCCTTGCGGCCTCTGCCACTCGACAACCTCCACGTCCTCCCCTTCCCCATGGTTCCCGCGACCTTCGCAGCCCTCGCGGCCTCCACGCCGCCCTGCGCCACCCCGCAGCCTCCGTCGCCCTACGACCTCTGCGACTCCAACGGCCTCCGCAGCCCCCATGGCCCCCCACTAACCCCGCGGCCTCCGCACCACCCCGCGCCGCCCAGGCTAGGCCGGTCCGACTAGGTCGGACCGGACCCAGACGCACTTCAACCCATTTTCACTCCTTTGGTCATAACCTTAGTACCAGACGTCTGTTTGACGAACCGTCTATGGTGCTAGAAACCCTTGAGTGAGGAGGTGCCTTTGGTATACCCCAATTAAGATTTGGATAAAGTTGGGATACAGTCAGGTTGGATCGAGCACGAATCCAACTAAGCCCTAGAGACTAAAAGGCTAATAAATTACAGACCGGGCGTCTGATTGATGCACCGTCTACTGCGTTGAGACCCCTAAGACATGGTGGTCCTTTGGGTTACCTTTTCATGGGACTTCGTGGAAGTTGGAGTATCGAACAATGGATTGAGGAGTGGGCCCTCCCGGAGTGGAGTAAGCTTAGTGTGGGAATCTAGTAGCTGGCTATGACGTGAAGAATGAATAGCGATCCTGTGTGTGTCCGCACCTAGAAATACTATGTGGGTCAGCACCGAGAGATCCTGTGTGGGTTAGCACCGAGAAATCCTGTGTGGGTCAGCACTAAGCGATCCTGTGGGGGTCAGCACTGAGCAATCCTATGTGGGTCAGCACCTTGAGATCCTATGTGGGTCAACACCGAGCAATCCTGTGTGGGTCAGCACTGAGTGATCCTGTGTGGTTCAGCACCTAGAGATCCTATGTGGGTCTGACGACGTACTGATGATGTACTACGTTCCTCTGTGGGTATGATGATAGTTTAAGATCCTTCGTGGGTCTGCCTCTTAACAGAGTAAAATTATTCAGTAGTTACATCTAATAATCTCTACTACTGTACCTAAGAAACACCTGGTGTGAGCTGAGTCCGTACCTGTGTGGTACTTTCCTAAGTGGTAATACCTTGGTGGTATTCTTCTGTGTGGTGTACCTGTGTGGTACTTACCTTCGTGGCACTCCATCCTTTGTGGAACAGTTGAGCTTGGGCTTTTGAGTTGGACTCTGTGTTTTCTAATGATTGAGATGGGCATAATTGAAAACTTAGGTATATGTATGGGCATATACCAAATTTGGGTTGTCAGTTGATTTCATGCTTTTTGGTTTATCCTTTATAGATTTTGTGAGACCTTGAGGTTCTCGGGGTCCCTAATGAGTATCGTTATACTCACCCATACACGGGCTATGCCCGCACCTTGTTGTGTTTGGTGTAGACGACAGATAGCGCTGATCGAGGCTGAGGGTACCAGGACTGGACAGTGCCTGGAGGTGGACCATACAACGTGTTGGTACGCAGAGGAGACAAGCAGATGTGGAGTGCTGAGGATCCGATCTGTACCTAACCTTCAAGTAGGAACCTCGGAGGATGACCTAATAGTTGTATTTCTATTTCTTCAGTTGTATTGTATTTCAGTTGTACTTGTACCTTTACTGTTGGGATTTTATTCCGACCCCTCTTACTTTCAGCACCCTTTTTTCTATACAGTTTACTTGTGATCATATCTTGTTTTGTGTTTGGTTGCGTGTGTTTATAGGATATAAAGGCAATGCCTTCCCAGTTTTAGGGAATACAACTTTCGGTGCTAGTCTCCAACCCCTGGCCTATGGAAGGCGGGCTTGGGGTAGTCACGACATGAGCCTCGGGGGACGAGTCGTGACAAATTGGTATTAGAGGAGTCGATTCTACCATAGAACATATGACTCTGATATTTCTTTTTAATGGAAATAATGTTAAGTGTATTGAGTGTGGTTATCAGTTTAGGGAATCCAATGTTGGTGTTGCGGCCAACGTATCCATACACCAGGACCCTAACTTTTGATTTCTGACTCAGTGCACGAAAACACTGATTGCGTGTGTGTTTTCAAGAGTTTTCTTAGTGATCAATTTGAGTCATCTCACCAGGTATAAATTATTGACCGTGTTGCACCTGTTTCTTATCAGGTTGCTGCCGCGTAGACAACCAGCTAGGATTCCCAAGAGAGTACACGATGACGGCCCACCGAGTGATGAGGCTCTGATGCAGGGCCCTCTTGCTATGTTGTCACCTTTGGGTGGTGTACCAGTAACACCACCACCCGTTGGGTAGTAGATACCACAAGCCGCACTGGCGGACAGTGTACGCCGACTGAGTGTGTTGCACGAGTTCTAGTAGCATAGGCCTTCAAGGTTTCAAGGCGAGACTGATTCCCACGCAGCTGAGGGCTGGCTGGTGGTGATTGCTTGAATTTTTTGCATAGTTGAGACACCAGTAGAGCAGATGGTGACCTTAGATACTAGTCTTTTTTTTAGTGAGAGACCATGAGGATGGTCTACATAGTGAAGAGGCTTCGGTATATGGATTATTGCCTGAGATAGTACCTTCGAGTAGTGTGTCTGCTATATCACTGCCTGTTGGTTAGTAGTTAAAACTGGCAGTACTAGTAGAGGACACATATAGGCTTAGTGCCTTACATGTGATTCAACATCAAATACCCCTCAAGTTCCGATGAAAGCCGGACTCATAGGTGGCTGAGGACTGGCTTGAGGAGGTGGCTGAGAGTTCTCTAGAGCTTCTATAGCTTTGGAAGAATGACATGTCAGTAGCTGAGTATTCATCGAGGCGTACCAACCATTCCTGGTACTCGATTAATACGGTACGATTAGTGCTTCGGGGCTCAGACTTCTGAGTGAGGTGTGTTTAAGTACATATGAGCCATCACTATTACTCTATGCATTCCTACTTATGTTAGGGATCCAGAGAGAACCTTTGTGGTTGAATGTTCTTTAGCTGAGAAGATATAGTCAGTGAATGTTAGCAGTGGGAAAGCAGGAAACTGGCGTCAGTCTCAGAGACTTGGGCATGTAAAATGTTTCGATAAGAGGATGTGATAGGGACAAATTAATCTACAGGGTAGTAGACATAGAATAAGAACTTGGAGAGTAGCATGAGGTGGTGTACATTTTGACATGTCACAACCACCCCCTTTTTTTGTGGACCCCACCAGGATCAGGGAGCTAGAGGACAGGGGAAGGGAGTAGTTGCATGCGGTCAAGGAGTGTGACCCAAGGGATTTAGGAATGAGTCAAGGTATGATCTGTGTCTACTACTAGCTACCATATATATAGAAATAGGTACCAATCATTCATTCTTTCCACGAATCCTATTCAAGACCTAGAGTTTCTGGTTAATCCATTGACTTGACCCTCACATCTGGAGATACCATTGAGAGGAGACTCGATAATCACACTGACGCCGACAGTGTGATATGACCCTTGAGGTGAGAGTTTCGGTTGGAACCTCTTGGTGGCAGTGTCGAGGTCTTACGAAATTAGTTTGGGTATGGACTGGGCAACCACAATTCATACTTAGAATGACTGTATTAGGCAAAAAGGTTGTGGCTTCTCAACAACGTTGGAATGAGGTTTTCCTTGGTCAGTGAAAAGGAAACCCAGGTAGCACAGGATGGAGTCATGCATATGAGGGTGCAGCCGATCACCCATGAGTCAGACAAACTTACCCTTGTGGCAGCAGAAGTTTTGAGTTTTCAGTTCCATACAAAAGTGGCATAGCATGGGGACATCTTTTCAAAAGATGCTTCTAGGATTACCCCCCTAATGGGAGAGGGACGTCTGCTTTGGTTAGGTACTACCAGATATTTGTGAATGATTTCTCCAGAGTTGCAACACCTTTATCAACGTTGACTAAGAAGGGGCCACCCTTCATGTGGTCGGAGATATGCCGTCAGAGTTTTCCGGAGATAAGGAAGAGGATGAATAGTGACCCCATCTTGAGGCTACCGGTGGAGGCCGTAGGGTACGTAGTCTACTACAACACATCAGGGACCAGACTTGTATGTGTCCTGATGTATAAGAGAACAATGATCACATATGGTTCTCAATAGGTGAGAAAACATGAGAAGAACTACGCTACCCATGACCTGGAGTTAGCAGTAGTGGTATTCGTCTTGAAGATGTGGCGACATTACTTGATGGGAGAGCGTTTTACAGTATACTTGGATCACAAGAGTCTCAGGTATATCTTTTCTCAAAAGGACTTGAACCTGAGACAACACTGTTTTCTTGAGTTCCTCCAGGACTATGACTTCGAGATAGTCTATACTCCTAAGAAGGGGAATGTTGTAGTAGATGCACTCAGTAGGAGGTCTAGTATACAACTACTAGGCGAGGCGACAGAGAAACTGACCGCTTTGCAGATATCCTTTGTGGATCGGGATAGAGAATCTTTCCTTCAGCCTATTATAGTCACTCCCACACTTCTTTAGTGATTCAGGGAGGTGCAGTGTGGGGACATTGACTGTGAGACTCGACGTGCTCAGATATCCACAGGACAGGCACCTGATGGATTTTAAAAAGGTGGGGAGCACGTCATCCTCTTCAGAGGGCATACCATGGTACCAATGTCACTTAGGGAGGAATTGATGAGGGATTTCCACACATCCCCTCTAGCGGTACATCTATGAGTGGTGACGATGTACCAGGAACTCCGACGACAGCACTGGTGGCCGAGAATGAAGAAAGTAGTAGAAGAGTTTGTCTCTCGGTGCCTCACTTGTCAGCAGGTGAAGGTAGAGCATCAGGTACCAGCAGGCTTGGTTCAGCCTTTAGAGGTCCCAGAGTGGAAGTGGGGTGAGATATCCATGGAATTCATGACATGACTTCCACATACATCCAGAGGTCATGATTTTATCTGGGTGATCGTCGACCGACTCACCAAGTCTTCCCACTTCTTACCGATCATAGAGTAGGGTTCAGTAGAGATCTTGAGACGCCTCAATGTGCAGGAGATTGTGCGGCTACATGGAGTACCCTCGACGATTGTCTCCTATCGTGATGCACATTTTACTTCCCGGCTATGGAAGGGGTTTTAGGAGGATTTCGGGACACAACTTCATTTGAGCACCGCCTTCCATACTCAGACGGATGGTCAGACTGAGTGGACCATTCAGAACCTTGAGGACATGCTACATGCTTGCGTCCTCGACTTCGGTCGCAGCTAGGTGGATCAATTGCATTTGGTGGAGTTTTCATACACCAACAGCCATCACTCCACCATTAGGATGACACCTTTTGAGGCGTTGTACGGGCGACCTTGCAGATCACCTTTGTGCTGGACTGGCCTAGGGGAGTCAGCACTAGTAGGACCAGAGATGGTATGGGCTACCGCAGAGGAATTGTTGATCATCCAGGAGCGGATGAAGACTACACAGAGTAGGAAAAAGTATTATGCCGACAGGAGACAGAGACCTCTAGAGTTCAAGGATGGCGATCACTTCTTTCTATGGGTCTCACCCCTATGAGTTTTACAGAGATTTGGATGAGGCGAAAAGTTATCTCTGAGGTTCATCAGACCTTTTCAGGTCCTTAGCAGAGTTGGTGAGGTGGCTTACCGCTTAGCACTTCCCCCTCAGTTACACCGGGTGCACGATGTCTTCCACGTATCCCAGCTGAAGAGATACATGCATGACCCTTCTCACATCATTGACCATGACGAGCTGGACATCGACGACGAGGAGACGTTTTCGGAGGTTCCAATTGAGATTGAGGATCAATAGGAGAAGGTCCTTCATGGGTGGTCGATACCTCTAGTGTATGTTCGCTAGCAGCACGGGAACCTCTAGGAGAGAACATGGGAGTGTGAGACTCAGATACGTGCTCAATACCCCAACTTCTTTTCTTACTTTTGTGATGTTGATTTCGGGGTTGCAAAGCCCCGAGGTGGGGAGAATATAAAGACCCATAATTTACATGTAATTTTTTTAAATATATCAGAATTTTACGAGTCTTCGAAAATTGACAGCGCGTGATTCCAAGGCCCGGTGCGTCCAGAATGAATTTCTGAACTTTTTTTCGGGTACGTTCAGTAAACGTGAGAGTGGGTTTTTTTAACTTTTGAACTGGTGCTTGGAATTGAAATATGTGTGCACCGTTGAACTCACAGTGCCGATATTCGCTTAAGGAGACATTCAACTCGATCACAGTGGGTTGAGAGTGAAAGATAATTTTTTTTCTTTTCGTGAAAGAATAAAATAAAATAAAAATGTCTTACATTTTTATTTTTAAACCCCTCAACATGGGTTATGGTGGTGGGGACCACCCAAGCCTAAACCTCCAATGTGGATGTTAAGAGGTGCGGACCACCTGAACTAACCCCCATTTTGAATTGAGAGCTGGGGACCACCCGAACCCCTTTAATGAGAGAAAACCTATAAACTCCGCCAACTTTAATTATGCCAAAAAAAATCCATTTAATTGGGACAATTAAATGATCTAATTAATGGTCCCAACACATTACTTTAATTATTCCAACTTTGTTGTTCCAACTTAATTTATTTTGATAAACTTAAATTAACAAGTTGGCTATTTTACATTTTAGTGGAATTGGAAGAGGAGAACTATTGGAGGATTATTCTCTCTAATAAAGAACACGTTCTCCAATGAAGAACGCGCTCCCCAACGAAGAACGATCTCACCAACAAGGAACATCTTCAACAACAATGAACTGACGATCGAGGAAATGCTGATGTCATCGACGTCCATCTATCCCCATTGACATCATCTTCTTCCTGACAACCTCTGTCAACAAATCTCCAAGGTTGGTTTTTTATTATGTGTGATTATGAATTCCCATGTTATTCCCTTCAAAATAAAGAACAAGGATCAACTCTCTAACTAGTTGATCCATGAATGATTTCTTGTTCTACGGGTTTTTTAATAATCATTGTAGGGGTGTGGTTTAAATTGATCAATGTTAATTTTTCTCTCACATTGAACTATTCCCCTTGAGATGCTTGATACTGCCCTAAAGCAGAGGGTACAGTCCAAACAAACATGGCTCGACCCCTCCGTAAACCTTACGGATCTTTTGTGTGTTCTTTGCAATGGTGATGGTGACCGGTGCTAGCGTTTGGCACCGGTGGAACTCAAGAACTGTGGCCAGCACCACGAACGACCACAAAGAAGGCGACAAACGGAGGGCGGCCAGTCAAGCCAGCCGCCGGTGAAGGAACGACACACGAACACACTACATGACCATCCATGGAGGATCACCACCCTGTGGCCCTCACGGCCACCTCAGCCTCGCTGCCCCGCGACCCTCTGCGGTCCCCCACCTCGCCTCCTCGCGGCCCTCCCTGGCCCCCGGGGCCTCGCCACCCCCGACCCTCCGCGGATCCCATGGCCTCGCCGCCTCATAGCCCTCCGCCGCCCCGTGGATCCCACAACATTCATGGACTTCACAGCCTCTGCGCCACCCCATGCCACCCCGCGGCCTCCAGGGCCTCCGTGGCATCCGCGGCCTCCGCCACCCCGTGGCTTCTGCGGCCTCTGCGTCGCCCCACGCCCTCCGCCATCCCGCGACATCGGTGGCCTCCGCAGCTCCCACGGCCTTCGTGGCCCCCGCAGCCTCCATGCCTCCCCGCGCCGCCCAGTGCAGGCCGGGCCAGGTCGACCCAAACCGGGTCAGTCTGGGTCGTTCCGACCGGGTCAGACAGGACTCAGACCCACTTTGACCCATTTTTTCTCTTTTGGTCATAGCTTTGGCACCAGACGTCCGTATGAAGAACCGTCTACAACGTCGGAAACCCTGGAGTGAGGCGGTCCCTTTGGTATACCCCACATGAGATTTGGATAATGTTGGGATACAGTCAGGTTGGAACGATCACGAATCCAACCGGGCCCTCGGGACTAAAAGGCTATTAAATTATAGACCGGGCATCCAATTGACGCACCGTCTACTGAGTTGAGACCCCTTAGATGTGGAGGTCCTTTGAGTTACTTCTTTGTGGGACTTCGGGGTAGTTGGAGTATCAACCAGTGGCTTGAGGAGCAGACCCTCCCAGAGACGATCAAGCTTAGTGCGGGAATCCAGTAGCTGGCTGTGACGTGAAGAATGAATAGCGATCCTATGTGGCTATGCACCTAGAGATCCTATGTGGGTTAGCACTGAGCAATCCTGTGTGGGTCAGCACCGAGCGATCCTGTGTGGGTCAGCACCGAGATATCCTTTGTGGGTCGGCACCGAGCGATCCTGTGTGGGTCCGCACATAGCGATCCTGTGTGGGTCAGCACCTAGAGATCCTATGTGGGTCTGAAAACGTACTGATGATGTACTATGATCCTATGTGGGTCTGATGATGGTTTAGGATCCTTTTTGGGTCTGCCTCTTAATAGAGTAAGATGATTTAGTAGTTACATCTAATCATCTCTACTACTATTCCTAAGAAATACCTTGTGTGAGCTGAGTCTGTACCTATGTGGTTCTTTCCATTATGGTAATACCTTGGTGGTATTCTTCTATGTGGCGTACCTGTGTGGTACTTACCTTCGTGGAAATCCTTCCTTTGTGGAACAATTGAGCTTGGGATTTTGAGTTGGACTCTGTGTTTTCTCATGATTGAGATGGGTATACTTGATAACTTAGTTATATGTATGGGATATAACTAAGTTGGGTTTTCAATTAATTTCATGATTTGTGGTTTATCCTTTGTGGATTTTGTGAGACCTTGAGGGTCTCGAGGTCCCTACTGAGTATCGTTATACTCACCCCTACACGGGCTATGCCCGCACCATCTTGTGTTTGGTGCAGATGAAGGACAACGCTGATCGAGGCCAAGGGTACCAGGACTGGATGGTGGCCAGAGGTGGACTATACGGTGTGTCAGTACGTAGAGGAGATGGGAATACATGGAGTACTGAGGATCCGATATGTACCTACCCTTCAGGTAGGAACCTTAGAGGATGACTGAGTAGCTATATTTCTCTTTCTTCAGTTGTATTTTATTTTAGTTATACTTGTACCTTTACTGTTGGACTTTTATTCCGACCCCTCTTACTTTCATCACTCTTTTTTCTATACAGTTTACTTGTGATCATATCTTGTTGTGTGTGTTTATAGGATATAAAGGAAATGCCTTCCCTATTTTAGGGAATATTCCTTTCGGTGCTAGTTGTCAGCCCCTTTCCTATGGAAGGCGGGCTTGGGGTAGTCACGGCCTGGGCCCTAGGGGACGGGTCGTGACAACCTTGATCTTATTGGGGCCAGTCTTGATGCCCCTATATCTGACATAAAATCCAAGAAATTTCTTTGAGGTAACCCTGAATGCACATTTCAAGGGGTTTATCTATAAATACCAGGAGTAGAGGAAGCCGAACACTTTCTCAAGATCCTTGAGATAGTCCTGATGCTGGAGGGACTTGACCACCATGTCATCCATGTATCATTCCAACAATTTCATGAGAATTGGATTGAATATTTTGTGTATATACCACTGATAAGTGACTCTTAAATTTTTCAAGATGAAGGGAATCACCTAACAGTATAAAGTCCCATAAAACACCTTAAATGTGGAGGACTCCTCATCCCTGATGGCCATCTAGATCTGTTTGTACCTGGAGTATCCATCCATGAAGGAGAGTTCATTGAACCTTACTATAGTATCAATCAAAAAATCTATTATTGGAAGGAAAAAACCATCCTTCGAGAAATGGCAGTTGGGGTCCCGGAATTCAATAACGAATCTGATCTACCCATTACTCTTCTTGATTTGGATGATGTTGGCAAGACATATGGGGTCCTATAATTACCTGAAATTTTTTATTTGATAATCCTATCAACCTTGGGATCCACCATATCACCAGGAGAGTGGTTCATCTTTCTGGGAGTCTATTTGAACCTTTGATGACTCCCTGGGAGGCCGAGATGGTGGATGAAGCCCTAAGGTTCTAATCCTGGCATCTCATCATATCTTTGGGTAAATATGTCACTATGTTGTTTCTGGAATACCACATACTACTACAGCTCCTCTAGAGGCATGGGTTCAATGATCAACATTTACCTTAGATCTTCCTTGGTACCAAGGTTCACCTAAATCAACTCATCAACATCGGATGGGACAACCTTTTCAAATGCAGGAGAAACATCTTCCAAATCCTCTTTTTAATATAAGGTAGGAGAATCAGTGGGAGGAGGTGGTTCTTCCAAGAAAGCTAACTCAGGGGAATCAATAGAACATACTTGTGTAGAAATAGAATTCTCTATAAGGGCTTCCTAATTTATTGAAATGGTGGAGACATAAGCTATTGAGCCAATTCCATACAACCTTTGACTGCATGGTACATTATTAATGTCAAATCAATAGTGATGAGTCAACTTATATTGATGTAACATTGATCTGATGAATATGTGAGAGTTTCACAAAATGGTGTCCATAGGGATAACTTCTTAGTACTTCATAGGAGTAGGGGCTTCTCGTATCACCTGATCCTATCAAGTGTAGGTGTATGAAGGAATTGAAGGGAACCCATTTTTCTTAGGTAAGATAAAACTATTATTCTATGAGACAATAGAGAAATCTACTTGGTATGGCATTATGTCCTCTAACCAATGAATCCAAGGAATGAAGGATTCATTCAATTATTCCCTTGGATTGACTGCGGTGGCTGTCAAATCATTTGGAGCATTGATGTGGTCAACCTCATTGGTCTAAACCTTCTTCCCCTCCCTATTATAGTTTCTAGAGGCTATATAGTGGGATTCATAATATTTAAATGTGTATTCATAACCCTAGATTACACCAACTCAACCATTGAGGGATTACTTGAGGCACTAGTGATATGAGGATGGGACTGCTATATGAAAATTAAGCCTTGGTTTAACCACCAGTGAATTGTAGTTAGTATCCCAAAAGACTATCATAAATTTAGTAATTTATATCAAGCTAAAAAACTTGTTCTTTAGCTGAAACCTTTCATTAAGTTTCTAATATCTCTTGTTATATCCCTGAATTTTTAGGTTGTAGGGAGTTAGATATGATTCGATCAATCCTATATTGTGAAGTGTCTAGGTCAGAATGAGGTAAATCTTAGAACTAATTTCCACTAAGTAGTGGAAGATATAAAATCCATTGAATAGGTCTATTATGTACAGTGGGTGAATGTTCCCCTATATGAGAATTCCTTCCATATTCCCTAGAAAATAAAATGATGGCTTGGAATAGCTCTTTCTCTGCCTCATCTTCATTATAGGAATCTATGGAGGTTACTTTAGCTTCAAACATGAGGGGGATTTTTATGTCTTCTGCAAGGGCCTCATGTATCTCCTTTGATAAGAAAAGGGCCATGAGGATTGAAAGTATCATGGTTATGATAGACAGGCTCTTCAAAACATCATACTTCCATGAAAAATGCATATTTTCCACAAGAAGTACACCCTTGGAAGGGGGATCAATAGATACTATTAGGCCGAACTAATAGTGTCTAACTAGTGCTAGAAATATTCTTCTACTAACTAGCTAACCCGCCCTACAAATACGTTGGATAACTATCATGATGCCATCATAGATGAGCTTCCTGATCAACTAATATAGTCGGCTATGAAGGCATACCTAATGGAGCAGATTAGGAAGATAATTCCAACTAATATTTGAAAAAAACTTGATGTATGGTCTCTGCAGTATGTTTTAATTTATTTTTGGAATTTTCCTAAGAATTTTGGAGGCTCTCATGTCTTCATCCTTCCCTTTGATGGTGTCATCCGAAGGAAACCAAGGGGTTTTCATGAAATCCCTCACCATCAAACGTCATGAAGTGGTCTACTTGATCAACAACATTCACTAAGGTGTACTCCTACTCATCATCATTGAAGTCATCCAGTATTGGGAGGACTATGGTTTATATCTTAACTCATGAAGCATAAATTCATCTAGAGTGCGATATGGCCTTGACACCGATGAGGGACTCTAATTTACCTTGGGCTATCAATTCTTGTTCTTCCGCGATTTGGAATCCTATGACATAGATGAAAAAGCAACGTCCATAGGGATAGTGGAAACCAAAGGAGGGTTTAGCCTACCTAAATGAGTATGGATGACACCATGGGAATTAGATAATACCCTACGAGCCTACCAATCATCATATTTCAAAATACCATGGCTATAATTCTACTATCATACATTGAATCCTTCACTATCACTATCAGGGTTGGAGGATAAATGCATCACCTATGATGGGATGTCACCCAACTTGACCAAATCACAATCCACTTAGTCCTGGAGCTAGTCTTTGAACATGTAGCATTGCTGACTTGTGTGCCTAAGGATCCTTTGTTATGTGAAATGATCTAGGTGATCGGTGAGTCCGACCTCTTGGGGATTACTTCACTATGAAAACTTCATAATCCCATTCTCTCAACCATATATAAAGTATCTCGAGACCTATGAACCCCTAAAGGAATAGTTATGGTTCCTTATATCTAGGAAGGGATCCTTGGAAGCTTGTCTTTGATGATGGGTTAGAGCTACATTCTCTCACCCAGGTGGATTCACTTGGTGTGGTGGTGCCTAAAAGTTATATGATGGGTGAGGCTATGATTGATAAGGTTGTTTTACTCATAGTGGTTCTTCTAGAAAAGGTTCCAAAAACTCTACTGGATCTGGGGTCTCTTCATGCACATATTCGGTAGTCTATGCTTTGAATGGAATTCTCATAGGAGATGGAAGAGGCAACATGCATAACTGTTGTCTATCATACTACAGTGATTCTTCTAGATGATGGGACTTATAAGAAAAATCTAAAAATCCACCTGGTAAGTTCTTGGTGATGAGGGTAGGGACCAAATCACCCTTGATGTTCCCCACACACATTGTTAGAAGTTATTATTTGGACAATAACATGTTGAGTGAATACATAAGGCCTTTCCATTGGGTGAAAAAGTATGTGACTCACTCAGTATGCCTCTAATTGTTCTTAAAAGAGGTATAAAATACTTATATTATAGGTAGTGGAGTTGAAATGGTAGAGGAACTATCTGTGAATTTCTTCCCAACCAGAAATGGACCCTATGGGTAGCTGGATATACCAAAAAAACATGGGTCCTTCCTGTTTCAGAACAAAACACTGATGCTTGGTGGTCTCCTACTGCTCTGGGGTCCCCAACATGGGTCCAAACCCTAAAATAAAGTGGTATAGGTGCTTCATTAGGTAACCCATACTATTTAATGGGGTGAATCTAGGATTTTCAAATTCTGGGGGCGCTCGTATGTTGCCCACCCACACTCGGTATGAGTTTTTGTCAGGAAGGATTACCACTTGTTAGGTTTCCAGGGCCTCTAGGATTGTGGTGAGAGAATCTATCAATTCATCTTGTCTAGGGTTCCTATCCTGGAGAGGGTCTATGGGAATCAATGAATTGATAGGCTCATCAACTCAGGGAACATGCACACCAATTTGAGGAGCAATAGGACCTCGATCCCAAGGAGGATAATCACACTGATTGGGAAGATTCAGAGACTTGTATCTTGGTAACTATCCATATAATTTGACCTATAATATAACTGGGTGTCTAGGAAAACCAAGATGAACTGGGGAAATCTGGAAAAGGAGGAATTGTTTCCCCAATAGAGGAGAGATGTGGTCCCTTATGACATTTTCATAATCCGAACATCACTCAACAAAAAGGTCGGTAATGAATATTTTTTACTCCTTGACCTAATTGAGTAAGGTGGATACCATGGTCTCTTTTTTTGTTTTTGGCTCAACTTTTAATGGATTTGAGGGATCAAAATTCTTCTTACCCTTTTTTATATGCCAATAGGTAGGCAGAAATGCCTCATTTGAGGGGTCTGTGAGGCCACATGCCTGCCTTTGCCGATGAGTGAGGACACCTGCCGAAGGGTCTTCTTGGTATTGTTCCATACTTTGGGTAAGATCTTCCCTAAAAAGATATACATTGATTAACCTATCCCTTTGATCCTATTATAGGTTTGGGATAACTATATTGACCTTGGAAGTGGATGGAGGGGAACTCTTATTGTAGGTGAATAGGATGGTCTGCCACAAGATAGGGATGAAATGGAGAACCAAATATTATCCCCATACTATGATCTGTATATTTAGATATTATTATTCCATAATTTGATAGAGCACTATGAGTCTCTTGACACATTTTTTCTGAAGTGTCTGGTGGTAACCGCACGACCCAAGGCACTAAGCCAATGGAGCACTTCTATCTCAACCCTTCAAAACTGCTAGTCAATATAATCAAGGTACTCCAATCTTATCAGATAGGTTAACTGAGGATGAAAGATATGGTGGAATGTTTCCAAGATAATATGTTGAAAAAACACACACCATACCTTGGAAAAGGACTTCATGATGTCAAAATTTGAAGTTGTCGGCATCTAAAATACCACTGAAAGTTGGTTGATGGCCAAAACCTCCCACATTCCCTCTTTCTTAGGGGAAGGTTTCTGATATTGGTTTTCCCAAGATATAATCTATGCTATCCAGATATGGGTGAGGAAACTAATTTAGACTGTCTTTGCTATGGGATTACTGGGAGATGATTCCCCACACGAGTCAAATAGTCACTACAAGATGGTACGTCTTTCAAGGGCGGCAATAACCTCATCATCACATCCCTACAGGATGGGGTGTTCACCACTATCTCATGTATCTCGGTTGTAGAATTAATATATATCTCAGAAGAGCGCTCACCATTTGAACCCACTAAACCTGGCCCAAAAAACTCTCCAACTTCATAGATGTAAGTGTAGAGGAGGGAAACTGGTGGTAACGAAGGTGGATGCACTACGAGCCCGTAGAATGGGTCCATAACATCATCCTCTTTCAAATACTTGTGGAGTAATATAAGGATACTATGGACCTTGTCTTATGGGATAGTGAATCTAAACTATAATGATCCTTACCTATACACTGATAGCTAGGGTGAAGGCTATATCATCGAGTATTCCATACCCTTGGAATCTGAGAGGTCAGGTGGGTCAATGATGACTTGGCACTTCCCAGGATTTTTCCTTCGAAGGTGTGCATTCTACCTTCATCCTAGGATGGTTCTTTAATACAAAGTACATCCTTGGAATAGAGAGGTCCTATATGATGATTATATTTAATGTGAGGAGGACCTCCTCTATAAATAGTGAAGAAGTGAGGAGGACCTCCACACTGGTTGGCAAGAACACAGGGATGATCTCTTTTTTGTTTGGTAGTGACATGGTTAAGACCTCTATGTTGAGAAGTAAGAGTATGAGTAGGGCCTCTTTACTAACTCTCAAAGTAGTGGGGATGACCTTCACTCAGGTTGTTGACAACATGGGGAGGACCTATGGGTTCGTTGGTTAAGGACCGGGGAGTACCTCTACTCTGATTGGTAGGAGCATGGGGAGGGCCTCCATTTTGATTGTTGATGAAGTGATAGTGACCTTTTCTTTATCTCATAATGACATGGTGTGGATCTACATGATAATTGGTAGGAGTATGGGGAGGAGCTCCATACTAGCTATTGAAAGAGGAGGGAGGACCTTCACTCTAGTTAATGACTCTACAGGGAGGACCTTTGAACTAATTATTTTCATCATGAGGCAACTCGTAATAACTTTCGATAGTGTCATTGATTGAAAGATTCAACACATTCTTCATGTGATGTGTCTGGGATCTTGATCCCAATCGAGAAAATATGGATACATATTCTCCCATTACAAGGTTCTAGTGGGATACACTAGTAGTGAAAGGATCCACTAGAGTCTTGGAATATTCCCCTTTGTTGGAAAGCATCCTGTGTCCACCCCCGATGTTAGCATTAGGTGTTTTAAAATAAGGCCATAGGAGAAATGATGAAGTCCACTAGCTCTTCAGCCTATGGGACCGGTCAATATTGGCATTGATGAGGCATGGCGGGATCCCTTCATAGAAAAACCAAGGAAGTAGTCATAGCCAGCATGACTCGAATTTCCTCTACTTTCTCAGCATAGGGGGTGAGTCATAGAATTTTTATAGAGAGAAAATATCAAAATAGTTCATCATTGAAATGAGGGGGGGGGTCCTCTTTCGCATCCCTCGAGGTTGGTGGTTTTGATGAGGCAAAGAAGCATCCAAGTCCTAGAGGGTCATGTCCAGAGTGGTAATGACCCCTTACAACTCATATTAGAACATGAAAACATCGATACCCCTTATATGGATGATATTAGAGGGTGATAATGGGTGTGGTAACCTGGTAGCTGAAGTCATGGTAGAATTCATGGTAGAGGTGGAGTTGTGTGAGATTTCTACATCAATGTTTCTCAAGCCTCAGAGCCTATAGGCGTTGGGTTGTGGGAATCCTAAAGCTTGAGTCTTTTAAGGAATGAAGATTCATCTGTCAGTATAGGTATAAGAAAAGTGATTCCCAATGACCCAATTTCATCCAATCTTTTGAAGTATATAAAGATCCACACTAAAAATGTTTCAGACTGAGGATTCCCCAATGATAACTACCCCAATGTGTTGGTGAGGTTCATGATAGGCCTACTATTTTCTTTGTGCGACCAGACACCAAATGATTGAATTAGGTGACATGAAAATATGTTAATTTACCAAAAAATAATAGTCCCCATATATAGGAGAGTATTTTCTTATCGGGTTCACCATTTTTATTTTCGACGCTTTCCCCAGGGCCTGTATATAACACACATTTGTTTCCCTATATTTTCACTTCCCAAAGGTGGGTGAATTTAGTCACTTTCATTGAAGATGTTTGATCCTTGATCAAAATAAGATTATTGGATGTTGGTTCCTCCTTTCATGTATTCCTCCTTGGATTTAATTTCATAGTTTGAGTCTCTATCATAGATTAAGTCATGTTCATGGAACTCGTTCCAAGATCCATCTCTATGTCGATGTTGGTTAATTACACAAATTCTGTCTTAACAAGGTAGAAACCTTTGTTCATGAGAGTAGTCATGTTGGGAATCTCTAGGCATGTATGGAAAATGGTTACATTGGTTTCTTATAAATCTTCCTCTTTGGAGGGAATATCATGTGAAGCATATTAGGCATGAAACCCATGGCATCACATGTCGATCATGAGGTAATCAATGCCAGGAGTGTAATTCTTATAAGGATTTTTACCATAGAAATACTATATTTATTATATGGGGTAGGTATTTTAGGTTAGGTCACAAGTTTTATGTCATGTGGAGATAGATTGGGAGGACTTGGTAAGACAGTTTGGAACACGAGTTTAAGGTCTTGTGGAGATGGTGTAGTAGATTAGAACTCCCCATAGAGGTAGATCTGAGAGGTACATCCCTTGGATGGAACTATAGATAGTTTTCCAATGGATCATAATGCCCCATGGATAATGATCTAGAAGGTGAGTATCTTGGAGGGAACACCTATATAGTTTACCAATAGATTAGAATGCCCAATGTAGGCGTATCTGGGAGGTGAATCCCTAGGATGGAACACTGGGATCACTTATATATAAATCAGAACACCCTTTGGATGTTGATCCAAGAGGTACGTACCTAAGAGGGAACACCTAGATAGTTTAAAAATGGATCATAATTCCCCATGGAGGCAGATATAAGAGGTGTGTACCTAGGATGGAACAACATGATAGTTTACCAATGGATCTGAATGCCCCATCGAGGTGTATCCGAGAGGTGCATCCCTAAAAGGGAACAACTGGATAGTTTACCAATGGAACATAACACCTTGTAAAGGCTGATTTGGGAGGTGTGTCCCTAGAAATGTACACCTAGATAGTTTACCAATGGATCATAATTCCATGTGAAGGTGTATCTGGGAGGTTCATACCTAGTAGGGAACACTTAGATACATTACCAATGGATCATAACACTCTATGGAAGAGGATTTAGAAGGTACATATTATTTAGGGAACACTTGAGTTTAATATTTTTAGGATTGAACCTTAGAGAGGTGTCCTATGTACCCTTTTTAGAAGGAAAGGATAAAAACCCACATAGTTTTATTTCACTATTTAAGATCGTATGATAGGACCGATCCATGTAGTTTAACTTCACGAGGTAAGGATGGTCATGTCACGAAAGGAGTGTCTACATGGAATGGTGTGGGGATTACGCATGGAATCTTTGCTATGGGGGTGCCTTGTACTCCATTGTGGGAGAGGGTGGTATCCTATGATGATCATACCTATGTAATCTCATCACATAGGGAAAGGCTATAGTTTTACATTATGTGTTTAGGATGTTGTTTTATAGTTTAACTTCATATGTCTAAGACATGGAAATAAGAAGTTTTACATAATGTAGCTTAAATGTTTGTGGGATCACTCCTTAAGAGGGACCGTTTCAAGGTGAGTGGATGATCTAGAATAAGAACCCTCAACCAAGATAGGTTCACACTTTCTCTTGAATATTCCACTCATAGGGATTATGTGACCACTGATCATGCTTCTTTGGGTAGGAAATTGCATTTGAACTTCCATAGAGGAGTGATAATCAAGAGGCCATATGTTAGGGACCCTATGATTATATGCAATAATAATTAGGGTACCTATTATTAGAAGAAATAGTTAGGGTAACAGATATACTATAGGCATAAGGAATGTTAGGTAAGGGACTGGGAATTTGTTGTGTGCAACTAGGTTGGGTTGCATGAAAAATTTATGCGAGAAAGGGGCTCTAGAACAAGGGAAACTAATGGATTCAAGAGGCATAGTTACATGAATGGTTTGGAATTTCATGAAGATCCGAGTTTCATGTAGGAAACATATCTCTACGTGCACTTGACCATTCTTAAGAGGAGTTGCATGAGGATCAATCTACCATATGTCAAGTCATATTTGGGCCCACAGGAGGCCTATCATGAAAATTATCTACCTTTAAGGCTCTATGATCATTGGTTTTTCATGCCATCATGTAATAAAGAGAGATCTATGTATCATAGAATCATTTTGTCTTCTAGATATCCTCCCCAAAGGTGGGGGTGAGATTCTATTTATATCCAAAATACTCGTCTATTGGCGAGAAACTCCTTGGGTTTGGAACTAGCTTTGAGTACTTCTTAATCCTTTACTACTAGAGCATGGAAATGAAATATTTATAGGTTGAAATCATATTTGGAACACAATTGGATGGTTTCATGCTGGGGTTGCACATAATTCTTCGATCTTGCACGCACTACTTCTATCTTGCACACATGGGACTTGGGAATGCTATCAACCCGGGGAGCATATGTGGAACTATACGCCGCCTTTAACATGCAAGTAATTTCTATGAAGACATTTATATTTGTGAAAACTCACTAGAACTTGCATGAAACCCTCTCATTAGCCTCTAAATGGTTCTTATGGGTGGTTCGTATGTTCGGTTCACCCAAAATGGGCCGTTCGAGGCCTAAAATGAGATTTCAACACCAAAAATAACATAGAATCCAAGAAGGGTGTTAGTACAACTCAGTTGGCCACCGCCAATGGTTTCCCTAAAAAACTCATTAAGTACATGTGTATGGTTGATATAAAGTTCTAGTAAAACAAATAAACAAATAAATAAATAAATATGTCACCTCATGTTGTGCTCCCACAAAACCATGTGTTACCATACCTACTTCCTCTTATACTAGAATTGAAATATGTACCCATGGTATGAAAAAAACTCAATGATTAACGAAACATTATTCATCATATAATATTCAGGGTGGATGATATATCACCATTTATCATCACTAGGTGAATAATGTATCCTCATCACAACCCATATAAGTGAATGATCCATCACCAAAATAATACTAAGGGTGAATGATTCACCACCAAGAGAATAAGGCATTAATACCTTGGAATATATAATACACTACCGACTCTCTTAATAGGTAAATGATATACCATCAATACATATTATAGGTGGATAATACACCACAAATAAAATTCATTGCCGGTGGATGATGCAATTCTTGTATCAACTCTTCATGTGGACAATTATCTATTGACTTCAACCACATGGTGGATAATACAACATATTGAATGAAACTCTATGTAGATGAAATACCAATACTATAACTTTTTAGGTGACTAGTTTACCACTAATATTAATTTCTTAGGTGAATATCACACCACCATTTCAATTCTCTATGTGGATGATGCACCACTGAAATCCTCAAGTGGATGATCTATCTCCAATCTAACTTCTATAAGTGGATGAGGTTCAACCATTTCATTGGAATTATGGTGAATGGAGATTCACCAACTCATTTTTGGGTGGATAAGATACCAAAAACATAGAAATGGTGGATGATGCACCACCACTAATTGGATTTCAGTGGATAAGGAACAATCACATACATTGTATCCATAAAAATTAATTATTAATCATTTTAAATAAATATAATTCATTCATAATTAATTAAAACATAAAGGGTTATGATCTTAATCCATTAAACCACTCAAAATCCCATTCCTAGGCTCACTCACCCTATCCCCGCACACCCTCAAGAAAATCCCAACTAAGGAATATAATAGGAAACCAAACTAGGTCCCTATGTATGATTCTAAAACATATAAACCCATCATAGGTCCAAAATCATGGTTTAAAACTCAAATTCATATAAAAAATTGTCATCAAATACTATAGGTGGAAACACAATCCTCCTATAGATCACTCAAGGCCTTCCCTGACTCCACTCATAACATAAAGATTCAATGAAATGAAATTAATTTAATTTTAATGAATAAAAAAATAAATTGGTGTTTCCTTAATTTCATATAACACATCAAAAAAATGTGAAAACTCACAAGAATTCAAGGGACTAGCTATCCAGGACTAGTAGGGTCCTTCTCATCTAATATCCTTGGCTGACTCTACCTCAAATGGAAGAAATCAGAAAATCCATGATGCTCCAACACGATGATCAACTCAATGGATTTGAGCTTATATGATAGAGATTTAGCCTTATAAGGGATACGAATTTGAGATAATAGGGCAAGAGGTGTGCACTATTTCTTGTGGGAATAAATAAAGGTAAAAACCTATTTGATTATATTTTAAATTCATTTCATTTAATTTAATTAAAATTTAAAAAAAAAGTAATGGGACCATAAAAACTCAACTATAAACCACCGAAACTTTGATGGTCCATCAAGGTTATATTGCACCCCCAATAGAGTCCCACTAGCAATGGAAGTACCAACTATCTCTAGTATTTAAACTATGGTGGACCCCCATTGGACTTCTAGTGGGAAATATATAACTTTATATATTTCCATCACCAACTCTTTTATTCTAAACATGACCCTGTTTCACCTCATCAAAAACCCATAATAAAATAAAATACACAAAGTACTGTATAAAATATTTTTAATTCATTCCTAAAAAAGGATAGGGTGTCAAAAATTCCCCACAATATAAAAGATCACCCCTGAGATTCACTACCGAGGATTGATAAGGTTTTCAATGAAAAATTCCATCCACTATGAAAATATATCAAATTCCATCTCCCATGTCTCCTCTTAGATATTCCCATACTACCACAAAATCCATAAAAGATGAGTTTTCCTCCCATGAAGAGTCTTATCCCTCTAATCTACTATCTAAAATGGATTTTCCTAGAATGAAACATCAGGATCTAGATTTACCTCATTGATGTTGATCATGTGGGATGGTTGGGATAAAATCTCCAAAGATAAGATACAAGGAATATATCATTAATATCATTATATTTCTAAGTATGTTTTAATTTATATATCATGGTACCGAGCCTCTTGATAACCTCAAAAGAACCCATGAACCATGGTTCCAATATCCCTTGCTTTAAATATTCCTATGTACCATATAAGTTAACACTCATAGAAATACCCATTCACCCTCCTCTCACTCTAGAGGATATCATTGTCGACCACCATTAGATTCTACCTACACTGAGTGGTCTCCAACTAATTCATGATGAAACAAATATACTTTAATGTCTCTTGAAGTATCAAAATACAACTTAAAATACTTTCCATCTCAAGTAGGGGAAAGATCAATGTAAAATTCAACCTAACTTTTAAATATTAAAATTATATCTTTCATAAATAATACCACATGAACATCAACCCCTTCTTGGCCCGAGATATCATCAGTGCTGTTGAATCAGAGGTGCTACCAAACATAAGAATTTCTAAATAAACTACTAGTAATAACCTGATATGGACATGGAACTATGACTCTAAAAAAATTTCTTGGGTTGATCCCAAGAAATAACACCCTAAATATTATATGGTTCTATTGATATACCTACCTTATATAACATGTTCCCTAAGAAGCACACTTCATAGATCTAAAACTAGAAATTTGATACCTTTGTATATAACTTATTATCCCTTATTGTACTCATATTAATCACTAAATAGAGAGTGTGATCCCTTATTGATTATGATTACACCATAATTTCATCAATAAATATGAACTTTGATGAATATAGATAAGGATAAAATATTTTATTTGTTAGGGACATGAACATGTTTAGCGAGTTCATCAACTTGAACGACATTAAAAGGTATATACGCAGTACATGCTCCTAAAATTTGTTTGTAATATTTTAGAAGTCCTAACTTAAAACTGATGATTCTAAAACCTAAAATTCATACAAATAAATAATTTTTATTTATAAGTGAAAAGAGAACAATTCAAGAAGGACAAATTAATGGGGCTTATAGAAGTGGAGGCCAAGGGAATATCTAATAACAAGGTTAACACCATTAGGGGGAAGGGAAACTGTACTAAAGAACACGATGATGGGGGACTCTTGAGATGACTTCAAAGCAAATAATTCATCCACATGATTTCCTTCACACAATGTATGTTGGATCCCTATGCTATTAGAGGGGATGGACTAACAATTGCAGATCTGGTACATGATTTTCCATAGGTTGGAAGAGAGGCTTTTGAGGGAGTTCCTTACAATATTTGAGTATATCTCCATGATAAACAATGTAATTTGGTTGGATATGAATAGTTAAATACCATAGAGCATGGTGTCCTTCACTTCTTCCTTGAGAGAATCACCAAACCCATAAAATATACTAAAAGATAAAATAACTGAACATGCCTTGGATTCTCATAGCTCATTGAATAAGTCATCAGAATAGGGAAGTTGATATTAGTTATTAACTTTCACCCAGTCCATCCTTTTTTAATAAAAAAACAACTGAAAATACCCATACTCCTTTATAGAAAATAAAACTATAGTGCACCAAGGGGACATTCTTGGGTGAATAAACCCCTTAACCTCTATATCCTCAAGGGGAGACTTCATCTCTCGAAGATTTTCAAAAGAAATCTTGTATGTAAGAATGGATATGGGTTATTTACTAATCATAAGATCAACCATGAACTTAATCTTCACTCATGTGGAATCCCCAAAAAATAATTTGGAAATAGGTACCAAAACTAATTGAAAATAAGAGGAAAGAATGATCATCACACCTCTTTATCTCCCAAATCAATACTAGACAACTGAGACATGATATACCCCAACCACTGATGGGAATATACCAAATTTACTACCTATAAGTACCACTCAAAAACTTAGATATGATAATCACCCACCAAGGACATGAAATATACCTGCTAGTAGTAGTAGTAGTTGATGTGTGCTTAATACTGATTCAACCAATCCATCCTAATATTCTCATTGAAAATATGAATATCCAACATAAATAATTTATAGATAAGATTATATCTATAGATCACTATAGTGTACTATTGACATTTGGATACCTTCTAATTTAACCCCTAGGATCAAATAGAGTACCTTAGTCAATCCTCAAAATTTCTAACTCTAGATATCTCATAACAAGTTGTAGTAGGTGTACAGTGCAAAAAATCAGTAAAAATGGAAACATAAACCATCACAAAATTTCTAATTATACTAGATTCATGAACTATATATATTTTTTATCCCTCAAAGTATTTGGGAATAAGTTATTGAAAAATCAAGACTGTAAGTTCATCCAGGATATCCCCACATACTGGTCTTCCTAGACCAGAACGTTCCCATCAATGCTTAACTGGACCCTAAAGAATATAGGTAAGAATATTTAATCACCTATTAGGGGGTGTATTAAGGTGATAAAAAATAAGATGAGTAGTATCTATAAATAACTAAATAGCTTATGGTTCACCCTCACCAGTAAAGAGAAGTGAACACTATAGTGGGAACTTAAGAATCATATCAACATGGTTTGAATAACCCTTGGAACCCTATTCCCTATAGACTATTGGACTTTAAGAAAATCCTCTCTATGCTACAAGTTGATAAGATGAATAACTATAATAGGAATATTAAACTCCCTTAGTGGTGGGTAATGCAATTCCCCAGCCTCCTTGAGTTCAAGAGGAGGTCATCATAGTTGGATATCTCTACATTTCCAAGCCCATGACTTTTATTACATTTCTATCAAGTGTCTTATATCATAGTTTAGGGTAAGAAATAATATTCATACAATTTTTTACCCTAAACACATACCCTATTATATAAAGGATTCACAAATCTAGGCTTAGGTCTAGCCTAACCCACCCACTCTTAGGCCATATATAATATCACAAAGGGTTATATAACAATCATAGTATATCATATTAATATTAAACAATCATGTGTTAGATAAATAGTGTGAAACCAAGAATTTATATAGGAAAACACTATATAAAATATTGTTAAAATTTTAAATTACCCAACCCTATATCGTAACCAAAAAGTTAATCATAATTAAGTATAAAAATATCATGTTATCCTTATATGCTGAAAATAATGAATGAATAGACACCTTTTTACAACCCAATCCAAGATTATAAATATAAATCAATAAATACATCACCCTAAAGAATCATTATTAGATTAGTAAAAACAACTATAATAGTGAAATGAAAAAAGATCCCATCCCTGGTAACTTGTACTTTCCTCTAACATGGGTTTGTTACCTCTAAGAATAATATCTATACCATGATCTAACAACATCCCATATCCTCTCTAACATAACTCAAATAATAAGAAAAAATAAAAACAAGTCTATGATACCACTTTTTAATGTCTAAAGTTTGGTTTACCTCAATTGTAATTGAAATGGGTACTCTGAACCTGATGAACAACTCCCCACACACCTATGGCTACCAACTAGAAGTGAGGGTCAATATAAATAGGTGGGGATATTATACCATTAGGTATAGATAAATATTAAAACAAAACATAATAAACATTAAGTAAAAAACCATCACAATATAACATTAGAATAATCAATATAAACCATAACTAAGTGAAATAAAACAATAAACATTAACATCATGCTATATAAAATTATTCACTATACTTTTCATACAATTCATACAACATAAACAAGAACTATCATGGTAAGAACATATACAATTGGGTTTAAAAATGAAAAAGTGAATAATACATCCAAAAAATGGTCTCGAGTCCCGTTTTAGTCCCATCTCCCAACAATGACTCAATATCCTAACTCAGTCATCCAAGGTCACATGTCCCTTTCACTTTCTTGGTTCATGAAACATAAAGTATTCTCAGGCAACATGACACTAGAGTAGGGTATGAGAAAAACATATTTTTCCACCACTAATTGAGTCCTTATAATGTCCTGTAAAGATAGGTTCATGCTTGATAGGATGCGCCAGTAAATAAAATAAATAAATAAATATGTCATGCCATGGTGTGATCTCTCTAAACCTTGTGTGACCATGCATACTTTGGGAAGTTCTGAAATGGGATAACCCACCCATGTTTTTAGAACACCTTAATGATAAATGATGTATAACTACTCTTATAATAATTATGGTGAAATATCTATCACCATCGAGTATCAGTAGTAAATGATGTATCAATATCACAATCCGTCCAGGTGAAAAATCTACCAATAAACCAATAACAATGGAAAATGAGAAATCACTTGGACAATTAGGCATCAACACCTCCATATAGATGATACAATACCACATATAATCATAAGTAGGAGATATATAACTAATAAAAATTTTAGGTAAATGATACACCACCAATAAAACTCCCTTAAGGTGAATGATTCACTACCAAAATGAACTCCTTGGGTGGAACATACTACACTAAACCTAGTATCCAAGTGGATGATGAATAATTGAGACTGATCCTCTAGGTAGATGATATTCCATTAGTTTTACTTATTATGTGTTTTGTATTCCACCAAAACCAATTTATTATATGGATGACACACCAAAATTTTAAGTCTCTAAGTGGAAGAAGCACTACTGTTATCACTTAGGTAGATGATGCATCACCATACCAATCCTCAAATGGGAATTCTGAAAAAAATCAAACTAATCAAATTGGAATAGATTCCAACATTTTATTATACCTATGGTGAATGATGAGTTAATAGATAACATTAGGCGGATGGGATGACCCAAAAATAGAAAGGCTATATGATATACTACCACTAATTGGATATAGGGGGAAGAGGCACCACAAAATACAATAATTCCATAAAAATAAATGATCAATCATTTAAAACCAATATAAATAATTTATAATTAATTAACACATAAAGGGTTATTCTTTCAAGATAATAACCTACTAAAAATTCCACATCTACTCCCAATAACCCATATCTTAGCACATTATCAAGTCAATTGCAACAAAAAAATACACTAGGACATCACACGAGGCCCCTAAGGTTGATTGTCAATCATGGTCACCCATCATGAGTCCAAAGTCCTGGATTAAAACTTAAATTAAATTGAAAAATGGTCATTGGTGACCATTAGTGGTAATAAAAAAAACCTTTAGACCATTCATAGACTTATCGATCTCCACTCATACCATAGAAATTCAAAGAAGTACATTTTATTTAATTTTAAGGAATATACAAAAACATTTCTTTTGCTTCATTTCATACGACGTATGCCACAAATGTAAAAACTCATGGGAAAACAATGGAATTCATACTTGGTAGTAGAGGATTAATACTCATTGAATATACTAATCTAATTTAACCTATAATAGAAGAGATCAGATATCTCATGGTGATCAAATATGATAATCAACATGAATATATGAGCTCACATGGGAGAGACCTGGTCTTGGAAGGAAAAAGAATAAGAGTGAATAAATGGAGATGGGTGTGTTTCATCTCTTGGGAGTGAATATGGGTAAATTTTTTTATAAATTTTTTAAATAATTAAATTAAATTAAATTAAAATTAAAAAATAGAACTAGGACCACCTTAACATCCTATCCACCCACTGATACTTTAGTAGCGGACTGAGGTTCTTTTTCTCCCCTAATGGGGTCTCGCTGGTAGTGGAAACATACACTTACCCCCCACCGAAACTACAATGGACTCCCTCTATAATTAAAATGGGAAATATATAACTTTACATATTCCAATTGGATGATTCTTTCCCTAAAACATGATCTTGAGACTCTTCTGACCCCTCTAACAACCATAATAAATCAAAATATATAGGATTCAATGGAAATAATTTAAAATTCATACCTGAAAAACGATGGGGTGTTATAGAACAAAACTAGGCCTTTGATGAAACCTAATTTTCACCTAAATCCATCATCTAGTAAGTCATGGGATATTTAATAGTGTTGTGGGCATAAATCTCACAATGGGAGGCATTACCCTCTAGATAATATAGTGAATGTCTAATAAGTAAAATTAAAACCACCAGAAAATGAGCAATATGAAATCCATAATAAACTTATATCATAATAAAATACAATGCATGAATGTCATACAACATATCCAGAATGTAAGGTTGCTACAACTATGGTATAAAAATCACTAAATTCTAACAATGTAGTAAAAACCAGCAACCTATATACCTATATTGTAAAAAATCCATCCCCAAACACTAATCTCCTACTATCAACCCCCTGTCATTGAGATAATATTTCCCAATAACTATATCAGAAAACTATAAAACTTTATGAATAGGTGGAATTATATCCATAAATTTAGTAGACCATCTTAGAAAGGATTGAAAAATTTAGAAAATTTATTTCACACATAATAATATAATAGTGTAAATCGCTAAGACATTGTTTTTATCTCACCACTTTATAATCTCAAACTAAGGACCATCAATGTTATTCTATGATTTTATACATAATAATATAGATTATTAACATCTATATCGACTTCCTATCTACCTATAAGGTACACTCCTAAAATAAAAAGGGTACATAACATAACAAAAACAATAAAAAATATATAATAATGACCCTGTAAACAAAGTCCCGAAAACCCATTTCCTAATAGTCCCAATGCCACACATCATGAAGGATGTCAAACTCATGCCCTCCTCCTCATGATCAAATCAACAAATTAAATGAATCCTAATTTACATCAACCTCATTCCAACCTCCTCATGAATGCCTCATCCACATATTTGTATCATAACTATATATATTGGTTGGTAGGGAACTAGGCCTAATAGTTTTCAATCACACTAACCCACTCAGTTCATATTAGGCTATACTTGAGAAAACTTCCCTCGGGTGTTGGTTGTGTAGAGAATGATACTCACATTGCTAAAGTAACAATAAGATACTACAATAATAAACTCACAATGTCATTATATTTCCATTTACATCAATGTAATATGTTACTAATCATCTATAACTCATAACACTCACATTCCATGGTACTCATTCCATCAAAGTCTCAAGGGACTTTAAATAACTAGTATAAATGAATAACTAACCTCAAAACACCACACCACCCTATAAAGAGACCTCTAATGAAAATAATATCACACTATAACCCTCCAACTATATAAAATACTCTAGTGAGCGGTTATCCAAAATCCATTAGAAATATATTAGACATGTCTATAAAAAATAATAGTTTTATATAATTATGACATAAAATAAAATATATCATCAACCAATAAACTAATTACATCATCAAATCACTAAATAAATAATTATCATAAACTTCATCATCATAATCATAACTACTATTTGGATAATCATAATAATCATCATCAAGATCCTCATCAATCCATCATTGAGTCAATTTTAACTATTATTTTAATCTACTCATGATGCATGGGACTCAAAAAATATAAATGATTCAAGAATAATGTCAAAATAAAACCAAGAATACCATGATAATCTAAAGCTTCACCATAAGTATATTGGATAGAAATATTCATGGGTTACTTCATGAGCTATGGAAGTTTATTTTCTTGAGTACTCACAATCCCATACCTGATAACCCTTATGTTACTCTGAAACCATTTTTAATGGCCCCACCTAGATACCCGAAAGAACATGAGACAATTATCCAAAAGACATTATCTACACCTCTTTATTTCTCAATGATATCATAAATACAAAGGGATAAATTTCATACATATGGGATATGATTTTACCTTTTTAAAAAAATCCTTAAATTAATTTATAAATTAATATTATAACAAAAATTATAGCATAACACTTAGGACTATTGGACCTAAGAGACCAAATCATAGGTACCCAAAAGTAGAATACTTCCTTTTCAAGTTACATAGGAAAAATGGTGAAATAACTATATAAACTAGTATATACATCAAAACATGGTCTAAAGTATATATATAGTCTCCAAAATTATGAAACTAGACAAAACCACTTTACATATATAAGATAAGAAAAAAATATCCTAATAAGAAAAAATACATTTTCAATGTGATCATGATATCATGGATAAATTCAAGGAATACATCCACTTTAATTGCTCCCCTTTTCCACTAAAAACCAAAAAGGGTTCATATTGGCTCAACACACCACATGTAATGTCCAATAATGATCCAATACCCTTATAACTCATGGGAAGGTTCTATTCCTTTACTTGAGACTTTTAAAACATGTTCTGTATGAAATTTTAGGGAACACATATAGGGTGTGAGTGCATCGTACTCCATAGAATTCACCACTTTATGTCAAATGATCTATCATAAAACCAAGTACACAAAGAAAGAATACAAAGTAGGAAAATAATAGGAGAACATAGTTATTCTATCAAATAAAGTATAGGCTATATAAATTCAACATGATTATATCTTAATCAAGTAACAAATATCATGTTTAAATAGAGAACTAATAATTTTCAATGATATCAGCCAAAAATTCATTGATCCATTTTTAGAATACATGTAGTGTACTTATACACCATAAGGGACCTATCCATCAAGGAATTTGTTTTAGGGTCCATCCTCTATTGGAGGCGGTGTATATATATATCTGTATATAAGTTTGTATCTATAATTATCCTCCACATGAGGCCACTCTCTTCTCATTGAGAGGAACTATATGTACACATCTGAATACTCATCAACTATAAGTCTATTCATATCCTCATAAGATGAATTGTATATAAATATATAATCCTTACATTGGATTCCACTCATCTTCTCATAGGAGGGAATGCATATACAAATATTATCCTCACCTAGGAGGCCACTCATCTTACCATAAGAATGAACATATATATATATATATATATCATACTCATATACATATATGTAATCCTACCCTATATGATGCCTCTCTCATCATAGGGAGGAATATATCATATATGTATATATTTTTCTATGTGTACCCAATCTACATGTCTCCAACCAGGACCTAAAAAACAATTTCCAAAGACCTGCATAGGCTGTATATAGAAGTACAAGGATATATATTAGTAATATAATTAAATAATCCTTTAAACATCATCTTCATATCAAAATAAAGACATGAAAGTATAATCATATATCTTAAAAATCAAAAGTAAGATAAAAAAGCATCAAGGAACTAAACACAAGAATATAGAATGTCAAAGAAATCATTTATATAAGTTTACCAATAAAACATATAATAATATCAATGTTCATATAAGGAATCCCCTAGAATTTCATGTTAAGCATGAGAATTATTTTAATGTACATGAGAAATTTTATATCATGTGAATCCTATAAGGGAACCCCTAATCATGTATTAATTGTTCTAAATATGAATAATAACTAAAACATGATCCTTTTACCCTATAAAGGAATATCAGGGACCAAGGGAAAATGTTTGAGTGTACTAGGGACAATGTGACACCTAATGATTCCATAATCAATGAGTTATAATGTAACAACCCATAAAAAAGTTATCTACCAACATAAAACATTCATGGATACTCATTACATGAATTAATCATCACTAGTAAATATAGGCATAACTAAAAGAATATAACCAAGCCATAATTATTTTGAAAATCAAAGAGGGGATAACCTATTTCAATTTAATTTAATAATAACCATTTTGTTATTTTTTTAATTAAAACAAATCATTTGGTAATCCCTCACTCTACCCCATTACCTTTAACTTATAAAACTATGATGGTATGAGAGAAAGAGAAGTTTTTATCCACCTTATCCTATACCAATATAAATCCCTATGCTTGTGAAAGCAAGATATTCCACTCTAAATATATTTGAGAATCCTAGGTTAGACCAAATAGGGATTAATATTACTTCCCTAATTATAAAACTCAAATATGGAAAATATATATGTAGAATTACCTTATGATCATTGATTATAATCTCCTGCTATCACCCAGAGAAAGAATAATCAGAGGAGGATGTTAAATCCAAACATTAGAATACAGTGGAGTTGAGAGACATGTGAAATTATTATAGGAATAATAAAAAACCATAGGAAGGAAGAAGGACTACCTTGGATTTTCCAATGATAGACTCTCATGGCTACTCTTTTAGTAATCCTCATAAAGGATCACACTTAGGTTGAAGGTAATTGAATAAGAATAGAGGAGGACCTCAAAATAATATTTATAAATAGATAATGTGAAATGAATCTTTAGTTAGGTATTAATAGGGTTAATTTAAGGTGTAAATATTCATTTGAGAATATAAAGATGATTACTTTAGATCCAATGTTATAATGAGTCATTCCGTACAACCTAAAGAACTCCATTATCATATTGATGGAAGATGAATTAAATTTCATATCAAAGAGTAAACCTTGAAAATAGTGTAATCTAAACATTAGACAATAAATTAAGAGGGATACTATTATAAATACACTCACCTTTATAGGTTATAATTCTCCCCGAAATTTTCCTTTTAATTCCTATTTAGTATTATTTTGAAGTTATGAGAATAATTAGAGTGGAATTGGAAGAAAAGGTGGGAGGAATAAAGATAGACCCAAGGTGTTATAGTATTACTGGATATCTAGTAGGATGGTATTGGGTAATTGGTGGTTTTTTGTGGGATTATGGTGTCCTACATATCATTTTTATTCCAAATAATAATTAAAAAATAATTATCAATTAATTCAAAAATAAAATCCTTGAAAAAAAGATACAACTTTATTTATATTTCTAGATATTAAAATATATTTATTTTGATAATTATATCTAAAATTTATTTTATAATTTTACTAAATAATTATCTAGTAATTTTATATCATTTAATCAATACTATCAAATAATATCTCAAATAAAATTTCTAATAAAATATCCTTAAATCTTGGAATTTATATTGAAAAAAATTTCTAAAATATATTCCAATAATTTATCTTTTTCATGAATTACATACCCTAAAATATCTTAAATAAATTATGTAATTTATTCCTCTAAAATTTTATTAAAACAAATTCAAATATTTAATCAACATAGCTAGTAAATTTCATATATTTTTTCAACTAAACATAATTTTTCAGAGTTTCATAATATTGAAAAATTTTCTATTTCATAATTTACTAAATTCTCATCACCTAAAAATTTTCTATGATCCATATTATAACATATATTCCATGTAATATTTAAAAAAAATATCTCATCATCTCTTCCATGATTGTATGACTTAAATAATCTGAAATATAGTGTGTTTTGGAAGGCATCAATAATCCCAAAATATTATATTAAAAATATTTAACAATTTTAAAAAAAAATTCCAGTTAAACAAGATCTTTAATCTATAAAATTTTATATCCAACACATAAAATATATTTAATTTCATAGTAACATATAATCAATAGTCTATACATAAAAATCAAACTTAAAATATTGTTTGTATCACACTAAATAAATATTCAAAATATTACACATCAATATGTCTGACTTGAAGAAATTATATGTAGCTATACTATCATCATGGAAAATATTAAAACATAAATCTTAATAGACTTCATATTAATAAAAAATTATTCTTAATATTTTCTCCTTAACATATCAATTTGGAAACATAAATATTATATTGAAATTATAGAATTTGAACAGAATGTTCTATGTAAATCCAAGTTAACTATAATTGAATTATCAAATAATAATTTTTAAGAATTATATATCATCACATAATAATAATTATATCCACTTATTTACTTTGGTTTTTACCTTTCTTCCCACAAAACCTTTTTTACTTACATATAGATCAATAATATATGTTTTTTGTTCCCTATCTCATGTTTGGTAGTCCCAAAAACTAATATGTAGCCATAAAATTTACCAAATTTCTTCAATAATAATAAAAAACATATCAAAAAACATATATCAAAATATTTTATAAAGTTATTAATTTATAATCATATCATAAAATAATAAGTTCTGTGTATATAAAAAACTATTATGTAATGATTCTAGTCTATATATCAAGCTAAAAAAATAGTTTTCAAGATTTAAGATACAACTTTAATATTTAATAAACATAATAAATACATTATAAACCATTTATAAATTATTTTTATACGATAAATAGTAAAACATAAATCCACATTAGAATATATTCTTTGTTTCTAACATAACATATTTCTATGTCACTGAGTTATGTTTTCTCCTATTCTTTTGAGGGATATTCATCTCAACATATTATAATAAATCCATAATTTATATTATGTGTTTTAAAAATTATTTATCATTTCAATAATTTTTTAACTACTATTATATAAATATTATGAAAAGAGACATTTTATATTAGAAAGGTCATGTTATGTTCGTTTTAACATCATTCCTAAGATGAATCATGAATATAAACACCTAAAAATGTCTTAAAGACCAATATATCTCAATAGTAACATTATAACTTATCTATTTTGATATACATATATAATTGTGTAAAAAACCATTGTGTGGTTCTCTATCATAATATGTATAGAATATGTAATTTATAGTCTAGTTTTTTGTGTAGGAAGGTGAATGTTTGATTCCTTATGAAATCATACACTGAATGAATCACACTTTAATCAATTTAATATCTATTTAATAAATTTATATATCAATATATATATATACCCATTTTCCTATTGTAGTACTTATATAGTGGTTTCCCAATACATGTTTTATGTCTTTAAACTATCTCTGCACATCAATTTTTTTGTACAATGCTATATTATGTGGTATTCAATTGTACTTTAAAATTCATAAATATGACAATTTTTTTATAATCCTAAAAAATTAATTCAAAAGTATTTTAAATATGTTATTAATTAATTAAAACAAAATAAAATATGTAATTATAAAATAATTTTTCTAATCACTTAAGGATTTTCCCAATTGTGTTAAATAATTTCTTCTTAAGATTCTCACAATTTGGATTTATCTTACTCTCAGGGAGTATTCATGCTCATCTTCTCAACTCCATATTTGTAATTATTATTTTATTTATTATTCTTGATTCTCATTTTATATTCAATACATTTTTGATTATTCAACCCATCTCATATGTGATTCTTCGGTATGTTGACAAAAAATAAAACATTATACATTCTTGGTAACATAAATCACCAAAAAATTCCTTGGTTACTAAAATATTCCCCTTTGTTTTTTGTTCAACTCTCATTTGACCCAAATAATTTAATATGAATAATATATGATCATAAATTTAATATAACTCAAGATTTTATAATAATATCATAAAAATACATAAAGCCCAAACACACATTGGTTTTCTCCCATATCTGCTCCACACTCGACATGACCTATGTGATTATGGGCACCTTTATGGTCCCTACCCTCCTTGTGGGGGAGGGAAATTATTTTAATATCACTTTATTCTCTTTCCTTCCCTTCTCTAACCCTAAATCCCTTCCTCCTTTCTCATCAATACCACTTTTCCCTATTGTTCTAAACCTATTTGAAGGATACCCACATCTATCGCTTTCATCTTTAGAGTTCACCAAATCCTCATCCCTTATGGATTTGAACTCGGTTTCTCTATTCAATGATCATTGACATTCAGTGGATTTATTTGATATGTTTGTCTTTGATGATTGGGGTTTACATTATTGAGATACAATAGGGTTCTTGAAAATAGGCATATAATGGTTTGTTCTGCTTCAGAGTTGGATTTGATAAAAGCCTAGTCCAAATCACCCCAAGTCTATAATGGATCCCATTTATTTCTTTTTTTGGCGATCCTATAATTTCCACAAGAAATTGTATTCTCTAACAAAGGTGATCTAGGTTCATTTTCTAGATATTCCTCTTTTATTTATGAACCCTTTGATAATATGGATGTTAGGTAACCTAATTAGTCTATTTATTTGTTATTATTGTATAACTATCATAGTCTATCACTTGATTTATCCTCATATATGAATTTAAATCAATGTTTCAAGTACGAATATTGATTTTTTTAGATTTAAGTGAGATAATAGTTCTAGTATAAATAATCTGTTGTGTTCGAATCATGGGAGGATTTCAATTCGGCATATAACAAAATGGGTCATTGGTTATAAAAGGTCGGTCATTAGAGGGAGGTTATGGTACTGGAGTCATAAAATGGTGTTCCCCAAGATAATGGTCTAAAGGAACATGTTCTTGGTGGAGAATATATATATTATTATCCTTTGGAAAATGTATGCCATATGAATCTTGATCCAAAGGTTTCAGATGTCTTTGGAAGATTGAGGTGTAACCTAAATCTTGAGGTGAAAGGCCTGTCTGAGTCAAGGGTGCTTGATGGGGTGTGAAATATAGGAAATTTTGAATATATAAACAATTTTACCATGGATATATCTTATGTGAAGGTAGGAAATGGAAGCTTCGGAAAATAGGGGTCTCAAGAGACAATGCTTGGGCGACTTGGTCATGAAAAGGTTGCTCATAAGGAAAGGGAGTGTGGAGAATCCTATAGAAATGTTTAGGAGTTATAGATAGTAGTGGGTGGGGTGAAATTGAAGATAAGGTAAGTTCTATATATTAATTTTGTTAATAGATTTTAAGATTTGGAGAGTGAAGGGATGGATCCGGATCATGATACATATTGGTCTGAGAACCTCAATGAAGATAAGGGACTCCAAATGATTAAGTATAGTGATGAGTCTTATAATTTTTTTTCAGGATACAGTGTAGAATAAATCTAGTGCATAGGGATACCTAGTCCATAGAGAAGGAAGAGAAAAATAGGAAATTAGGACTCGAAGAGGTGTATCCTGATTAAAGGAAAAAATTCTAAAGGGTGCAAGGATTACTCCTACTTACCCCAACCAATGGAGTCATGATTCATCAAAAAAGGAGAATCCAAGGTGATAGATTGTGATATCAATATTATTAGTAAAAACATGCATGTTTTTGGAGACCATAAGGACCAGGATCATGAAGGAGATCTGTTAGAGGATTTAAAGAAAAAGTAGGAAGGCTTGGTTGTGATGAACCTACCTCCTAGTGTGGTCAACACTGACCAGGCTGAGGTTATAGGCAATGAGGATCTATGTAAAATTATTATTCTATACGATGAATAAATTTTGAAGGGAATGTTCCTGATTAATTCCATGAAAGAGGATTTGGATAATATATTGGAGATATTTCTGTGTGTATACACTAACAAGGTGCATTCATAATAGATCAAGAAGAGATATCTTATTTTAATAAGAGGATTAAATGTAGAGAAGATAAAAATGGAGAAGTAGATTCAAACATGGTACAAGATGGATTACTTATTCAACAACCTTAAAATTGATGATTAATATTTTAAGGTTAATGTCCTGTATTGTAAATTACTTGATAACAAATCCTCTAATAGACTTAAATTAGATTTCAATGTTATGACTATCTCCCATGATATTTCAAGATTTATATTTTGTAACTGCATGGTTTCTCACTTTACCATAAAATTGTTTTCAAAATAAAAAAGGTAATTTTAAGTCATCAAAATTCATATCCCTCTAATTCCACTCCCACCTTTATTATCTTAAGTCATATCTCCCACTTTTTTATGGGTTTGAGTCTTATCTCTCCCTTTGAAAACATAATATAAAGATAAAATAGAGTGATGATAGTGGGTTTTAATCATATTATTATATCCAACTTTCAATTTTAATTAATATTATATTTAAAATTATTCTATTCCATTTAAATGAAATGTGACTATTTTTCAAAAACATTTTATCAATATTTATTCAATTATTAGAAAAAGGTGAATTAATAAATCACTCTAATCCTACCTTAGCTAAATCTGTGTATGAAATAAGATTAATTAATCATTATTCTAATGTTATTCATATAATCATCAATCATATAACATGAAAACCATTTCCATAATATCAATTAAATATTTATTCCAATTATAGAATTAATTAATACCAATTATCAATAAAATTTTATCAATAGAAAAAATCACTAAGATATATCTTTAATAAAATTATACTATCTACCTATTTTCCAAATAAATTGATTTTTAGATTCTTTACTAAATGTGTTTTTATGTTAACAATTGTAGTATTTTATGAAATCAAAAGTGATACTAGTATAAATACTTACTTATGTAAATTAATATAAGAATATATAAAGGAAAGAGGGCCAATGAACTCACACCCCATCTCTTTGGAGGTATATTTCCTCTTTTTAATAACCTTGGACTCAATAAATAATCCAATTCTACATTAATCTATTTTTGAGCAATAATATATATTAATTTATATTCAAGACCCAAATATTTTTTAATGGGATTAAAATAATTGAAATAGTGACTTTAACCTTTGATCTCAACCACTTTAATTTCTTTTTATTTTGAATTATACATCCACATAAAAAATAATTAGAATTTTTCTTCAAGGGGGTATGAGCTTGATAAATTGTAAAAAAGTTTTTGTATCTCTTTTGAAGGTCGATCCATTATTCTCCTCATGATCCAAATACAATTTAAATATTATTTGATTAAAATTATTGGATATACCATCATTTATGGGTCTCCCATAGAGTAATTCCTATTTCATTATTGGTACTTTATTCAAATAATAAATAATCACATGACTATATATGAAACACTCCAAATAGTATCCTTGTAATACTTGATTTTTTTGATAATTTAGTTTTTCATAAGGTTTGTTATTCTATATTATTCTTATATTATCCATTAATAAAATTAATTGGTTTTCTTATAGAGGTATTATTAGGATCATCTTATTTTTCTCAACCCGTTAATCCTCTTCAAATTTAAAGTATCCAATTTATTGGAATAAATTTGGCATGACCCAACCCATTAGGAACCTACCTGGGCCAATATTAAACCATGTGTACCTCCATAAGAGTTGGTAACTAACACCAAAAAGACATATCACACACATGGGGGGACTTATCCTAATAAACCTACACAAAACAAAACATCTCTAGAGTATAAAATAATAACAAAAATTTATATAAAATAACCTCCTATAATGTAATATGCATGAGACACGTGATGAAAATCCATAACAATATGAAAAAAAACAACACCCAAGAGTAGGGAAAAGAATATGAGAACAATATCCTTGGATAAATATAGTACTAAAAAATTGAATAAGGGAAATATATTATCATACTGGCTTCCATCACGAACACTAAAAACATCCATCACTTTCGAGCTCCACTAGGTTCCAACTCTACTGACTCCATGCTCATTGAAGTTATATCCATACTACATGAAAACTACAATGACACAACAAATGTGGGAATTAAGGCCTATGTATGGGTGAGTATAAATATAAATATTAATATGAACTGAGATCACAATTGAAGAATGATGGAAAATTAGCTCAAAATTGGAGTTAGAGAGAAATACAAGAAGAATCTCAAGTATTCTTTAAGAATCCAGATAACCAAAGTCATGAAAAAGTCCCAAGTCAATAGATTTTTTTAAGTTTAATCTTAAAGACAGCTATACATTTTTGGTGTGTCGGAGGACCTGTGACACCCAAACTACCAAACTTCTATAATTTATATTCTACCTTTCAATAAGTACAATAGGGGACCATGCCTCATCGGTGGATATGAGTATCAATCAAGGGAGTACTTGAACCCCATGGAGGACCACACCTTGACTCACATGGAAGTATCTACACTCCATATATCATATGGTAGACCATTCCCTATCATGAGTATTCTAGCATGGGAGTACCTAATCCCCAATAGAGGACCATTCCCTAATACATAGGAGTGTACTAAATCCATGTCTTCTCTGAACCCCTTAACACGATCCTATCATTATCTTCGTAGAGATAAGATCCCTAAAATACTAAAATATTCTCATGAATGGTCTTAGATGAAAAATAAGATTATTCTATTACTCTCAATGTAAAAAAAACTGAAAAGGTCCTACTTATTCCTCCTATTCTAAAATTCAGGTGATAAGATATAAAGATATCAATGAACACATAGTACGTGACATGTACTCTAAAAGACATGGCATGTAGGCCTAAGAAAGAATCTGGTCATGTAATTCTATCATTCTATCATATGGGGTCAAGATACATGTAATCCTACTAAGGTGACACTAAAGAACCCAAATGGATCAATAATGCTGACATTGTATTTGTTGTTAATATATTTGTGTAACATAAAGTCAATATATGTTGAACTTAGATGATGAAGGAAGAGCCCAATGAAGATAATGAGGACACTTTACATACATTTGGGTAATAGATTGCTATTTTGGGATATTTTTTAGATAGATTCTAGGTATAAATTGTAAATATCTGATAAATATATAGTTTTATTGTAAATAATTAAAGACAAGTGTTGTTGATGCTATAATCACTATATGTAAAAGTTTCTAGTGAATTGGAAATGATGGCTACTATATAGCTTGTGATGTTTTAATTGATAGAAAAACAGTCATAAGTTTTGAGAAATCATCCAAGGATTTGTTGAGAAATATGATCATTGTGTTCAAAAACGAAAATATCTTGGCTGAATGTTTGAGAAGGATGGGAGAAGAATTGAAGTGACTCAAATCTTGGTTAAAGGAATTCGGATTTTTGGAGATGGAGTTGAAAAATGGATATGATTTTTATGATTTAATTTTATATTATGGGTTTTTGTAGGATATTTTTAGTCTACATAAAATATTTTGATAACCAAAAAAGTCTTATAAACATTCTGTAAGATTTTTTAGATTTCATGATATAGTTGGAGTTTTCATAAAATATCCATTGAATAGAAGATGAAAAATGGAAAAGCAATATTTTTATAAGATATTTGTTATTTTTATAAGAAATCTAAAATTTAATAGGATATCTGGATTTTGTAAGTCATTTTTCTATTTTTTATGATATTTATATTTATAATACATTCAACCATTTTTATGTTATATGTATTTTATAAGATATTTGTAATTTTAATAAGATATTTGTATATGTAATACATTCTTAGAACATGTTATATTTTTTTCACATAAGATATTTGTTCTGTATGATATATCTAATATATCTAAGATATTGAGACCATGTAAGATACTCTCCCATTGAATATGATATCTAGATCTTTTAAAATATTTTACTTTGTTAAAATATATTAATTGTGAATTCCTTGAATATGATTCAAAATATAAATATGTTGATGTTTGATCTGTTATTCAATGTACTAAACATTACAAATGGATTTTTAATTCAAGAAATGTTATTGAGAAAATGATATTTTAAATTTTGAGAAGATGATGAAAGAAAGACGATATTGTGAGAAATTAAATAGTTTTTAAATGAAGAAATTACATAAGAAATGATTCTATAAATTAAATGTGTTGATTATTGAACTGCTATATAGTGAATTAAATATCAAAAATGGTTTTTTTATTATTTCTAAGAATTAATAATTTCAAGTAGTGAATTTATATTATCTACAAAACAAAAACTGGATCCCACAGAAAAATTTTAGATATTTTCACACCATGAAGAAAGGAGACACACTAAAATAATAATATTATTGTATGATTTATATACAAAAATAGATATTTTTTAATTTTCAGATATTTTTGGAATGTTTTTTGGAAGAAGGATATCGAATCTCTTTGATAGAGACATGTCAAGTTTTATTTAAATGGTATTTGATGATAAAAAGGGTATTCCTAGAAAATTAGTAGTGATAAAAATTTGGGGAAAAAATAATATTCTCTTTTCATCAGAACATTCCCACATGATACTGTTGAGAAAAAGTGATTGAGATCATGTGGTTGATATTTGGGGAATATTCTAGAATGCATTGTGCAATTTATTTTTATGGAAATTACAAAATAATTAATTATGGTGGATATCACCAAATGAGATTGATGAATATTTTCTATATTAAATATATAGAAGATATATTATAGGATCCAATAATATAAATGTTGATAAGAATAAAGAGAAAGTGTAAAGTCATATCTCACTATGTTAAGAGAACTAATAGAACCAAATATAGATCTATAGAGGAATAACCTTATGAGTACCAAGGAAGAAGAAGAAGAAAACCTGATTCTATTGATCATATCAAATTAGTAAAAGTAGAAATAGAAGAATAAGAAGAATTATGATACCATATTTTATATAAGTCAGAGGTAGTAATAAGTGAGGAAGGCCCACATGGAAGGATTTCTATAGATCTAGCCTTGATAGTTAGATACCTTGTAGATTCTATGAGAGAGAGTACATATCAGATTTTGTGTAAGATTTTTTTGTTTGATAATAAGAAGAGACAAAATTGTATACAACCAAGTGGATTATCACAAGGTAGTTAAAGACTCTATTGAGGAAGAATATTCGATCAGTAGATGTAGAGAAATCCTAAATCTTTAATAATATCTTATTAATTAGGTTGTAAGAAATTTTATAATACCATTCACGAGGGTAAAGACTATGGGATGTAATATAAATTTAGTGGGATTATGGAAAGCATAGTGATATGTTGTGTAAGTGTATGATGCACTATGGGTTTAGGATAATCCTTGGCCACCCCACTTGAAAATGATAATAAGATTATTAGTGGAGAATCCATGTCTTAGGTCAAAAATTAAATATAGTAAGGAGTCCTTTTCCTATTATGGTTCCAAACCCTTTAAAACACAATGAACTACTCTTTAAATTAAATTATTCACTGAATTTTGTTATTGTGTGTTCGGTAAGAGATAAAAAAAATTAATTTATATTGTAATGAACCAAAATTTTATAAGTGAAATTCTTTTTTTGGATAAATAAATGATTTACTAAGTAATGTAGTTATAGAAAACACAAGAAATACTTTGATGATTTTGGACCATTATATGTTATATACTATTTAATTAAAAATACCATTATTTATAATAACCATTGATAGTATAGCTGTTATAGAGTGATTGTATGATTAGTATATATAAAGAGTTATGATAAAGTTAAATTGACATAGACAAAGGAAGTGATGACCTCGACCATTAGGATCGTACCCTATGAATCACATTTATCAGAGCTTCCAAGCAAGATAACATCATTGGGATTTTCCCTTGGCCAAGCCGAAGATGAGATTTAACTACTAAATCATGAACAAAACCATTTATGTGACAAGTTAAATATTATTGAGATCATGACCCAAACCATATTTATCGAACCACCTAAATAAAACCTAACCGCCGCAAACCTTACCCTTAGGGAATTCGCTGGTGTAATAAAGGTCTATGTATCTAGACCCTAGAAATATGAATTTTCATATTTTATTTTCAAAAAAATTTATATTTATTCCTTTTAATTATTAATTTTTAAATGATTAGATAATGTGTTTGATAAAAATTAGATTCTTGATATGATGAAACATAAATTATATTTTTGAGAAATATATAATTTCAATCAAGACACTATTTTTGATGAATCAAAGAATTTCTAAAATAAATGATATTTTATTAAAATATTTTTATTAAATAATATTTATTAAATATAAATGATAATATAATTTGATGAAGAAAAATGTAATTTTTATAATGGATAGAAAATTGTTATTGAAAAAAACATGTATTTTTTAATAAATAGGGATTTTTTATTTAAAATTCAAAATTCACATATTTAGAGAATTATTTTGATAAAATAAATACTATTTTTGAAATAATCATATCAAAATTATCCAATGGTGATTTTTTCATAATTTTTTATATAGTTTTATTTTTTGGTAGAAACTAAATACAATATAAATATGTTTTATGTATTATGATAGCATAAAATACCAAAAGTGATTTAATAAATACTATAAAGAGTATACATGACTAAAATTAAGTTTAACCTAAAAATAATGTATTTTTTATGTTATTTGATTAATTTTATAATCCCTTAATGAACCCTCCAAAACCTATATTATAATTTAAGGTTTTAAAATCAATTATTTATAAACATAACTCACTTACACATCACTGAGGACATTATTTTAATGGATTAGGTTCTTATCCTTATAAAATAATTAAAAAAACTCCTATTTAGTAGAAAACATTGAAAAAAATTGTCATGGTTTGTGTTTTTGAATATTTTTTCATATAGAGTCTAAAACCCTTGTATGAAAATTAATACACAAATCTCCTCTCTTTTGCTATAAAAACCCACCCAATGTACCATTCCTATTAATACAAGACCCTTATATCATAAATTTAATCTAATATTCCATATCTACATCCCTTTAAATATTTTCCCAATATCTTAATAATATCCACCTAATATTTTATAAGTTCCCTATGAAGGTAAGGGATCCTATCCTTATTTTCTTTATTCAAGAACCCTATTTATATTATGCATTTTTATTTCCAATTTTTCATGATGGGATATGTTTTTACACATCCATATTATTTCCCTTATGATTTCAAGTGATGAAATACCCCTTTCACTATCATTAAACACTTTCATGAATCTTTATGTACCCTTGTTATGCTACCGAAATTATCCTATGATTTTCCATACAAAACATTTACATAGGGAATACCCATCGCCATTTCCAATCAATGGTATTCAACTAGATGTGCCTATACTTTCTTTATTAGGGAATTACATGTATTTAACCAAAAATTATTAATCATGGGATTTAAAATAATGAAATATATCCTTATATTTTTTGATATTTGTGGAACACTTATACATGTACATGATATGAAAGTGACAGGTGGTCCTGAAATTATATATCCCTCCAACACATTGGGTAATATTTTTATCTCTGTAGATTTCATGTGTGGTTCATTAGAGGTTATCCTAATAACACCATGTTCTGGAAAACCCTATTGATACCACTACTATCCCCTCCACCATGGCTTTGATGACTATGGCTGAGGCCATGATCCAAGATCATGCTCTTAACGATATTCTTCCCCATTAAGCTGTGCTGGAAATCCAGAATTATGTTTGCATGGATAAGGATACCTTGATCTGGAAGCCCAATTCACATGGTTATTTCAACACCAGAGTATTATGCTATGAACCTGGTGGACTTATAAAGACCACCCAGGTGGATGCTTTAATTTAAGGCCCCGTTTGTTCAACCATCTAGAATGGTTCTTCTTTGGAGGCTCTGGAGGAATCGACTCGCTACGCATGATCAGCTATAGAAAGCGGGGCACCATCTTGCCTCTACCTGTCTCCTATGTATGCGGGCTGAAGAATCTATCCAACACCTCTTCCTAGACTGTTTTTATACAAAGTAGATATGGAAATATATTGGTTCATGGTTCTATTTGATGTCTATCATTGCAAGAATCTTGAGAAGCTCATGTCACAACTCTGTGATGACAGAAAAAGTGCACAGATACATAATCTGCTCATTGTGGCTACTGCATCAGCCATTCATGTTATCTGGTCTGCACGTAACTAGGTGATATTTGGGAGTCACCATGCTTGTCTCCATACAGACTCTCTTGCCATAAATAGGGATATTCATGCTGTTGCTACAGTACAGTCTGGCACGATGCAGAATTCCATTGAGGACCTGCAAACTTTGCAGTTGCTTGGTGTAGCAGGGAAGCCGAAACAACCTCTTGAATTCAGGTTCGTCAGATGGATTCCACCAATCTCTCCTGGTATCAAAGTTAACATTGATGGTGCTGATTCTGGATTGCCTGGACCTTCAGGATGTGGAGGTGTGTTCTGTACTTTTCGCGGTTTTATCAAAGGTTTCTTCCACCATTTTATTGGCCAAGGTACTGCATATAAAGCTGAACTTTGGGCTGTGATCTATGCAATCAAATATGCTTCATATCACAACTGGTCACCTCTATGTATTGAATCAGACTCACAACTTGCTGTGAAGGATTTTAGAACACATACTAGAGATGTGCCTTGACGCCTCCTTCCTCATTGGATTGCTTGTATTACTCAGGACAATCACCTCCAGATCTTCCTATCACATGTTTTTAAAGAGGAAAATCAGATTGCTGATTCCCTCTCGAAAACGGACATTATAGAGATGATCACCATGTGGTTGTTCAGAGTCCCTGATATTTTCATTAGCATGGTGGATGATGATATGTAGGGTGTGACATACTCCTGTTCTTGTACTTCCCCCTGTAAGGCCTAATTTTGTGTACTTTACATTTTATTTAATAATTTTAGGTTCAACTTTCTCGGACCCTGTATCTTCATGGTAATAACACTATGTTATTTTTTATTGGAAGTTATCCTTGACTTATTTTTATGAGTTCATGTTTTATGTTGTTTCCACATTCTTATGTTGCCTTGATGTTATCATGTTATATCATTCCACATTATTAAATATTATGATTCCCAACCATATTATGTTACCTTGATATGCCTATTGAATCACTAGTATTACTTTCATCATGTTATTATTCGATTATTCCCTTAATGGTCTTTATAGATCAGCCCTTTCTTAGGTATGTCCCCAGGTTTTCCCTTGTAGTTTTAGAAGATCCAAGGAATAGAAGAACATGTTATGGAGTTTTTAAATAATGTTGTTTTATTTATGTTTAAAGTTGTCATATTATGTTACTATTACACAAATACAGTAGGAATCACAGTATTATGGGGTTATATTAAGTGTATGTTTATGCAATTTCTCCTGAAATATAGTGTATTAAAATATGGGTGGTTATAGTTGGTATGAGAGAAAAGTATAGTTATTTTTAGGATTAGTATTAAAAAAACCCAGTGAAATCCATATTTATAATACTAAAACATAGGAAAAAATATATAAATTTTGGTAAAGTATAGAGAAATAAGTTTTTTATGAAAATGAATTCCTTTTTGGATACTACAAGTGGATGTGGCTCTAGAAGAGTTATACCTAGAGGTAATAACCCCAAAAGAGTTCTTTGAGCTAGAATAGATCATCACCTTATTCAAAACAAAATACCTTATTACACACCTAGTTTGACACTCTTTATGGATATTATTTGGTAAATTTTCAAGATCACTATTAACCATTATTAAGGGGAGAAAAATTCCCATAAGACTTTATGTTGGGAAATAGAACATAGATAAATTATATTTAAACCTAGAAATTCACAGGTTAAGGAATATATGCCATTTATGAGTTATCCCATTAATTTTTATGGTTTCCCAATTATTTCATTAATTTTTTAAAAATTATCAATCCTAATTTTCCCTTTGTTTTAGTCAATGGCTAGAAATAGGAGAAACCGAGTCAACAACTAATGTGAGGGGAAATGTTATGACCGCCCAAATAAGATGCCCAACTTAATGGGAGAAGGATTTCAGAAATTAATGAAACTAACTTCCCACTTAAATAATGTTTCTAAACAAAACAAGAATTAAGAGGAATTCATGAATCCCCAAAGAAAGATTAAGTTTTAATTGAGTCCTTTATGCGGTCAATGCCTATGACTTTCATAAGATATGTAGACCCCTTAATTGTGGAATAATGGATAAATTGCATTGAAAATATATTCTCCTTCCTTCAATGCTCTGAGTAAGATAAGGTTGCACTGGATATTTATCATATGGAAGGAGAATCTGATCAATTGAAAATACTGGTAAAAAATACAAAGCTTGAGGTGGTTATTAAAGCTATGGAGTGGAAGGAATTTTAGAAAATGTTTTTCGACAAATATTTCCCTTGCACTCTCTGAATTAAAATCTATAGGGATTTCCATGTCCTTATGAAAAAAGATATTGAATCCATTGGGGATACAAGGAAAACTTCACAAGACTTGGACAATATGACTCTAACTTTTCCATCTCCCCTAAATGAAAATTTAACCATTTCTTTGGAGGGATAAATATGAGTTTATGAAAATATTTAGAAATTAGAGACTTTGAAAGTTAAAATAAAATTGTATGATGTGCCCTCAAAGTTGAAATAGATGTAGGTGAATCTCATGGTTCTCATGGATTAAGAGACAATAAGCAAAGAATAGATTTTAATCTTGGTGGTGTGATGGAGAAAACTCATGGTGGACAAAAACTTCAACATCCCACTTGTTAAAATTTTGGTAAGTAGCATCCCTAAAATTTATTGAATGGGATAAGAAAATTATTTAGGCGTGGGATGGAATGAATTATAGCTAGAAATTGTTGATGAGAGAAACCAACCAATGTGATATAATAAAGTAATGCTCCATTCAACTTTTAACCTATTTTCCATTATTTCAACTATAGGGAATATGGGAAATTTGAGAATAAATGTAATATGAAAAGGGTTTTCAATGAAAACTGACACTAAAAAACTACAAGGCCTATAGATAAAGAGAGAGATTATTTCATCACAACTACTGAGGTGGATCCCAATAATGAAGTGCTGATAGGTACACCCGTTATTTATTCATGGATAGAAAATTTACTATTTGATTCTAGCTCTACATGTTCTTTCATATCATGCATGTTTTTTATAACTATTCCAAAAACACCTCAAAAAATAGAATTTGAGTTATTAATGAAGATATAAAATGGATAAATTATTTTATTCTAACAATATAACTCATCCACTATCTAAATTGGTGGTATGAATTTTCCAAAAAACCATGTGATGCCCCCTTTAGTATAATTTGATGCTATTCTGGGTGTGGACTGAATTTTCTTGTATATATCTAACATAAACCACTATGAGAGGGAAATCACTCCACGTATCGTAAATCACCCTCCAATTCCATACAAATTAATGAAGGATGAAGAAAATTATTTTGTATCATCATCTCAAGCATGGATATTATTAAATTATAAGAAATCGTAGCTATCTCAAATTATTAATAATAAAGAATAGGTCATCCTTGATAACATTCCCATTTTAAGGGAATTCACTGATGTGTTCTGTGAATAATTTTCAAGTCTTTATCCAAGATAAGAGGTTGATTTCTCAATCCAACTTATAACTAGATAATTTAAATATTCCAGAATCTATATATAATGGTATTTTCTGAACTTGATGAGTTGAAGAAGCAATTATAGGACAATCTAAATAAAGGGTTTATATGCCCAAGTGCTTCAATACAAGGTTTAATAGTCCTTTTTTTCAAGAAGAAGGATAGATCTATGCTTCTCTACATTGATTATCTTGATATCAATAAGATCAAGATAAATAAAAAGTATCATCTTCCATGGATTGATGAATTTTTTGATTAGCTATATGGATCCCAATACTTCTCTAAGGTATATCTTCAGTCAATATATTACCAAGTAAAGGTGAAGGAGGATATACCCAAGAATTCTTTTCATACAAGGCATGAGCACTACAATTTCATAGTGATTCTATTTGGATTCACTAATTATTTATAAATCTTCATATACTTGATAAAAAGAGTATTTATGGATTACCTAGACAAATTTTTAGTTGTATTTATAGATGATATTCTTATTTACTCTAAAAGAAAGGAGGAATGTGAGGAGTATTTCGAATGCTGTACTAAGTACATTGTGAAAGTAAGCATTGTTTGATAAGTATATTAAATTTGTGTTTTGGATGGATAATGTAACCTTCCTGGGGTATGATATCACAAAAAAGGGATATCTTTAGATCGTTTAAAAATATAGGCAATTGAAGGATGGATGAGACCAACATCTGTGATGAAAATATATAGTTTCATTTGTTTAGTTGGGTACTATCATCAATTTGTGAGAAACTCCTCATGATTTTCAATACCACTATGAAGCTAACTTGGAATAGTTTCAAGTTTATAAAGACTTATGAATGAAAATAGAGCTTTAAAGTATTGAAATAGAGGCTAATCACTACTATTATTCTCACATTACCCACTAGTACTAAAGGATTTCTAATCTACAATGATGCGTTAAAAAAGGGCTTGAGTTGTGTACTAATTAAAGATTAAAAAGTGATATCCTATGCCTCAAAAAATTTATAATCCATGAGAATAACTACCCAACACATAATCTATAATTTACTGCCTTGATATTTATCTTGAATATTTGAAAAAACTATCTCTATGGGGAGAAGTGTGACATATATATAGACTATAAAAGCCTCAAGTATATATTAACACAAAAGGATATCAATATGATATAATGTAGGTGGTTAGAATTAATCAAGGATTATTATTTTTCTATCCATTACCATCTCGAGAATGAAAAAAAGTGGAAGATGATCAGAGTAAAAAGGACCCAGTAACTCTATCCATGATGAGGATTGAAAGGGATCCAATCTTCTTTGACATACAAATTATGGATATGATAATAATAAATGGATCTTCATCTTACCTTACTCAAAAAATTTCTCAACCATCCATTATTGAGAGGGTGAAAGAGGCCTAGAAATATGATGAGGTGGTACAAAAAAAGGTTTAAAATATTTTGGAGTTCAAATTTTATAAATAGGGAGTTATATTGTTTGGAACCCAGATATGTGTCCCATACAAACTAAAACTGAAGTGGGAAATTTTGGATGATGTGGATAGATTATCCTTGTATATTCTTCAAGTAATCACTAAGATATAACGATATTTGAATCAAAACTTATGGTGAGAAAACATGAAGAGGGTGATTTCAGAATTTTTTTCATGATGCGTAGTATGCCAACAAGTCAAGTATGAATGACATAAGTCTAAGGGTATGATGAATCCATTTACCATACTATTATATAAATGGGAAAACATAACCTTGGATTTCATCGTAGTACACTCCATGACATATAAATGTAATAACACCATTATGGTGGTAGTAAATTGCCTTATAAAGTTAATGCATTTCTTTGTTATCAAGGAATATTTCTCTCTTGACCAACTTACCATTATATATATAAATGAAGTGGTAAGACTATATGGAGTTCCAAACTTTATTATATCTGATTAATATCTAAGGATTACCTTTAGGTTATATAGAATCCTACAACAAGCATCATATATGGAGATGATATTTAGCACTATGTATCACCCTCATATGAATGGTCAGTCTAGAATAACCATTCAAAAATTAGAGGATATGTTGAGATCATGTTCAATTGATTTTAAAGGATGTTGGGATTAAAAAATTCCCATATAGGGGTTCTCCTAAAACCATATATTCCATTATATTATTGAAATGGCATATTATGAGGCTCTATTCGGGAAGAGGTGTCAAACTATAATATGCTAGGATTATGTTAGAGAGAAGAAGATTATGGGATCTTATCTTATCTAATAAATGATAGAGAAGTTTCAAACCATTCAACATTATATTAAATATATGAAAATCTATTAGAAAATATATGTATATAATCATCGATGATACCTGGATTTTGAGGTTGAAGATAAAGTGTTGCTTAGTATATCTCCATGGAAGAAAATCATGAGGTCTGGGAAGAAGGGAAAGCTTAGTCCAAGATACATCAACCCCTTTGAGATCTTTGATCACATTGGTGCTGTGGTTTTTTGACTAGCACTCCTAGATAACTTATCTCAAGTAAACAATGTGTTTCATGTATCCCTATTGAGGAAGTAAATACCAGACCCTTCACATGTACTAAATCCATTTGTGGTACCATTGAAGAATGATATTTTATATGAAGAGAAATTGGGGAAAATATTATATCATAGAGACAAAGTTATATGAAACAAGAAAACTCACTTTGTCAAAGTGTTGTGGAAGATCCAAAAGTTTGAGGAAGAAAAATGGGAACCGGAAGAGGTGATGAAACAAAAATTCCCCCATCTATTTTAATGTATAAAATGAAAATTTTTAGGGATGTATTTATAAAAGGAAGGAATAATGCAATGACCCAAAATTTTATTAATGAATTTTTCTTTTGGAATGAATAAATGCACTATTAAGTAAAGTAGTTATAGAAAAACATTCACTAAATTGGTTATTTTGGATTTAAAATACCAGTAAGAATCATTGATATTGATAGTATAATCGTTATATAGTGATATTATGATTATTATATATTAAGGGTTTTGATAAATTCAATTGACACAAAAAAGGAAGTGATGGCCTCGACCAATAGGTTCATACCTATGAAGACCATTTATCAGTGCTTCCAAGGGATATATCATCACTGGGGATTACCCATTACTAATACCAAGAAATTATTGAACAACTAAAGCATTAATGAAACAGATTATGGGATAATTTCAAGCACATCAAGATCACAAACAAAGCCACATTCATCGAACCACCCCAATAAAATCTCATCATGACACACTTTACCCTTTGGGAATTCACAAGTTTAATAAAGAGAAATGTATATAGATACTAACAGTATGATTTTTTATTTTTTATTTTTAATAAAATAATAACATTTATTCAATTTTATTATTACTCTTTTAAATGATTATATAATGAGTTTGATAAAAATTAGATTTTGATATGATGAAACACAAATTATATTTTAAAAAAATATAATGTTTCAATAAAGACATTATTTTTGATGAATTAAAAGATTTTTAAAATAGATGATAGTTTAATAAAATATTATTATTAAATAATATTTATTAAATATAGATTAAAATATAATTTTATGGTGTCAAATGTAATTTTTATAAGGGTCTGAAAAATGTTATTGTAAAAAAACCAATATTTTTCAATAAATAGGTATTTTTTATTTAAAAATGTAAATTATCATTTTTAGAAAACTATTTTAATAAAATAAATATTATTTTTGAAATCATCACATCAAAATTATCCAATGGATTTTTTTATAATTTTATGAGATAATCAATTTTTTGGATAAAAATCAAATACAGGATAAATCTACAGTATGTATTATGACATTATGAAATCCCACAAATGATCTAATAAATACTATAAAGAGTATAAATGAATTTTTTTTTCAGCTTTAAAATAATATGTTTTAATTGATTTGATTAATTTTATAAACCCTTAATAAATCCTCCAAAAAATACATTATATTTTATGATTTTAAAATCAATTCTTTATAAACATAACCCACTTACACATCACTAAGGTAATTATTTTAATGAGTTTGGTTCATATAATTATAAAATAAGTTAAACTACTCCTCTTTGTTTGAAAAATTTGGAAAAATCCATGGTATTTTTGTTTTGATCACATTATCATACAGAGTCTGAAACCTGTGTTTGGAAATTAATAAAAAATTCCCATATCTTTTTTCTATAAAACCCTACCAATATCCACTTTTTCATCACAAAAACCCTTGTATCATGAATTTAATCTATACTTCCTTCTCTATATCCCTCCCTAGGTGTTCCCAAGCTCTTAAGAAGCTCCTGTCAAGATTTTAAAAGTTCCCTCTAAAGGTAGGGGATCCTATAATCTTCTTTATTCAAGAACCTTCTATATATTATGGCTTTTTTATTTTCAATTTTTCATGTCTAGAAAAGTTTTTAAAATACCTATTAATTTAATTATGTTTTAAAAGTTATGATATACACCTTTAAATCCCATTAAACCCTTCCATGAATCCTTATGTACCCCGTTATGCTTTCAAAATTATCCTGTGATTTTCCATGCCAAAAATTTGTATAATGTATACCCATCCCCATTTACACTCAAGGGTATTGAACTAGATGTTCCTATTCTTCATTTATTGTTTATTTACTTGACTTTATCCCAAAATCATTAATCTTGGGATTAAAAATGATGAAATATATTCTTATATTGTATGATATACGTGGTAAACCTATGCATGTACATGATATGGAAGTGATGGGTGGACCTAAAATTATATATCCCTCCAATGAATTGGGCAATGTTTTTACCTCATGGTATGCCATTTATGGTGAATGTGAGGCTTTAATAAGCACACTATGTTATTTTTTATTTTCATTTAGCCTTGAATTATTTTTATGATGTCATGTTTTATATTGTTTCCACATTCCAACGTTTCATTGATGTTAGCATTTTATTTCATACCTCATTATTTAGGATTATGATCACCACCCCTATTATGTTACCTTTATATTACTATTGAATCAAATTTATTACAATCATATTTTCATGATTTTATTATTCCCTTACTGGGATTTTTAGCTCACAATTTTCTTATGTACGTCCATAAGTTATCTTGTGCAGTTTTAGAAGATCCATGGAATATAATCACATGTTAGGATGTTTTTAAATAATTTTTTTGTATTTATGTTTCAATTTGTTATTTTTTGTACCAAATTAACCAAATACACCAAGCCTCACAATATTATGAGGTTTTATTAATTTTATCTTTATGTAATAATTCATAAAATAAAGTTTATTCAAATATGGGTTGTCATAGTTGGTATCAGAGAAATGTATAGTTATTTTTGGTATTACAATTAAAAAACCATAGTGAAATCCTTAGGGATAAGAATAAAACATAGAAAAATATCCCTAAATTTTATTAATACATAGAGTAAGTGGTTTCTAAGAAAATACATCCATGTATGGATACTACAAGTGGATGTGGATTTGGTATAGTTGTACCTAGGGGTAATAACCTCGAAAAGGGAACTTTGAGCTGGACTCAATCATCACTTGGTTCATGACAACATTCCTTATTGAACACTTGGTTTAAAACTATTGGGTGATATTATTTGGTAAATTCAAAATCTCATTATGAACCAATTGTTAAGGGTACAAAAATTACCAATAAGAATTTATGTTAGGAAATAGAACTTGGATAACTTATATTAAAACCTATAATTTCTTAGGTTTAAGAATATATGTCTTTTATGAGTTATCTATTTAATGTTCATGGTTTCATATTTATGTCATTAATGTTTTAAAAATTCTCATCCATAATTTCCCCTTTGTTTTATTTAATGTATGGAAATTGGAGAAATCGAGTCCATAACCAATGTGATGGGAGATGTGATGACTGCCCTAATGAGACGTGAAACTTGATGGGATTAGGATTCGGGAACATCATGATAATTATTTCTGAATTAACTCAAGTTTTGAATCAAAACTTGAATCATGAGGAAAACCCTAACCCATATAAGAAATAGAAAGTTGAAATTGATACCTTTACGTGACAAAGACCTTCAATTTTCAGTTGATCTACTGATCCCTTAATCACATAATAATGGATCAACTCTATTGAATAGATCTTTTCCATCCTTCAATGCTATGTGAAAGAGAAGGATGTGTTTATGGTTTATCATATGGAAGGATAAACTGATTAATGGTGTACATTTATTAAAAATATAAATCCTGAGGAGGAGATTGAAGTGATGGAGTGGAAAGAATTCAAGAATTTATCCTGATAAATACTTCCCTCACACTATTTGACTTAAAATAGAGAGGTATTTCATTGGAATTAAGAAAAATAAGAAAAATCCATCAGGGAATATGAGTCAGAATTCATTGGATTTTCTTTAAGCCTTTTCAACTCCCCTAAAAGGAAAGTTGACCACTTGTTTGGTGGGATAAAGTCGAGTCTATGAAAATATTTATAAATTCAATACTTTGAGAGATATGATGAAATTATATTATGTTACATACATGTTTAAATGGAGATTTGTAAATATCATGGGTCTCATGGGTCAGTAGATTAGAAGTGGAGAATTGAAAGAGTGCTGTCGTGGGCTTCCTCAAATGATTAGTGTGATTTTGGGGTACTTAGGTGTAGCAGAGTGGCTGACCAAGGTCGTTTCTCAAAGGAGTAAGTGAATTAAAACAACTTTCTAGAGGTATTCTAAAAATAAAATATAATATAATTAAAACACTACTTGAAAGGATGGGGGGTGGTTTTTTATTTTTTATAAAACTTGAAGAAGTATGATGGAAGAATATTTCATTTTTTTTATTTTTAAATTTGAAATGAAGTTTGATTAAAAAGACACAACAAGAATATGTTTTTTAGAAAATATTTTAAAAGGCATAATCGATCTAACTCTACCTATTCAATCAATTATTTATCATTATCATTAAAATTAAAATCCACTTAATTATGATACCTTAACTTGTTAACCCCCGAACCCTACGAGAATCAACCTTACCACAAAGATGAAGTGAATTTAACCCTAGGATAACTTCGAAACATGAAATCGCAAAACCCTGCTTTGATTGATGTTCTAAGATAAGATTATGGTCATTGGTAAATTAAGGCACATTTCACCTCTGGAAATTAGAATTAATTGAGTTTAGGTATTATATTTTAACACTACAAATTGATCCCGTATGGTTTTGTATAACCGATTAAGTTCGCACTCTCACAATTTACACAAAATCTCATCCTCACGTGTTTTTTTGTTAATTGCTTGCTTAGTTTAAATTAAATTAAAAACTCAATTAATTGATAATATTATGTGAATTAAAGTATATCATTGATTCAAAATAAATGAATTTAGAAGGTAAGAGATAGATCGATTACTAAAAGACTACTCTTCCATGGGTGGCGTAATCATCGTAGAAGCGTTTTTGCATGTGCAAAGGTTTATAATGGGTATAACCCAATAACTCTTCTACTCAAGAATTAAAGACCAAAGAGGAAGATTAATAGAATAATAAATTTAAACAAAAAATAATAAAAGAGAAGAAATAAAAGAATAACAAATAAGTTTAAAACACAAATGAAAATATTACAACATGAAGAAGAGAAGGAGGCTTCGATGAGGGGATCCTTGCTTCAAGAGCTACCCCTCTTAAAATGGTTGGATAATTTTGGTGAAACAAATTATCCTCTGCCTCCAATATCCTAATTCACTTCCCAACCCCACCAAATGATAAAAACACCAATTTATAGAGTGGTGGGAAGGCTAGGTTCAAAGAGGTTTCAAGTGTGAATGGGGAATCTCAGCCAAATATTTTATCCCAACTTGCACCGCCCATTTGACCACCAAAACGCGTGAATCAGATCTTCTTCCATAAGGATAATATGTGAGGATATGGGTTATATATCTCCTCTTAAAATATTGGTTCAATAAAATCCCATATGAAGGAGTTATGTCCCAAATACAGAAGCTTTTCAATTCTGGCGTGTCCAGCCCACCTTTGACTTTATGGCCCAATTACTCCATCCAAATTCATTCTTTTGATCTAGTGTTCTGAATAAAAGTTTTATGCCATGAAGTAAGGAACACATTTAAAAAATATTAAGTTCAAATAATTCAAATAAAAATATTTATGATTGAAATAATATAGTGATTTTTAAAGGGTAAAACTAGAATTTTCATCAAATATTCAAATGAATGATCTAATCCCAAATACTTTCTAATTAAACATATTTAACACAATTTGAGGAAATTATATCATTTATTATCAATATAATATTCAATAAAATAGTGTTTTATTGAGAATAGATTTTAATATTGGTGGTGATATGGAGAAACCACATGGTGGAAAGAAAGCACAATACCCCACTTGTTAAAAGTGTGGGGAGAAGCATGATAAAAATATCCTAAAGGGGTTAAGGAAATGATTTAAGAGTAGGAAGGAATGGAACCTAGATATTGAAAATAGATGGGAGAAAACAAATAATGTTATGGAATAAAGGAATTCTCCAGTCTACGCTCATACTATTTTCCAATGTTTCAACTACAAGGAATAAGGAAACTATGATAATAAATACACCGAGCCAAGGGTTATCAATAATTACCTATTCCAATAACCTCTAAGTCCAAGATATAAAGGGTGATATTATTCCATCATAATTTCTAAGGTTGATCCTAGTAACCAAGTGGTGATATGTATTATATTTATTCATTCAAGGATAATGAACATACTATTTGATTCTAGTTCTACACCTTCTTTCATATCAATAAATTTTCATAGAACTATTCAAACACCACCTTAAAACATGGAAGTCGAGTTATTCATGAAGATAGAAAATGGGTCAATTATTTTGTCCCAATAATATAACTCATCCATTTTACAAATTTTTGGGATAAATTTTCCATCAAACCTTGTGATACCCTCTTCATTGGAATTCGATTACATTCTAGGCATGAATTGGCTTTATTTGTATGGAGACAACATAAATTGCTGAGAGAAGGAAATCAACCAATGTATCAAAAATCACCCTTCAATTATATTCAATTGAAAGGAAGAGGATGAATATTATTTGGTATCATCATATCCAACATCGATATATTTCCTTATGAGAAAGAGTATCTAGATCAAATGATTGATACTAAAGAAAAGACCATCCTTAATGACATGCCCATTGTAAATGAATTCAATGATGTGTTTCCAGAAGAATTTACTAGTCTTACTCATAGTTGATAGGTTGAGTTCTTAGTTAATCTTATACCCAAAGAATTTAAAATATCTAAGACACCATATACAATGTCCTTTGATGAACTTGAGTATCTAAAGAAACAATTACAAGAGAATCTGGATAAAGGATTTATACATCCAAGTGCATCACCATGGGGTGAATTGGTCCTTTTTTTCAAGAATAAGGATGGGTAAATGTTCTTTTTTTTTTGATTATTTTTATCTTAATAATATCACCATAACTAAAAATTATAATCATACACAAATTTATGACATGTTCAATAATCCATGGAAATCCCAATACATATCCAAGGTAGAACTTCAGTTGAGATACTACCAAGTAAAGGTGAAGGTGGATATCCATAAGACTAATTTTCATATAATGTATGATAACTATTATTTCATAGTGATTCCATTTAGACACAATATTTCTCTATAAATATTTATGGACTTTTTGGATAGAGTTTTAGTAATTACCTCAAAAAATTTGCAGTATTCTTATAGATGATATTTTTAACTACTCCAAAAGAAAGGAGGAACTTGAGGAGAATTTTAATGTCCAAATAAATACTTTGTGAAATGAAAAATTATTTTCAAAGTATAGTAAATGCGAGTTTTTTATGGATAATGTAACCTTAATGGGGCATGTTATCACCAACAAAGTGATATCCATGGATCTTTCAAAAACCGACGCAATTAAATTATGTCCCAGAAAAAAATCCATGATATAAATAAATAGTTTCTTTAGACTATCTAGGTACTATCATAGATTTTTTTAAAAATTATTATGATTTTAAATCCCAATAAACAATATAACTCATAAGGGTGTCAAGTTTGTCTGAACTGATGAATATGAAGAGATATTTAAATAGTTGAAGAAGTGGTTAATCATTTTACCTATACTCACCTTACCCACTAGTGAGGAAGGATTTTTGATCTATGACGAGGTTTCCAGAAAGGGATTGGGTTTTTTACTCATGAAATATGACAACGTGATATCATTTTCCTCAAACCAATTAAAGATCCATGGGAAGAACTCCGCAACACATGATCTAGAATTGGTTATAGTGATCATTACATTGAAGATTTGGGGACATTATCTCTATGGGGAGAAGTGTGACATATACATAGAATATAAAAGCCTCAGGTATATATTCACATAAAAAGATATCAATATGTTCCAACATAGGTGGTTATAGATAATTAAGGATTTTGATTTTTCCAATCAATTACTACCATGGAAAAGAAAACAAAGTAGCAGATGCTCTAAATAGAAAGTATCCCACAACATAATCCATGATAAGGATTGCAAGAGACCTAATATTATTGGACATTAAAAGGATGTAAATGAGAATAATAAAAGTATATTTATCTTACCTTACTCAAATAAATTCTTAAACATCCATTCTTTAGAGGATAAAATAGGCTCAAGAAGATGATGTGGTTCTATAAAAAGTAGCGAATATTATGGAGTTCAACTTTTATAAATATGGAGTTATAAAGTATAGAACCTGGATATGTGTCCTATAAAAACCATAACTAAAGAGGGGACTTTTGGATGATTTTCATTGATCATCCATATTTATTCATCTGGGAAGAACCAATATGTATATATATTTGAATCAGAACTTTTTGTGGGATAACATGAAGAGGGAGATCATAGAATTTCTACCATGATGCTCAATATGACAACAAGTCATGGTGGAAGGATATAAGTCTAAGGGTATGATGAAACTATTTCCCATACCATTATGAAAATGGGAAAACATAACCATATATTTTATTATAGTACTCCCTAGGAACTCTAATGGAAATAAAACCATCTAGGTGGTATTCAACCACCTTAAAAAGTAAGCACATTTCATTACTATTTAGGAATATTTCTCTCTTGACCAACTTTCCAAGGTATACATAAGGTAAGTGGTAATACTTCATGGAGTTCCAACCTCTATTATTTCAAATCAAGATCCAAGGCTTACATTGAGGTTTTAGAGAAGCCTTTTGCTAGTTTTTGATATAAAGATGAGCTTCAACACTATTTATCACCCTCATATAGATGGTCAGTTTGAAAGAACCATTCAAAATCCAAAGGATAATTTTAGATCATTTTCATTGAATTTCCAAGGATATTGGGATCAACACCTTCACTAGGAGGATTTCTCATATTACAAAAGTTTCCATTATTGCATCCAAATAGAACATTATGAGGCTCTATATTGGTAGAGGTAACATTCTGGGATGACGTTAGAGAGAGGAAGCCGATGGGTTCCGATCTTATTAAAGAAATGACAGAAAATGTTCAAACCATTCAACATCATATAAAATCTATAAAAAGTAAACAAAAATTCAATGTAGAAAATAGTCAATGAGACCTAGAGTTTGATGTCGAAGATAAAGTGTTAAATTATATATCTCTATGGAATGAGGTCATGAAATTTGTTAATAATGGAAATCTCAGTCCAAGAAAATTGGCCCTTTGAGATCCTTGATCACAATAAAGCTGTATCATATCAACCAACACTCCCACTAAACCTATCTCAAGTATATGATGTGTTTCATTTATCCATATTGAGGAAGTAAATACTATACCTATCACTTGTAATGAATCCATAGGTGGTATTATTAGAGAATGATATTCCATAGTATCATTTTGTGAAGATATTATAATTTTGAAATAAAGTTCTACAAAATAAGACAACTCACCTGGTCAAAGTGTTGTGGTGGAACCACAAGTTTGAGGAAGGGACATGGAAACTGAAATTGGTGATGAAACAAGTTACCCTCATTTATTTTATTCTATGAAATGAAAATTTCAATGGAAAAATTTATGAATGGGGGAATAATTTAATGAACCTAACTTTTATAAATGAAATTCCATTTTTGAATAAATATATGCATTATTATGTAATGTAGTTATAGAAACCACATGAAATAATTTGGTTATTTTTCATCGTTATAAGTTATATATTATTGAATTTAAAAGATCATTAAGCATCATAATAATTGATAGTATAGATATTACATAGTGATCACATGATTAATATATATTAGGGGGTATTATAAAGTCCTATTTATATAGACAAAGGAAGAAATGACCTCGACCAGTAGGATCATACCCTATGAAGCCCATTAATCAAAGCTTCTGAGGGAGATAACATCATTGTGTTTTTTCCAGGACCAAGACCTATCCAATATTCAACAAGTAAATCAAAAAAGAAACCATTTATGGAAGAATTTAAAGCTCATTGAGATCATGACCCAAACCATGTTTTACAAACCACCAAAAGAAAATATAATCATCGTGCACCTTATGCTTAGGGAATTCACTGGTGTAACAAAGGGTCATTTATATTGAACCTAAAAATATGAATTTTTATATTTTATTTTCAATAAAATAATTGTATTTATTCTTTTTTATTAATATTTTTTAAATTATTATATAACGAGTTTGATAAAAATTAGATTTTGATAAGATGAAACACAAACTATATTTTTGAAAATATATATAGTTTCAATCAAGACACTCTTTTGGATGAATTAAATAATATTTTAAATAATTGATATTTTATTAAAATATTTTTATAAAATAATATTTATTAAATATAAATGATTATATAATTTTATGATGTCAAATTCAATTTTTATAAGGGTCAGGAAACTATTATTCTCAAAAACCAGTATTCTTCAAAAAATAGATTTTTTTATTTAAAAGTGTATATTCTCATATTTATAGAATTATTTTGATAAAATAAATATTATTTTTGAAATTATCATGTTAAAATTATCCAATGGTTATTTCTTATTAATTTTCCAAGAAAGTCATTTTTTTGGTAAACATTAAATATGGTATAAATATATGGTATGTATTATGACATCATAAAAGAAAAAAAGTTATTTAATAAAAAATATAAAGTGTATACATGAACAAAATTATGTTTCCCATTTAAAATAATGTGTTTTTAAAGTTACATGATTAATTTTATAAATACTTAATGAATCCTCCAAAACCTATATTATACTCTAAGGCTTTTAAATCAATTCTTTATAAACATGAATCACTTCTACATCCCTATGGGTATTATTTTAATGAGTTAGGTTCATATACTTATGAAATAATGAAAACCACTCCTCTTTGGTAGAAAAAATCGGAAGAAACCATGGTAAGGTTTGTGGTTTTAATTACTTTATTATATAGATTCCAAAACCTATGTTTGGAAATTAATAAATAATTCCCCTCCCTTTCACTATAAAACCCCACCCAATATCCTATTACTCATCACCCAGAAAACTTATATAATGAATTTAATCTTCCATTATTTACATATATCTCTCAAAAAGTTTCCCCAAGATCTTAATAAGATCCTCCCAATATTTTAAGAGTTCCCTCTCATGGGAAGTGATCCTCTCCTTCTCCTATTTATTCAAGAACATTATTTATATTTTTCCTTTTTATTTACAATTTTTCAAGTTGGGATATATTTTTACACATCCCTATTAATATAATTATGATTTATGAGTGTTTATAGACCTATTTAACTCTCATTAAACCCTTCCATTAATATTTATGTACCCCCATTATGCTACCAAAATTATCCTACGATTTTCCATGCCAACATTTTTATAGTGAAAACCCATACCCATTACCAATCAAGGGTATTCACCTAGACATAACTATAATTTATTTTTTGGCGAATTTAATGTATTTAACCCAAACTTAATGTTTGGATTAAAAATTATGAAAGATATCCATATTTTGTATGATCTATGTGGAACACCTATGCATGTACATGATATAAAAGCGATAGGTGGGGAAAAAATTATATATCACCCTAATGCATTAGGTAATGTTTTTATCTCATAAGATTCTAGGTATGGTTTATAGGAGGTTATCCTAATCACACTATGTTATGTTATCTTGTAAATTATCCTCGACTTATGTTTATGATGTAATGTTTAATTCTATTTTCACATTCCTATGTTTCCTTGATGTTATCAAGTTATATCATGCCTAATTGTTAAATATTATGATTCTAACCCTTATTATGTGATCTTGATATTACTATTGATTAACATGTATTATATTCATCATGTTATGCTTTTATTATTCCCATATTATGTTGTATAGATTTCCCCTTTCTTATGTACATCCCTAGGTTATCCTAGGATTTTTTATAATATCCATGGAATATAAGAGTATGATTTGGTGTTTTTAAATAATGTTGTTTTATTTCTATTTAAAGTTATGTTATGTACCTAATTACCCAAATATACTTGGCCTCATGATATTTTTTGGTTATATTAGGTGTATCTTTATGTAATAATTCATGAAATAAAGTGAATGAAAATATGGGATATCCTATATATCCTAACATTTAATAGGGGTTTTAGATATTGAGTGGAGTATTTTAAAAGTTAAAAAGTTTAAGTGGTGAAGAATTCAATGAAAATTAAATCACACCTACAATCCTTTGGGAATATCAGACATGGCTATGGGACTCATGGGTTAGTAGAGCACGTGTCTTAAAGATACAAAGTCATGTATCCAAAATATATGGAATATTCCTTATCCCACATGGCATGTGTGGATAAGGGTTAACTAGGAATATACTCTTATATATCCTAGGATTTTGGCAATCCATATATGGATTGTGTCTCAAAACCGTAGATCATGTGATATTTATCTCCCAAGTGAAACCTTATAAACCAATCAAATATAGGATATGTAATTTGTAGATAGGACACAAAAAATATGATATTTAAATCCTCTAATAAAACCATAGATAGAAACTAAAAGTAAACATGGAGTGTACTCTTAGGACTACATGATATGTGATCATATCTTCTTCTCAAGATACATTTTCTCCTCCATTCACTCTATCACTATGACCATTGCAACCTATTACACTATGCATTCCCCTAATTGTTGGCCGACCTACCTCTATAACTAACCCAAATTTTTTTATAATCACTCTCCATTATTCCCCATAGATCTAACACCCAATATGGCACTCAAAAATTCTTAGTCACACATCATCCATCCCCACACTACACTGTTCATTACCTTTCACAACTTCCTCACTTGAATGGGTTCCACTCTCACCCATCATTGATTGGGCCATTGTCTAAGGATATTGTTTCCAAATTGGTTTCAATTGAGAAAACTAGTGAAAATAACTTGTCATGATAAAGATAAAGGAGACAGGGTGGATGACAGGGATTATATATTGATGAAATTATATCCACCCAAAATTTAATTCATAACTTTTTAATCAATGAATTTCTATGGTCGATGATTACGAAATACCACAAGGAATGATGCACCACTAAGAAGGGAGAGTATGAATCAGTGGTGTCTATCCTTTCAATTTCATTTAATTAGAAACAAACTCCAGATACTGGTTAATATACAATCCTCTCAAATATAACAACTCATCCTTACCTACTTAAAATGAATAAGTAACATAATAAGGTATACATTTTTTTATAAGGTTTAAACCTAGAGTGGGTACCTTCTCTTTAATGTGTTCGACTCTCACCAATACATGAATTATTAAACTAAATATTATAATCAAATACAAGTGGTTAGGCTAGGTATAATACTGAATATCATTTCATCAGCCTCTTAATTGAATTTATACAAAAATTTTAGGGTTAAATAATGATCAAAATGAGATGAGAAATATATCTTAAGAATCCTATTACTGAGAAACTATTGATTATATTTCCCTCAAGCCTTCAAATTTAGATAGAATAATCTTCTCACTCAGAATGGAATCTGATGATAATATTCACATCAAAAAATACTCTCATATTTGAAAAAACATTGATGCTTAAGATCTAATTAAGGATAAGTGTATATTTAGAACTTCTATCTAGGTTTATTCCCACTTCTCCTAGTTTTCATGATGCATTTTTTTCTATAATATTAACATTTACTTTTAGTCACTTTGATATATCCTTATATTCAATGATTTCAGAACTCTAAAAATGAAAAATAATTTAGGTAATATAATTTATAGCATAGTATTCATGAACCTTCATTCAATAGAATCATACAATATAAATTTCTAATTTTTTTATTCAGTTAAGCTCGTGTTTAATCCTCCACAATATCAGAATATTCTCTCTTTCATTAATTTCATAGACATAGATAAATACCTATTCTACTCTTATTAATTCATGACAACATAACTAAAAATAATTCCAGAAACTTTTTAGACCTTGATAGATATTGAGAATAATTAAAAAATAGAATATTTTTTTAATTTCCATAAATACCCATCATCTTCTTATTTCTCCATAAAACTCAATCTCAACCTTCATCAATAACTATGAACAAAAAATATCATCTCAAAATACCTCATCAGAACAAAATATAATCCATTAAAAACATAGATATAAGCACTATATAATCACATAAATATGCTTATTTGAATATAGGAGTTTCACATCAACATCATAATGACATTCCAGATTTAATATTTAGAGATTATTCAGGAACATATAAATCTTTGAGAACAACAATATTTTTTCAAATATACCAGCTCAGAATAATAAATATATATGAACATAAATCACCATTTTCAAAATCTCTCCTGAAATAGAATGAATATAACTTTATATGTGATGTTTTATGCTTTAAATAATATCTTTATCTTCATAACAATTATGGAAATCTCAAACTTATCATTCCATCACTCTTTTTTATCTTTATATAGCTTCAAAAATGATTGTATTACCTTTATACATGTATTGTTTACACTTGTGTTGGTATTAAGAACATGGGATTACCTTTACATGGAGTCAAAATACCCTAATTTAGCCTTTATAATCTCCCATATACCTTGATTTAGGTCGATGACAAGAAAACTACCTTTAAAAAACAATAAAACAATTGGAGTTACCTTTTTGTGACCGTGTAGAAACATTTATGTATCCCATGAAAGGTTACTGTTATCTTTATGTATAGTTTAAATGATCTTTAAATAGATTTAGGTATTAATAGATTAACTTTATTTATCACTATTAAACTCATCATCAACATTATGTAGCTCAGGAATGACCTTTACATAGAACCATAGATGGTCAACCGTGATTTTGCAACTGACCGCACGTTACAACTAAGTGATAACATGAAGGACCTATAAACTGCATGTCATAATCGACTAACCGTGCTTATAAAATGACAACATGTGAAATATAATGGACTACATAAAGATTTATAGTGACAACACTCACATTTAAATCTATCGCATGACCATTTTATTGACCACATGACCAGCTAACTGACCGAACGACCATATGATTGAACACATGACTATCTAATCAACTTTAAAATAGACCGATCGCATAACTAAAATCAAGAAGAATTATATAATTATCAATGTAACCATATGTTTTATTTTAAATCATTATGATACAACTATAATCCAGTCAAAAATATCTCAATTTTATTAAATAACTTACATAAAATAATTTAAGAAATTCAACAAAAAATCCAAACCAGCAAAAACTGTATCAAAAAATTCAAGGGAACATTAATCTCCCCAATTTCTATTTGTTGGAAACCTTAATAAATTATTCCAAAGTGTCTTAATTTTTTTTTTCAAAACACATAAATATACATGAGAATAATCATATCACATCACATCTCACATAATAAGTGTATTGAACCACATAATTGGATAAGGTTATGTATTTGATGAAATTCCACCTGTTAGTATCAAGAAAATTTATCAAAGTGATATAGATGAACTCCCCTAAATTCATTCATGAAATCACACTCTCAAAAAACTCCCTCATTAGTCATTATCCATACCATCAAATGTCAAGGTAGTGATCAATCCTCCTTATATCATGAATTCTATTCTCCTTTTTCATAGTGTTGTTCACCATTTCTCTCCCTTTTTCAACACAATCTAAAGAATATTAGGGGTAAATTTTCATAATTACTCAAGCCTGCGAAAAGGGTTAACAATGTAGTTTCATCCTATGCTCTTAAAATATTTCTGTTGGAATTTTATTTGTATGAATTCCTATAATATAATTCTTAGTAAAAATATAATCAAGTTTTATATCACCTCAAGCCACCCTCTCTTTGATTAAATGGCACCTGATATCAATATGTTTGGATATTGAGTAAAAAAAAAGATTATTCAAAAGATCTATGGAAATATTATTTTCACAATAAATATATAATGGTTTTTCAAAAACATCTTTAAAGTTAACTAGATGAACTTTCATCCAATATATATGTGTGTAGGCACGTGTATCTGTGATGTAATTGACCTCTTCTATACTCAAATCCACTAACTATTTCTTATTATTATTCAAGATGACACAATTTTCTCAAAGGAAGAAGGATATACTAAATGTTGACTCCATTTTAGTGTAATATCCAACTGATTCTACATCGGTGAACCCCATACCTATAAGTATTATATACTTCTGTACAACAAACACTATTGTATGTTACCTTAATTTATCTCATAATCTTCTTGGTTTCCATTATATGATTTTCTTTCGAATCACTCAGTAATATATAATAAAGATTACCTAAAAATAAAATATCTAACCTTGATATAGTGAGGTAGAGTAGGCTTCTAAGAATTCTTCTGAATTGCTTTTGATTGAAACTCTTTCAATTCTCATCTTTGTTCAATTTTGTACCAACATCCATAGGAGTGCAAACCTCATTTGAATATTTCATTGAAAAAATTGACAAAAATTCATCGATATAATTTTTTGGGACAGAAAAGTTTAATTACCTACTTATATAATTTCTAGTCTCAGGAAATATGTCATTTATCCCAAAAAAGACATATCAAAATTCTGCTTCATTTTATTTGAGAGTTCTTCACATAGATACACGATCAGTTGTAAATATTATGTCATCAACATAGAACATAATAATGGGAGTACATGTGGTTTCATCTTTCACATAAAGTTTTCTTCCAAATATTCATATTAAAAATTCCAACTTCTTCAAGAATCCATCCATTTTGGAGTACTAGGGACTTGGGACCTATTTCAAGCCATATAGTTATTTCCTATAGTTTCAAACCATGATTCCATATTCATCATGAATAAACCTCTTAGGCTACTCAATAAAAACTTAATTTGAAATATCTCAAATAAGGAAGGATGACTTCACATACCTTTGATAAAATCAATAATTTTTGTGATCTTACACTATTAATTGCATCCTAATTGATCCCATACTTGAAACTAGAAGAAAATTTTCTTCAAAGTAGATTCCATAAATTTTAGAGTATCCCTTCCACACAAATTAGGTTTTTTTAATTAACAACCATCCTTTCTCATTGAGTTTATATATATAAACACACTTGGTGCCTATAAAATTATTATTTTAAGGTCTTTGAACAAGATACCAATTATAGGTCTTTTCTATTTGATCTATTTCTTCAATCATAGAAAAAATCAACTCTTCAGGTTCAAATACTACTGAAACTTATTTTTGTTTAATTTGTGAAGTGAGAGTAGTTTGGTTCTCAACTCTTATCTTTGTTCTAGTCTAGACCAGTTCCTCATAATTAAAAATTATTTTTTCCATATTAAAATGTTTCTTTATCCTCTGATATATCATCCTCTAAATACCAACTTTTTCATAATCATTATAAATCTTATATGAATAAACTAATTCAAAATTCTACTTCTTTTATGCATGTTCAGTGGCCTAGTTTTTTAATTTTTTCTCGCTATTAACCTTTAAAAAACCATATAGTTTAGAAAATGAACCTCATATCTTGGAATAGTTCTCTATAATTTTAATATCAAAATAGTAATTATTTTTATTAAGACTTTTATTTCGACACTTGTATATACATCCATTAAAAGGGTATCCCATGAAAATCACTTAATCAGATATCTCTTAAAATTTACACTAATTACTACCCTTAGTATTTATGAAACATGGGATTCCAAATACATTTAATTATTTTACAACATGATTTAATTGGAACCACATCACATAAAGAGTTTTTTTGTCTTAGTTATCATCAATCATGTATTATAAATATAAAAAACAATACATATATCTTCTCTCCATAAAATCTTAGAGGGATTTTTCTCAACTAACAATGTCCTACCCATTTTAACTAAGTACATTTTTTATCAGTGATTCCATTATGTTTTGGAGTATAGGGTTCACTAAAATAATGTTTAATTATATGATTTTATAGATAATTTTCAAATTAATTTTATTCAAATTACTTACCATTATCTATTATCATCTTCAAAATATATGCACCCAACTCCTTATCAACTTATCTTCTATAAATTTTGATCAAGTTAATTAAATTAGATATATGCTTCATGAACATGACTATTTTTATTTGATATAAATCATCTATAAATGAAATTAAATACAATTCAAATTTGGTATACTGAATTCCCATGGGAACACATAGATATGAATGAATAGTTCATGTGGTATTGATGATTTTAGCTCTACCTTTTTTTGTGTTGGTTGAACATTATTCTCATTTTGGAATGTTTTAAAAACTGCCACTATTTCCCTTTTAAGACAAGTAAGGTCTCTTACCATGTTATGATATGAGATTTTACTCAAAATACTTTGGCCAAGATGGATAAGTCTCCCATGGAACAATTTATTTTCTTCTTTGGAACTCAAGTAATATGAGTTATATGGATATCCAATTTAGAATATATTTACCCTTATTATTTCTCCTATTATGATGTTAATTACATAATTATATTTTTTTTGACACATGAGGTTATATTGAATAGAAATTTATTTACATCATCATAATCTAGTATCACAATGAAGATATTGGGATTAAGCCCTTATACATAAAGATAATCCTAGAAATTGAGATTGTTTTATTAAATATCAATCGAGATAATAACTTTAATTCTCATTGAATTGAATTTTAAAAATAAATTTTACCTTCATCATGTATTTTAAGGTTTTTAAGAGTTTTATATCACCTAAAATGTGTGAGGATCATCCATTTTCCAAGATCCATGACTTTTTTCACTCAATAGACTTCAAATAAATCTTAACAATAAAATATTTTTCTATTTTATCTTCTTTTAATTTTCCTTTCCCTTTTTTGATTGTATCAAAGCTATCTAAGAATAATTTTCATGCAGTCTTTAGAAATATTACCTTCTTTTTTAAATCTCCCATATAATTAATTTATTCATTCAAAACTATTTTGTGTGTGATGATAAAATTTTCCCCCAAAATTAATTTACTTTTTCTGTGAATATCTCCTCACATTATTAGAAATTATCCCCCTTTCATCATATCTCTAACCTAGTCAAGAAATATCTTTATAAAATGAATAAACCCTATGGAAAATTATACCAAAACACAAAAAATGTCTAAATAATCTAGGCCTTCTATAGTATTGTTATTTTTTCTTAAATATTTATAGGGTTGGATAAATATTGATGAAATTTTCCTTTTCCTTGGAGGGATTATGTCTGTTGTGATTTTATTCTCTTCCTTAGATAATGTAGAGGATTTATCATCACCCTTATTGGCACATGTATGAATAGATTTTTAATTTGAACATTTATGGTTAGGAAAAATAGGATTATAATAAGACATACTAGATAAGGTTTTGACCTACCAATTTGAGTTCACATTTTTAGTAGACTGTGATGATTCAACCTTGATCTCCACAATTATATTATAGTCATTTCTCAATATATTTGATTATTTTTTAGTTCTATAAATTTTTATTAAGTCTTATAAATCTCCCCATATTTTAATTCATATTTCTTCTAAAGATATTTTAAAATATTATCATATTCTAAAACTTTCATCTTTAAAATTTTAATATCTTCAATATATAAAACTTCATTTATAATAAGTTTTTCATAATTTTGAAGTATTTTTCCATCATCCAAATTCAAGATTCTAACTTCAATCTTGATTTTTTTATTTTTCTCAAGGGATTATTTTGGTTTATATTTTAGCATATGTTTATATAGGAAACATCATCTTATTCACCTTTGTTTCTTTAAGATTCCTCATGTATCACAAAATGTTCCCTGAAATTTGTGTATTTATCATAAAATTTTTCATTTGATTGGATAAAATAATATACTTTACCATATTTCTCCTTACATAACATATTTATCCTTTTTATTCTTGAGAATTTATTCTTATTATCAATAGATTTTGAGGCTTGATTTTTGTTCTTTCCCCATATCTTATTTTGAGTATTTTCATCTTAAACATTATACTAACACTTTTCCTTGTTGGATAATTAATAGAAAATTGTCCAATATCCCCACAATTAATGAATTTAAGTATGATTTTTCCTTTTTATTTACCCATTTATTTCATAAACCTTCTTATGATAAGTGACATGATTCTATTATGTTCATCATTTATCCAATATTCACCTTCCATGTCATTTAGTCCATCTGATTTCTCACTTTTGATCTTCATCTTCCTCATGGATTCAAATTCAATTTCATCTTTATTATTATTTTTAATTGTTGGAGCCTTTCTTGTTTCATATGAAATGATAATGTTTGGAAGATTATTAAGATCCATTTACGCTCCATATTCTAGTGCATAAATCTTATATGAAACCTTTCTAGAAACTTTATCATCAAATTTTTAATAATAAGAAATTCATTCAAATTCTCACCAAATACACTTATTTTGGAAACAATTTTATTTATCCTTATAAAGAAGTCATCATTGTTTTCATCTTCAACTATATTAATATATTCAAAATGAATTATCCAGATTTTAATCTTAACTTCTTTAAATTTGTATTTATTTCATAACTATATTCATGATTATCCCAAATTTTCCTCACAGTTTGAAAGGTCGTCACCTTAGTGTTGATTTTGTAAGATAGAGACATTAGAATCACATTTATTTCCTTCCTATCATCCACCAAGTTTCTTTTATCAGAAAAAGTCATATAATCACTTCTTTCAATCGACGGGAAACCATCAATAACTGTATCAACTTCTATTCCAAGTGAAATAAGAAAGAGAATAATCCTATTCTTTCATCGATGGTAGTTCTTACCATCAATGGTTGGAAAAAAATTCTATTAAAAAAATTTATATTATCATTACAAGAAACACATAGATCTTACTTGGGGAACTCGAGCTCTGATACCACTTAAAATATAGCAGGAAAAGATTCACCAATGAGAAAGTGGGGGGGGGGGATGAATCAGTAGTAGTTGTATTTTTCAATTTTATTAAATTAGAAATAAACTCAAGTAGTAAGTTATGATATGATACTATCAGATTTAAACACTCATCCTTATCTATTTTAAATTAACAAGTAAACAAAACAAGGAACATGTAGTTTTTACAAGGTTCTGACCTAATGTGGGTGCCTACTCCTAACCATTTTAAAATATTACAAAGCCATAGATTCTTACACTAAATATTATGATCTAATATAAGTGGTTAGGAAAGGTATCATACTGAATATTAGTTCATTATCATTCCATTTACATTTACATAGCATCCATATAGAATGATCATAATGATTTGTGAATAATATCTTGAGAATATAGTTGCTCAAAATTTAATTATGATATTCCCATTGATCCTTTAAAAATATACAGAATAATATTAAGACTCATTGTAGAATCAGATGATGATCTACACTTTTAAACTCAATATTATATTAAAAAATACTCAAATGATCAAACATTAATAGATGATGATAATTTATTTTGAACATCAGGTCTTGTTATCTCCCACTTCTCACAATTTTCACAATGAAAATTTTTCTATAATATTTGTACAGACCATCTCTCACTTCGATAGACCCTCATATTACGTGATTTCAAAAATCTTAGAATAAAAAACAATCCGGGGAATATAATTTAGAACTGATCATTTTTAAACCTTCATTCAAAAAAATCATACTTTATGATTCTCTATGATTTTCTCATTCAGTTAAGCTCAAGTTTAATCCCCCGTGATCATAAAATATTATCTATTTCATTAACTACTTGTCTATATCTAAATAACTCTTTTATCACTATTATTTCTTGGTGACATAACTTGAAATCATTCTAGAATATTCTTAAGAATCAATCAATATTGATAATAATTCGTAAATAGTATATTTTGTAATTTCCATTAATACCGATCATCTTATTATTTCTATAAAAAACTCAATATCAACCTTCTTTAATAGCTATAAACACCCAAAAACTTCTCAAAATATATTATTATCTCAAAATATCATCCATTTGAAACATATCTATAAACACTACACATTCCAATGAAAATGTTTATTTGAACATAAGAGTAGTACAACATCATCACAATGAAATTCAAAAATTATTATCTGGATATTCTTCAAGAACAGATTAATCTTCAAGCATAACAACAATTTTTCAAATAGACTAGGTCAAAACAATAAATAGATATCAACATAAATAACCATTTTCAAAATATCTCATAAAAGATATCGAATCCAACTTTACATGTTATGTTTTATAAATTAAAGAAAAACATGGGCATCATCACAATTTTATAAATCTTAGCATTATCCTTCCACCACACTTTGTTTATCTTTAATTAATTTAAAAAACATTTGGGTTATCTTTATGATCATATTATTTACACTTGTGTAGGTAGTATAAACATGATATTACCCTTACATGGAGTCATCTTACCTTGATGTTTCTTTTAAAATCTCACATCAACCTTTATAGAGGTCCAATGGCTTGCAAAAATACCTTTATACATAATTTAAGAAACCATAGTCATCTTTTTATGACCCTACAATGACCTTTACATAGCAAATTAAAGGTATATGTTACATTTTCAAATAATTCAAAATATCTTTATGTTGCCTTGGGAATTCATAGATTACCTTGGAATATCTCTAGGAAAATCCACATCACCTTTATGTAGGCCATGAATAACCTTTACATAGCACCGAAAATGATCAACCATGCTTCTGCAACTACCCGCACATTACAACTAAGAAACCATATGAAGTAAGTATCCAAGTGGTGTTAAATATTTTAATTTAATAAATATAACTTAAATCGTAAAAGGAATGAGGTGAGGAAAGATAAAATGTGTCCTACCATGATGGTAGACCACCAATTATTGAGACTAGATCAAGAATTTGACCCCCTCTTTACAAATATTGATGGTTCTTCCTTGATGATTCTCCTACCCTTATATCCTAGTGTTTTATCATTGTAAATAAAGGATAATTATCTTTAAATAGGATTGTAAATGAATTTATAGAGTAAAGGTAGGGTTAATATTATTAAATCTAGGAATATTTTTAACAAAATCCTAAAACATGCCTGAACTAGGCCCCAAACCCCAAAAAAGATTACTCTTCTTATATGTTAAACCCCCTATCCAAGACACAATCATACAGTTAGAATTTATATTTGGTACTTATTTTATAATATATCGATTATTTACCTCATTTTCATGTGTGGGATTAAAATAATATATTTAAAATATTAATTTTTTTAAAAACCCATGATTCTTTGAAAGTAGACTAGTTATATGACCACTTGAATAAATATTATTAAAAATATATAAATGGTTTAAATGAAAAATATGTGCATAAAATCACCACCTTCAGTGTTTTTATTACTAAAAGAGGTTTGGTTATTTATCTCACATCTTATTCTCATGCTCATGAACATATTATTTAGGGTGAAGAATGTTACTTACCTGCTCTCTTGAGAACATGATTCATGAAGCTCCGTAGTTTGAATTTTCATTAACCATTGTTGCATTTCCAAGAATGTCTGTGTGATTATCCTCTAAAAGAGGATAATATTCATTGTTTATAATATAATATTCATGTTATTTATTAATCATAGACACCATTATTAGTGCATTTAACACTTTGAACATTATTCCACATTATGATTGTAATTCCTTCTTAAAATGCACTATTACATTGTACATTATTGAACATCTCATAAAACATGAAATGGTATTAATTTTATTTTCATATTTTATTTTCAAGTCTCCCATGATATAAGGAACAATTAATTATTTTGGATCACTTGGATATTCAAATTGGAAGACCTCCAAAGTGGGCCTCGAACCAACAAGGTTCTGGGCGAAGTGAACTGGACAACAGCCCAATAAAAGTACTGTAGAGGACTGGATTCATGCCCAATTATTCTGAAAATTTAAATGAAGATAGAACATATTATTGGGAATATTTTATTACACAGTTTTCCAAGCTAATTCGGACGTTTTAATGGTGTTCCAGGGGGACCAAGTTTATGATAAAATTCTGGGCCAGATTCTGAGGCCCAGAAAAACAGGCCACCATTGTAATCATATCTCACGAACCGAAAATTATTTTGGGCTGAAATTTTACATGATTTTAGGAGACATCCGGTGATACATTTTATCATTATATGGCCCACTCTAATTAGTTCATTTAGAAGGTCCTTTTGGCATGGAGTTTCGGTGGATGCAAGCTGGCTGCCACTTCAGGGGAAGAGTGGAAAAGTTTCATCTACATTAATTGTCTACCCACCTAGGCCCACCAAAATTAATTAAAGACACATGAAAATATGGGGGATCGGCCAAAGGCTTCCTAAATTCCTATTTAAGGCAGTATTGGTGGAGGATTTAGGGATCTTGGAGCTTTGTTTTCATTGTAATGTTATTATGAAAATTTGTCTTTGTAACGTTCTTCCTTCTCATGTAAATTGTTCGAATCACCTTAGTTTTCAATAAAAGTTATTCTTCTTCTCTTATTATGTTCTTCTTAATATCACCTTGATACCTTTTCCTCAAGGTGTGAAATTTTTCACACCAAACCTTGTGATTTTGTTCACACGACGGTGGATGGATCATTATTTTGTTGTTTTTACTTCTTCAATTCCACCATTGTAAGTCTACTACTCGCTTCCGTTGAGAAAATGTCATAAATGGAGGGCTAAATATTTTATGGGTTGATCCAAGGGAGTATAAATAGTCTGTATTGGATGTTATTTATCACTATGTAAATATTATTAATTTATTTTATTTGAGTTTCTTTCATTCAATTATTTTCTCTCTTCATCTTCCTTATTGAAGTTATTAACCCCACTTTTATGTGCTAATTATATCCTTTACCTTGGAGTGATCATGAAAATAATCCTAAAAGTGTATAGGTGGTTAGAATGTGTTTTTGAAGGTGTTTAATCAGTAATTTATGAGGTTAGTTTGAATTCATTGCATTAACCCTTCTCAATTTAATGAAATTGAAATTGTAACAAAATAATTCATCCAATCCACCCCGAGCAATAACCTAGGATCAACTCATTTTCTCATAATTTGAATTCACATAGATATCTTAGTGATCTTTTAAAACCATATAAAATCAACCCAAGCTGGCCACTTCATAGCCAAAAATGCATCTCTTTTTATTGTTTTTCTATGTATCTTCTTAGGTCTCTGAGGATTCGACAACCCAAGCTACACTACAAGAGACCGCTTAACCCTTAGAACTTGGGTAAATTTAGGCAAAACCACATCTTGGCGCCTTTTCAGGGGACCAAGTAAGTTCTTTAGACCAAAAAACTTGTTTTCTCACCCCTATTATTCTATTCTCACACAAATTATCTTATCTTTTCCCTTTCTCGCTTTTTTTCTTTTCTTTTGCCGCATGTCCGCCTACACCCGTGTTAACTCAAACTGATTAGGTAGGGTGGAAACTACTAGGATAGGGGAGTCAATTTCATATAAGGTATTGTTTAAATTTGATCCAAATATTCTTGAAACTCCAAATTCACCAATTAAAACAAGTCCAATGTAGGGTGTTCAAAGAAATCAAATGGTAAACCCTGTGGGTGATCAAATGGGAAACCCAAACCAAGAAGCTCCAAACATAAGGAATGTGGTCGATCAAACCATGAATGACTACCTCACTCCAGCATGGACCAATACCCCCTCATGCATTAGACACAATTACCTAGGAAATTATAACTACATATTTAAACCACATGTCCTAAACCACCTTCCAACATTCCATGGAATGGAGTCTGAGATGCCCTACCATCACGTTAAGGAGTTCAATGACATTGTAGAAACCATGTGTCCCCCACATCAACTTGAATCAGGTAAAATGAATCTATTTTCCTTTTCATTAAAGGATAGAGCTCAAAATTTGATAAACAATTTGAGACCATCATCCATCAACTCTTGGGACCAATTACAAAGGGAATTCTAAAAAAAATACTTTCCCCACCACAAAACAATAGCACTTAAAAAGAGAATCCAAATTTTTTTTTGAAAAGGAGGGAGAGTCATTCTATGAAACATGGGAGAGGTTCAAAGAAACCTTAAACATGGTTCCACACCATGGTTTTCTATTCCTGAATAAGTGAGAATTTTCTATGAAGGGTTGGGCCCAAGGAACAAACAATTCATTGACATGATGTGTAATGAGACCTTTAAAAACAAATCCCCAAATGATGCTTATGAGTATCTAGAAATCCTTGCTGAAAAAAACCAAACATGGAGAAAATCAACTTATTCTGAAAATCCATAAATAACTATTAGAAGTCATACACTTAGAGAATAGGAAAGCCTCAGGGCTAAAATCTCAGCACTCACTAGGAAGGTTGAAGAGATAGACCTTAGAAAAATCCATGAAATCCAAACTATAGACTATATTTGCACAATTTGTGACAAACATGAGCACAAAACAGACAACTTACAAACCATTCCATCCATCAAGGATGTTCTTCTAGGAGGAACACCTGATGAAGTCAATTCCCTAAAATTTCAAAATCCCCAATACCAAAACACATTCAACCCAAGGTATAATGACCACCCAGGTTTCTGCTGGAGAGATAACGAACAACCTATCCAACCACATGGACATAATCCGTACCCCCATCAGAATTACCAAACCCAAAACCAGTTCCAAAAACAACCTATCCAATACCAAAAACCACCATTCCATTTTTAACAAACCATCCCACCTCCAAAATATCCCCCTGGGATAAACCAATCTTCTCAAGAACCATCCCAAACAGTTCCACAAATCCTACTAGAACAACTATGCAAACAAATGGAAAGGATAAACTCAAAAGTCTCTTCCCGAAAACAAGAAATTCAAACCATCAAAACTGGAAAGGCAACCATGCCTAAAAAATCCATTCCACAACAAACAGTAATGGGAGAGTCAAGTTTCACTCAAACAACTCATGAAAAACTAAAGGTTGTGACTATTTTAAGAAGTGGGAAATCAATCGAGAAACCTGAAAAAATAATTCAAAACCCATCTGAAGATTCAAACTTGGATAAAAATTCAAATGAACCAAATGATCAAACTGAAAAACACGATAACATTATCAAAGAAACAACTCTTCAACAAACAACCCCACAACCTATACCATTTTCTCAACGTATGAGGGGGAAAACCAAGTCTGAATTGAATGAAACATTGAGGGAAATATTCTCACAAGTGAAGTTGAACATTCCACTCCTAGATTCTATTCAAACCATTCCATCATACTCAAAATACCTTAAGGACCTCTGCACATTTAAAAGGAAATTCTCACATAAGAACCATGTCCTTTTAGTAGAAAATGTTAGCACAAAAATTCAAGGGACTATTCCTCCTAAGTTGAAAGACCCGAGTTTCCCTTACATCAATGTTGAACTAGGAGAGATAAAAGTTGTCAAGGCCTTGTGTGACCTAGGTGCTAGTGTCAATATCATCCCCTATGATGTGTACTGCCAATTAGGCCTAGAATAGATCCAACCCACATATGTCACACTTCAACTTACTGATCGTAGGATTAGGGTTCCAAAGGATATTTTGAAGGATGTTCTAGTAAAGGTTGAAAACTTCATCTACCCTACTGAATTCATTGCCCTTGACAACCATCAAAACATAGAAAATAAGTAACAAACCCCAATTATCCTTTTTCATCCTTTCCTTGCAACAATCAACTCCGTTATCCGAGTTCGAAATGGGAACATGACCATCACCTTTGGAAACATGAGTCTAGACTTGAACATCTACAATGCAAGCTCACAAATATGGGATGATGAGGACATTTATGAAGTAAACATGATAGGAAGCATTGATAATGAATCCATAGAATATAAAGGAATATTTGATGGATGTTTAAGTCAGGATGAGATTGATTTCCTTTGTTCACATGAATGAAGTTTATCTCCTTGGATTGAATCATTTTCAAATTTCTCTTATGATGGAGTCTTAGGTATAACAATCAGTGAAACCTTTCAGGAATCCACTTTCATGTAGACCAATCAAACTTCCTCCCCTAAGTTTGATCAAGCCAATTTAGTATCTGAAACTTCTACATGTGGGGAATCAATCCTATCTAAAACTATAGGAAACAAAATTGATCTTGATCCAATGTCCCAATCTTCTGCTTAAATTCTAAACCAACCTGAGCTTGAATTGAAGGAACTTCCCATTGAACTCAAGTATGCCTTCCTAGGGGATAATCAAACACATCCTATTGTCATTTCTTCTTCTCTTGAATCCAATCATGAGAATATGCTTCTAGATGTCCTTAGGAAACATAATAAAGCCATGGGTTGGACCCTGTCTGATATTCCTAGGATTAGCCCACTTATCGGGACTCATAGGATTGTTCTGGAATCTGATTCAAAGCCATGTCGTCAACCTCAACGGTGAATCAATCCTAATCTCATGGAATTAGTGAGAAAAGAACTTCGGAAATTTTTAAAAGATGGTATCATATATCCCATAGTTGAGAGTGAGTGGGTGAGCCCAATCCAAGTTGTTCCAAAAAAGGCTGGAATCATAGTGATAACCAATGAGGATAGAGAGATTCTTCCAAAAAGGGTGAGTAGTGGCTAGAGAGTCTACATCGACTATAGGAATCTAAACTCATTTACCAAGAAGGACCATTTCCCCTTACCATTCATTGACCAAGTCATTGAGAGAGTGGAAGGTCATTCCTTCTACTGTTTATTAGATGGGTACTTGGGTTATAATCAAATTTAGGTCTCCCTAGAGGATCAAGGGAAGACTACATTCACATGTCCATTCATCACCTTTTCTTTCAAACACATGCCCTTTGGGTTATGCAATTCCCCTGGAACATTCCAGAGGTGCATGATGGGAATATTCTCAGACATGGTAGGAGATTTTCTAGAGGTATTCATGGATGACTTCTCTGTGTTTGGGGATACATTTGAGGGATGTCTAAGGAATGTGGGGAGAGTTTTTTCAAGATGCGAAGAAAATAATCTGGTCCTAAACTGGAAAAAATGTCATTTCATGGTTAAAGAAGGACTAGTCCTTGGCCATCTTGTCTTGGGTAGGGGAATTGAAATCGATAAAACCATGTTTGAAATCATTCATCACCTTCCATCACCCAAAACTGTCAAGGATGTGAGATCCTTATTAGGACATTCTGGTTTTTATAGAATATTCATTAGGAACTTTAGTTCAATCACTCGTCCCCTTTGTGGTATTTTAGTAAAGTATGTTCCACTTTTTTTGGGTAGAAAGCTGTGAGGATTCATTCGCAATCCTCAAATAATCTCTCACCTCTCCTCTGATAATGAAATTCCCAAATTAAAACATTCTTTTTGAACTGATGTGTGATGCCAAGGACTTTTCTTTAGGATCTGTGTTAGGACAACATTGTGATAAAACTCCTTATGTAATTTCATATGCAAGAAAATCCTTAAATGATGCCCAAATCAACTATACGACCATTGAGAAGGAGTTACTTACTATTATGTTTCCTTTATAAAAGTTTAGGTCCTACCTCTTAGGATCCACCATCACTGTGTTCATGGACCATTCTACTCTGAAATACCTTTTCCAAAAACAAGATGCTAAGGATAGACTGATTAGGTGGGTCCTTTTCTTACAAGAATTTGACCTCACAATCAAGGACAAAAAGGGTGTTGAAAATTTTGCAGTAGATCATCTCTCTAGGATAGAATTTAATGAAAAATTATCTCACCTTTACGTGTCTGATTCATTACCTGATGAACACCTATACTATATGAGTGATTGCCCTTGGTATGCTGATATAGAAAACTTCTTAGTTACATGAGTCATTCCAAAATTATTAGGGACTCAAGATATAAGGAAATTCCATTTTGATGTTAAGCACTATGTGTTTGATGATCCGTACCTCTATAAGTTCTTCCATGACTAAGTCATCAGGCAGTGTGTCCCAGAATCTGAACAACATTCCATCCTTAAATTCTGTCATAGTGAGGCATGTGGAGGTCACTTTTCTTCTATTAAAACTTCTGCTAAGGTTCTTCAGAGTGGTCTCTTCTAGCCCACCCTATCAAGGGACTTCTACTCATTTTGTCAAATTTTACCAAGGTGTCAACATGTAGGCCATCACAAAAAGGAATCAAATGCCACTAACTCCCATCTTAGTGATTGAAATCTTTGACTGCTAGAGAATCAATGCCATGGGTCCCTTCCTAAACTCTAGGGGATATTTGTACATTATTTTAGGCGTCGAATATGTCTCAAAATGGGTTGAGGCGATTCCTACAAAATCTAATGATCATCAAACTGTGATTAGATTTATCAAGGAAAACATCCTCTATAGTTTTGGATTTCATAGGTCTATCATTAGTGATCTTGGAACTCATTTTTGAAATCGTCCATTCTCATCACTCATGGACAAGTATGGAATTTATCATAGTGTCAACTGCTTACCACTGTTAAACCAATGGTCAAGCTGAGTTAGCCAATTGAGAAATCAAACAAATTCCTGAGAAAATAGTTATTTCATATAGGAAAGATTGGTCAAACAAATTGTTAGATTCTCTTTGGGCCTATCAAAATGCATTTAAATCCATTTTAGGAATGTCCCCATATAGGTAAGTTTATGGTAAAGCATGCCATTTTCCAGTGGATATTGAACACAAGGGCTTTTGGGCAATTAATAAAATGAATTATGACCTTTCATTGGCAAAAAAAAGGAAATTAGATCTCAATGAACTTGAGGAACTTAGAATGGAGGCTTATGGGAATTCAAGGATCAATAAAGCTAAAGTATAAGCCTACCGATCTTGAAATATTAAAGAAAAACACATTATACTAGGTAAACCTATTATTTTGTATATTTCTAAGCTTTATTTACACCCAGGAAAGTTGAGGTCCAGATGGTCAGGCCCATACATAGTGCATAAGGTGTACCCCCATGGGGCTGTAGAAATTCATGATCCCACCAATGGTCAAACCTTTAAAGTTAATGTCCATAGAGTTAATCAATTCATTAAACCATTTCAAAAATAGGAAGTTATTGAAGACTTTTGTGAACCAACCTTAGATGAGGAAAATACTTAAACAATTAGGGGTTTAAGTCGAGCTAGCGATGTTAAACAAAAACGTTTCATGGGAGGCAACCTTTGGCTTTCATGTTTCTATTCATTTAATTAGTACCTCAAACTGTTGACCTATTCTTCTTTTATGAGTAAGGATGGGTATGAAAGGGGAGCGCCATATTCACCCGTGTCACGTGGTGTGACCACTGAGTAATAACTTACTCATAAATTTAAGAGAAGACAATGTATCATCAGGTTGTTTTATATCTGTGTGTTTGTATGTTAAAGGAAAAATAAAAAAAAACATTCATTAGACTGTTGACCTATTCTTCTTTTATGAGTAAGGATGGGTATGAAAGGGGAGCGCCATATTCACCCATGTCACTTGGTGTGATCCCTGAGTAATACCTTACCCAGAAATTTAAGAGAAGACAATGTATCGTCACTTTATTTTATTTTTATGTCTTTTGTAGGTTAAAAGAAAAATAAAAAAATAATAATAATTTAGATTGTTGACCTGTTATTCTTTTATGAGTAAGGATGAGTATGAAAGGGGAGCACCATATTCATCCATGTCACGTGGTGTGATCCCTGAGTAATACCTTACCCAGAAATTTAAGAGAAGATGATGTATCATCAATTTATTTTATTTTATGTTTTTTAGGTAAAAAAATACAAAAAGAATATATAATAAAAAAAATTTAAATACACGTTGTAGGTTATTGGGAAAATCCTGTCACAACCATAAAAGCCACTGGGACTCAAACCAGAACTAAAGGGAGACTGGGGAATGCATTTTCAACATCAACCACCAGGTGAATTCATTCCATAATTTTCATTTTCAATGTCTTCATTGAACTTCTATCCTACCCCATCTAAGTTTTCATTTTTGTAAACACTGGGGATAATGTTATTCTATGTTGGGGGGAGATGAAGTAAAATAATTGATTTTGTTTTCATCATAAATTGTGTGGAAGGAAAATTTTCATAAACCTTGAACATGATAACACACATTGCAAACTCTGAAATTGGATATCAAATAATTTTTCATGCCTCAATTCTCATTTTAATGAAAGTTTAAGTTCATGTGCATTGATTTTGGAAAGTGCGGTTGTCTGATGTGATTTTTCACCGTTTATATTTTCATCCATTTATTTAAAAAAAACATAATTCATGTCCTCTAGATTGTGGGGTATTAGTTTGAGTTCTTGGGGTCCATAATAAATTGCATAGGGTTGGTGATCATTTTAATTTTAACATGAGTATTCAAAAGAAAATCAATTGTGCATAGATCAATGGATTGGCCTAATGTGTGGATTTCAACACTTGGGGATCGTGAATCCATAGTTTTCTGGCCTGGAGTTGGGCATTTTATCTCTATTTGTGGTAATTTGAATTTGTTTTTGATTGAGTTAACTTGAGATGATGCCCGAGTATGTGAGATTCACTTGTTTCCCTAATGTCTTTGATCCTCGGAGTCATTGGTAAAGTCTTTCTATATTGGTTGACTTGATTGAGTTCAATTTCAATTACCATGGAAAAATTGCAAAAAAAAAAAAAAACAAACAAAAAACAGGAAAAAATGAATACTCATCTTAATATTTAATTTTGATTCCTCCTAGCACTTCCATCTTTTCTCCCTCGAATAAAAATGAACCCCCATGTCTATTATGATGCACAAAACTTCATCATGCTTAATTGAAATTGGATGAAATATGGCGACAAATTTGAAAAAAGGAATGGGCTTGGGCTTGGGATATGCCTATGGACATAGCTTGTTTTTAAAATTTTTTATGGGTTTCATAATTTTTTGGTATGAGATATTTGGGTGAGAAATGTGTATTAAAATGTTTTTGGAAAAGGGAATTCAAATTTCATATTTTTGAGATATATTTTGCTCGGGACTAGCAAAACTCAAGTTGGGGGGGTGTAATTAGCCTCTAAAAGAGGCTAATATTCATTGTTTATAATATAATATTCATGTGATTTATTAATCATAGACACCATTATTAGTGCATTTAACACTTTGAACATTATTCCACATTATGATTGTAATTCCTTCTTAAAATGCACTATTACATGGTACATTCTTGAACATATCATAAAACATGAAATGATATTAATTTTATTTTCATATTTTATTTTTAGGTATCCATTGACATAAGGAACAATTCATTCTTTTGGAGCACTTGGAGATTCAAATTGGAAGACCACCAAAGTGGGCCTTGGACCAAAAGGTTCTGGGAGAAGTGAACTTGACATTAGCCCAATAAAAGTACTGTAGAGGACAGGATGAAATCCAAATGATTCTGAATATTTATATTAATATAGAGGATATTATGGGGAACATTTTATTAAACAGTGGTCCACACTAATTCGGATGTTTTAATGGTGTTCCAGGCAGTCCAAGTTGATGATGAAATTCTGGGCCAGATTCTGAGACCCAGAAAAACATCCCACCATTGTAATCATATCTCCCGAACCGAAAACTATTTTGGGTTGAAATTTTACGGTATTTTAGGATACCTCCCGGAATACATTTTATCCTTCTATGGCCCACTCTAATTCATCCATCTAGAAGGTCCTTTCGGTGCGTCATTTCGGTGGATGCAAGTTGGATGTCACTTCAGGGGAAGAGTGGAAAAGTTTCATCTACATTAATTTTCCACCCACCTAGGCCCACCACAATTAATTAAAGACACATGGGAAGATGGGTGCTCGGTCAAAGGATTCCTAAATTCCTATTTAAGTAAGTAGTGGTGGAGTATTTAGGGATATTGTAGCTTTGTTTTCATTGTAATGTTATTATGACAATTTTTCTTTGTAACGTTTTTCCTTCTCATGTAAGTTTTCGAATCACCTTATTTTTTAATAAAAGTTCTTCTTACTCACTTATTCTATTCTTATTTATATCACCTTGATACCGTTTCCTCAAGGTGTGAACTTTTTCACACCAAACCTTGTGATTTTGTTCATACAACGTTGGAGTGATCATTATTTTTTTTGTTTTTACTTCTTCAATTCCACCCTCGTAAGTCAACTTCCCGCTTCCATTGACAAAATGTCATCAATGGAGGGATAAATATTTTATGGTTTGATCCAAGGGAGTAGCAAGGGGCTGGATTTGATGTTATTTATCACTCTCTAAATGTTATTAATTTCTTTTATTTGAGTTTCTTTCATTCAATTATTTTATCTCGTCCTATTCCTTATTGAAGTTATTAACCCCACTTTAATGTGCTAATTATATCCTTTACCTTGGAGTGCTCATGAAAATGATCCTACAAGTTTATAGGTGATTATAATGTGTTTTTAAGGTGTTTAATCAGTTAGTGATGAGGTTAGTTTGAATTCATTGCATGAACCCTTCTCAAGTTAATGAAATTGAAATTGAAAAAAAATAATTTATCCAACCCACCCTGAGAAATAACCTATGATCAACTCATTTTATCTTAATTTGAATTCACATAGATCTCTTAGTTCTCTTTTAAAACCATATAAAATCAACCCAATCTGGCCACTTCATATCAAAAAATCCACCTCTTTTTATTGTGTGTCTAAGGATCTTCTTAGTTCTCTGAGGATTCGACAACCCAAGATACAGTACAAGTGACCGCTTAACCCTTAGAACTTGGGTAAATTTGGGAAAAACCAAATTTTGAAACTTGAACATGATAAAACACATTGAAAACTATGAAATTTGATATCAAATAATTTTTCATGCCTTGATTCTGATTTTAATGCAAGTTTAAGTTCATGTGAATAGATTTTGGAAAGTGCGGTTGATCGATGTGAATTTCCACCGTTTATATTTTCATCCATTTTTTTAAAAAAAGAACAATGAACATCCTCTAGATTGTGGGGTATTAGTTTGAGTTCTTGGGGTCCATAATAAATTGCATAGGGTTGGTGATCATTTTAATTTTAACATGAGTATTCATAAAAAAAATCAATTGCGCATAGAGAAATAGATTGACCTAATGTGTGGCTTTTGGCCCTTGGGGATCGTGACTCCATAGTTTTCTGGCCTGGAGTTGGGAATTTTATCTCTATTTGTGGTAATTTGAATTTGTTTTTGATTAAGTTAACTTGAGATGATGCCCGATTATGTGATCTTCACTTGGTGCCCTAAGGTCTTTGAGCTTCGGAGTCATCAGTAAAGTCTTTCTACATGGGTTGACTTGATTGAGTTGAATTTCAATTACCATGGAAAAATTGAAAAAACAAAAAACAAGAACCAAAAAACAAAAAAAATGGAAAAAATGAATACTCATCTTAATATTTAATTTTTATTCCTCCTAGCACTTCCAACTTTTCTCCCTCGAATGAAAATGAACCCCCATGTCTATTGTGACGCACAACACTTCATCATGCTTAATTAAAATTGGATGAAATATGGCGATGAATTTGAACAAAGGAATGAGCATGCTATTGGGATATGCCTATGGAAATATCTTGTTTTAAATTATTTTTATGGGTTTCATAATTTTTTGGTATGATATCTTTGGGTGAGAAATGTGTATTAAAATGTTTTTGGAAAAGGGAAATCAAATTTCATATTTTTGAGATATATTTTGCTCGGGACTCGAAAAACTCAAGTTGGGAGGTGTTTTTAGCCTCTAAAAGAGGATAATATTTATTTTTTATATTATAATATTCATGTGCTTTATTAATCATACACACCATTTTTAGTGCATTTAACACTTTGAACATTATTTCACATTATGATTGTAATTCCTTCTTAAAATGCACTATTACATGGTACATTCTTGAACATCTCATAAAACAAAAAATGGTATTAATGTTTTTTTTCATATTTTATTTTCAGGTCTCACATGATATAAGGAACAATTAATTATTTTGGAGCACTTGGAGATTCAAATTGTAAGACCACCAAAGTGGGCCTTGAACCAACAAGGTTCTGGGCGAAGTAAACTGGGTAGAAGCCCAATAAAAGTACTATAGAGGATAGGATGAAAGCCCAATGATTCAGAAAATTTAAATGAAAATAGAGGATATTATGGGTAAAATTTTATTAAATAGTGGTTCAAGATAATTCGGACATTTTAATGGTGTTCCAGGCGGCCCAAGTTGATGATGAAATTATGGGCCAGATTCTGAGGCCCAGAAAAACAACCCACCATTGTAATCATATCTCATGAACCAAAAATTATTTTGGGCTGAAATTTTATAGGAATTTAGGAGACATCTGGGGATACAGTTTATCCTCCTATGTACCACTCTAATTAATCCATATAGAAGGTCCTTTCGGCACATCTTTTCGGTGGATGCAAGCTGGCTGCCACTTTGGGGGAAGAGTGGAAAAGTTTCATCTACATTAATTTTCCACCCACCTAGTCCCACCAAAATTAATTAAAGACACATGGGAAGATGGGGATCAGCCAAAGTCTTCCTAAATTCCTATTTAAGGTAGTAGTGGTTTCTGATTTAGGGATCTTGGAGATTTTTTTTCATTGTAATGTTATTATGCCAATTTGTCTTTGTAACGTTCTTTATTCTCATGTAAGTTGTTCAAATCACCTTAGTTTTCAATAAAAGTTCTTCTCATTCACTTATTCTGTTCTTTTTCATATCACCTTGATACCTTTTCCTCAAGGTGTGAAAATTTTCACCCCAAACCTTGTGATTTTGTTCACACAACGATGGAGTGATCGTTATTTTGTTGTTTTTACTTCTTTAATTCCACCCTCGCAAGTCTACTTACCGCTTTCGTTGACAAAATTCCATCAATGGAGGGCTAAATATTTTATGGGTTTATCCAAGGGAGTATCAAGGGGATGGATTGGATGTTATTTATCACTATATAAATGTGATTAATTTATTTTATTTGAGTTGTTTTATTCAATGATTTTCTCTCTTCCTCTTCCTTATTGAAGTTATTCACCCCACTTTTATGTGCTAATTAGATCCTTTACCTTGGAGTTCTCATGAAAATGATCCTAAAAGTTTATAGGTGTTTAACATGTGTTTGTGAAGGTGTTTAATAATTAAGTGACGAGGTTAGTTTGAATTCATTGCATGAACCCTTCTCAAGTTCATGAAATTGAAATTGTAAAAAAATAATTCATCCAATCCACCCCGAGCAATAACCTAGGATCAACTCATTTTCTCATAATTTGAATTCACATAGATCTCTTAGTTCTCTTTTAAAACCATATAAAATCAACCCAATTTGGCCACTTCATAGCCAAAAATCCATCTCTTTTTATTGTGTGTCTAAGGATCTTCTTAGGTATCTGAGGATACGACAACCCAAGATACACTGCAAGCGACCACTTAACCCTTAGAACTTGGGTAAATTTGGGCTAAACCACTGTGGGAGCGACATAAATTTTTTTATTATCCAAGTTATATCCTTCGATATCTTTCCCAATATCTAGTTCTCTGAATATGGTGCTGAACATGTATCCCTGTAGCTCAATAGTGTTGTCATTGTCTGGTCACTCTCTCAATGAAGTTCTTCTTTGACCTGCACCCCTGCTTAGCCATAGTCGGACCATCAGTTCCCAAAAATACCTACCCCAGTGGTTAGATTTGACTCGGTGGAAGGCTCTCCTTCCATTATTTTCACATCCTCGTCCTTCTAGGAGGCATCAAATCATCATAAATGGACCCTGGTGGTGAGATTTGTGGCAGACAATCCAACTTTCATTATTCCATACTTTTGTAGGATCTATTGGAAATTAAAAAAAAACCCACATGTTAAGAAACCCGCATTTATTTTCCCTACGTAAATTTTCCATGCAGTGTGTATTAACTATACACTTTTTCCCTGTGTTTTTTATCCCTACATGCCTGTTTAATATGGCTATTTTATTTCATTAATGTGTCTGTTTAATTTAGATATTTTATTTAATTAATTTATCTATTTAATTTGGCTGTTTCATTCCTTTTCAAATGCCTATAAATATTTGGCAATTGTATTCTGAAAATATATGCAATAAAAGCTTGAAAAATCCTTTGTGTTATTATGTGACATTTCTTCCTCTATCTTTTTTCCCTGGCTTGTATAGCCAACAAACTGGTATCAGAGGCCTAATTACCAAGATCCTATAATTCTTTTAAGATGGACGCAATCCAGCTGCAAGTTCCAAAGCTGTCTAAGGGAAACTATGACAGTAGTGCATCAAAATGAAGGCATTGTTCGGATTACAAGAATTATAAGAGATCATCACCAATGGGTATGAAGTACCCACTATGGAATAAGAATCCACCTTCACAAGTGATTAAAATATGGTTCTTAAAAATCGAAGGAAGAAAGACAACAAGACATTGTTCCTCCTCTATCAAGGGTTGAATGAATCAACATTCAAAAATATTTCCAAAGTAACATCAATAAAGAATGCTTGGGATAACCTTTACACCATATTCAAAGGTTTTTATCGAGTGAAGTGGGTACATCTTCAAACATTAAGAGTGGATTTCAAAGCGGCACACATGAAAGAAGGTGAGAGTATATCTTACTACTTCTCATGCTTGATTGTTATTGTTAAAAATTTGAAATGAAATGGTGAAAAAGTGAAAGAAATTCATGTTATATATAAATCAATTCAATCTATCACAATAATGTTTGAGAATTTGGTTGTGGAAATCAAATAATCAAAAGACTTAACACTATCGATTGAAGAAATGATGGGGTCGTTGCAAGTGCATGAGCATCGAATGAAAAAGAATGCGGGTTCGATGATGGAACATGTCTTAGAGTCCAAGTTGACTCTAAAAGAAACAAATGACCAACCGAAACAAGGAATTCATCGTGTAAGAGGCAGAGGGCATGGATATCATCCAAGCTATCAATATAAGCAACAAAATTTTACCAGTTTCCGTGGAAGAGGAAATGGTGGAGGCTGATTCATGCATGGTCATGGAAACATAATGAACGTACAATTCCACAATTGAAAAATAATAATCCATTATGCTTTGGAGTGTTAGTAAAAAAATGATCATGATGAATGATGCAACTATGATGAAGAATCTCACTGTGAAGAAGAAGGTACCACACTCCTCATCACATAATAAAAGACATGTGAACAGCCCAATGTGTGGTATCTCGACACAGGTACAAGAAACCACATGAGTGGTAATAAATAACTGTTCGAGAAACTAATATAAGAAGTTCGCGGAGACATGTGATTTGGAGAATCATAAAAGGTACCCATGACTGGAAAATGTAAAATCAAAATCTATCTGAAGACTAGTGAGTAAAATTACATTTATAATGTGTATTATATACCAAGAATGAAAAATAATATCCTCAGTCTTGGCCAACACCTTGAGAAGGGGTATTTCATACACTTGGAAAACTCTTCTTTGTCTATAAGAGATGCTCATAGGAGGCTTGTTTCTCAAGTATAAATGGAGAAGAATCACATATTTCTATTTCATATTAAAAAAAATTTCAGGAAGTGTCTCTTGGGACTCATGAAGAATGAATCATGGATATGGAATCTGCACTTTGGGTATCTTCATTTCAGTGGACTTAAACTTCTATCCTCATCAATCATGGTGCATGGATTTCTAGAGATTGATGTTCCAATTCACGTGTGTGACATGTGTACACTCGAAAATCAATGAAGGAACTACTTCCCTAGTTGAGTATCAAAAAGATTAAATGAACCACTTCAGTTGGTTCACACTGATATTTGTGGAACACTTAAAAAACCATCACATGGAGGTAATAGGTATTTTATTACCCTCTTTGATGATTTTATTAGGAAACTTTGGGTGTATTACATCAAATAAAATACATCTATATTTGAGATCTTTAAAATGTTCAAACCTCGGGTTGAAGATGAAAGTGGTTATAGAATCAAAGTTCTCAGATCTGACAGAGGTGGAGAATAAACTTCAAATTCATTTCAATATTTTTGCATGGAACATGGAATTAAGCATAAATACACTACAATCTATACACCACAATAGAATGGCATTTAAAAAAGTATGAACGACAAAATCCTTGACATGACGTGGACCATGCTGAATGGGAAAGGCCTGCCAAAGAGATTTTGGGTAGAATCAGTGGCATGTATTACCTACCTGCTCAATCAGTGTGAAACCAAGAGCGTTAGAAACATGGAACCACAAGAGGCATGGAGTGGAGACAAACTGAGCGTATCCCACCTAAGAATCTTCGGGTGTGTTTCCTACGATCAAGTTCTAGAAGTGAGAAGAAGTAAGCATGATGATCTTGGTGAAAAATGAATCTTCATCGACTATAGTGAAGAGTCTAAAGCCTATAATCTCTACAATCCGCTAACTAATTAATTAGTGGTGAGTAGAGATTTGGTCTTTAAGGAGGACAAATCTTGGAAATGGAATGATGAAGAATCAAACAAAGATATTCTAGTTGAAATGGAAGATCTGGAGGAAAGACATTATCATTAGGAGAAAATGCCCGTGACACCTTCCCCGGGCACATCGACAGTACATAGGAGTCCATGGGGACGTTACATCACTCTTGAGAGGACTCCATCAAGTAAAAATTTGGGGAGCTCATCCTCACCCTTGGAACCCATAAAAATGAATAGCTTAAGTGACATCAATGAGAAAAACAAAGAGGTAAATATTTTTTTCCTGTATGCAGATCATGGGCCTCTGATGTTTCAAGAAGCTGTAGGAGAAGAATGTTTGAGAATCACTATGGAATAAGAAATTCATTCCATATAGAAAAATGACAGATGGGAGATGGATACACTTCTTAAAAGTCAGAAGATAATCCATGTCAAATGTGTGTACAAGATAAAGAGAAATGATTATGGTTAGATCGATTGATACAAGGAAAGGCTCATAGAAAAGGGGTACAAACAGAAGTATGGGGTGGACTACGAAGAATTTTTTTCTCCTGTTGCTTGCCTTGACACTATAAGGATGATTGTCTACCATTTTTTTCATCACAGTTGGATGATATACCAACTGGATGTGAATTATGTATTCCTGAATGGAATTCTAGAGGAATAGGTTTATGTTGACTATCCTAAAGGCTTTGTTATACAAGGGGAGGAAGACAGTGTGTATCGTCTGAGGAAAGCTCTCTATGGGTTGAAGAAAGATCCAAGTGCTTGGAATGAATTTATCGACAACTATATTTGAGAGAATGGATTCACCCAATGTCCATATGAGCATGCATTTTACATCAAGAATAATGATTGTGGTGATATACTTATTGCGTGCTTGTATGTTGATGATTTTATATTTACAAGGAATAACCGACCAATGTTTGATGAATTCAAGGGGACCATGTTCAAGGAGTTTGAGATGAACGATGAAGGTCTCATGTCCTTTTTCTTGGGAATAGAAGTAATAAAATAACATGGAGACATATATATATATATCAAAATAGGTATGCCAAGGAGTTTCTTGAAAAGTTCAAGATAGCCAACTGCAATATTGTAAAAACTCCTGTAGCAATAGGCTTGAAACTAAAAAAAGGAGAAGGAAGAATCATTGACTCGACTTTATTCAAGAGTCTCATTTGAAGCTTGAGGTATCTCATAATCGCAAGTCCAAATATTTTCTACAGTGTTGGGCTTCTAAGAAGGTACATGGAAGCACCAAAAGAGCCACACTGTCTAGAAGCAAAATGAATCATTAGGTACGTCAAAGGAATGGTGGATTTTGGTATGTTTTATCCATTCAATGAAGAAGAAAATATATATGGTTACTCAGATAGTGATTGGGTAGGTGACCAAGATGAAATAAAAAGAACTACTAGGTATGTATTTTCTCTTGGATCGACTGATTTCATGTTGAATTCAAGGAATTAGTGTGTGTTCATCTTATCTACATGTGAAGAAGAGTACATGGTGGCATCATCCACCATTTTCTAATAAATATAGTTGAGAAATATGTTGAAGGAGATAAAGAATCCACAGGATGGATCCAAAATGATATATGCGGATAATAAGTCACCAATCGAACTATCCAAAAATCCAATGCAACATGGAAGAAGCAACCATATTAATACCTGATTCCATTTTACGAGAGATCATGTGAATTAGAAAACAATAAAGTTGGAATATTTTCATACTACAAAACAAGTGGATGATATTTTCACAGAGGCATTACTGACATATGCATTCAAAAAAATTAGAATGATGCTCAGGATGAAGCCAATTTTGGTTTAAAGGGGAGTGTTGGAAATGAAAACAAAAACCAATGCATCAAGAATCCCGCCTTTATTTTCCCTGCATCATTTTTCCATGTAGCGTGTATTAACTATACGCATTTTCCCAGTGTTTTTTCTCCCAGTGTGTCCATTTAATGTGGCTATTTTATTTCATTAATGTGTCTATTTAATGTGTCTATTTTATTTAATTAATTTTTCTATTTAATTTGTCTATTTCATTCATTTTTAAATGCATATAAATTGTTGGAAATTTTAGTTTGAAAATATGTGAAATACAAGCTTGAAAAATACTTTGTGTTATTGTGTTCCATTTCTTCCTCTATCTTTTTTCCATGGCCTGTATATCCTATAGGATCTTGGGGCATGGGAGCTCCTTATACTATATCAGTCTCCAATCAGTGATCTTTTTACATCATCCTCACCTCCAGGGATGATTTTATTAAGTATTGGTCTCTTATCCCAAGATTCATTGGCCACTGGCGTTTCAATCTTCTCCATTGGTCCATGGATGTTTATCATAGGAATGAGTCCCCTTAGGTAGTAGTTTGAGTGTTTCTCCCTAGTTTACCGCCCATTTTCTTCAATATCTCCTTTCTTTATTGGATTAGGGACTATTTATTTAATTTCCATTATGATTATGGTGAAACGTTGTAGCTCCGGGAAGAGTCAGTTGGACAGATTTGTATCGCCATGGATTCTTCTTGAGCTCTGCCATCTTGAATCCTCATCCGAATTAAAGTTGACTTAGATTGGTTGAAATCTATTATCCACCCCAAACATTCTTAATTTTACAAGAACTATCATGAACATGTTCACAATTTTTTAGTGTGTAGGAAACAATGGGAAGATCAAGTGGATTCACTATAGCTTTTCTCTGATCCAACCATCATGTTACCTTTGACATCCTCCATTGACCATCCTCACAAGGAATTCCCTGTTCTGGTGACATCATCCTCTTCTAGGGGCGATTCACTTTATTCTTATCTCTCTACATGAATCTATTGATGGTTTTTATTTTCTACCCAAAGCAGCTTCTTCTATCTTTACCTAGCCACCCCCTTTCATGGAACTAGTTCCCTTCAATCCAAGTCTTCTGATTCTTCTTTTTCCTGGGGGTCCCCTCCAACCCGAATCTTCAAGTCATCCTTACATTAGTGGAAATTAAATTGTGCCTATGGTTTCTAATCCCAATGATACTATCTCTAGTTTTTATGTGTCTTTGGATGAGTCTGATGTCAGTTCTGAAGAAGATATCTACTTAGTTTCACATGGATATGAGGATGTTTTCTAGACCGGTAGTACCTGTGATCCAATTATGATATCCAGCTCTCCAGTTTGTGTTTCTAACTCTTAGATTGAATTATTGTATGTCCTCAAGGATGTGATTCTCCTATTTCTATATCTCTCTCATACTTTAGTTCTGAGTGGAGTTTTTATGAGATCTTGATCCAAGAGGGGCTCGTCTTGTCCTTCTCATCAGCCTAAAATACATGCTTTAATCAAGAAAAAATCCATGATTATTATGTTCCAATGATTTCTTTCATTGTATTGAACCCTCATGTCCATAGTGCATGAGTTAAAACATATTTTTTTCCACTAAAATATCTAGGAATAAATCTTATATTTTCATAATTCTTGAACCTAGTCCAAATTTCTCTAATATTTTTAATTTCTACCACAAGATGGGTCTATGTGATTTCATGAACAGTGAGACCACAAACCACCATACTTGGATTTTTTTTGGAGAAAATCAAATTCAGTTGATCTTATGGAAGTATTTGATCAGTATATCATATTGGAGGTTGGTTATAGAGACTCTTTCTCCTTCATTTCTTTTTTTATGAAATGTGTGACCCAATGATGAGGGATCAATTATGGAGGGACTTTTAAGTTTTTGATTTGGAGAACATGGATTAGTTGTTTGGAGGGACATCAATGTTATAACACATGATTCAGAGAAAAAGGGTTTATGGGTTTATCATTGGAAGGATATGCATGAATTTATGTTGTTTATGTCTCAAAAAGGAATGATGGACCTCTGATTCACTGGGGATAAATTTACATAGTGTAATAACAAGAAGGGTGGTCGTTGTATGTGGTGAATAGTTGATCATTGATTGTATAACATTCATGCCATCTCCAAATTTCCTAATATTAGGGTTCTTCATCTATTTCATGCTCTATTAGACCACTCCTCCCTTCTGGTTTGTATTATGGATGGAGAGGAAATGGTTAAAAATACTTCCTTCTCCAAACATTTGATGATGATTACATACTATCACTCGAAATTTCAATCTTCCTAGATTAAACCCATGTAAGATACATTGTGGGTTGTATTTCAAAAAAATATCAGAATATTGAAAGAGGATCCCCATTTCTAGATGAGAAACTAACCCACAAGATTTTATGATGTGGAAACAGTGGAATGTGAGATTGATCTAACAAAATATAGTATTGTAGAGTGATGGAATGATGATTTATTCAATGAGCTAATTGAAAAAAAATAAGTTAGAACATATACTTCTTGAACAAGAATAACTTTCTTGGGATAAATCCAAATAGAAGTGGTTGAAGGATGGATATAGAAATAAAACATTATTTAAGGTTTATATAAAATAGAAGAAGAAGGTTATGTCCCCTAAAATCTAAATGGAGAATGGTATTTTAACCAGTTATATGAATTTTTTTGGTATTATGGTGGAAAATAATTTTATGAATATCATTACGGGTGTCAATTCGAACATGCGGGAAGGAAATACTAGTGGTCAATCGATCTTATGGGATGATATCCCTAGTTTGGTGTATAATGATGTCTATTTGGATATTGAGATAATCCAAGATGAGAATGATCATTGGGAGGTGGTTATTTAAATTATAATATTTCACCAGGACCTGATGGATTTCCTGGTTCTTTATATATGGAAACATTTGGTGGTGGTTAATGATGAGCCGGTGAACAAAATTCATGATTTTTTCTATGGGGGTAGTCTGCTGTGGGTGGATTTTGAAACAACACTTTTTCTTCCAAAGGCAAGGGACCCCTCTTCTATAAAAAATTATAAACCAATTGGTATGTGGAATTTTATATACAAGGTCCTTTCTAGTGTTATCAATATGATACTCTCAAGATATTTTCATGAGTGGATTTCGGAGGAAAAAAATTTCTTTGTTAGAGGAAGGTCCACCCAGGCGTCCATTGCTCTTGCCAAAGAGATGATTGGAGAAATAAATAGGAAGACCATAGGCTCTAACATGGAAATTAAAATTGACATGGATAAGGCTTATGAAAGGCTTTAATGGGGATTCATCTTGAAAGTTTTGTCTTCCATGGGTTTTTCTTGTCGGGTGTATGACCTATTCTTTAGGTGTACCAGTTCAACTTGGTTTTTGGTGAATTTTATTGGTAAGAAATGTGGTTTTTTCAAAGTAGTGTGAAGCCTAAGACATGGAGATCTCCTTCTCCTAGTCCCTTCATTTTGGCTTAAGATTTTTTTAGTAAATTATTGTCTAGTTTCATGAATAATAGAAGTATTTTTCTAGTCAGTTGTAGGAATCAATTCAATGACATATCCCATCTACTTTTTTGAGGATGACATCCTTATCTTCATTAATGGAAGCAAGATATCTCTTTGGTGTATTACTAAGGTAATGGATGAATGTTTCAAGTGGAGTGGACAATATATCAACAATGATATGAGTAGTATTTATGTTTCAAAATCTTTTTCTGATCAGTAATATAAAATATTGAATATATTATGATAATTAGTAGAAATTCCTTCTTGATGGATTACCTGGGAGACCCTATCTAACATGGAGATCTACACATAAACTATTATGGGATCCTAGTTGATAAAATCATTGGGCACATCAACAAATGGAAGAGTTGATTCTTATCTTTTGGGGGAATATTATGATGGTCAATTGTGCTCTTTATTCTATTCCAATGTATCTTCTTTTAGTGCTCAAAGTACCAAGAATATTGATAAGAAATATTAAAAAAATCATGTCATATTTTTTCTAGGATGATCACATGGATGGTAATTTCAACTAGGCATATTGCACCATAATGACCAAACTAATAGAATATGGAAGTATTGATCTCAAGAGTTTGGTTTATACCATGTACAAACTACAATCCAAATTGGCATTGGACACTATAGAAGGAAACTCATTGTGGGGTAAATTTGTGATTGGAAAATATGGTGATGTTTTTGGTGATCCAAGAGGTAAGGTTTCCACCCTGTGGAAAATGTTGTGTAAACATATAATAGAGCTTTAATTTAAATATAGGTGGATTATTGGGTGCAATGAGATTAAATAATGGAAAAATAAATAGGTGGGAAATTCCCTCAGCTGTGTAGGATGTCTAACCCCTGATATTTCATTTTCTGAAGCTTGTACTTTTTTGGGTTTCATTTAATCCACCATCAACTCACATCAGAATTAGTTTTTCAATATCATTCATATTTCCTCGTATCTTGATAAAATTTTCTTCATTGGTGAAACATCGAGGACCTTATCGAACAAAGAGTATAATCTATCTATCAAAGTTAGTCTAGATGAGGGAATTTGTAAGCTCCTATGGTGAAAATAAATACCGAATAAGTACTATTTTCTTGTTTGGTGTATCTAGCACTATACTATTTTTACCTACAACACTATCAAATGTAGTGGTATCAGCATGGTTTCCAAGTGTTTTTTTTGTTGAAACTCCAAGGTGGAATTAGTTAACCACCTTTTCCTTAAGGGTGATTAGGCAAGGGTGGTATGGAATGGCTTTAGGAACCTTATTGGAATTGATATTTCGGAAGGCGATGGTGAGGCATTCTTTTTTACTAGTTTCATGGGGTGGAAGGTAATAGCTTGGGGTGGAAGGTGAGGGACACATTTATTTCCATGGGATATTGGAATATCTTTAATTCAAGATTCATATCATGGGTGGAAGTCCATACAAGATCTTACTTGGTGATGAAGCCTCATTCTAGGTTTCTAGTGGTTGATTTGGGGGTTCTTCTGAAATGATGGGATAATTCTCAATCCATGATAATAGTAAGTAATACTAGGAGATGTGCACCTCCTTCTCAGAGGGTGTATTTTTTGGGTTGATTGGTTTGATGGAATCCACCTTGTAATGGATTCAAGCTCAATATTGATGCCTGCTGCAATCTTGGAATCATGAGAGGTAGTGGTTTCATCCATGACTCAAGAGGTTTAGTGGTTCTTTCTTTTAGTAGTTTTTATTGAAAATGATAATATATTATTTAATAGGTTAATGGTTTTATTAATATCTTAGATATTTGTCTTTATAATAATATTTTCCTCAATGATTTTGAAATAGATTCTTTAGTTATATGCAATTCTCTCTAGGTAAGGTAGGACCCCCTTGGTCTATTATTTTTAATATTCAAATATTCAAGGATTACATTGGTCAGGAAAACCTGAATCATACTTGGATGGAAGAATTTTTTTTGTGGATAACCTTTCCTCAAAGGGGAATTAGAGTATACCTCTCATTATTTATTGTAATCTGGGTTCCATGCCCACTGAGTGAGTTGATTTTTTTTCAGGAAGATGCCCAGGGTCTCCATTACTTCAGACCTCCTTGACCTTGATGCGTGTTTTATTTCTACCTATTTATACATAATAAAATAACCTACTTTTATGATGATTCTCATGCTCCCATGGTATCTCATGAATATTCCCATGTCACCAAAAGACACACACCAAAGGAATAACTCACCCTCAAAGGATATTCCCCCATTGGTCCTCAATCACACTTAGGTAACCCATAAAGGTAGTTCTATCCTCAAATTCTAGCTCACCTCAATTAATAATGTGTGATGGGTCGCATAAATATCTTCTTGAATGTGATACAAGGAAGAAATTTAGAACCCATTTAAATTGGGGGGGGGGGCTAATGGGAGGTTGTAAAAACCTATCTTATCGTATATATAATCTAAAACATCTTGATGAAAATTAGTGGTAATTATCTTCCATGATTGAAACTCCTCAAGATGAAATGTGGAGATACCTTCGAGAATAGATGGACTCCCTCCTTGAATTATAAATTCCTCAGTATTTGACCTATGTAGGACTTATTATAGCTCTAAGTTGTTCTAATTTTCTCTTAGATATTTTGCACCTTCATCATTATTAATTACACAATCTTGAGTCCCATGAGTATTACTCATCAATATCTATCCAATAAATGGGTGGCCTATAAGGTTTTCATTTAGTTCCCTGAAAGGTTCTATACTAATAGTGGACTAATAACCATTTTTGTATGAAAACTACACTAACAATAGTTTATGATCCTAGAACCTACCAAAATTGAGTGCACTATACCACAAAAATTACTTGAGAACTATATTGGTCCTTTCTATTGGGTATTATGTCTAGGGGTTGAATTTCATACTCAACCACAAGTGAGTCCTAAATCCCTCACATAGGCTCCTAAAAAACCAATACTTAAATATAGTATCTCACTTGAAAATTATTATCAAGGTGTCTCTGTCAACCATATATTCACATCCATGTGCAAGAATCCTAATCTTTCCAATAAACTTCTCTCCAACCTAGAAAGGAAGTGAAAAAACATATTTAATCAGTGAATGATCACATATATAGCATCACAACCCTTCATTATATGTTCTATTCCATCCATGAAATATCTTTATATACTATCCCACATTCCACTCTAGAATCTCAAGGGGTTAACTCCAATAATCTAGAACCTAATGCTCACACTTCTCTTATTGACAACTGAGGAACAAAAATATGAACTCTAGAACATTCTTATTTATTCCTAGTCACAAATAATAATTCTTAAGTTCAAGGAACATTTTTTCCACATAGAGATTCACTATAAAATGGTAGGTAAGAAAATCTTTCAATACATCCTCACACAGCACAACTAGAACCATCATCCACCCCTATAAGAGGATGACATGTTCTGTGCCTTTAGAGAATTCACCAAGTGTATATCATAAGAATATATATTCTCACAAAATCATAAAATTAACATATCCAATTAAGGACTCCTTCACTTAGTGTAAAAGTGTGGTGGCCACCACTATCAATCTAAGATAAGAAATGTACCCCTCTTCAACTAAGGCCAACTAAATAAAATCTAGTTACTCAAATGACTCTTGAAACAACTGATCATGGGATTTACTACCAAGGTTATAAACCACCATGATAAAATTTACTAGAGTATATACATGGTAGGTTCAGGGGAGGGGAACAAAGGAAAGAAAATCTGCAGACGCGGAGGCTTGAAACCAGGACCTCCTCAACTCACCACCACAAGTACAGTAGGGGAGAAACCACTCAACTGCACCCTATGGGGAGATTTACTAGAGTATATATTTTGTCAAAGTTCTAATAAATCAGGAACTCTAGTCATTGTATCTAACAAAAGTTAAGATATCACTTGGAAATAATATACTTCAGACAATTGTGAATTATATAAACTATGAATCACTCACTAAGAAGGTTGTGTCTCTAGGTTCAGAAGGTTAACACTATTACTGAAATCTTTAAATCAAGGTTTATGTAGTTATTCTTTAGGGGTATTATCTATATGGATTTCTAAGAAATATTTTTCTACCTCTACATCAACAAACATACAATTCTACCTCTAGAGGCATCATATAACACCACAAACTCAACTCCATCCTCTTAAAATCATAAAAATGGAGTACTGGTCATCCTCTAATTTAGTTCCTTGAAATACCTATGATAATGGTAGGACAAAATGAAAGGATACCCACTCCATGTAAGGGAAATCAAGGGAGATATAATGATATATAATTAATATGTGAATATTTGAAAATAGCCCCTTATCCCAAGTAACTTATGTACCTTGAACATAGTCTCCTAATCCTTCAAAAACATAATTTGGATGAGGTTATTTAATACTCCCCACTTTGAAATTACATGCCCTAAGAAATGGAATTCCTAAATCTAGAACTTTCACCTCGAGAGTTTACTATATATTTGGTGCTCCCAAATAAAGTATAAGTTGATCCTTAGATACTCAAGTGCTCCTACATTAGTCCAGGAATGGCTGGAATGTCTGGTCATGAGTCCCAAGAACACCAAAAGGTCTTTCATTAATTTGAATGATGTCACTCAGAAATCATAGTGGTCATAATGAAAAGTAAACATTGTTTTAGATATTTCTTCCCCAAGAAACCAACGAAGATGATATATAGACCCATGTTTGATCTCCAAAAACTACTTCACTCCCCTTAACTGAATGAATAGGCCATTGATACTTGATAGAGTATATTTGTTCATGATTTTTACCCGGTTTAGATGGAAATATTAACTATAATTTTTTATAATCCCATCCACCTTCTTAGTGATAAAAATTGGTGCTAACATAGGGGACACACTTGGTTTAATAAAACTTTTTCCCAAGATCTCGTATAATTTCACCTTCAGATCCTTAAGATCAATTGGAACTATATCATCTATATAATATATTAGTGTGATCTTAGGATTCATTATAATACTAAAATTGATATATTAATGGGTAAGGGGAACCATCATAAATATTCTAGAAAAACATCGATGCACTTATCTACAACATTAAGAAGCTAGTTCTATAAAGAATCCACAACACACAAAACCAATATTTCTAAATGATATGAAATTATTTTAAACTTCATAATGAGTAGACCTTTTAATTCCATGTTAATATCCCACTTACTAGCAAAGTTGAACCTCAACCCATTTCCTTAATTAAAAAACACCCTGTGATGATAGAAATCCGCCCAATACTAGACTACTGAAAAAATGTCCATGACCAAGATGAAATCCTAGGATCTTATCACTACCATGATGAGATCATAGGAAAACCTCTCTCCACCTAGATTATGGTCACATTGACAAAAAAGTGGGTGATATGATTATCACCCCCAATAGGAGTCAATATCTAAAGAAGTAGGGATAAAGGGTCTATCAGTATTCATAACACCTAAAAGAATGATGAAACATGTAAAGAGTGTCCCAAACCATTATCAATAAGTATGGGTGTTCATGTAAAGAATATAATTATACTACCTTAAACCACATCTAGAACCCCAAAATCTTATCCCTTAATTGCATTCATTTATCCATGGTGTCAACCACCAACACTATGATCCTCATGTGGACCACTCATAGGTGGTTATGGTGGAAGGAGATTAAAAAATATCCCACCTCTATATCCACCTACTATAACACCTACTCCTCTATAGAAAATTCCACCTTGAGGGCCACCTTTTCTTCTATTAGGAGGCCCCTAATCTCGATGTTGCCTTTATCATAAAGGACAATCCATGGTACTACCCTAGTTTCTCTCAACAATATTAATGGATGTAAAATCATAGGAAATAATTCATATACCTATATAAATATAACAAATCCCACCTATTTGATTATTGGAACCCCATATATATCCCTATAATATTTCCCCTAGACTTGGATCACGATTTCCAATTCCACTAAATATGGGATACTGATGGTTATTGTTTTCTAGTTGTTGCTAATGATTTTTCCTTAGGGTAACTAGAACCCTTACCAATCCTTTTATATGTCCTTTAAGGAAAATCTCAATTTTAAGGGCTCTCTATTACACTCCATCTTAGGTGGTGATGCATAGAGGTACTAACTGAACCCAAATATCCCATCGAATGACTTTCTCAAAATTACAAGATACCATAAATTTATCATGAATTATTTCTAGTGTATACCTTATTAGGTATATGAAACTAAATTTATACTCATCCATGGTCATGATGCCCTACTAAATATCCAACTGCTCCTATACTTATACCATCATCAATACCACTAAATAGTACCCCCTATAAAAAATGATCAAACTCCGACTAGGGTAGAATGACCTCATCTTGAGTGAATGTAGTAAAAAAAAACCAATTATTAGTTTTCCATAGAGTAATAATGAATAAAATATTCACCATATATTAAATTAGTGACCAAACCATATGTAATATTCAAGTCATTTATGTGACTTTCCTGACCCCGGTTCACTGATAAGTAACCTATCTAATGGGCCATAGGGCCTCAAGTGTGCCTCCTTGTATTTCATAGGTGAACAAATAATAGTGAGGGTGTTTAGTGGTACAGTGGGGAGAATATACCCCCTGTATCAGAAGGAAACCCAATGGAAATAAATACAACACAATCCATCTAGGTAATATATAAACTAGAAATAACATACTAAAAAATCACTATATATAGATGATTTCATGGTGGTGGAAAACATAATTCAAGTGTGTTATGGAAATAGTTACAAAAAGAGTAATGGGTATATAAAAAGTTAAAAAAAGACCAAAAAATTCTAAGATTCATAAGAATATCGAGTACTATCTCATTTTTTTTCTCCAATGATCCAAACCTAAGATAGACTCAATAATCCACAATAGGGTGCTTTCCATTGTCTTTTCATGCATCTATGAAATATTTCTGGGTACCTAGCGGTGTCTTGGAAGGGGTGTGAGTATAACATAGTAGTCCACCAACAATGATATTTAATGAAAATCCAATATATGAATATAAAACTTAATGGCATAGAGATTCAAAAATTTAAAGTAGTAAAGTAATGGAAACCTCTTCAAGATCAATATCTTCATGGGATACCTGACCGACCCTACCTACTTTGAACCATGCTAGATGTCTCTGATCATGTGACTATTTAATTGGTTAGGGGACTTAAGTCATTTAGATGAGGAATCCAAGATTAAATAATGATAAGTAATCTATGGAATGGGTCTAAAAATTCCTACTCAACACACCCATTTTGAATCCATGTAGAACCACTAGCATTATTTAATTTTATTTTTGACCCAAATTATGATGATCAAATCATGATGTTTATCTATTGGGTTTTTAGTGGAATCCAAGGTGTGAAACCCTGGCTTTATACTACTAAGATCTTTTAACTTATCCTAGAAAATTTATTCTTACATTTGGGGGTAGGCCTCAATTTTAATCCAAGGGGTTTACCTAAGGAGTTCCTTATTCTAGGACATAAATACGGACCTAGGAGTGAATTATGAGCATTATATTTTTCTTCTAGAGTTTCAAATGAATCCATTCTGAATAGAAATAGAATTTATGAGAGTAATACACTGACCAAATTCAAGGTGTATTCTCCACTTGGAATTAAAATCACTTAATCTAGTGGTATACTATGAGTTCACCAAAGGAATTATTAGGAGAGAATCCAAGGATTTTTTGATTCATGAAACACCTTGATGGCATGACCAAGAAATATAATTAGTAACTGAGGAAACCATGGTAATAATTCATAAGTTCTAATTAATGTAATCATGTCATGTATTTTATCAAAATTAAATCACAACCTTGGAAGGGTATTCCATGATTATCTATGAGATACCTATATCATATCATAATGTAATTAATCAATTCCTTTTAAATTTACAACACAAATATAGTGTTAAAGATCCAGTATTTATCCAAGACACCCATTTAGCATGACAATGTTTATGTTACACAAGACATACACAAATACCATCTTATAAACTCCTTCATTCACGTGACATGTCAAACACACCGTAAGGTGTGGCTTGGTTATATAAAAATAAGTTGTGATTTTTTAATTTCTAATCCAAACACACCCTAAGGGGTGTTTTGATAAAATTTAAAGTGTGTATGTCGTGGTTATTAATCCAATCTCACCCTATGGGGTGGTTTGGGTTGAGTTTTTCAACCACCCATAGTTTTTGGGAGGCCCGTACTACATCCAACTCAGGTAATAGGCATCAAATCAAAAGAATATAAATTTTTTGGGTTAACACTCAGAAATGATGGTGTGTAGCATAATTAAACATTTAATAAATGGAAATAATTTTAGGGAAAAGAATATAGAGAACCTACCTAGGGATCTTTGAAGACTCCCTATCTAGTATCAACCACATATTTGAGATGGAATGAGAGAAAATGAAGAGACAGGAAAAATGATTTGAAAATTGGGTAGTTATGTTAAACTTAGAGAAAAGGATTTGGATGGAAATCAAAAGAAATATTAAAATATAATGGAGTGATATCCTTACTAAAATCCATCCAATGTGACATATGAATGATTAAATAGAGGTTAAATAAGGGATATCCTCCATGCTTGTAGGAGAGGAGGATAGGAAACCTATGGAGGATCTATTGTGCATCAATGAGTGGACTAAGTAATAATTAAGATTGAAATAAAGGAAGGGAAAATGGTAAATTTCAAAAAAAATTAATTGGACCCACGGTTTTGTCTCACAGTTTTCCCAACCATGCACCAACCATTTAACCCTATTATAAAAGAGCAATACGTTGTATGGTTAGAAAAACTATGCGTAAATCATGTGAATTGAACCTGAGATAAATTTCAGTTTTTTCTTGGTTTTTTGGGCCACTTAATACATTTTAAAAAACCATTCTTATCCCCTTTTGAATCCCCATGGTTAAGGTTCACATTTAGTACAAACCATGCGCAAACCGTGTGCCCTACTATACCTTCCCAAAATGAAACGATGAAATATGAACCTTCCAAATGCTATGTAAAACTCCCATATTCCCTTGGAAATATATATTAGGGTAAAAGTAATTGAAATATATATTAAATGGTTTCAAACTTGAAGGAAGATAGGGGTCTTAAAACCTACCCGCCTTAACAAAACTTGTCCTCAAGTTGTACCTCTGCGGGTTGTTAAGCTACAACAGAAAATAAATTAGGCCATTGAGAAATAATATCAGACTCTCATTTCCATGTATACTCTTGAATACAACCATGTTTCCATAACAACCAAACTAGAGGAACTTTTCTACCTTATAGAGTCATTGTACTATGGTTAATGATGTGAATTGGATACTCCTCAAATGAAGCATCAACCTCCAATTCAACTTCTTCCTGATCAAAGACATGAGATGATTCAGGATAATAATGTTGGAGATGAGATATATGAAGAATATCATGAATTGAATTATTCCATTAAATAAGAGATAATTGATATGATATCATCTTGAGCCTATACAAAATCTCGAATGGCCTGAAAAATCTAGGTTCCAACTTTACTTGCCTTCAAATCCAATGGTGACCCAATCTAGGTGAAACATGTAAGAAGACTCAATCTTCCTCTAGAAAATATAGAGGCCAGTGATGATGAATCTTATATGAACCCTTCCTAGATAGAGCAATTTCCATGTGATTCTTGATCTGTTCTCCTACTTTGATGTTTCTTAAACAAGACATAGTCCAAGTAGCACTGTTACCCCTTCCTCTAACCAGCATAGAGGCAAACAACATGACCTAACATATAAAGCCTCATAATGATCCATATGTATTGTCTCTTGAAATATATTATTATAAAAAAAATTAGAAAGAGTAAAGTATTTCTCCCATGATCATCTAAAAAATAATATGAATGCAAGAAGAATTTCCTCCAATACATGTATAGTCTACTCAGATTAGTTGTCAGTTTGTGGGCGATGAGCTGTACTCAAGAGTACCTATGAACCAAGAGTATTTTTAAACCCCTTATAAACCATGTTATAAACTGAGTATCCTTATATGATAAATTGGTATGTTTAATTCCATGAAGTAATATGACCTCCCAGACATATAATCTCCCAAGATCATATACTAAGAAGGTCTCCCAAATAAGAAATAAATAAGAGACCTTAATTATTCTATGTATAATCACTCATAAAACATCAAAAACTTGAGGTGAATTTAGTAGCCATGTCATGAAGTCCATGGTGAGATAATCCAATTTTTATTTTGGGAAGGGTAAAGCATGAAAAGGCCACCAGGACATTGGTGTTCCTCCTTCACCTACTGATTGGAAGAACACCATTTGAAAAATCATATTAATTCCATATTCATCCCTAGACACCAGTATTAGTGGTGAAAATTATGACACATATTTGTCAGTTTGGGATGTAATTCCCACTTAGAAGCATGATATTCTCACAATAATTTCTATATCATTCTTGTAGGTACCCAGAAACACCTGTGGACATGTATAATCTAATCCTCATCAATAACCCAACTGGGTAGTGGATTCTCACCATAAATATATTCCCTTAGGACCAAGCCTTCAGGATTAGAAAGTTTCCCCTTATTTATTTGATTTATAAGTGATGGAACCATTGATAAATCCATGAGAATAGGTTTTCCCTGACACTCCCAAACATTACAATTCATTTTAGCAAATAGATCTACGAGCTTCCACTCACTACTAACTTCCTAAACAAATTACATTTGATTATTTAGGGTAAAAAAAATAATCAATAAAATTACCTTTACATAAAATAGATGAAATATTAAAGACAAAATAATGATGTTATTCAACCCACCTCCACTACCATAGGTTTAGGTCTCACAGATAAAATATACATTTTAGGAATTTATGGTTTGTATACACCACAAAATTCTCCCCAAGAATTAATGTATTTAATAATTCAAACCATGAAAAACAACCGCTAACACAAGGTCATGAATTGGGTAATTTTGTTTGTGAGGACTCAAATTCCAAGACCTATATGCCTCAAATCACTATCTTTACATCAATAAATCTCCTATCCCAATGACTAACATGTCACAATAAACTGTGCACCATTCAATAAGCTGAGAAAGAATCAATATGGGTGCTAAGTTCAATTTTCCTTTCAACATTTGAAAATCCTTTTCACAATATTTAGACCATATACACATTACACCCTTATTTTTCAAGCCTATAAGTGGTTTTTCAAAGTGATAAATGTTTTGAATGAATATCTGGTAGTAACTAGATAATCCCAATAATGTACAAATATCAAAAAATTCTTGGGATACTCCCAAGAAAAAACTTCTCTCACCTTATTTAGATAAACTAATATCCCTATTTCTAATATGATATGACCAAGGAAGTGAAATCTATAAACCTAAAAGATATAATTAAATATTTCTTCATAAATTTGATTATCTTGAAGAGTAGTCAAAATGACTTCTAGATTCTACAAGAGATCCTCTATCTACCAAGATTACACTAAGATATCATCAATAAAAATGACCATGAATGAATCCATATATGAGTGGAAGACCTGATTCATTAAGGCCCTAAAGATAGAAGTTTCATTTTTCAGTATAAAAGAAATTTCCAAATAATAATATAAGTCTTATTTTCTTTTAAATATTGTACACAGTATGTCTAAGGTCCTGAATCTTAGATGACGTTAGACCGATCTCAAATCAATCTTCTAGAATACCCTAGATCCTATGATATAGTCGAAGAGATCATATATTCATGAAAGTGGGTACCAATTTTTTAATTGTATAATGATTAAACTACTGATAATCTAAAAAGAATCACAAATTATCATCCGTATTCTTAGAGAAAAGTACCTTTGAACCATAAGTGATATACTAGGTTAAATAAACCCCTTGGATTAGAGGTCCTTCAACTACCTATTGAATTAATGAAGCTCAATAGGATCTATACTATGTGGATGAATGGACACTAGATATTCTCCTAGAATAAGATCAATAATATATTCAAACTTTCTCTTATAAGGTATCTTGGGAAAATTATCAGATAAGACATCCCTGAAACAGTCCACATATGGAGGAAAGATAACCTTCCATACTCCTTGATCATCATATAAGAGGTTAGGAATATAGGCCGACACTCCACACAAAACATGATGCTCAAGTCCAACATGACCTTCCTAGAAATCCCATTCAACCTTTTGAACATAGATACCACCCTCAGGTGATAAGAAGGACACTCATCGGTGATAATAGTCAATATGACCTCAAAAAGAAACTAGCCAGTCAATTATAGGAATTAATTCAAAATTTTTTATCTCAAGGATAAAAAGGTCCCATAGAAAATAGTAGCCTCCTATCTTGAGGGGAAACTCTCGATAACAATGAATTACCTATGAACAATTTCCTAGGGGTGTGCTAAGGGAAATCACCCCATTAATTTATTTAATATATTAACCTTGGATCCCTATCAAAGTAATAAATATGAATGAGTGTGATGTGACCATGTCAAACAAGGATGAAACTGAAGTCAAGGACACCAATATTGTATGTTGCACTGTAGATGGTCCAGAGATATACTCAATAGGTATAGGCTGTAATACATGTAACTAGCCTGACCCATGACCCTGAGCTATAACTTGAGGTTCCGGACCAACTCTACTATGCTGGTGCTAAACATCCTATGTCTGGACCCCTCATCCTCAACCACATCCTCAACCTAAATGGTTGATTCTAATCCTACTCCCTACCAAATGTAGAGCCATAGATCTCACTTCAGAACTCTGAATTAGTATATATCACCTCTCATTGGGAATCAATTGAAATTTAATATAGAATATTTGGACATGGACCATTTCACTAATGGTTTAACACTCAACTGGATCTGTATCACATTGAGGCTTCATGTTACCCAGACTACCACAGTGATTACATACCAAAAAACTTCTAGTGCATACACCCTGGCTTCCACTTCCCTGGTGAGAAGTCTCATGGAAATTATTCCTACCACTATATGATCCACTTCCCTAGCCTAATTGTAGAACCAACCTAACCCATACCTTCATATTCACTCAAAATTTTATTGGATATAATATTCATATCCACTAACCAAAAATCCATTTCTCGATGATCCTATTCACCTGAGAAAGAAATAGGGTTCTATTAATATAAGTCCCTAGTCAGCTCAAACAAGGTTGAAAAAACCTATGGGGCTCCCTCTATAGACTGAAATAGGAATAGGAAACCCTCTCTAAGATGAGTATTAGTTCCTAGTCTAGGTGAAATAGTTGACACAATGAAAGGTTCCACATGTGGCCCTACATGCCACACCATAGGTTTTTTAGGTCCCACCACCTCAGGAGTAAGGTTTTTTTTCACCTTTGAGGATCTCAATATCAGGCTTTCATATAGGTATGTATCTTAAATTCCATGAAAACACCTTAAAAAACAATATTACATCTGATGCAATAAAAAACAGGGAAATGAATAATAGGATCCTTGTCTCACTACATGAGATATTAATAACTCATAAAGATATATAATTTAGGGGATAAAAATAAACTATAAAATCTATTCATAGGGATATATTATATTATAATGTTTAATTTATTTATCATAATTTTTTGGTTATTTGGGATTTTAATACCAAGTTACAGAGGTATGCACTCTTTAAGTTGTAAGGGAAATCCCATTTAATTGAAATAAATTATTTTTTTATTCTAGAGTTATAATTCAAAAATTCTACAAATAATGGTTTAGTTCTACATATTTCCATTCCCATGTTATAAAGGTATACTCCCTATAAGTCTCGATTGACACTCCATTTAACTACAATAAGTTAAAATTTATAGCTCATGTAAGGATTTTATTACATTAATGTTGGTTAATTTAAATGATATCATCATGATATGTGGGAAAACACCATTTAGGTTGATGAAAAAACATATGATGAATTTTTTTCCAAGTAATGTTAAAAATTTAAAGCATAAAATCTAGTGCATATAAAGTAGGAAAGAAGTATTATAATAAATTTAATATTCTAGGCATGGTATATACGTGAAATATAAATCCCTATGTGCCTATGATGATGAATGAGCTAATGATCAATTTCATACCAAACCAAAGGTTTTAATCCCATAAAACACAACCTTATACAACATGTTCATCACCCAAAGATGAAAATAATATAACTATTACAATCTAATTCCAAAAAAGAAAGTCCCTTCCCCAGAAACTTGGCCTTTTCCCCACATTTGGGTTAGCTACTCTCATGAATATTTTTATTATCAAGTTATTAAACTTCCTAGTCTCCTTCCTTCCAACCCAAAATAGTAATAAAAAAGAAAAATGTTACCTCTTATACCACTTTGTGATGTCCCAGGTCTGGTTTATTAATAATTTACCAATTAAGAGGGTTAAAAGTTGTCAATCATGTCTCCCCATATTATAGAGGCTTTCAACTATTATCAAGGGTGTATGGTGGTACTGTGGGGTGAATATACCCTATATATCATAAGTAAACACAATAGAAATAATTAAAACACAATATTTCCAAATAATAAATAAAGAAGGAATAAAACAATAAAACAACATTATATACATATTATGTCAAGATGGTACAAACATAATTCAAGTGTGTCATGGAAGCAGTCAAATGAGAAGGACTAGGCTAATAAAAATTAAAAAAATGACAAAACTTTCTAAGTTTCATGAGTATTATATGTATTATATTTTTCCTCTACAACCATTATCCCATCCTAAGACATACTGAAGCATCCATTATTGGGTTCTTTACTATATCATTTACTACATCTATGAAATCTTCCCGAGTACCAAGTGGAATCCCAAAAAGGGTGTGAGTATAAATCAGTAGGACACCACCAACAGTGTCTAATGAAGTTATAGTTTGTGAATATAAAATGTAATGGTGTGAATATATAATAATTTAAAGTGGTAAAGTAGAGGAAACCTTATTAATCTTGGGCTCACCATAGGATACCCGATTGAACTTACTTGTTTCTTCCTAAAAATTGTCACTAATAGTGTGACTCGTTAATTTTTTGGGGTACCCAATTCATATATCCAATGAATAGAAAAAATAAATAATGAAAAAGAATCCATGTAATTGGTCAAGGTATTCCTGTAAAATGCACCTGTTTTAAATCCATGCAGGACTAATGACATTATTTACTTTGGGTTTTCAATACAACTTATGGTGATAAACACATGATGTTTAGCTACTGGGGTTTGAGTTGAATTAGGGGGAGAAAACTTATCATTAAAGTCCAAATATTTTCAAAACAAACCAAGAAAATATATCCTTTCACTTTAAGGTAGGCCTTTATTGGAACACAAGGGTTTGACCCAAGGTGTTCCTTGTTCAAGGAAATCAAGCCAAAACTATGATATAAAATCAAGAATTATATTATTTTTTAGTGTTAAAAATTAATTTTCAATGACTATACATGGTATTAATGAGATAAAGATACTGACCGAATCTAAGGTGGGTTCAAAAATTGGCATTTTCATCACTAAATCATATGGAATTCTATGAGTTCACCCAAGGAATTCCAAGGATGAAATCTATGGCTTTCTTGAGGCATGCCAAACCATTGATGATGTACACATGATATATAATTAGTAACCAATGAAACCATGATAATAAGTAATAACATCCAAGTAAAGTATTCATGTTAAGGATTTTATCAAAATTAAATCACAACCTTGGAAGGGTCTTACAATATTTTCTATAAGATACCTATATAATCTCATAATTTAATTAATCCATTCCTTTTAGATTTACATTAAAAATATTGAGTTCATAGTCTATACTTTAAACAAGACACCCAATTATAATAACTATGTTTAAGTTACTCAAGTCATAGTAAATCCAATATTAGAAACACCCTCATTTACATGACATGCTAAACACACCCTAAGGGGTGGTTGGTTACATAAAATAAAAATTGGTATTTTTATAAATTCCAATACAAACACACCATAAGGGGTGTTTTAGTTTTATTTAAAGTATAGTTTTCATGGGTATTGATTCACTCACACCCTAATGGGTGGTTTTGGTTGAGTTTATTAACTAACTTTGGGGATTGGGAGGCTTGTACTACAACTTGGTTGGGATTTATGTAGAAAATCAAAAGAATATGAATTTCAGGGTCAATGCTTGGAAATAATAAAGTAAACACATTGAAACATTTAATAAATAATGATAAATTTAGGTAAAATTATATATACAACCTATTTAGGTATTGTGGAAGAATCCCTATATGGAATCTGCCTCATATTTGAGATATAATGAGAGAAAATGAAGAGCCATACAAAATCCTAAAAAATTGGGTATTTATGTCAAATCTTGTGGATCAGATTTGGATATAAAGTAAAAGAAATACTATAATATAATGGAGTCATAGACATTCCATTATACATCCAATTTTATAGATATAAAATGAAATAGAGGACAGATGAGGTAGGTCCACCAAGCATGGAGGAGAGGAGGAGAGAAAACCTACAGAGGAGCTATTGTGCACTAATAAGGGAAGTAATAATGAATTAAATGTAAAATTATGGAAGGGTAAAATGGTATATTACCCATTTTTAATTGGAAACATTATTTTTCCACACATTTTTTCAAAATTTAATCCCACCATGAACCCCTACTATCTAGAAAACCAATTCTCTACATGGTTAAGTGCATGGTTAGACAAGCTTTGTGAAAACCATGCAAAGAGAACCTGTAATAAATTTTGAGTTTTAAATAGTTTACTTTGATAATTTTAAATGTTTTAAAAACATGATCCTAACATTTTTAAGTTGCACAATTAAGGTGTAAGATTACTTCAAACCATTCACTAACTGTGTTCCCTACTCTACCTCCGGAAAAACTAGAACACCAAGCCCTGAACCTCCAAAACACTACGTTGACCTCCCCTATCCCCTTAAAAACCTCTATTAAGGTAACATTAAGGTAAATATAACAAAAAAATAGAGTATTTACCTCAAAAGAGCATAATATTATAATCAAACCCATCCAATCCTCTACCTCTAGATGATCTAGCTTAGCTTGAAACTCAGAATTCCTCTAACATTGAAACGCATATAACACACTCAACCTCTAGGTCATCTCATTAATATATATAGAAACTATCATGTTATATTTAAGTGGACTTTATTCTATTTTTATAAAGGTTATATTACCTTCCTTCTACACATTTGGCACATATACCTCTTGATCAAGTCTAATATAATAATTCCTCATCACTCAATTGATCCTCAACTAGAGGCTATCATACTAGATTGGGATAGTAACATCCCCACCTATAAATCCGAGATTGCAACCTAAAATGTGGAATTTTATATTCCAAAAGATAAAACCATAGTTTTAAGTAATTCATGATGTTCTAAATCAATAAGGTCATGGAAAAATACCAAACTGACATGCTACATGATGCATGTAACATCCTAATGTACCCTGAATTGGATACATATGATTTTTGAGTCGATTGAAATATTAGAGTCCTAGATATATGATACACTATCCACCCACATATATTCTATGTTCCTTGGTTGGTTATCCAAAAAAATACCCCGTGGAACCATTCCCTAAGTTTCTCAAACCAAACCTCCTAGACCTCTATCATTAAACTAAATCCAAACACCATAACTCTAATAGACCCACTCCAATACCACTTTGACATAAACCAGACCACTAGGACCCTTAATAGGATGGAAATAATCTAAATTTTCTACCCCAATCCTTCCTACAATAGACTTGGGTATATTTATTAGCTTCAATAAGGAATATCACACACATAGGGGGCCTTTTATCAGTAAACCAACACATAACCACAAATCTTTGGTATATAAAGTAACAATGAAAAACTAGACATAATAAACCACTATAATTTAATATGCATGAGACACATCTTGAAAATCCATAACAACCTGATAAAAGAAAAATTGAAGAGTAGGGGAAAACATATAATCCCAACATCCTAGAATAAATATAGAACTTGAATTATTCAAAAAAGGGAATCTCCTCATCATACAATCTACTATCATGAATACATATAACAACCATCACCATTGAGCTCCACAAGTCTTTGGCTCTACCAACTTTATATCCATCGAAGACACATTTTTACTGTGTGATGTTTTCCAAGACAAAATATGTGTGGGGATAAATTCCTATGAAACCAAGAGTAAAAATATAACAAGTAGGATGCCCCATGATCACAAAAGGAGGATAAAAAGTGATGTTATCTCCAAATCAAATTTAAAGAGAGAGAGAAGATAAATACAGTGTATTCTTTATAAATTATGACAACCGAAGTTTAAACCAAGTACCAGGTCAATATATCAACTATAAGTTGCATCTTAATGGAAAATACACATTCTTGATTAGTCCCCACACCCATAAAACCCAAACCAATAATCTTCCATTACATTAATGATACCTCTAAATAGCTTTAGTAGGGGACCAAACATCATCAAGGGATATGATTATTGATCAAGGGAGTATACAACCCCTATAGGGGACCATGCCCTGATACATGAGGGAGTACTGGCTCTAATGATAGAGGAAAATTTCTTAACATAAGGAGGAGTACCTGAAATATATAAGTTATATGGAGTATCATGTCTAATTATGAGAATTCCAGTGGGGGGGGGGGGTAGATAAACCCCAATAACAGATTATTTCTTAACACATGGGGGAGTACCGACCCCAAGTTTTCTATGAATTCCTTTCCTAAACCTTACACCCATCTGTATGGATCTATGATCATAAAACATCACAAAAAACCTTGTGAATGGTATTTCATGAAAAATATGATATTTTAATAATGATCTATGTGAAAATTTCTTATAATAGAAAATTTATTCATCTAATTTTGGAACCTAGGTGAGAATATAAGAAGTAAAAAAAAGTTCAGGACTTATACTTTGTAAGACATGTTGTGTGTTCCTCAAATAGAATATAGGTTCATACTACCACCATTTTATAATGTCAGAGAAACCAATATCGTGTTCAAAATAAGGTGAAAATCCATATGAGACTCATAGGTCTGTTGGGCGTGTATCTCAGAGACAAATATTTATATCACCTAAAGAAATGTCTTGCTTCCTAGACCAAAGGTAATGTGTGGCTAGGGAGTTAGTCAAGAAGGTACTTCTCTATATCCCGGAATGTGTATCCCATATATATTAACAGTGTGTCACAAAATGACATAATATTCCATATTTATCACCCTATAGAAACCATATCCATCAACAGAAGATGTTACATGATGTGTGATGAGACGACATACACTGTGTGATATTTAACTCCTTCATGAAAACTCTATCTGCAAACTAAAATAGAACACATCATATAATATTAAGACTACATGCCCTGTGATCATATCTTCCTTTTAAGGTTCATTTTAATTAATTTTCAATCCATCGTTATGAACCCTGTCACTATATGAGCCCCTATCCACTGGATGAACGAACTCTACCGCTCACCCTGGAGTCCATCGTTGCATGTATTTCACCAACAGGAGAAACTAGTGATTCCACTTTTCATTTCCTCACTTGAAAGGGTACTACACTAACTCATTTCTGATGGGGTTTTGTCCCGGGATACTATCATCAAAACACCTACCATTGTGAAAGACAATGACTTTTTCTTATCATAAGAAGAAGTGAAAAGATGTGGACGATGATAGGGATCAATATCCAGAGACATTCTTGACACCCGAAATTTAATTTAAACATATTCAACAATGAATGTGTAAGATCAATTATTTTTAAAAATAATCATGGAAAAGATAAGAAATTTTCATGTTGAAATAGAAAGATAAAGTATCATAATCTTCCAAGAATCTATGTGAATAAATAATTAAAGAAAAAATATCAATAATATAAAAGGATTTGAATAATTTTAATATTATAATTTTAATCTAAATAACACAAGGAATGAGGTTAATAAATATGAAATGTGTCCCACCTCAATGGCATATCACCTATGTTTGAGACTTGATCACAAATTCACCCTCACCTTGTGGATGTCAATGGACCCCCCTCAAATATTATTAAACCCTAATATCCTTGGGGTTTATTATTTTCAATGATTTATAATGCTCTAAAAAGAGTATTAATGATGAATTTATTGATTAAATCTTGTTAAGAGTGTCAAAATCTGGGCATATTTGTAACAAAGTCAAGAAACAAGCCCAAACTAGAACCAAAACCCTAATAAATAAAACACATCTCCTTGGAAAATACCTCATCCTAGATTTAATCATTGTGTTATAATTTATGATTAGGGAATAATTAAGGAGATATTAATTATTTACCTCTTTCAAACATGTCTAAAAGTTAAATAATTTTAATAGATCCATGATGCTTCCAAAGGAAAACTATCTGTGAAACCACCTTAATAAATATTATTAAAATTATTCAAAGTGATTGAATGAAAAATCTAAATCACTATAAAATTTTTCATTCATTGTTTACCATATCTAGGACTCTAATTTATCCAAGTACCATTTTACCATGGATTTATTACTTTGATAACTTAATCACTCTTCTAACTTATTTGAATATTTTAGTATATTCTCCTTAGATTTGGTACTCTTAAATATCTTTATTTCTATAACTTTTAATCTCAATATAACCATAGAGTATTTTCCTTCAAGTTACATGATGTATCAACCATTATACTCTATATTCAAGGTGATATATTTTTTATATACCCCCTAATCAACTAATAAATATTGAAAATAACTTACCACCATAAGAAATATTTATTCCTCAAAACAAAAATCAAATAAAAAATTAATTTTAAAACATTTAATTATTACTAGAATATTAAAATTAATATGTTCATAGTTCTATTTTTTTTATAATAACTTTTTCATCCTAACCCCATTATCATACTCTAAGATTATTACATATCCTCTAAATTTGACGTAATTAATAGAAGAATTTTCTTGGTTATTTTATTAAACCAAAAAAAGTTTTAGTTAATCTATAAAAATCATAATCAATAACCTCCCATAACCTAAACAATATTCTACTTTTTCACCTTTTTTATAGAAAGAATATTTTATTTCATCCTCATAATTAACAAATATATTTTTTAATAATATTATCTATCCATAAAATTAATATAAAATTATCATGTGTTTCTTTATTCTTGACCCTTCAAAATTTAATCCAAAATCCCAATATTTGTTTCATTTCTTTTAATAATTACTCTTAGGTGGTTTATTCTTATTTTTACTTGTGGAAATTCCATTCACCTCAGTATCATTCATCATAAATCTTATCTTGTATGTTATATTTAATTCATTATTTTATTTATGTTCTACTTCCTCTTCTCCTCTAGGAAAATTAATAACAAAATATTTACCTAAAAATTTATAACATTTATATATAAATTTATTTTTTGATTTTACCTTCTTCAAACACATTTAAATATTATATATATATTTTATGATGAAAATTTAAATATTTATTAATATATAAATAATAATAACCATGTAACAATAATAAAATTATGGTATCTGTAAAATATTCATAGATAACCAAATTTAGAGAAAAATTAAGATACCACATTAAATAAATAAATCTTATGAGGTGACCATAAGTTTGATAAAAAGTATAGTTCCTTGGATATGGAAGATAAATAATGATATTGGGGTAAATTTGTGATCTATAAATTTACTTTCCTTATTAGTTCTAAAATTAAATCAACATTTTTTACTAATTAAAGTGAGATTGGTACATTTTATATTATCTTATAACCTAAACCTTTACAAAAATATAAACTAGTAACATATCTAAAATAACATTTTTTATAAGTATCATTCATAGTGTCTAAGATAAATCCTTCTTGCTTAAAATTTTCATCTAAGGTGATGTTTTTAGAGAATTATAATAATACATATAATGGGTGAGGGCTAGGTATCATCCATGAAATCTGGGTTGAAATCACTCTAATAGATACATGAATCCAACATATTTATAAGATCCCTTACATTTCCTTCTTTAAAGTGTAGAGTACACTAATGTAGAAGAACACCTTTTTGATAATAAATATATATATTTTTCTATGAATATATTGATGGAGTTATTATCACTAGAAGTGATGACTGGGTATTACACTGGATCAAAAATATTAACTCCTCTATTATCATAATTAGTTACTATGAGAGATAATTCTCACTTTTGTTTCCTCTCAAGTTTTAGTTTTCTCATTATTATTTTTTCTCAATTTCACATTTATATTTTAATTCAATTATACATGATGATTTATTTATTCTATATAAATCTATTCACCCTAATGATTTTTCATTTATATATCAATATTTTTTTTGAATAAAATTCTTCAAATATATCCCTATATATATTCATAAATTCCCTTAAATTATGATCTTATATATTTTTCAATATGTCTCTTCTAATTTGATTAAAATTCTATACTTAATTTAGTACCCTCCTATAAATTTTATTCCAATGAATAATTTATAAATAAATATCAATTAATTTTAAAACAAAATCCCTAAGAAAAAAGATATATTCTTGTATTCCTTTTCGAATATAGAAACAAATTCATTTTTTAAGATGCATGATTATATTAAAAAAACAAAAATTTCATTACAATAATAGTTTCATAATACATGTTATATTATTTTATCATAATGGTATAATAAAAAACTAGAAAATTTCATCCAACATATTGAATGAAACTAGATTTATAGAACACATAAAAATACAGTGAAACACCATAATATTTAACTATATAGGATTTTATTCTCTAAAGAAAATAAGAACAAAAAAAGAAATATATTATGACGAAAAAATAAGTAAAGGAGTAAATTTTTTAAAAAATAAGGGAATGAGGTGAATCATTTTTGAGGTAAAAATGAACTAAATTTATAAGAAGATAATTATGGTTGTTAGAATATGATCATTGAGAATCAGGCTATTGGAATAGTAAGATTTTTTTTCTTCTAGAAGTTATTTAATTTTAATTATCATAAACACACTTAATGTGTTTAATACTCTCATTTAAGTGATATATAACTATGCTTGGTGAAATCATAATAAACTATTTAAGGACCCTTGAACCTATATTAATTGATTTTTTGAATCCTAAAAATATGGATAGAAGAATCCTGGAGGCTCATGGAAGGAAGTGGAAACGACACTTAATTCAACCAAAGGATGTAGGAAGCACTGACCAACTCATGGAATGCGTAGGATCTTCCTTATCCTGAAGGACCCCACCAGATACCTAATGGAGGATCACCAACTATCCTATGCAGATAGGTAGATCCCACATATTCTCTGGGATACCACTGACTAGTTGGTGGAGGTGCACCGACTATCTAGTTGATTTATAAAGAGAATACTAATTTCCAACAACCCCACAAACTACCTAGTGGAGGCTACTGGGTATCTGGTGGTGTCATGATAACTATTACAATCCCATCATTTATAGTGGTTGAGGTTTAATAATTTTGGACTTAATAAACTTAAATATTTTTGATAAATTCCAAAATATTACTAAAGGTATTGGAGCCTAAAAATAGAGGCCTTATAATCCTTAGAAACTCACCTGATCATATGATCTCTTACACTAGTGCTCTATTATATTTAATTTCTCTTAAAATGTGTTCTTTATAAATGATATTTCTACTTTATAAAGTGAAAAATTGTATATATGATCACTTTTTTATTTTATTTTATTTATATCCTTGCATTCATCATATTATTAGAGAGAATATAGGCCAAGCTACAAAGTGATTATTTATTAGAAATCTCTTCATCTTCCTCTTTATTTTAAATTTTTTGCTTACTGCCATTAATGTAAGGGACCTTTGTTTTTATTAAATTTCCACTAAAAAAGGAAAGGGACTTTTCTTTTGAGGTTTCTAGATTTACCATTAACGAGATAATGTCTATTGTATTTTTGGTTTCTTTCTATAACCTAAAAAGTATAGGATAGTTTTTTTATCTTGTCTACCAATAAATCTAAGGGAATAATCAATTAAATCCTAAAGAGACTGGGGAGGTATATAGAGGGGATATTTTAGAGATATTTCAAAACTTCCTTGAAAATTATTTCATCTCATTTAATTTCCTCAATTTAAATTATTTATCACTTTCAATTGTTCATTTATTCAATTGTTTAATCTATAAAACATTCTTAATCTATTTATTCTTTAATTTATATTTTTTAATTCTTATGATTTTATTATTATATTTAATTATATTTTTTCACTTTCAACTTTTAGCCTTTATTTATTGATTCAATATTTAATAAATTATTTTTAAATTTAGGATTGTTTTCCTTTAAATTTTAATGGGAAATTAACCTCCCTTATGATATTTTTCTCCACTCTTACATATATTTTGTATCATATGAGTTTTTATTTGTTTAATTTATTTTTTGAAAAATCCTATTAATGTTTTTTTTTCAAAATATTTAACCATTTTTTCAAATAAAGATATATTTTTGAATGGTTTTTCAAACACCCATGGTGGTCTTGAATGGAAATCCATGGGTTATGATACATTTTTTATGGTACTAATTATTCTTATTGGAAATATAGAATGCATAATTTTCATAGATCTATTATCTATCCAATTTATAAAAATGTAATTCAAGGATATACTCTATTCGGTCAGGATGTCGATGAAGAAGATTAAGAAACATGAGAGGGGTGGGGTGGGGGGGGGGGGTGAATTTTGTACTTACTTGGATAGATTTAGAACAACTCTCTTTTTATGTAGTGAATATTTCATTCTCTCTTAAAGAAGAGTGCGAAGTGAAAATAAATAAAGGAAAAGAACACAGAGATTTATAGTGTTCCAGATCACAAAGATCCCTTAGTCCACTCCACCAACAATATCTCAGTGAATTAGATGTTTTTTCTTTCACATCCATGATTTTATTTTGAAGTAAAATTTTGTTTATTTTTGGTCTTATTTTGGTTCCTTTGTTTTTCAAGGAGTTTTTGGAGAAAAATGGAAATTTTTTACCCTACATTAGGTGGCGCATGGTTGGTGCACAATTAGTGGAAACCATCTTTCATCCCAGATAAAACTACATGACATGGATAGTGGAACAATTCAGGCCGCACAGCTAGATGCATGGGCATATAAACTCCCTCAAGAAACTGTGTGACCCTATTCCTCTTTGATAGTGATGGATTCATGGTTTGCACAGAGTTTGGAAAACCACACGGGCTAACCTTATAACCCGTCTATGTCATTTAAAAGTGGAAATTAATATTTATTCTACCTCTATTTTAACCCCAAATCACCTATAATCCAAGATATACTGGATTTGTAGCCCTAGGAGCTTTCTACCCTCCCTATTGGATCCCTTAAACTCCAATTTTAGGGTGTGTTTGTCCTTGGTTTTTTGAAGAGTCATCAAGTAAGTCTCTTATCTCTTGATTCCATCCTTCTTCTAGGGTTTCTCTCCCTCCCTCTATGGGGTTTTCTTTTGAATCAACTTGTTTGACCTAATAAGGGGTAGATATTGAGTTTTTTGTGTAAATATTGATGTTTTTTTGATATTTACTTTATATGATTAGTTTGAGGTGTGGTTGTGGTTTTACACCAAATTCTAGAAGTTTCCAATATTGAGGTAGGTGGTTGCATGCATTTACATTTTTAGATGAATTTTCTATGTTTTATTGGTTTCAAAAATATATTATATGGATTATGTGTGTGGTGTAAAATGTGTTTTCAAAGTGATTTTAAGGTTTTAATCTATTGTTCTTTCTAAATGAATCCAATGGGTTGTATGAAAAGTGGGAAATATGTTTTAAAAAGGTTTTGAGGTACATATGTGATGAAAGTTGGTTTTCTAAAGGAAATGGTTTTTTTTCACATGATATTATTTTTTATGTTACATAAATTTGTGCTATTAACTGTGAAAGTGATGAGAAGAACATTTTAAAATTGATTTGGTGCGTGTATAGATTTTAAAGAGGTATTGCCTATGGAAATGGTTGGATTTCAGGTGTGATTCTGTTTTTGTTTTTCCAAGTGGGTTTTATGAATTGTGAAAGTGGGGTGAAATGTATTTCAAAATGGATTTGGTGTGCATGTGAATTTGAAAGTGGTTTTGACTATGGAAAATTGTGGTTTCCATGTGATTTTTTATTTTTAGATAAATGTGCTTCTGAAAGAATTGGATTTTCATGTGTGTTCAGGATTATTGGATTATTAATGTGAAAGTGGTGATTTATGTGACATGTGAATTAGAAAATTAGCATAAAGAGAATACTTTGTATCTAGGTGGGTGAACTATAACTAGTATGCTAGTGGATTCAGAGAGGACGAGGGTCAATTTCTTCTGGAATGATTGATGCTAAAACACTAACTAAACAAGTGATATGATCACATACCACTATACATTTGGATGAATTCCCCTATAGTGTCCCATGAATGATTACTTTAGGGATTTTTTATTATTCTTAGAAACCACTAGACCATGGTATGAATTTACCTCTAATGGATCATTCATTAAGAAAAGTGGGTTTTTGTTTGAGGATCTTACCACTATGGTATGAGGTATCTAGGGCCCCACTGCTACAAGTTACCTAAAGGTATTGCCCATGGTTCTCTCTTGTGACATGGTTCTTTATGATGTGGTTCTCACTATGTGGTGGACCTTTTATGCATTGTAATTTCAAAGTAATTTTCTTTTGAGAAAGTTTTCCCTTAAAAGTGTTTTTCTAAAAATGATTTCTTATAAATGTTTTAAATGATCTTATAAAAATCTGCATCTTCAATTGTCACCTAATGTTATATCATGGAATCCTTCTTTTGTAAGGCATACTACTAGGCTTTGGATCACACCCTATATACAACATTGGGTGTATGTAGACTTTGTTATGTATGACCCAGGTAAAGGAAAGTTGATTTGTGGTGGTGGTGGTGGATCCGGTTTTTAGTGTTCCACTTATTTATAATGTTGGTGGTGGTGGATTGAGGGTGATGAACCTACTGTTTCATAGAGTTTTTTGAGTTATGGTTTCATTGTTTCCCTTTAATCTGTGGTATTTTGTGTTTGGTTAAAGTTTTTAAGTGTTGAATCTAAGAATTGTTGAATCCCCTTTTTGGTTATGGTTATCAATTATGTGTTGATGTATTATTCTTGTTGGTTTTTTATTATTAAGTACATCATTGTAATCATTTCCAAAATTGTATTGTCAATACCTAGGAACTATTTTCTAGATCACGAGGATTAGGAATTCCCTTTTGGGCCATGTCTCGGGCTGGTTTGGGTGTCAGATTGGATGAAACCCCAGATTGGTTTGTGAAAAAAATGGTATCAGAGGAGGTTTTTCTCTTTTTGGGTCAAGTTATTCAGGAAGATTCTTGATAGACTGAAATTATGGTTGTTGGGGATTGAGGTTTTGGTTTCAAGTGAGGTGTTTGGCTAACACACATCATGAAAGATATTGAGTCTCCATGGTTTGTTGGGAATTTGGATTGGCTTCTCCTCGAGGTGAGATGTACAGGATGAAGAATGTATAAGGACACTAGGTGGGGGGTAAAGTGGTTTGGCTTGTTATTGTTTTGGATATGATTTTTCTTATATTTATACTAATGTTTGGAAATAGTTTTTATTGCTAAAAATATCCAGAATACTTCATTAATGGGTTTTCTTTGTGGTTGTTGTTTAATATAGAAGATTCCTCTCCAAAGACATCCTGTGCAGCCATAGGAAGAGGCCGTAGAGAGTTACCCCCTTACCAATTGATCAGAGACTAGTAGAATTAGTGGTTCAGGATATCAAAGCTTTGGGAAAGGAATCTAGATATGGTTTTAATCGGGTCAGTTAAACCGAACTAGGCCCTGGAAGGGAAAAAGCTTAGGACTTCCAAATGAACTAGACTCCTTCCTTTTGAGGTAGTGTAGATCCCCCATAATTTGAGGTATGTATTGAGAAAATAGAGGGGATGTTTGAGTTTATTAATACTCATAAGGTAGTCATGGTGAATTGTTCTTTGATCATGTTGGATGGTCATAATAAGAAGTGTCAGTACTCAGTGGTTCAAACTGGGAAGCATGAGCATATGGGTTAGAAGGAATTCAAGGTCATATTCAATGAGCAGTATTTCCCTAATACCTCGGCATTCACTAAATCTTTTGATATTTTGGATCTTCTCTAGGGAGAATGGACCATGATGCATTATGCTAAACACTTTGTAGATTTTGTTCATTTCACACTCAATGTTGTTACTAATGAGCAGTTGAAGGCTCAAAAGTTCTAGATGGGGCTATTACCAGATATCCAATCCCAAATCTTCTTGTCGAAGATGGAGAATTATTCTAAGGTGTTTGATATTTATTTGATAGTAGAGATTGATCATTGCAGTATGTACAATTTCTATGGATCAATATCAGCAGTGGTCCTGAGTAGTGGCAGCCTATATGAGATGAAAAGCAAGCCAAATGAACAAGAGAAGATGGGAGGAGGTAGTTTAGGCCATCCTTCCTAGCTGTCTTCATATGTGGCTTCTGATGCTAGGGATGTTGTGTTCCATTAGTGTGGGAAGTAAGGGCACATGTGATTGGCATGTTTAGATCCACATAGACCATCCCATCTGTATAGAGCTATGGGGAACTTGCAATTATTTTTCAAGGTGGAGAACCCATATCAGAGTGGTGTGGGATCTGTAGATTTCAAAGGGATGTTGTCCTGGTTATAACTTTCCAGGATAGTAAGTTCTCAGTTCAGAGGTCATGGTGACAGGGATATATCACCTTCTAGGAAGAGTTAGTTCAGGGTAGAGGCACATTTCAGTGGCCATTATTAGGTCCAAGTTGTAATGAGGGATCTTCATGCTATGAATCAAGCACCAATAGAATCAGATACATGGCCTATGACAGTCTGTGGTACCATTATTATTTCATCATTGTTATCTTTTTTTCTATTTTATACTAATGCCTCTCTATATTTTATTTATTCCCATCTCGTGGATGCATTAAAGTTGTCAACTGAGCTTATGAACTAAGGAAAGGATTTAGTAATGCCACTTGTTAAGAAGATAGAGAAGGGTCTCAGGTGTCTATCTTATGCTCTAATCATGTCAGGGGTTGATATGGAAAGGAATTTCATAGTTTTAGAGATGGATCTCTTTGGTGTGATTATCGGTATGGATTGGATGGTGTGTTTTGAGGTTCACATTGATTGCTATTAGCGATAATTAAGTTTTGTGGAACCTTATGGGATTAACCAGGTTTTTTAAGGTGAATGGGATTGTTGGTTGGGATGTGCTGGACCTCCGCTTCTAAAATTGGGAAATATCATTTGTCAAATATCACTGCTCATGTTGGAGGGTGGTGATAGCGGTCTAGGAGCTGGATTACCTCATATGGTGGATGATTTCCCCAAGTTATTTACAGAGGATTTCTCAAGTTTCCCCCCGGAGTGGGATGTGAAGTTCCCCATTGATTTGGCACCAGGAAAATAGTCAATATACCTCCCCTCTTACCTTATGACCACCATCGAGTTGAGGGAATTAAAGGTATAGCTAGATGATTTGGTGTCCAAAGGATCTATTCACCTGAGTGCCTCATGTTGGTCCACCCCAGTTCTGTTTGTGAAAAAGGAAAATGGATCTATTTGTTTATGAATTGATTAACATAATCTGAATAAGGTGAAGATCAAGAACAAGTACCCTTTTCCCCATATTGATGACCTTTTTTGGCCATATTAAGGGGTAAATGTGGTTCTATAATATTGTTTGTGTTCTAGGTATCACCATGTCAGAGTTAGAGAGGAGGATGTTTCGAAAATTGCCTTCCAAAGAATGTATAACCATTTTGAGTATTTGGTAATGAATTTTTGGTAGATAAATTTTCCAATGGTATTTATGGTTCTTATGAATAGGGAGTTCCATCAGTATCTCAACTCATATGTCTTGGTATTTGTGGATGGCATCCTGTTCTATTTTGGGACTGAGGAGGAATATGATTGGAATTTGAGGATTTTTCTAGGAACCCTTTAGGATCATAATATCTAGGAAAATTTTTCTATGTGAACCTTCTAGATCAGGTAGGTGAAGTTTCTGGGTGATGTGAACTCAGAACGTGACGTTTTTGTGGACCCAGAGAAGAATAATGTAGTGATGTCATGGGAACAACCAAAGAATGTTTTTGAAATGAGAATAATTCTTTCCTAGCAAGGTATTATAGGTGGTTCATTCATGATTTCCCTCATATCGCTTCATCCATGATAACGCTCACCTAGAAGGGGGTGAAGTTTGAGTGGAGCCCATAATTTCAAGTGTCCTTTGAGGAGCTTAAGCAGTGGTTAACCACAACCCCTATTTTGAACTTACTAGAATCTAGAAAGAGATATTTGTTCTACTGTGATGCTTCTAGTATGTGTATTCAGTGTGTAATGATGTAGTACGACCATGTGGTGATGTATGGTTCATGCTAACTCCAATCACAGGAAAAGAATTACCCAACCCATGACTTAGAGTTAGCAGTAGTGATGCATGCCTTGAAGATGTGGCATCATTATTTTTTCTTGGAGAAGTTCATAGATTATTATAATTATAAGAGGTTTTGAAAAGTTTTATCCCATAAGGAATTTAATTTGAGGTAGCGTCACTAGGTTTAGTACCTTCAAGGGTTCTATTTCGATATCATCTATAACCCAGGAAAATGAATTTTGGTTGGAGATGTAAGAACCCATTTTTTCACTCAGGTATGTATCCTTTAAATTTTGGTCTAATTATTTATTTTGGACCTAATATGGATTTATAATGAGTTAGTGAAGGCCCAAAGGGTGTCTAGGGATTGTTCGAAACTCAAAACCCATCCATCTTGGGGAAATGGGCCTATCACATAGTTAGAGGAAACTGTTCGGTTAGGTCGCACGGTTAGATCTAACCATGTGGATGGTCTGTATTTTTATGAAAATCTATATCAAATGGTTTGGGAATGGTTTCTCAAACCATGATACCTAACCATGTGGTATTCTCCTTACTATAGGTGCCTGTACATGGTTGGTTAATAGTTAGGCAAACTGTGTAACCAAAGCATGCACATGAAATTTTTTTGGGTAATTTTACATTTTTCCCTCAATGATCTAATTATCCACCTCCTTATTACCAAATCTAATTTCAAGTAGGATCAATATAAATTTCTCTCATTTTGGATATTTTTTGAAGGCATACCCTATGTATAAATATATCTTCTTCATCCGGGATCTATTTGAGATTTTTTTGTCAGATTGGATGCACAATGGTAAGTACTCGAGTCAGTTTTAACCATTCTTTGTCTCTCTTTATCTGAATCTAGTTATCGAGGTGTAAGTGTATTTAATCTATTCTTAGATATATTCTATTTTTATCCAAATTAGAGTCTAATACTGGATGAGGATAGTCTTAAAAGGCTAAGGTGTGTGGTCTATAACTCATCCCTCAAGTTCATTGATTTTGGAATTGTTGTGTGGGAATCGCTGACTTCATCATGCGCCGTTTATTAAATTTATAGGACATTATTAAATTCATTATAATCATATCACTATTATCTTTCCATTATTGTTATTAGTTGATGGTGGTTACATCCACTAATCTAAACACCCCTTGTAGGGTGATATTCCATAATTGAGTTTTTAGTGTTTTAAACACTTTTGAGCCATCCTTCAAGTGTGCTTGAGCTTGAACACACTAATGGTAAGCCTCATTATATTAATTTTCTTTTTTATCCTAAATGTGTTAATAGATTATTCCTTTTCACTTGCACTTGACCTGCCTAAGGTAAGTGGTTAAATTAATGTGATTGATTTAAATGATATTATTGCTAGCATACTTAAGCTTATGACTTGGATTATTAAATGTAAATGAATGTTTGGTTGAACGTCTATATCACAACTTGACATGATTATGAAATGAATAGGATTGAACCCTATTAATTGAACATGATTTATATGTTTTTGATCAAAAGGTTTTATACTACTTGGCCTTGTCCAACTAATTAAATTCAAGTCTTAAACCAATTTAATTTTTTAATGGAATAGATATCATATGAACAAATAAATTATAATGAATTAAATGTATGGTTCCCCTTTATTCACATGGAACTTGGAATCTTTATAGGAAGGATTTACTTGTGTTAGCTCTTGGATTCCTAAGGGAATACCATGGGTAATCGAGGATGTCATTCCAACTCAAGGATGTCAGTTGCCTTGGGTGAGACCTACCTAGGACCCCAATCCTCATCTACCTATGGATGCTCAATATGACACTATATTATCACTTAATTATTATTAAAAGATGACTTGGATACACTCCTTGGATCCATTATTGATAATTAGGTTCCATGGTTACATCCCATCGGGCCCAGTCATTGCTTTGCCCTCTTTTACCTTGGAATAACTCCTTGGACTTGGTAGAAATCTTTTTGTGGAATGCCTTAGATGATGCTCCATGTATTACAATTTTACCCATTATCTAGAATTAGTTATTACTAAGTTAGTATACCTTGAGGCCTAGGTTTCCTTAGTGAATACCATATAACCACTTTATATTAATTATCAATTATGGTTTCCTTGTTACATCTTAAAACCTTCAGTATTTAAACTATCACAAGGTGATGTCAGTGATGGATATGCCTCTCATGAACTATTAATATAAATTGGTAATTTATTAATTAATGAATTGGTTACATGTTCAGAAACTAGCTAAGGGATGGAGAAGGTACTTGGGTACTTAGTTACATTTTACTACATTAATTTATATATGAATGGATGAACACTATTAATTTTCCATTAAATAGGCCAGATGTTATAAACATCGTTGGTGGTAGCCCACTTAGATTTATCTCACAACCTCCCTGGGTGCTATTTCATACCTGGGGAATATTACATGTATGTAGGTGTGGATAAAGGTAAGCGTAATGATTCAGAAACTTTATTACTTGTTGTACTAGGATAGAGCTCATAGTAGATGACCTAGTTATAGCTCAGGATGTTTGGGATAGTTTATGTATTTCCTTTTTACTACATTGGGTTTTTCATGTATTCCTGCTACTTTGTATCCATGTTTTCTGGATTTTTACTGAAATGAAATATAGCATCGTCAACTATTGAATGTTATTCCAGTTATTTCATTTATTATTGATTTGTATCTCTCTATTATGTATTATGTTTACTTTTTTATCCCTCTATTTACCTCTATTTATAATTATCCATTATGATACACTCTGGTAATGAGGGAATAGTCTCCCAACCTACACACCCTAGGACCTCGTTTCCAGTCAACTACCTCTAGAATTTGGGGAGATGTGATTGATGCCATGTGGCCCATTGATCTTGGGGAACCTATTAAGTGGCATCTAGGTCTGAGACATCACACATTGGTATTATATGTGGTTTTCCTTTCATACTTTACTATTTTGAGATAATATATTTGAGATTAGGAATGCTTGGAACTTGGTCATAAGCTATGCTTGGGCGTTGCGAACCCATGTTCTAGGGTAAAGACCGATTGGCCTAAATTATAATTTTTGTTTGGATTTTTCCTATTACATTTAATATCATTTCACTGTTGGGTGATGAAAAATCTATGTGGATTTTTTTATTATTATTCTGATTGAGAATTTCATTTCATCCTTGGCCCGATGATATGAGGGAAATGATTTTGTTACATGCATCATCATAGGAACCTTTAATTTACATGTCACACATATTTCCATGCCATATAGGTGTATTTCACAAGTTTCATTTCTTTATTTTCTTGTGATTCTTGAGTGAGCCTTGCTTTTATATATTCTTTTGTTTGTTTTGGGTTGTGATTGAGTGATTTACTATTTCAATTCATGAGGTGTTATGGTCCCTCGTGGGATGGAATGAGTAATTTACTAAATTAAGAGTTTATAAACAATCAAGTGGGTGTTAATCTTAGTGATAAAGAGTATGGTAACAGATTCATTGATAATGAAAATATATTTTATAGGAATATTGATACAAGTTATAAGAAAATTCAATCAAAAAAGTGGAATAGTTTCATATCCTTATCCTACCTTGTCATGTTTACGAAAGGTAAAGGAGTGAACCTAATAATTAAATATAAAGTGAAATGAAATGGTTTCCAATAAATGATGAGGCAAAGTACTATATTCCCTTCATCTATTGGAACTCCTGAAACTTATGAATGAGAAATTACCTATGCCTAGACTTCTAAGTGAGTAGTTGGGGTAGTATTTTATGGATAGTGAGTTTTCTTATGTTCAGCTTCCGCTAGTGAAACTATCCTTATGCATCTAAGTATGATGTCCTCGTGTCGTATGCTAGGAAGGTGGTGATGACCATGCTCTAGATGTATTAGAACTTGAGCATATAGTTTTACCACCAAGAGTTCCACATGAGGAACTATCTATTTTACCTAATCTAGGAACTGATGCCCAAGTTCATGATAGTTTTCTACATCTGATTCAGTCCATGAATTTTGCTCCATGAGCTGTACCTACGATTGATGATCTGGATTGCGAGTTCTAGTTATAGAATCCTCCCACCTTTTTAGGGGATGGCGGTCCAGAGGCTGTTGAGAGTGGGATACAGGCCACCCTGTCTATCATTGAGCATCTAAATACACCTCTAGAGTGGAGGTTCAAACTTGCTACTTACACGCTATGTGATTCAGCCAAGCGATGGCGGGATGTGATTAACCAGGATGGTCATCATCAAGGCATGTTATGGGTTGATTTCTAGACTACTTTTTATGATCAGTTATTTTTTAAAACACTGATAGATGACATATCCAAAGTGTTCATGCATCTCTATTACGGTTCTATGTTAGTTATAGAGTATTTAGCACATTTCATGGAGTTGAATCACTTTTCACCGCTTCTAGTAGGTGATGAGATTTCATGTGCTAGATGCTTTGAGTATGGGATCCAGTATTCCATATATAGTTAGGTGAATGTATTTCTCCTACCTAATTTATCTAAAATAGTAAATCAAGATATTATCACTAAGCGTAACATGAGGGACAGTGATGGTTCTAGGAATAAAGGTTTAGTTCCACATCATGTCAATAGTTCTTTTGGTGGCCGGAAGCATTCCCTCAACATTTCTCGTCTAGGAAGTGGCATCTTGGGTACCCATATAGGTAGATTAGTAGAATGTAAATAGTGTAGACATATGGGGAATTTGAAGCCTCACTATGATAGGGAGCCACTGTAATGATGGTATTATAGACGTATCATAAATCTTCTGCATTTCTGTCAGACCTTTCCCTCAGATCCTAGTGGAAGAAGACCTATATCAACTCCTCCTTCAAGAGAATGTTCTTTTACACCATGTCAGGAGGGGAGATGGAGTTGCAACAACATGTCTGGATGAGGAGTAGGTTGTGGTTATGGTAACCAGACCCTTGATCACCACCAGTGCCAAAAAACCAGTTTTGATCATGGTATTCCTACTATTTCATAAGGTCATGGATCAGGCCAGATGCATGCTTTACAGCCGATACCTGAATATTAGGCTACAAGACCATCTATAGTATGAGGTACAATTATAGTATCCTCTACTATAGTATCTACTTTATTTGATATAGTTTCTTTATACTCTTTCATCTCCTTATCTATCATGGAAATCTTTGGGCTGGAAATACATTTTTACTATAGCGTTATGACCCTAGATGCACAATTAGGGGCACGATCAAAGGGAATATTCTTATGTAGGGACTTTCCCCTTGAGGTAGGAAGTTACCCTTTCTTATGGGACATATTCATTCTTAAGATGATGAGATTCTATTTCATTCTAGGGATGTATTGGCTAGTTCCATATCACCCTTTTATAGACTGATATCGCTGAAGGGTATCATTTACATCACTATAGGGAAACAATAATCTATATATGGGTGAGTGAGATGTCTAGGATAGAAAAGAAATACTAGATCATCATGTTCTAGGTGGGGTAACTGCCCATATTTCCTATATATTAAGAGAGGATCAAGGTTTAGGCAAGGCTGAATTCCCTCTAGTAGTTGATCGCTTCAATGATGTTATTCATGATGAATTTTCTGGATTACCTTCTAAGAGGGAGGAAGAATTTATGATCGAGCTTGTTCTAGGAGAAGCTCCAGTGTCCATTCATCTGTATAGTATGGAACCTACTGAGATATATTATCTCAATTGAAAGTTAGAGGACTTGTAGGCCAAAGTTTTTATAGGTCCCAACACTTCCTCTTGTGTTTCACCCATGATTTTTACTAAGAAGGATGATGGGATCCCTCATTTATGCATGTATTAAACACGGTTGAACCATCTAATAGTCATGAAACGATACCCATTTCATTGAATAGATGATATATTTGACCAGCTCTAAGGAGCTTGGGTCTTCACTAAGATTGATATGAGATCAGGCTATCATCATATGTGAGTCAGGAAATTAGACATACCATGGTCTGTATGAGTACCTAGATATGTCATTTGGTCTTACGAACATGAATTCCATTTTAATGGAATTGATTAATAGGGTGTTCCAACCTTATTTGTATTCTTTTGTCATAGTCTTTGTTGATGACATCTTGGTGTATTCTCACACTCATAGAGACCATGCCAATCACCTTGAGATAATTTTGAGTGCAATGAGAGAGAATTAGCTTTATTCTTATCTTTATAAATGCCACTTCTAGAGAAAAAAAGTTCAATTCTTTGGTCATATTATCTCAGAATTGGGAGTCTCATTTGACCCAGATATGGTGAGTGTGGTAGTTTCCTGGGAGAAATGTAAGAACATTTTTGATATATGGAGTTTCTTGGTGATGACTAGATATTATATGACTTTCATATAGGACTTCTCATGCCTCTCTTCACCTCTTAATGGACTTAAAAAGAAATTTGTTAAGTTATTATGGTTATAAGCGTTTGAGAAATCCTTTTAGGAGATGAAATGGAGGCTTGTCTCGGAACCTATTCTGACTCTTCCATAGCTAGGAATAGGTTATATCATCTTTTATAATGCATTAGGAATCATACTAGGAGCAGTATTGGTGCAATAGGATAGAGTCATTACATATGAATCTCAACATTTGAGGTCTCGTGAGAGAAATTATCCGATGCATGATCTTGAGCCAGTGGTAGTTGTCCATGCCTTATATTCCTAGAGTCACTATCTTTTGGTTGAGCATGTTTTGGTGTACCAAGACCAAAAGATCCTCAAATATATATTTCTGAAACATGAATTGAATTTCAAATAGTGATTATGTGTAAAATATCAACATTACTTTGATTTTTATCTTCCCTATATACCTAGAAAGGGAAATGTAGTCGCTGATGCATTGAGTTGTAAAAATTTTCCACATGCCATACGGGAAGACAATTATGAATGGAAGTTAATGGAACTTTTTTCTTAACTAAATCTAGAGTTTCATGATATTCATGAGTAACCTTACCTCTCAGTCTTGATAGTTACCTCTTCCCTCCTTGAGAAGGTGAAGGGCGGGAAATTTTCAGATCCTAAGGGCTTGGTTCTCTGTGAGAGTATATCAGAAGATGACCACATACAAATTGGTATGTGGATAGAGATGACATATTGTGTATTCATGTGATTGTTTGGGTTCCAAAATATATGATAGAGAAGTTAATGTGTGGGTCTCATGCTTCTCAATGGGCGGTTCATACAGTCATCTCCAAAATGTATCGAGATATGAGATACCGATATTGGCGGACTGTGATGAAACATCATATAACATGCCTTATCACTAGGTGTTCCACTCATCAGTAGGTGAAGATGGAGAACTAGAGACCTATAGTCTTGTTACAACCACTTCTTGTCCTCGAATGAAAATGGTAAGATATTTCTATGGATTTCTTAGTTGGCTTACCTAGGCCGCCGAGGGGTAGAGACTCTCTGTGGATCATTATTGACCAACTAAAAAAAGAAAAACACTTCATTTCTATTAAGGATACTTTATCATTTGATGATATGGGAAGACTGTATGTACGTGAGATCATACAACTACACAGGGTAACTCATACTATCATTTCAGATAGGGACGTTCATTTCACGTCACAGTTATGGTAGGTCTTTCAGAAAGATATAGATACACAAGTTCTTCTCAGCACATCTTTTCAACCTTAGACCAATGGACATTTTAAATGGATGATACAAGTTCTAGAGGACATGATACGAGCATGTTTCCTTGATTTAGGTGGTTCTTTGGAGAAGAATATCACCCTCAGTGAGTTTTCCTATAATAATAGATTTCTGGAAACAATTCAGATGTCTCCTTTTGAGGACTTATATGTTAGGACATTCCGTTATCCCCTATGCTGGATAGAGGTAGGTGAGGAAGACCTACTAGGTACTGATCTTGTACAAGAGACTTTGGATAAGGTTTAGTTGATCAAGAAGCATATGTCTACTACATAGTCTAGACAGAAATATTATTCCAATTTCTATTGACGACCTCTAGAGTTCAAGGTACGAGATCATTTTTTCCTTCAGGTATCTCCCAAGCTAGGGAATATATGGTTATAGAAGTAAGGGAATCTATCACCTCATTATGTAGGGTTGTCTGAGATTCTAAAGAGGGTTGGGATAGTAACCTATCGATTGCTACTACCTTAGAGGTACCATTCCATTCATGATGTATTTCATGTTTCACAACTTCTCCAATATCATGATGACCCATGTCATATCATTGATCTCAATGAAGACAAGTTATATGTGGATTATACCTTTGGGTAGTAACCAGTATGAATCATTTACCAAACCATGAAGGCTCTCTAAGGCTGGTCTGCCCCTTTGGATTGAGTTCTATGGCAGCACGACCGTGTGGAGGATGAGACTTGGGAGTGAGAGGTTGACGTACATGCCTAGGGTCCAGATCTGTTCTTAGACATTGTATCACCACCCCTGAAAGGTGAACTTCAAGATGTGTTCATTTATGTGGAAAAAATGTTAGAACCTAGTTTTTAACTATGGTATTGTTTGTTAAATTTTGGTCTAATTCTTTATTTTAGACCTAATATGGATGCCTAATGAGTTAGTGAAGGTCCCAAGGGTTTCTAGGGCTTGTTCAGATCATGTAACCCATCCTTTTTGGGGAAATTGGCCTATTTCATGGTTAGAGTAAACTGGTTGGTTATGCCATATTGTTAGATCCAATCATGTGGATGGTCTTCATTTTTGGGCAGAACCATATTGCACGGTTGGCCCATGGTTGGAACATGGTTTCTCAAACCATGTGACCTAACTGTGCAGTACACCCCTTCCTATAGGTTCTCATGTATGGTTAGTGGATATTTTGGAAAACTGTGTGGCCAAACTGTGCATATGAAGTTTATTTGGGTAATTTTACATTTTTTCCCTTAACAATCTAATTATCCACCTCATTCCCAAATCCAATTTCCTATGATATGAACCTATATTTCTACCATTTTGGATATTTTTAAAGTCCTACCCTAGGGATAAAGAGATATTATTGACCTGGGATCAATTCAAGATTCTATTCATCATGTTGGATGTGAAACAGTAATTACTCAAGTCTGTTTGAGCTGTTCTTCATCTCTCTTTCTATCGAACTTGTTATCGAGGTGTAAGTTTTTTAATCTTTTCTCATATCTACTCTCTTTCAAGAAAAATTAAAGGGTAATACTAGAAGATTAGATTCATAGAAGCCTATGGTGGGTGGTCTATAACTCATCCCTCAGGTTCGTTGATTTTGGAATTGTTGTTTGGGGCCCTCATATTTCATCGAGTTCCATTTATTGAATTTATATTCCATGATTATATTCATTAGAACTATATGGTTACGATATTTCTATTAATGTTATTGGTTGTTAGTGGTTACATCCAAAACTCCCAACACCATATGTTGGTTGATATTCCATAGTTTAGTTTTTAGTGTTTTTACCACATTTGATCCATTGTTCAGGTGTGCTCGAGCTTGATCACACTAATGGTAAGCCTCCTTATATTAATTTCATTTTGAATCCTGAAAGTATGAATAACTTGTTCCTTTTCATTTCCATTTTACCCGCCTAAGGTAAGTGATTAAATGTAAGTGATTTATTTAATTTAAATGATTGTTTGGTTTCATGTCCATATCACACCTTTCCATGTTTATGGAAGGATGCAGAGTGATACCAATTAATTGAAATTTGTTTACATATTTTTAATTAAAAGGTTGAATGCTACATGGCCTTGTCAAACTAATTAAAGGCAAGTATTGAGCCAAGTGATTTTTTTAATAGAATATTTATCATACGAAAAAATAAATTGTAATGAATTAAATGTAAGGTATCCTTTTATGCATTTGGACCTCGACATCTTTATAGGAAGGCTTGACTCGTGTTAGATCTTGGTTTCCTGACGGAATGCCTTGGGTACTCATGGATGCCATTCTGACACAAGGATGCCAGTTTACTTAGGTGAGACCTACCTAAGAACCCGAACATTGTCTACATATGGATGCCTAGTATGACACTGTAGGATCCATGCATTATTATGGCAGGATTCCTTGGATACACTCCTTGGATCCATCATTGATATGTAGGTGCCATGGTTACATCCCATTAGGACCAGTCATTGATTAACCATATTTTACCTTGTAGTTACTCCTTGGACTCGATAAGCATATTTTTGTGGAATGATTAGGAATATTCTCCTTGGATTACACTCTTACCCCTTATCTAGACTCAGTTATTACTAAGTTATCATCCCATGAGGTCTAGGTTTCCTTTGTTAATTCCATGGAACCACATTATATTAATTATAAATTGTGGTTTCCTTGTTACATCTTGGAACCTTCACTATTTATACTATCATAAGGTGATGTGAGTGATGGGTATGACTCATGTAACCTATTAATATAAATTTTTAATTTATTAATTAATGAATTGGTTAAATTTCCAGACACCATCTGAGGGATGAATCATATAATTGGGTACTTATTTACATGATACTTATTTACATTATATATGCATGCCTGTGTACTATTAATTTTCCATTACATGGGCTAGATGTTATAGACTCCATTGGTGGTGGCTCACTGAGATTTATCTCACACCCTCTCCAAGTTTAGTTTGGTACCTAAGGAAGATTACAAGTATGATGTTTTTTGAAAAATGTAAGCATAATGCTTCAGACACTTGATTTCTAACTATGTTGGGATGGAGCTGGTAACAGATGACTGGGATATAGATCAGGATTCATTGGATAGTTTATGTATTTTCTTTTTACTACATTGGATTTTTCATGTATTCCTTATACTTTATATCCATGTTTTACAGCTTTCTAGTTACATGACATATATCATCATTAAATATTATATGTTATTCAAGTTGTTTTAGTTATTATTAGTTTGTATCTTTCCTCTATGTATTCTATTTACTTGTTGATTTTACAATTTATCACTATTTATAATTATCTTCTATGATACACTCTGGTAATGAGGGTATAATCTCACCACAGACACACCCTAGGCCCTCGTTACTAGTCGAAAACCTCTGGTGTTTGGGGATTTGGGCTTGAGGCCATGGGGCCCACTAGGCTCAAGGAACCTATTAAGTGGCATCCCAGTCCGGGATGTTATAGATGAAACCTTGAGTAGGAAAGTGCTAGTAAAATTTATGAAAGAGTCCAATGGTGAGGGAATTTGATGGGTATTTTTCCCAATTGTATATTGAGACTAAGGAGAATAGTGGAGGTGTGTTCATGGCTAGTGTCCAACTGACACCTACACTTCTGGAGTTGATTCAGAAAGAGAAGCTTAGTGATGAGTTTTTCTAGCATTCTGTGCAGTTTCTAAATGGTGGGAAGGTTCCTAGTGATTGGTCATTGTATCTTGAAAGAGTTTTGTGCTTCAAGGGTCACTTCCTTGTGCCGTTGTCATTGTTGAAGGTGGTGATGCTGAATAGCCACTAATATCACTGTTCCATTCATCATGGTACCACAAAAATGTTTTATGATGTGTGTCGGTAGTTCTGGTATCCATGTGTGAGGTATGGAAAAGTTGTCTTCGTATCGCAGTGTTATACATGTCTAAAGTATAAAGTAGGGAACCAAAGCCATATGGTTTTTTAGTCAATACTCATTCCAAACTAGAAGTGGGACAAGATCACTATGGAATTTATTTTTGTATTACCTCATACACCACATGGATGGAATGCTATTTGGGTAGTGATTTATGATTTGACCAAATATTCCAACATTATTACGATCAGGGATTCAACCAAAGTTGATGATTTGGTCCAAATATATGTTCAGGATATAGTGATACTTCATTGTGTGCTATCAATAATTGTTTTTGATAAATACCCTTGTTTTACCTCACGGTTTGGGGAAGGCCTTTAGAAGGAAATGGATTCGTAGGTCAAGTTGAGTATGGCATTACATACTCAAACAGATGGTCAGTTGAAGCATGTGAATTAGATTTTGGAAGACATTTTTTGGGCATGTGTTTTGATTTCAGAGGCTCATGGGATTAACATTTTTGGTTGGTTTAGTCTTCATATAATAATAGTTACCAATCATCAATTCACATGGTATCATTTGAGGTGGTTTATGGTCAGTTGTGTCGGTCTCCTTTGTGTTATGCTGAGGTGGGCGAGACCTCATTTTTAGGATCGATCCTTGTGCATAAAAGTTCAAATATAGTCAAGTTTATCGGGCTTAATTTGTTGATGACACAGACTCTTCACAAGTCTTATTCCAATATGAGCCAATGATCTTTGGAATTTGATGTGGGTGACCATGTTTTTCTAAAAGTAGCACCTCGTTTGGTACACCGTCATTTGGGTAAACAAGGGAAGATAACACCGAGGTATGTCAGACCTTTTGAGATCACTGATAGAGTCGGTAGGGTGGAATACCAACTGGATTTACCCTCCCATTTGATGTCAATCCATGACGTGTTCCATGTCTCTCAGATGAAAAAGTTCAATCTAAATCCATCCCATGTGTTAAATTTAGAGGAGTTGAAGTTAGAACCTAATTTTTTAGTGTTTGAGTGGCCAATAAATATTTTGGATTAACAACAAAAATATATTTGGGGAAATTATATACAGTTTGTCTAAGTTCTTTGTAAGCGTGGTAGTGATGTGTAAGAGACTTGGGAGCAAAAATCTTGGGTTGAATAGGAGTATCCATTTTTTTCTCTGATTAGACCCAAGAGTGACTTTCTGTGGGATTAAAGATTTCATGGTGGGGAGAACTGTCACATATATGATTTTATTTTGAGGTAATATTTCATTAATTTTTTTGTCTAGTTTTGGTTCATTGGTTTTTCCTAGAGTTTTTGGAGAAAAATGGAATTTTTGGACCCTACATCAGGTGGTGCACGATTAGAACATAGTGAGGGGAAACCATGCACCAGTCAAGAGAAAACCATGTTCCTTAGATAGTGCCACTGCCTAGGCCACACAGCTAGCCACACGGGCATGAAACCCCCCTGGAGACTATTCATCCTCATTCCTCTTGGATATAGAGGGACACATAGTTTCTATATAGTTTGGAAAATAGTGTGGGATAACCATGAAACCTATCTAGGTTATTAAAAGTTGGAAATTAATATTTTTTTCCCTCTTAAATTTTAACCTTAAATTACCTCTAATCTAAGACATAAGGGATTTACAGCCCTACAAGATTACTCCACTCCATATTGTCTCCCTTGAACTCCATTTTTTGGGTGGGTTTGTACTTTGATCTTTGTAGAATCATCAAGTAAGACTCTTATCTTTCACTTTCTTCATTATTCTAGGTTTCTCTCCCTCCCTCTTTGGGATCTTCTTTTCCAGTGGGTTCTATGACCTAATAAGGGTTCGTTATTTAGTTTTTGGGGGAAATATTGATATCTTTGATTAGATAATTCTTTTTATAGGGTTCTATTGAGGTGGGGTTGTGGTTTTCCTTGATATTCTAAAAGTTTCCAAACTTTAGGTATGTGGTTCCATGATTTTAAATTATTATATGAATTTTCTATGCTAACATGGATTCATAAATTTGTTCTATAGATTATTTTTGTGGTGAAAATATGTTTTCAAATTTATTTGAAGTGCGTATGTGTTGGAATATGGGTTTATAAAATAAGTTAATTTTTCTTTGTGTGTTCCTCTTTGTTGTGATTTATAAATGTCTCCAATAGATTGTATGACTGGTGTGAAATATGTTTTAAAATTGTTTTGAGGTACATATGTGATTAAATTTGGTTTTATAAACTAAATGGTTTTTTTCACATGATCATCTTTGTTATGTTACATAAATGTGTGTTGTGAATTGTGAAAGTGATGCGAATCACATTTTAAAATGAATTTGGTGTGTGTGTAGTTTTGAAGGGGGGGGGGGTTTCTATTTAAATTGTTGTATTTCATATGTGATCTTGTTATTGAGTTTCCAAATGGGTTTATTGAATTGTTTATGTGGTGTGAAATGTGTTTCCAATGGATTTGGTGTGTGTGTGAATTTGAAATTAGTTTTGATTATAGGAAATGGTGGGTTCCATGTGATATTTTATTTTTGGATGAACCTGCTTGTGAAAGAAATCTCTTTTCTTATGTGTTCATGATGCTTGTCTTGTGTATGTAAAATTGGTAACTTATGTGACATGAAAAATGTGAGAAATAGAACTAATACTCTAGTTGATTTGAAGGGGATTAGGCCTAGTTTTTTCTAGTAGGATTGACTCTACAACACTAACTAAACATATGATATTATTGGAGAACACTAAACCTTGGAATGAGTTCCCATCTAGTGTCTTGTGCACAAATACACTATTGGTTTTGGATTATTCTTGTAAACCACTAGTCCTTGGTATGAATTCCCCACTAGTGGATTAGGAATATGGGAACTTGGTGTTTTGGTTGGAAGATTTTATCATTGAGGTATGAGGTATCTAGGGTCCCACTAGTGCTCTATACCTATAGGGATTTACTAGGGTACTCTCTTGTGACATGATTCTTTATGATGTGGTTCCCACCATCAATATTCATTGGGACTTTTGTTCATTATAATTTCAAATTATGTTTCTTTTGATAAATTTTTCCCTTAAAAGTGTTTTCCTATTTTTTTTATTATAAATGATTCAAATGATCTTATGAAAATGTGCATGTTAAATTGTCTACTAATGTTATAACATGGAATACTTATTTTGTGTGGCTTCCTACTAGGATTTATTTCACACCCTAAATAAACTCTTGGGTGCATATATCATTTATTATGTGTGACCCAGGTAAAGGAAATATGTTCAATGGTGGTGATAGGGGATCCAATTTCTAGTGTTCTACTTCTTGCATGTGTTGGTGGTGGTTTCTTGAGGGTTATATTCCTCTTGTTGCATGGAGGTTTTTGAGTTATGGTTTCTTTTTATCCCATTCCAACATGGTATTTTTTCTTTAGTTAATGTTTTAAAACATTGAATCTGAAAATTCTTGTATCCCCTTTTTGGTTATGGTCATCGGTTATGTGACAATGTCTTATTCTTTTCGGTTGATTATTGTTAAATGTATGGCTGAAATCATTACCAAATGTGAATTTTTGATACCTAGGAACTAGTTTCTAACCTATGGGGATCAATAATTCCCTTCAAGCCATGTATTGGGTTGGGTCAGATGTCGGGTTGGTTGGAACCCTGGATTGGTTTGTGACATTCTCTAGACAGGTCCTCTTATCATAAGACCTTAACAACTGACAGTATGAACTTGTAACCTTTACAAGGATTTTACAAGGCCTTCTTCTTCTTTTTTCATGAAATCATAAATCCTCAGATTAATACAAGAATATGAAACTTTACCATGACTGAGTCTGAGTAGTCAAAACTCTACTTTGACCGAGTCCAAGCAGCCTAAACTCGAATATATCAAAATAGTTTCATTTGATTGAGAACACAAGTTAAAATTCACAGTTTCAGTTGAAATTGAAAAATGTAACTAACCATCAATAACCCACAACAATAAATAGATCTTCAATGTTTCATATATATGATTTCTTGAAACAACAAAAAATAAACACCAGATATATGTGTAAACATGTATCTATCCAAATTTTTTCTTCAACAAATGATTCCTCAATCTTGTAGAAGATGATGTAACACTAAGATATAGTAGTAGTTACATAAAAAATTGTGATTTTATCTGCTAGATCAAAACATGTATGTTTCCAAAGTGTAGATCTGAAGGAAATGACACATAGTTTTTCCTTGTGTATATATCTGTTGCACATCTACACTTTTTTTATGATGAAGAATGTCTTGATATTTATATTGTAGGTCAAACATCTCCAGGTCAAACCTTCTCCAGAAATATCACCCAATCAATTGGGAATATTCTAATTCAAAATCATTAAATAGTGTTTTAACATCACGTAGGAATAGAAATGATTTACTCCAATGAATATGATCCTTTAAATCAATCATAATGAGCCTGTGAATTGGTTTTAAAATATATTTGAATTGATCATTAATTCCTTGAATACCATTGCATAAATATAGGATAATATCATATAATTAAAACTACCTTGTTGAATAGTCAAACATTAGGTTCCTTTATGTGATGAAAAAAATTAAAATATAGGGTTGATAATGTACAGTTGATTACAAAAGTAGGGTTGATGTACCATACATTTTTTTACTCAAATGTTTAGTTCCTTAAAAACTTATGGTTGTTTATCAATAATTTTCCAACAACATAGGGTACAAGATCCATACATGCTATTTCAAACATAGGATTTATGAACCATACATTATGCTTACAAATATAGGGTATAAAAATGTTTCCAATATAACAAATCCAGAATACTTAAACAAATATTTACAGAAAATTAATGAATTGAATATATTTCAAAAATAAATATTATATTCATAAAATATACTTAAAAAAAATTCATTAGTAACATAAATTTGGGAGTTTGTGAGCATCAAAACCAAAAAGAATTAATGAAATTGTTGAATCAACACATTCTCAACAATCTCCCCATTTTTGATGATCCCAAACCCCATAAAAAAATACATAAAAATTATTTTTTTTCATAAAAATAAATAATAAATTAAAAATACATTTATCTTTTAAAAAATTTCTTATATGAATATAAAAATCTCCAATAAATATTTCATAATTTGAAAATTTCTCATTTTTATATAAATTTCTCACCCATTATCTCTATATAATTTCTCTTAGAGAAAAATTCTCCCCCCTAACTAAGGATGAGAACTTCTCTCCTATGAAGAGTATATAAATTTCACATATAATTTTTCTATATAAATTTTATAAATAAATTTGATAAGGATATAAACTTCTCTCCCTTTTCTGACATAAAAAATACGAGTAAAATGTAGTAAAATAATCCCCTAAAATAATTCTTCCTAAAAAAGATATAAAATTGTAATCATAGAGTATACAAACTATTATTTTTAATGAATAAAATAATTTTAACTAATTTTTTCACAAGTAATATTTAAAACAAAGTTATGTATTACTTATAATAATAAAATAATTTATTTAGCGATATAATCAAAAATTAAGTACATGTTTTTGTGAGATAAAAATTATAAAAATTTAAAAAGAAATTATGAAATAACTTATAAAAATAATTTTTACTAAAAAATATATTAAAAATTATATATATATAATTGATTTAAAATAAATAAAATTTGAATGTTTAGAAGGAATAGTTAGCTCATATGAACTTTCCAAACTTCAAACTATTTTACCTAAAGTAGCTAAAACTCTAGAGACTTCTTCTAATCAGTTTTGAATATAAGATACTATTTTTTATGAAGAAAAGGAACATTATTCAAATAAGAAACATTTCAGATTATCAAGATCCAACCCAATAAAGACCTCTCTTCTGAGTAACTCCATATGATTTAGCATTTTTACTTTAAAAGCTTAAAAGTATTATTTTGATAATTAACTATATTTTACATTCTTATATTCCCTTAATAACTAATCAAAATCTATTTTCAATATAGATTTTTCTTTAGTTTTTCATAAAACTTCTACAAGTATCCAGACCAACTTGTAGCTTCAATTTTTCTTCATTTGAGGTGATGAATTCGAATAGAATCTTATAATAAGACATTTGAGATGAATATACTTCCAGTTATTCATGAGTATGAACTAAATTATTTCTTTTATAATACTTTTTAAACAAATATTCAACCAAAAAACTCTTTATTATTTGAACAAATCATAAGGATTAACTTTTAGGTTTGAAAGACCTAAATAATTTTCAATAAATGAATAAAATTTATTCATATACTTACCTTATGCTATGAAAAAGAACTTGCTGAATTCTCATCCATTATTTGAAATTCTTTCAACAATTTGTGCTTCTTTGGTAGCTTCTTATATGGTTGTTCCCATGCTCCAAAATTCACGGGAACTCACTATAGTCTATTTTTCACATTTTGACACCTTGATTTTTGATGCGAGTGATCCTCGTGGACCTATTTGAGTGGATGATTCCAATTTGTCCCATAAATAAGTTCTGCATTGTCATCCTTGTTTTGGGGGCTTCCATCTCTGTTCCCAAAAATTCATCTACTAGAGGTCTAATATAGATTAGTGGAGGGGTAAACTATCATTTTCTTACAGTATTCGGCCATTGGGGAGGTGTCAAAGCTCCTAAGGTAGACCCTTTTGGCACATTTTGGTGCAGACAAGCCACCACTTGTGATGTTCCTGGAATTTATGGGATCTTGAGGATTGGAGTCACTGACCACTTTGTCAGTGCTGAACCAAAAATCATTTTTTATCATCCTCAAATCTCGGGTTAACTTCATCATATCTTGGAACTGCAATCATAGACCCATCCGTCGATGATTTTTTATAATTCATTGGTACATGGATGTCCACAACGAGCATGATTCCCCTCAGGTAGTGGTTTGGGTTATTCTTCCCGAGCTTTTACTTACCCTCCTTATTCTCATATTTATTAGATGGATTGGTGACTCCATTTTAGAGTTCCTATGCATGAGGACCTTACCCTTCATCTTTAGAAGACCTATTTCACCCATATTTTTCTGTCCATGGATCTCTCCCAACCCCTGTCATTCTGGATTATGCTTCAAGTGAAAGGATTATCTGAATGGTGGAAACCCCTCTCTATCCTCGATTCTTCTCCTTTTTTCACTTCCATGGTCATTCCATGTCAGATTGAAAATGACTACGAGTTAATAGTTTTGATAAGATTATGATGAAATATTCAACTGGTGGTGTGGCTTCATCATCATCCTCTATTGACCGTCTATCGTTGACCATTGACCTGGTTGTGAAAGCTCCTCCTAGAATCAACACCATGACTCCTCCTCTCTCTCCTCAGGAATCATCTGACAATCTTGGATATCTTCTACATGAAAAATATGAGTCTTCTACCCAGATGAATACATGAAATGACCTAGTTCTGTTCAAACCGATTTATGTTTCTATCTCTCAAGTCGAGGAGTTTATGATCAAACCGATTTTCATGGAAAAATTCCATATTTGGGATAAGGAGGATCCTTTGTAGATATCTCCTCCCCATGTTATCTATTCCCTTGGACTTGATCCCTTGGGATGTTCAGAATCTTCACCAAGAAAATGCATCTCTTCTGTTCTCCTTCAGGGAGATTCATCACCAGATCTCTACTCTTATGATCCATGTCCCATCATTGTATCTCCAGTCAATACTTCAAATTCTTATAGCATTCTATTGCATGTTCAATATGATGAGGTATGTCCTTATCCCCTATATTGGATCTTCCCAGTAGAGAATGAACCAGATCTTAATTCAAATGGGGGTTTTCTTTCCCATCTCAAAAAACCAAGATCCATGCAATGCCAGGGGCCAAAAACAGTCATCCCATTTTTAGATGATTTCCACCATGGTATATAATGTTGAAATAGTGGGTGCCCTAGACCAAAATATGCAGTAAATTTTTGATTACTATATCATTTGTATAATTAGTTATGCATGATGTAATCTTACCATTATAGTGTATACTTTTCTACATCCATTATTATAAAGGTAATGTCTAAAGGTTAATTGTCGTGTTGAGAGGTTATAGTAGATTCCTGGCTATAATGAGAACCTCGAGATACTATGACATTAATCTTAAATATATTTTCTATAGTTTAGATACATTCAACTGACTGAACATAGTAGATGTATAACTATCAGGTGTTGGGGGATAATAAGCATTGAGACTTCTTCTCATGAACTTCACACTTGGTGATCTCTAGTAGTGAGATCATGAGGACAGACCTCCCAATAGGAACACCACATGTTTTTGGGTGTCATTGGTCATTCCTATCTACGGACATGTGTATTGGTCTCCTGACTTGAGATCATTTCCAGTGTGTATCATTTGATGGAATACTTTGATGCAAGACAAAAACCATGGTATTGAAATCGTGGGGAGGTAGCTTGTGTTGGGTGCATCGTTGGTGGTATGACATTGGTTTAATGGTCAATAAAGGATTTGTTGCTTCCAAGTTTATGAAGTTGTACATCTTAGGCCTTGTTGATCAGGATGGTGCTGCCTTCCTAAGTCTTTGGCTAAAGCAGTATAAAGGTAAATCCATCCAAACAGATCAAAAAATAATAATGAATGAAAAGGACGATGACAAAAGTGTGCATCCTACTTTATGAGATATTTAATGACAAAGAGATTATAGTACACAGTCAATGTTCGTAGGTTGGTTGTTGTGGCTATGATAATCCTGATCTCTTTAGGGGCCATGATGGGTTGCTAGACTCCACTCTTAGTCTGTGGATTTCATTCACTACTATCAGGATAAAGGCCTAGAGGGTCACACACAATAGCATATTCAAGAATCCAACCTATTCAGTCGAATATGTATATGGAAATGGTGAGCCCCACCATAGGGTCTAAGTATTTTCCAAATTATCGATCACCAATATAATTAAATAAATTATTTAATATTCAAGTTATGAATATTTGGGACTGAATTTATTTAATGTATTTACAAGTTTAGAGAATACAAGAAAATATTAATCTAATGAATATTATTTTAATATTCAAGGTTTGTTTATTATTAAGCGGGACAAAGAGTCATGTTAAATGGATTAGTTTTTATAACGTAATATATTTTATATATATTGAAATTATGTGATGAAATAATAAATAATATTGATGTAGTTTAGTTTGTCAAAATTATTTATTTAGTAGACATTGAAATAAACAGGGCCGGGGAACTCAACCAAGTATTTACCAACACCACTATAAATATAGGAAGATTATCTATCTCATGGTGGTATAATCACTATTTGTTTACTTTCATGGAATGTAGATGAGAGTATCTCTCTCCTCCCACTCTTTAGAGAGAGAATCTATCAATACAAGAAGTTCAGATCAAGATCTCTCTCGAGCATCGAAGGCATCTCGATGCAATGATCGTCAGGACGTCAAAAGCATCATCGGATCTCCTCTCTAGAACCCATAATTTGATGATCGATTCTCCCATGTGTTTTTGAAGATCATGTGGACGATCTAGATGGATCCTAATTTGGATCCTTCATGCGACGATCACCATCGAATAGTTATAGTCGACATCAGATTTGAATTTGAAATGGGTATGTCCTCATTTTTATTTTCTCCTTCTTATAATTTATGCAAGATCCTCAGACCTATCCGGTTATTAGATCATTAGTGACGACTTGTTCCGTCATCCTGATGATGAAAATTTTAAAATCCTCGTCCCACCGGCTTCCTCTATGAGTCCCAGAACCATTCAGTGGTATCAAAGCTATCAAGTAGATTTTATGAGCCTAGAAATTTAAATTTTCATTAACATAAAATAGTGGGTTCAAAAACAATCTCAACAGTTCAAACTGCTCGTCGATCCGATCTCGAACGACCAAGTTATTGCCATTTTAATTTTTCAGATTGGATCGCTTTTGCAGTTTGATCACGAGTATTAATTTTATTCATTCTGAAGGATCATCAAGTTTAGATCGTTCATCGAATATGATTAAAATTAGTTTGAAAAATTATAAATTTTATAATTTAATAGCTTTCATAATAATTTTATTAATATAATAATATTTATTTTATTATTATAAAAATGTAATAAAAATTAATTATTATTTTATTATAATAATTTTTTTATTATAAAATTAAAATTCTAAGTAGCCTTTAGAAATTTTTTTTGTGAGGAAAATTTTTTGAGGATGAATTGACATAAAAAAATGAAGGGAGAAAGACTTAAAATAAGTCTTAATTAAAAAATAACAAAAAGCCTAAAGAAAAAGGGGGATGCACCTCAAAAGAAAAAAAAGGAAACAAAGGGGTCCGCGGCAGACCCCCCCTGCTGGGTTGTCTTCCTTGGGACGACACACACCAGTGGCTTCCTCCCGTCCGCCTCGTTGTCCCGCGCACACCAGATGGAGGAGGTCCCACTACCCGGCCTCCCTCCTAGGCTAAGGTGCCACCGCCTTACCTCTACCCAGTCAGTCAGCTCATAGACTAGCCCCGCCATCCCGCTCCTCACACTCTACCAGGTAGCCACCCGCCGTCGATCTGCCCATGCAACCCCCACCACTAAACTGAACCTAATTCCCTTATCGGTCATCGCCCAACATGCAACCAGGCTACCAGGCGTCATCTCCAACCTCCCATACCATGATTGGGCACGCTTATTGGCTTGAAGAAGACCACCAACCCGTGCCCTCACCATGCAATCCTGCCTCCTCCTCCCAAGCCTCCCAATGTAGAGCCAGCTCCCAACCACCTCGGCTGACCCGACTGCCCTCCCCGGCATGCCGCCCAACCTCAGCAGACCACCAGAATCCGGCCAGATACCCTGCATGTTGCCACCGGAAGTCCTGCCGCCATCCCTCCAAGAGCTAGTGTGATCCGCCTCGTGGACAACTGACGCCGCCTCTGATCGAGCGTAGGTTCTCTATGCATTTCCGCACATATGGGCTAGTTCTGGGAGGTACCTTTTATCTGCAAGTTTATTACGCAGAGAAACATTGGCCCCAAAACAGCCTGGATGGATTTTCCCAACCAATAACGGGTTTAGGCGGATCAGTCTGGCCCAATTTGGCCCTACTTGGTCTAAAATGGCCCTGCGTGGGTTTGTCCCAACCTGCATAGGTCCTATAATGACGTTTTAGGGTACGGACAACTTAAATTAATAAAAATAATTAATTTAATTAATTTAATATCTAAATTAAATTAATTAAAATTAATTTTGGTTAATTATTTTAATACCTGGATGAAAATAAATTCAATTTGATAATTAAATTGAATTAAGTTAATTTAATTTAATTTTGACATTAAAATTAAATTAATTATAGGACCCATAATTAATTAAATTAATTAAATTTATTAATTCATTTAATTTAATTTAGATAACCCTCGTGCTTAATTAATGCATTTTAATTTTATTACGCATTATTTATCCACATTCTGGTCCTGAGCACCAACCCGTGTATGTCATATTTATTTAATTAATTATTTAATTGCATGTGGTGATTTTAATTAATTAAATAGACGGTATTCACATCGTCTTTCTTTTTCGGTTAAAATGTATAAGGATCTTCATGTCCAATTCACCTGATGTGCATTTATACCCCTAGTACCCCTCGCCTGCACGTGAGTATTTTTGTACTTCAGACGAAGATGATGTGTGACATGACGTGGATCCCACTAAGGTGAGGTGGTACTCCAAGACATGATGTGGACCTCACCAAGACAAGGCGATGTTCCAAAAGAGAAGTGAACATACAATATGAGGGAAAGATGCATCAAGTGTCTAGCATTTGACTCAGGTATGATTCCCCTTAGGTCATTTAGAAGCTCAAGACGAGTCTAGTAATAATTTTCCTTTGTGAATTTATTTATTATTTTATGCATTTTAGTATAGTGGGAAAATAAATAAATTAATAGATAATAAAATGAATAAATAAGAAACATATGTTTTTCTATTAAAATTCAGTTGTGAGAATGACAACATAGATGAAAAAGTTTAATAGAAATAAATCATATTCATCGAGAGAGAGATGCATATAAATACCTCAAAGAAATATTAAGTCACCACAACCTTCCATCATTAAAGTTTGAACAAAAACGGGTGTTTGGGGTGCCGTTCATGCCATAGATGAGGGTTCCTATTACTATCGGGGAGTTATTATAATATTGGTGGGTTGAATTAACTAAAATTGTAGTAATGAAATAGCCATATCTTGCTTGTTGTAATTTTAGAGGCAAGCGTTGAGTAAATAAAGTTATGATTTTTGAAGTTGGGACTTCACTCAACAAATCAAGGAACCGAAAGTTAATGCGGTTGGTCAGCCAAATGCCTACCTTGGAACCTCCGAGTAGCTGCATAAACATAAATTATAGATTATAAGGTCGGTTCAGGGATCCTTTCCACTAGAACACTCACGAGTATTCCGATTCTTGTACAGAGGGTTCGTAGAATTTGAAAAATTAGTGGGAGACATTTAATGATTTAATTAATATGTAATGTCACATTCAGTAATCAACATTAAAAGTACTAATATGATAATGTTTATTTGTAGAGAATTTAAAGTAATACCACATGTAAAAATTGGATAAATATTGGACAATGTTAATGTCCAAACTAACATGAATTTCAAGTGTAGTATAGGTGCTTGCACAAATTAATAATATATCAAAAATTCAAGGTGTTAGTGTCCCTACCTGTTAGAAACCTCAAGAAGCGAGGGTGTAAATACTTATAGGAGACTCATAAATTAAGAATATGATGGTTCTTTCATAATTCTAGCATCAATGTCTGATGTTAGTTTCAGTCTCTATATAAAGACATGGATGATATTACATGAAGTCTCATCTCCAAGAAGTTTCCAAGGAGAAAGTGAAGAAATATTTGAATGTGATGATTGCACTAGGTTTTTTTAAAGTGAAATACATTTCAAAATGTTTCATGGAATCCCATTATTATACCTTCTACACCCAATTACTCTATTTTCATTTAAGGATACAAACGAAAGATATAGAGTAAGCGCTACATTTCCTTTAAGGTATGGTTCACCAAGTAATATGAATATTAAAGAAAGTACCATCTTTTGTTCTTATGGAGAATATATAGAATGACAAGGAGAAAATGCCAATGTCAAGTTATGCCAAAGGCATTTTAATCATTTCCTTCAAATAAAATAGATTGGTTATCTAACAGGAGGTTATTTTCATCACATATTGAAATAAATTTATTGAAGTTTAAAAATGAAATGAACTAAAATACAAGAAGAAAGTACCATATTCTTGTTCAGTTTATATTCATCATATAAAAGTATTGTTTTCTCACATACTTCTTGGGTATTAAATACAATATTCTGTTCACATATATGTATTGAAATACAATAACCATGTATGTAGAGAAACATTTCATGGAGTAAGGTGTCTTATCCAAGCAGCTGAGAAAGGGTGATTCCTAAGTCAGCAGTGAGAAGAACATAACTTCTAATTTCCAAGTGATTGATTCAAATTAAACAAGTTGTTGAGTATAACCAAAAAATTTATCTAATGTGACCATTTTTCCATAATGATACATTATTCCAATTTCATGGAAAGAATGTAGTTTATGGTATAACGTACTCAAAAAATAGTTCAGACATACTGCAATCAAAGGAAATACACGATGAATATAAAATGTAAAACTTATCCAGTTGTGGAAAGATGATTCTTTGTTGAGAAAAACTAAAGTTGTACGTCAAGAATATACCAAGTATGGTATTTATGCATGGAACAACTAAATAATTTTGGTATTACTGACATATTTAGTTTAGACAAAGAAACCCTTTAGAAATAACGGTATTCCACAAAGCTTCTGGGGTTAGTTCAACAGGATAGAGTAAACTATTTCAAACAAAAGCTAGTGGTAAAGATAATTCATAAGGTATCTTTATGTTATTAATGAATGTAATATTGAAGTAAATTTTTGGTAAGTAGATATTAGTTGCTTAGTGCCAGCATACCAAAGAATATCTTGAACAAGAAATCATCGATCATGATAATATAGCATGGAGTAATTCCTAAATGCATGTTACCATATCTACATCAAGATATTGATGTTTATAAGGAGGATCAATGACGAGTCTTACATATTAACATTGATAAAAAAATGTAGTGTAGATCAATTCCTAAACTCACATTTTATACATCAGAGTTATGATGTAAGTAGTATCAATGTTACCACATGTAGTAACTTCCATCATATTTCAATATGTGATTTGAAAATAACAACATAAACCAATAACCAATAAGACAAGTAAAATAATGACAAATGGATATCGTACAAGTAATAGTATGAAGAAAATACATTATTTCATAGATCATTTGTTAGGATGCAAAGAGTTTGTTAAGATATAAACAAACATGCATCAAGATAAACACATGGTGCAACTAAAGTAAATATCCTAAATGTTTCTTAGGATATTACATAAATCCCTAAGATTGAAAATATGTAGTCATGTATTTGAATAAATTTATATATAAGGGTACACATATCTATTAGAGATAGTGAGAGATAAATTTTACTACTGTAAATTAAGCTTTTACCAACGGTTTCAAACCGTTGGTAAAAGCCCCAAAACTGCTGGAAATTTCTTTCCCAACGGTTCACTGAACCGTTGGGGTGTGAGGCATGGGGATAAAAATATCCCAAAGGTTCAAGCTAAACCATTAGGATAGGTCATATATATTTTAAAAATACCAAAGGTTTAGTATTAACCATTGGTAAATTTCTATCCCAACGGTTAATAACCGTGGGTTTATACAACTACACCAACAATTTTTAATCGCTAGTATACACCAATTGCAACAGTTCAAAGTGAACCACTGCCATAATCTAGGTGGTATGGATCTTTATACCAATGAATCATAGAACTGTTGGTATTTAGTCATCACTACAAAAAAATCTATGGGAACCTCTTCCTACCATCCCCTCTTCTAGCCAGCCAGAACCATAATACAATAGCCTCTCCTCCTATGCAATTCCAGCGGCCTACCCTCTCCAATTCCAATACTGCAATTCCAACAAGAAACAGGTAGCTAGATCGAATTAGGAATTATAGTACAAACCTGTATAATAATGATGAATACAAAAAAAACACTCATGCAGACAATATACAATGATGAATACAACACCTGAAAATACAAAATTTTTAAAAACACTCATTTAGACAATACAATGTACATAATTAAAAAAACCCCCCACAGCCCCCCTGAAAACCCCATGCCCCCTAGATATCCCCCTTGCACCCCCATGCCCCCTGGACAACCCCCTTTCACCCCCTATAAAGCCCCCTTGCACCCCCTGGACAACCAAAGTGCTCCCTCCTGAACACCCCCCTGCACCCCCATTCCCCCTAGATAGCCCCCTTTCACCCCCTAGACAGCCCCCTTGCACCCCCACTGGACACTCCCTCCCCCTAAACACCCCCTGAACACCCCTGAACACCCCCTTGGACACCCCTACCACTAGAAACCCCAAGAAACCCCTACTGGGCACCCCCTACACCCCCATGCCCCCTGGACATCCCCCTTGCACCTCCCTTGAACACCCCCATGCCCCCACTAGACAGCCCCCTTGCACCCCCCTGGACAACCCCCTTGCACCCCCATTGGACACCCCCTCCCCCTAGACACCCCTCTTGGACAACCCCCCTAGACCCCTTGGACCCCCCCGACAGACCCTGGACACCCCATCCTAGACACCCCACCTGCACCCTCCCCCTGCCCTGCAGATCCCCCCGAACAGCCCTTGGACACCCCCAGACAGCCCTTGGACACCCCCTAGACAAGCCCCCTAGACACCCACCTGCACCCTGCCCCTGCCCTATAGACCCCCCAGAACCCCCCAGATATCCCTTAGACTCCCCCTAGAAAACCCCTCCTAGACACCCACCCGCACCCTCCCCCTACCCTGAAACCCCCCCATCACCCCCGTACAACCCTTGGACCCCCCTAGACAACCCCTCATAGACACCCTACCTACACCTTTCCCTACAGACCCCCCAGACAGCCCTTGGACACCCCTTGGAGAGACCCTCCTAGATACCCCTCTTTCACCCTCCCCCTACCCTACAGACCCCCCCCAACACCCCCCTGGATAGCCCTTGGACACCCCACCTGGACAGCGCATCCTAGACCCCCACCTGCACCCTACCCTGCAGACCCCCTAGACAACCCTTGGACACCCCCTGGACAACCCCTCCTAGACACCCCACCTGCACCCTCCCCTTGCCCTGCAGACCCCCCGACACCACCCCGGACAACCCTTGGACACCCCTGGACATCCCCTCCTAGACACCCCACCTACACCCTCCCCCCTGCCCTGCATACCCCCCTGCACCCCCAGGCTTCCAGCCACTACACAACATCCTTCCTGTTTTCCCAGTACAACCAAAATTTCATTCTGGATAGTTAAGATATTAACCAATATAACAAAACAAATATGAATCACCTCAATGGATTCAGTATCCCAAAGACTCTGTTGTCTAAATTAATTCTTGTAACCCAATATATTCACATTTTATAGAATTCACCTGGTAGTCTAATAAAAATAACCTCTGATGATCCTAAAAACAAAGTTTCTTATGTCCTACTTTTTGGAACTAATATAAAACCATGTATTTTATCCTAGAAGAAACCGGTGAGAAAAAAAATATAGTTTTTAAACCACCACTTATAGGGTCTGACATAGCACTTCCTTTTTTCCTTATTAGAGATTCCTCCACCACACCCAGTAATAGAAGAAATAGGAATAAAAGAAACATTTAATACCTGTTGTGGAATCATCGGGAGTCTCAATTACAGAAATGATAAATGAAAGAAAATGAAAAAGGAAAGAAAGAACACAAAACACACAAATTTACATGGTTTGGGAATAATCCCTACGTCCATGGAGAGGCATAATTCTCTCTAAAATTCAGGAGCACAAATTACAGAGTTTTACAGGTTAGAAAACTTAGCTCGAAAATGGGCTACATATGGAGAAGACGATCCACTGTTCCGAACAAGAAGTCCGCGTCACTAGAGTGAACAATGACCACCTTTTTCCAAAGTGATATAGTGGCTGCCAGCTAGAAGTAAAAAGTGCAACAGTATAGTTGACCCTACTAATATTGCATCAACATTGATAGGTTATCTCACAATCACTCTATAGAAGTGGATTCCAAAGGAAGAAACAACAATTTACAAGTCATCAATGGCTTTACACAAACCACCAAGCCATTAAGTAATCGTACAAGTCTAGATTAGGAATGTATAGAACCAACTGGATAAAATGATTTCTGTACTAGAACAATATTTCATCTCTTTACTGGAGCCTAGAAAATTCTATATCCATCATCACCTTTACTTCATTATGAAAAAATGATAAATGAACCATGACTTGAAACTTTTACAAGAATAGTCTTTGCCTATCTTATTATGAATAATAGACTTCCACCACTTATAACTCGGACCCTCTAGTAGGATTGTTACAAAAATAACCTTTAGAGACTCATAAATCTAAACTGGATAAAAATATCCTCAACCTTCAGTACGAAAACCAATTCATCCTAAGAATATTGTAACCCATGAATTATTGTGGGGCTACCATCTTGATTCTAGGGTTTCTAGGTGTGCCTTCAAGATTGATTTATTCAAGGCTTTTGATTCGGTCGGGTGAGACTTCTTATGGGATGATTTTGATCTACTCGGATTTCCAGCTAGGTTCTTGTCTTGGGTTAAAAGATGCGTCTCTACCCCAATGTTCTCAGTGAACATTAATGGCAGTTTACATGGCTACTTTTTGGGGAAAAGAGGGCTCAGGCAAGGGGATCCTCTTTCGCCTTTCCTTTTTGTGATTTGCATGAAGTTTTTCTCACACATCCTGGACTCCCTTATTTCATCTTCAGATGCTTACAAGTTTCATTGTCAATGTGGTAAAACCTTTATTTCTCACCTTTGTTTTGCATATTACCTTATCTTCTTTTCTTATGGTGATTTGGATTCAGTTTTAGTCTTGAAGCATGATTTGGATCTTTTTTCTTCCCTGTTTGGATTGAATGCTAGTATTTCAAAGTCCCTAATGTTTGCGGTTGGTATCTCTCCTGATGTTTGGGATTCTATTGAGGCTGTTATGGGGGTTAGAAAGTGGTCTCTTCTTTTTTGTTATCTGGGAGTTCCCCTCACCAGTTCCAAGATTAGAGCTTATGATTGTGTGGTCTTGGAAGAGAAAATTATTCGAAGAGTTAATGTTTGGAATAATAACTCTCTCTCCTATGCTGGGTGGTTACAGATTGTTCAATCGGTTATTTTTAGTATGCATGCTTATTGGTGTTATCACTTCATTTTACCCAAGAGAGTGGTCAAATCCATTGAAGCCACTGTTAGGAATTTTCTTTAGAAAGGTCTTTCGCTGGATTCCTCTGGGGGTGGACTACTGTTTTTTCTAGGTTATAGGTGTGGTTTGGATGGGGGTTGGAGTACTGGTTTTGCAGGTAGGTTGTTTTGGATGTATGTAGTGGCAGTGGTTTTCTAGTGGATGGGGTGATGGTTTGTTGTGGAGTAGGGTGCAAGCTAGTGGTGTGCATGGGCTGGGGTTTTTGGCTACTGTGGTTGGTGTTTGTGGCTAGTTTGGGCGGGAGTGGCTTGTGTGGGTTGGAATACAGGTGGAAGGGGGCTGGAAGGGAGCTGGAAGGGGGTTGGTGTGGGTTGGAACAGGTGGTATGGGGGTGTTTTGTAGGTGACAGGGGTTGGTGCGGGCTGGAATGCAGGAGGCTGGGGGTTAGTGCGGTGGCTGGTGCGGGCTGGAGTGGGTGGTGCGGGTGGGGGGGGGGGGAAGGCAGGCAACAGGGGGATGGAAGGGGGCTGGTGCGGGCAAGAATAGGTGGTAGGGGGCTGGTGTGGGCTGGATTTCAGGTGGCTAGGGGATGTTGGGAATGGGGAAGGGGATGGTACAGGCTGGGATGTAGGAGGCCGTGGGCTAGTGAGAGATGGAACTGGTGGATGGGGCTGTTTTGTAGGTGGCATGAGTGTTTTGAAGGAGGCTGGGGGGTGGGGGCAGGTGTGGTGGCTAGTGCAGGTTGGATTGCAGGTGGCTGGGGGATGGTGCATGCTCGAATGTAGGTGGAAGGGGGATGGAATGCTGGTGGAAGGGGGCTGGTTTCAGGTGGTGGGGGGATGGTGCGGGATGATTCGAAGGTGGAAGGGGGGGGGGGTACTGCGGGCTGGAATGCTGGTGGAAGCGGGCTTAAATGAATGTGGAAGAGGGCTGGTGTGGGATATATGTGGCTGGAGTAGGGACAAATCATGACATTACCACAGCTTGACTGCGGCGTGACCGCGGCGTGATGGCGGCGTGACCACGGCGTGACCACGACATGACCGCGGCATGTTTTCCCGATCCAGCGTCATCCGTGGGGTAGCATTTTCCGGCCAGGAGCGAAGGGAGAGGGAGGAGGCAAGGCAACATTCCATCCATCACCCCGCCGACAGAAATTGGGATTTGTCAGTCTCAACAATGATCACAAGACTCATGGAATACTATCACTATGAACTGTCGTGGGGTGTCATCCGGTATCGGGGCCAAATCACGACATTACCGTAGTGTGACCATGGCGTGACCGCGGCGTGACCGCAGCGTGACCACTGCGTGACCGCGGCATGACCGCGACATGACCGCGGTGTGACCACCGTGTTACCGCGGCGTGAAATTGGCGTGACCGCGGTGTGACCGTGGTGTGACCGCGGCGTGAATGCGTCGTGACCGCGGCGTGACCGTGAGGCATGACCACGACGTGACTGCGGCGTGACCGTGGCGTGTAAGCCTAGATCAGTGACATCTGTGAGGTAGCATATTTTAGCCAGGAGCGAAGGGAGTGGGAGGAGGCGAGGAAACATTCCGTCCATCGTCCCACTGAAAGAAATTGTGATTAGTCAGTCTCAACATTGATCAAAAGACACATGGAATACTATCACTACGAAACGACGTGGGGTGTCGTCCTGTAGGAGGGCCAAATCATAGCATTACCGTGGTGTGACCGCGGCATGACAACAACATGACCTCGACATGACCACAGTGTGTTGGCCCTGTCCAGCAGCATCCGTGGGGCAGCATCTTCCAGCCAGGAGCGAAGGGAGTGGGACGAGGTGAGGCAACATTCCAGCCATTGCCCCGCAAGCTGAAATTGTGATTATTCAGTCTCAACATTGATCACAAGACTCATGGAATACTATCACTACAAACCACCGCTGGGTGTCATCCTGAAGCAAGGCCAAATCACGGCATTACCACAACATGTCCGCGGTGGGACCATGTCTTGACCACAGCGTGACCATGGTGTGACCGCGGCGTGGCCACGGCTTGACCGTGGCGTGACCGCGGCGTGACCGCGGCGTGACCGCGGCGTGACCGCGGCATGACCGTGGTGTGTTGGCCCAGTATAGTGACATATGTGGGGCAGCATCTTCCGGCCAGGAGTGAATAGAGCGGGAGGAGGCAGGGCAACATTCCGGCCGTCGCCCCGCTGACAGATATTGTGATAAGTCAGTCTCAAAATTGATCACAAGAGTCATGGAATACTATCACTACGAACCACCACGGGGTGTCTTACTAGAGCAGGGACAAATCACAGAATTACTGTGGCATGACCACATCATGACTGCGGCTTGACCGCGGTGTGACCGCGGCGTGACTGCGGCGTGACCATGGCGTGACCGCGGCGTGACCGCGGCGTGACCGCGGCGTGACCGCGGCGTGACCGCGACGTGACCACGGCGTGACTGCGGCTTGACCGCGGCTTGACCGCGGCGTGATCGCGGCGTGACCACGACGTGACCGTGACATGAACGTGGTGTGTTGGCCCAGTCCAATGAAATCCGCAGGGCAATATGCTCTGGCCAGGAGCGAAGGGAGCGGGAGGAGGAATGGCAACATTCTGGACGTCACCCCACCAACTGATGATAGAACAAATCAACTATTTAATATTCTATAATAAGGGATCACAAGAAGGTTATAGCGAGCGACACAATGACACAATGTCTAAAGGGAAACAAAATGATGGAAAAGAATCATACACCCTACACAAACCATTTACAAATTCATTCACTTCACCTAAACATGTAAATTTTATTTATAATATTGAAAGCGTGAAAAGGAAAGTGTCATGGTCAAGCCATATGCCTACTCGGGCAATGTCATTTGAGTTAAACGAGTATGATAAGCCAATTTATATTATTAAAAGAAAACAAATACTAACTAGCCACAAAATAAACACCGACAAGTGTCATATGAAAGACTCAAACCAAATATAAACATGATACAAAAAACTATCACTACTCTTTAGTTTAAAAGAAAGCGCACCTCTGTTGGAGGGGTTTTATTATAAAATCATGGAATTAATTTATCAAAAAATTCATTTAATTATATTTAACATTTATTCTAAAACTCATTCAGCCCAATTAAAATGCAATAATTTAAGCAACTAGATCAACATAACTATCACTGTGAGTTTTTACAAACAATGCATCTCTGTTGGAGGGGTTTTATTATAAAAAAAATGACTTTATTTATCACATGAAACAATTATATTAAAGAACACTTATTCAAGATATGAAATTCAATATAATTAAGCAGAATTAAGAAAGAATCAAAATTCAATTTAAAGCATTCTTGAATTAAAGAGGCTAGAAGAGGGATACTACCTCAAGGTGGAACAAAACCATCCACTTCGGCTCTTGGAGCTTTCTAACTAAAAGTTTCTGCTCCCCCACTGGGTATACACACCTTCACACACATGCAAGGACACATATCCCCTATGAACACACCTACATGGCTATGATCATGTGCAAGGGGATCCTTGCACATATGCTTATATTCATATACCAGTCTCCACTCACCTGCGTATGCATTTATATATATATATATACATGGACACACATAGCCCCATACATGCATAATCACTTTAATAAACTAATGAATTAAAATTATAAATAGGTTTCATTTATTAAAAACCATTATATTATATTTATATTATATTTATATTTTTTAAAAAATAATATTACGTGTTTTTAATTTGATATATTATTTTATTTACTATTATATTCTAAAATTACCTCTCTCCACAAGTATAAATAACATATCTTCCTCCCCATGGAAAACCAATCCTCAATCACTTGAAAAATATTAATTTCAACAAATATCCTATCTATAAATAAACTTAGAATATATAGGTATGTTTTGGAGTAATCTAACTCCAAGAATCAAGGTAGTTTTAGTGTCGTACAGGAGAAGCTACACTGAGGACTATGTAATTTTCAACCAACTCCTCTCTTTTTTTATTCTTCTATTTTTTTATTCTTCTCTTTATTTTTTTTACCACCCATTTCAAAACCAAACCATATAATATTAATTAGGAATTAATTTAACATTATATTAATTATTTTAACCTAATTTAAGTATCATATTCATGATATATATAATTTTCAAACTTCTCTTTCTTGCTCTCCCGACAGTATCCCGTCAATGGTCGGTTGACCACCTATGGAGAAATTTCTATGTCAAAAATTATAAAAATAATCATTTAAGGATATTATTAATTATATAAAATGTATAAAAATTTATTTACATTTTTTATAAACTTCTGGAATTAATTCTACACATGTATAAATAATTTGAACAAAATGAGTGAAATCTAAATAAAATGGGAAAATTCAATGAAAAAATGTAATAAAACAAATACATGTTTAACAGAGAGTGTTGTAAAAAAGAATAAAATAATTAAAATGGTTAAATATTGGAAGAAAAAACATAACTAAATTATAGGACTATGTTTTAATTATCCTTAGTTTATTACTAAGGATGTGGAAAAGTGTCGAAATAAAGTGAGAATTAACGTAAGGGGATTATTGAACTCAAAATATTTTCCTTGGGTTATCCCTATTTCACAAAATATTATGTGTTAATATTCCAATGATATTTTTTAAATATAATTTAAATATTATTCAATGTTATTTTCATGGAAGTAAATGGTATTAACTTTATTTTTATGCAAAATGAAATGATTTTCCAGAATACTTTTCTTTCCAAAACACATCTTTGACTCCTATTAATTTGTTTATCCTTCAATCAAGAATGATGATATTTATGCCCAATATGTTTTCCCTTATACATTTGGGAAGCCCAAATTTATTCAGGAAGCCATTATTTATAAATCATTATGAAACCCATTCTTTTCCATGGGTTATTTCATGATCACCTTTGTTATATATTGTAAGTGGAATACTTGATTATGTAAATATTAAAATGTTATGAGATGACAATGTAAATAATATAAAAAATTCATTATAATCATTAATACAGGTATGAAATTAGTCGATATAGAATATCATTTTGAAAATATCATTGATAATAATAAATAAATTGTTACAAAATGCAATGCTTAGTTATTTTATTCCATGATCACCGACATCATGATAATTTCACTTTTAATACCAATAACAAGATAGTTTAAAATAAAAGTAGGGACCTCTTTAATGGAGCATAATGGTTTGTCTCATTAGAACTATCGATGAATTTTGGGTCTATATATATCAGAGTCCCTCTTGTGTTGTAATGAATTAGATTTTACCATTTATATTTTTAGAAAATTATTGGGAAAATTATGAGATGAGGCACCAAGATGACGTACAATTCTAAGGACCAAATTGATCAGAATGATTCATTGAAAAATGATATATTTTTAAATAGTGCACATGAGCGGTGTTCTGGAAAAAGAGGAATAACTCTTAAATGGGTTCTCAGATCAGAAATTCAAGGGCACCGTTGTGTTCATTGAAGTAGTTTTACCCTAAGTGCCACTTCAGTATAGCCATCATGGGTCTCGAGTTAGAAAACCCTAAAATGGAAAAAATGTAAATAAAATAATTAAATAAAATTATTTTATTTTTCAATTCCTTATAACTGATGAAAGGTGACTTTGATTGAAAATTCAAGACCATCGTTGAGCTCATGAGGGTGTGTTTCCTTTGGTGGAGCCTAACACCGGCTAGAAATGGCTGGATGAGAAAGTTTGTTAATGGGACATAAACATAAATAAAATAATTTAAATAAAAATTATTTTATTTTTTAATCCTCATAATTTACAAAAAATAACTTGGATTAAAAATCTAAGACCACAGTTGAGTTCATAATCGGATATCGTATTTAAGAAGGATATAACCTCGACTGGCGTGGGTCCAGGGAAGGAGTTATTTTTTCGGATTTTAAAATAATTTTACAAGAAGAAAATAAAATAAACATGAGAAGTTTATTTTATTAAAATTTGAGTTTTGCTACAATGAAATGATGTCACAACTCGAGCTTACCAAAAACGATGTTTCTTAAATGAAATAGTGTAACTATATTGTGACTAAGTGTAACAGCAACTCTAAAATGCATTTCCTCCATTAAATGGATTAAAAAAATATGGGAGCGTTGGAAGATATAAATGATTTCTCTGATCCTTTGGAGGATATCTGTTGGAATGTGATGAAAAATGATGAAAGAAGAATCTCCAACGACGATGGGTTGAGGATCTAGGAATGATGAAAGATAGTGGTGAAACTCTGATCATCACTATAGAATGATTCATCCTCGAGTTAGGGGGTTGTTATTGATGAAATTGTTTCCTTGTTCATAATTCTAGACAAAGAACATCGATCAACCCACTAACAGGTTGATCCATGGGTCGTTCGTTCTTATGGGAGGGTTACAGGACCATAGAGATTTTGATTCGGTGTTAGACTTGATATAATATTAAAACCACCCCAACATGTTTTAAAATATAACATGAAGATATTAGGCGGACAAGAATAAGTCCATGATCCCTCTGTTTTGGGAATTCTTTTATTCCTCATGAATGAATCCTTGTATTGATGGAAATACAACTTTGAGCCTGTAATAGTGACGGTGATGAACTGAGGATCCCGAATACACTCACCAATCAGAAAATGGACCACCAAAGTAGACCTGGTGGCCCATTGAAGAGATAACTGACTATTGTGATGGCTACATGTGGGAGGTGGTGTGAACCTTCATTGGGATTTGGTGATGGAAAAAGCGCATGGTAGGGGTTGTGGGTGGCGCACAAGGGCCGCAGATGGCACACATGGGGTCGCAACTCGATGGCGGTGGCAGTGTGGGAAGGCGACATGCCATGGCGGGGAGGTGGCCCACGAAATTAGTGATGGTTGATGGATTGGGATTCTAGATATTACTAGTGGTAGCAGCTTGAGCAGATGTAGCGTGCCACACTGCATCATGGGGTTGGAGGGCTGCGGTCCACCCGGATCGCGGCGGTGCACCTTGTGGCAACCTGATGTGTGGATGGAGTCACGACGCACCTGCCGCTTCTTGGCCGGAGAAGGAAAGACTACTCATAGAAGGGTCAGACCCATGAACCACATGGTCCGGGCCAACCCTAGTGGGTCAAGTCGGTGGACCACAAACCGGTTAGGGTTTGGTTGGTTAGACTGGACCCAGACCCAACAGACCCCTTTTATGTAAAACAAACATAATTTCCAAACTGTACCTCTGATTGATGAGATGTTAGTGGCATTGGGAACCTAGTGATGAGGAGGTCCTTTTGAAATACTCCAAGTGAGATTACTTTGAAGAAGTTTTATGATAAATGGAATGAGGTGTATATTCTCCCAGAATCAAGCACACTATAAGCAGAAATCATGTGGCTAGTTGTGAAAAGAAGGAAGTTATGAGCGGACCTCAGTGTCCTGAGAGCTGATCTGACCTCAATGGACTAGAAGATGAGCAGAACATAGTGTCCCAGGATCTAATCAGACATTAGTGTCCTAGTATCCAAGAAAACCTTTGTGTCCTGAAAGATGAGCGGACCTCACTGGCCTAGTATCCGAGTGGGCCTCAGTGGCTCAAAAGACAAGGGGAAATTAGTGGCCCAATAGAACTTAGGTACTCATTGGGGATGAGTACCTTAGCAGTATATGATGTCCAGTGTTACAACTAAAGTAGTGTACTTTGGTTAGTTCTCTGTGTGTACTTTTTAGGCCGGGCCCAAAGAAGTGGGACCTCTTTGAAACGGTCTCTGATGACTTGGTGTCACAAGGAGTGAGTCCTCCTAGGATGATCATTCCTTGATAAGAATACTATGAAAATTTATTTGTTATGATATCAAAATTTCTTGTCATAGTGAGAACAGATGCCTCTGGGAAACTTCATGACATATCAAGACAAGATGTTCTCTCGGATACTTTTGGTAGCCTTTGTCTATGTGGTTACTATCAGATAGCTAAAGGAATGGGATCTACCAGAATCGAGGGTGCTACACATAGAACCATATGATAGGTAGTGGATGATACGTGGGGTCAGGGAATCCTTTATGAGTATACTTGGATGTTCTTTTAATATGTATTGATAACGTAGACCTGTGTTGAGCCGACTGTACCTTCATAGTGGTGTTTCCTTTTCAGTAATTTTCATTGTGGTTTTCGGGATCCCCTACTGAGTATTATCATAATCACACATGCACGGGTTTTTTCCGCACATGTCGTGTCTTATGAAGTTTACCGATGCTTCGGTGGAGTTCTAGGGGGACCAGGACTAGGACTGGATAGTGCCTTGTGAGATCAGATGAGCCGAGGTGTTTCCGGTAGCTTCTACAGCTGCTTCAGTACCCCTGTTTATGGGTCGGGATTTGCAGTTTTCTTTCATTTAGTGGTCATTAATTCTAGCCTGATTATTCATTACATCTTTACATTATATATTACACAGTATTTGGGTTGTAGTGGAATGCACACATTTTCATTACATAGTGTTTTCACTCTCCAGCACCGTGGATTTCAGTTGGGTTCATGTGTACAGGTTCTTAGTAAATTCCTCTTATTTGTGGGATATGCCTACTTGGTGCTATTCTCCAGCCCCTTCCCTATCATATGTGGGAATTGGGTTGTCACGGAATGAGCCATGGGGTACAGGTCATGATATAATGGTATTAGAGAGGTTGGTTCTACCGTAGGACTGTGAGTCTGTGAGATTGGTTTGGGGTGAGTGTGTTAAGTGTTTCGAGTTCTGCTTTGAGTCTAGGGACTCCATTGTTGGTGTGGTGGCCAACGTATCCATACACCCTGACTCTGGGCACCTTTTTTCCAACTCGGTACATGAAAACACTGGTTTCATGGAAATAAAGGTACATGTATCATATAGTAATGGTTTTTGTTTTCCATTTCCTTGTTTAGTCATCTAACAAGGTATACTCCTTTAATAATGGTACAACATGTTCTACTTAGGATGAGTTCACGATGCTATCTAGGGAGGTTCCCACATTAGGATCGGGAGTTTGGACTGATGATGGATGAGGCCTCCTTGATGGGATCCATTCACAGAGCAATTCTTCATTAGGATGGTTGGTACGTGACAGTTTCTTTGGATGATAATCTAGTAGACCCACCTATAGTGGTTTAGGTGGATGTAACTTTTTGAAATGAGTATTGGATGGATCTTTTGGTGATGGGTGAGGAGGAATAGAGTTCAAATTTGTGTCATAGGTATCAAAGTCAGTGATCACCCGGGATGCAGGGTCAACCTGACCTACCGGTAGTAGGTGCGCAATATAAGTCGTAAAACTAGGAGTTTTATCAAAATGGGTGTGCTAGTTCCCAGAAGGGAAGACTTTTCTATTCTTGTTATGAAAGTGGTAATCTCTTTCAATATTGTCCCACTATTCATGCTGCATTTGAAGAGGTGGTTAATGAACAACCATGGAAGAGGCTGCGATAAGAGAAGATAGATCCGTCTAGTAGAGGATGTGGTAGGATATCTAGGGAAGTAATAGAGGGTTACTAACATTTTAACATGTTACCACCACAACCTCTAGGTGGTCCATACCAGACTGATGGAGCTCGAGGATTGAAGATGATACAATTGCATTCTATCGAGTTTTATGACCCCATGACTCCTGGGATGATTCAAGGTACAATCTCTGTCTTTCTAATTTCACTGCAATATTGATAGACACTTGTACTAGTGATTTCCTTTCCTACCACTTTTCATGTTCGATACCTATAATTTCCAGTTTATCCATTTATTTGATGCTAAAATTAAGGACTCATATTGGAGGAAGCCTAATAAACACACACTATTGCCGATAGAGTGACCTGACTCGTAGATGCAGTATTTTCTGTTGGGATCTCTTGTTAGTGGCATCGAAGCCTTTCTTTATCATTATTAGTATAGACTAAATCCTTAGTTCATACTAAGGTTGACTTTATTAGGAAAAAAGGATAATGTTTTTACATGGTGATGGTACTAGATTTACCTTTTATCAGTAAAGGGGAATATCCTTGCAGCTCTTGAAGGACATATGAAGAGGATGGTGCATCCAATATCTATCTAACTGGATAGTACAAACCTTGGTGTAGTAGAAGTTATGAGTCCTCAGGTTTCTTAGTGGAGGTAGTGTATAAGGACATCTTCCTTGAAGATGGTACAAGTTTACCTCTCCATTGAGAGTTAGACTTATGTGTTGGTCTACACCCCCGGGGTGGCAGTGATATTTACACCAATATATTGGATGGTTCTGAAATAGATCCATGATTTGGGGTGCAGATGGGGGACATGCAGAGGAAGGGCTTATTACGACCTAGTGTTTCACCCTGGGTAGCCCTAGGTGACCATTCTTAATGACATCTTTGTGTACCTATTGTATGAGGAGGAGTGTGAAAGACACATAAGGATGGTACTGGATCCACTTCGGGAGCACCAGCTACAAAGAATTCTATTGAAGTGTCTATCTTGGATTCTGAAATTCCCTTTTTCTGAAACATGTCATCTCATAAGCTAGAGTTCTAGTAAACTCAATGATTAGGAATGTAGACAAAAATTCTCCTTGTAGGGATCCAGTTAGTAGTTACTTAGCGATGCATCAGAGTGGTTAGAATCACCATGGTTATCCTTCATGGATGGTGATGAAGCAACTTATCTCTAGTCGTTGGTTGTTACCCATCCACTCTTAAATGATTCAGGGAGGAACAACTTGGTGAAATTGACTACAAATATTTACATGATCAGTTTTCTATAGGGAATACCCTTGATGGACATTTGAAATGTGGGGAGCACATTGTTCTTTTTAGAGGATGTTTAGTTGTATAAGTGATGACTAGAGTGGAAATATGTATTTAGGTATTCATGTGGGGGTCAATGCAGATATTGGGGATGATGAAACGGGTTGATGTGGAGATTACCTATTGAGAAAAAAATCTGAATACTTGTATGAATCATTTTCTTGGGATCTTATCTGTCTTTTTAGGTGTACCAGGAGGGATGTTGGAAAGGATATTGAAGTATATCAGGATGGGTTTACAACATTTGTCTAGGAGACACGATACCACATGCGTGATTATTGACCGAATCACTAGGTGGAACCACTTCCTAACTACCTAGGAGAAGTGTTTTGTAGAGGGATTGAGATGCCTCTATGTGATGGAGATAGTTTGAATCTGTGGAGTTTCATCGATGATTGTTTCATATAGTGATGCTCTCTTTACATCCCAGTTATGGAAGGGATTGTAGAAGGCATTCACAGAGTTTTTATAGGTCACCATGTAGTGGATGAAGAATACACATGGTCGTCTGATGTTTTGTGCTGGTAGATGGTGGAGACCTTTGGTGTTTGAATAAAGAGACCATGTCTTCCTTCAGGTCTCACCTCAATGGAGGATACTGATATTTGGCCAGGGTGAAAAGTTATCTATGAGGTTCATGGGAACTTCTATGATACTATGTAGAGTGGGAGAGGTGGCATACCCCGTTGTCTCTACCTCCTTAGTTAGAGCGGGTGCACGCTACCTTCTGCATATTCCAGCTTAGGAGATACGTACATGGATTATCTCACATCATTATCTGGGGCGAGATGGACTTTGAAAATGGGAAAAATTTTGTTGAGTTTTGGGAGGAGATAAAGGATTTATAGGAGAGTACCCTTGGTGGGAGATTGATTACTTGAGTGTGTTTTTTTGGTAGCACATGAATCTACAAGAGAGCATGTGGGAACAGAAGGCCCTGGTTTTTTCTCATACCCTAATCTATTTGGAATCCCATAGTTTGGATTTTAGGGATGTAAAACCTTAATGTGGGGGTAATATAACTACAATGATTTTCCCAGTTCTATTTTTAGAATATTATTGGGAAAATTATGAGATCATTCATTGAGACAGCGTGCGATTCCAAGGTCCAAAGTTCCCTGAATGATTTGTCGATAAATTTTATGTTTTTAAATAGCTTGTGTGAGCGATTTTCTTGATATTTTTTAATAACGATTAAATGAGTTCTCTAATCAGAAATTCAAGGGAATTTTTATGTTCATATCAGTGGGTTTATGCTAGGTGTGACTTTTTTTGTGACAACTGGGTCCCAGTGACAGCACAAATACCCCGACTTTAACATGGTTACTGGGTTACAACCCTCTAGGTACCACCAGTTACCCTGTTGACACATGGTACCCACCCCGGGGCACACCCATGCTCTCGAAAGCCAAAACAATAGTTATAGAATAAAATGGGGGCACTGAGCATGAATCTGAGTTGCCCGCTACAATGCGTTATCCTAGAGATTCATATGCTACCACCGAATGTGCACTAGAGTTATCAACCATACATGAAGCAACCACTCCTGTAGATCTTCTATCTTCACTTGGAACTTTGAAAATGTCACCCAATCATCAATGTTCAGATCTCCCCAGTCAATGACATGCGATGGACCATTCAGGTATCTCCTTAGCTACTACACGTGGAAACAATATTACACATAGTGCATATGTGGGGTAAGATTTTAGCATTACACCACCTCAACATCTTTTCTAATAATCATTAATAGTCCGATAATATTTGGAGATAACATGCTTCCATGGAAAAATCTCTATAATCCCCACCGGGGTGAGACCCGAAGGAACAGATGGCATCCCTCATTGAAATCCATGGGCCTCTGTCTCCTATCCACATACGATTTATGTCTACTCTGTGAATTCCTCATCCACTCATGGTTGATTTTCGCCTTATAGGTGGTAGCCTGTACCAACTCTAGACCAAGGAGTACTAACTCCCCTAGGTCTATCCAACATAGAGGTGATCTGCAAGGTCTCCTGTACAATGCCTCGAACGGTGCCTTTCAAATATTGGAGTGATAGACGTTGTTGTATGAAAAATCTACCTATGGTAGGTGGTCCTCCCAACTACAAAAAAAAATAGAACAAAAGCATGAAGCATGTCCTCCAAGTTCTGTATGGTCTTGTCCGTCTAACCATCAGTCTATGGGTGAAAATATGTTCTCAAGAGAAGTTGAGTCCTGAGTTCCTCCTGTAATCCCTTCCAAAAACGAGATGTGAAGCGAGAATCATGGTATAATATGATCATCAAAGGAACCCTATGAAGCTACACTATCTCCTAGATGTAAAGGTGTCCCAAGCCCTCTACCGATCCCTACTCCCGTATGGGTAGGAAGTGAGTTTACATGGTGATTTGGTCAAAGATCACCCATATAGAATTGTGGAACTTGGATGTGCGTGGTAATCCTATCAAGAATTCCATCGAGATACCATCCCACTTCCACTTCGGTACCTCAAGTGGTTGTGTCATGCCTGCTAGAACCTGATGATTAGCCTTCACCTGCTAACAAGTGAGGCATCGTGAAACGAACTTTTCCATTGCTTTCTTAATACTTGGACACAAGTACAAACATCAAAGGTCTTGGTTCATATTCCCCACACCAGGATATACTTCCAAAGGGGATGAATGGATCTACCTTAACACCTCCTCCCACAATGTCATTGTTAATATGATGTGCCCTTTGAAAAGGATAATGTGCTCCCTCCTATTGAAAATCCATCAGGAGCCTGTTATGAGGATAACTTAGCACGCCAGGCCTCGCAGTCAACATCCACATGTTGTGCCTCCCTGACTCACTATAATTGTGGAGGAGTGATAGTCATCGACTAAAGGTAATGTTCTCTATCATCATTCATAAAAGATATATGCATCGTGGCTAACTGCTCTGTCACCTCACTCATCAGCTGCAAAATAGACCTCTTGCTGAGCACATCTGCCACCATGTTCACCTTCCCAAGAGAATATACTATCTCAAAGTTATAGTCCTGGAGGAAGTCCATCCATCATCATTGTCTCAAGTTCAAGTCCTTCTATGAGAATATATACCTAATACTCTTGTGGTTGTAGTAGACTATAAACCGTTTACCCATCAGGTAGTGCTGCCACATCTTCAAGGAAATGACCACAACTACTAACTTTAGGTCATGGGTCATGTAGTTCTGCTCATGCTGCCTCAACTACTGTGAGCCATAAGTAATCACTACTCACTCCTTCTTTAGGAAACAACCCTGTATGGTCCTTGATGCACCAAAAAAGACTACATACCCAATTTACTCTTTCGTTAGTCACATGATGGGGCACTCGTCCGTCCCCACCTCAGCTCCTGGATACTCTACTAGAACTTATCCATCCAAAAAAAAGTTGTACCTTCTTTGTAAAATCAAATAAAGGTGTTTCTTCTATGGAAAAGTATAATAGGAAGATCTGGTAGTATCCAGCCAAACCCAAGAAACTCCACACTTCAATCATGATCTTAGGTGGCTCCCAATCAAGCACTGCCTATATCTTCACTGGATCAACTCCAACTCCAGCCTACGAGATGACATGACATAGAAAGTGGACCTACCGAATCCAGAACTGGCACTTTGAGAGCTTACCATATATCTGGTTCTCTTAGAGTGTATCTAGAACTATCCACAGGTTTTTATCATACTCCTGCTCTAACGTCGAGTACACCAAGATTTCTTAAATGAAAACCTTTATGAACCAGTCAAGGTATGGCTGGAAGATCCTATTCATGAGTCCCGTGAAAACTACTATGGAATTGGTCATGCAGAATTCCTCACTAAAAACTCATAGTGGACATACCAGCATCTAAAGGCTATCTTCGGTACGTCCTCAACCAATACCCAAAGATGATGATATCCTAATCCAATTTCTATCTTTGAGAACCACATTGATCCCTTCAAATGATTTTAGAGGTCATCAATCCTCGGAAGTGGATAATTGTTCTTCATGGTCACCTGGTTAAAGTGCCAAAAGTCCAAGAACAACCTCAAACTCTGGTCAACCTTCTTGGAAAACACCATTGGGGATTCCCATGGTGAAACACTGGGCCTCACGAAGCCCTTCTCCTACAATTCCTCCAACTACACCCTCAACTCATGAAGCTCTATGGGGGCCATCCAATATACATGTCTAGATATCAGTCCCATCCAAGGTTACATGTCGATCGAGAAGTATACCTCCCAATGAGGAGGTAGTCATGGAAAATCCTTAGGAAATAAATCTTTATACTCATCCAACACTATATGAAATCTCAGACTCCTAACGTCCACCGTACCGATGGCGAGGCTAGCCAACTCGCGAGTGATTAGCTGCACCCTCCTCTGAGAAATTATTTCCTTCACTGTAAGAGTTACCTTCTTAGAGGTAAAGGAAAACCTAGTCTCATATTTTTGGACACACCACACTTTATTCCTAATACAGTAGATGTGATCATGAATTGTGGATAAACAGTCCATACCCAAGATGACATCGTAAGGAATCAATGCTGCTACTAGGAGATCTTAGTCGAAGCTCTCAATTCCATGAGTAATCTAACACTGTTGGCACCAGTTTGTAATCGTCAAATACCTTATGTAGGAGTATCTAATAATATGGATCGATCCAACAACTCAACAGTTTTCTCTGAGCATCAAATGAGGTGAATGGAAAGGAAAGAGTGATTGAATCATGTATCAATACAAATTGAATCTAAGGTAGAGAAAGCACAGATCATACCTCTAATCATATCTTGAGTGCAGCGGTGATAGTCTGTCACTGCCTAAAGTTGATCTCACCCATGTACACCTACACCCTATGGTTGGGGTGGAAAACATGGGGGTGGTGGTGAAAGTACTTAGAACTATCTCCCACCACCCAATGCTCGGCCTACTCCCATGGATCATCTTCTGCCCTACGGACACCCTTTCTCAAACATCTTCCCCTAACATGGAAGTCCCTCGACCGTCTGTTAATCATCTGTGTGGAAGGTTGGGCAGTCACAAGCCATGCATCCCATCCCACCACAAAAGTATGATGCCCTGTTCATCTGATGACCCCTGCTGCCTTGATGGCCTTTTCACACTGATCATGTGTCCTAAGGTCACCCTATGAATGATAAGGCCCACTTGGACCTCTGCATCATGTTTTGGCAGCTGGTTAAAGATGACTCAGCCACCTGACGCATGGTGGTAGCTTCAACTATCGGTGCTTACTCTGCAAGAAAGCTCTGTACTAGAAGAGCTCACTCTTTCATGCTATCCTGAGTTGGTATGCTGATGGAAATAATAGATTCCATGATCTTCCCTTAGAGTCCCTTCTCAAAGTTCTGTACCCTGAAGAAAGGGTCTCTCACCATGTCTATATAGTAGTGTGAGAGGTCTGTAAACCTCAAAATTACTCATCCACTAACATGATACCCTACATTAAGTGTAACAACTCCTATATGTGCATTGAGAGCAAGGACGTCAGGATGAAATCCTTCCAGAAAAGATGCTCAAAGTTATCCCAAGAAAAGTTTACCTCATATTGAGTCTAAATTGTTAGGATCCACCATATCACTACCAAAACCTGTAGAAGGATCACATCTAAGATCACCATTTAGTCGAGTGGCGTCCTCACTATATGGAAGACCCACATTGCCACCTCTATCCAGTCCTGAGCGACCTGCAGATCTGTCTATCCCCTAAAATTGGGAGGTCTCGGTCTCTAGAACTCGTGCAAGGTGCTAAGCCTGAGTGCTTCATCTACCAGTAACACTGGTAGTAACTATAGATAAATAGGTGGTGGTAATGAAGGTGCAACACTCGGTAGGGCCATCTATAACATTGGTCCTTAAACGACACCACATCATGAGGTGGGTTGTCTTTACGACCACATATCAGAATCCTGGATAGTCGTCTACATGGAGGCATCTAGAAATGGATCATGATTGACCACGATCAATAGATTATACCTAGTGGGATGACACTTATTCAAGTAGAACATAATATAACACTCAATTCCAATATGTTTCATGCAACCAATGTTTTCTGTATGGAGCCAAAAAGAAGAATTCAAGGTTCTTGTGTATGGATACATCATTGAACGCACCAACACTGGACTCCCTTAATCTAAAATTTGAACTCAAAACATTTTACACTATTTCCCAAAAACAAAACAATATACTCCTAGTCATTGAGGTAGAACCAACCAGCTCTGTTTCCACTTTTAAATGTTCCATTACCTATATCTCGTGTCGTGACTCCCTCAAACCCGCCTCCCGATGGCCAGGGGTTGGTGACCAGCACCCAAGGCATCAACCAACAAGTGGGAGGAATTTTCTTGAGTACCTGTACATACACATAAAACCACTTCCCATGAAAACTAGAAAAGAGAACATGCATGATAATAAAAAACCACTAAGTGTAATGGTACAAATAAAATTAAATTGGCAATAATATAAGCAAAAAAAAAGACAACTATATAAAGGGGAAGTACAAGATTTATGGAAATATTTCTGCTGAAAACCCCAACTGATGGGTATGTATAGAGTAGCTGTCAGAAGTAGTAGAAGCACATCCGACCTGCCTGATCTCACTAGGAACTGCATGGTCCTGGTTCACCAAGTCCTCGACTAAGTCATCGGTCATCTGCAGCTGACACAACATGTGTTGGCAAAGCCTGTGCAAGGGTGAGTAACAATTTACTCAGTAGGTACACCAAACCAACAAGGGAAAAAACAAAGTAATCCACATGAAAAATAAGAAGCATGATCACGAAGCATGATCATGAGGCAAGACAGCTCAAACCAGGTATAATCTAGAGTAAGGAACGTAATATTATAAGTCACATAAATAAAATCCATGGGTTGGTGGATTACTCCTCCCCAATGAGGACTGTGGGAATATGAGGTCACACATAGCCGCTCCCCACTGTGGGCCTACTGGGTAACACATAGTCGCTTCCCCTTAACCTTGGATGGCTATGGTGATCATACCTGATGAGTACCATGGGTATGATGGGTTACACAGAGCCGCTCCCCACTGTGGTCATGCCAAGTCACACAAAGCCACACCCCATCTTTTCCATCATACTGAGGTACTTTTCCTTGTTGAGTATTGTGGGTCTTCTGGGTCACATAGAGCCACTCCCCAATAGGGGCATGTTGGGTCAAGCAGTGATGCTTCCCACTAGTCCATCATAGTTGATCCACACATGGTCACTTGTCAGTAGCTTTCTCGTCTTAGTCAGACATATGATCTCTACACATAGTGCGCTTGATTCCAGGAGAACCACTCCTCAATCCATCCATCATATTTTATCTTCCATGAAATCCTCCTTAGAGTATTCCAAATGATCCGCCTCATCAAGAGGGAAACACCACCACAAATATCTCATCAGAAGGAGACCCATTTTGAATGATATAATCTTTTTTTTCTTAAAGGGGTCAGTTGGGTCTGGGTCTGGTCTGACCAGGTTAGGCCGACCCAACCCAACCCGACCCGGGGTCCACCGAATCGAGCCGGATCTCGCCCGTTAGGCTACATGTCTGGCCCACTGAGGCGGCCTGTGCCCCACCTAGAAAGCCATAGGCAGACCAATTTTTCCCACCAGCTAGTACACGTAACGCACCCAGGGTGCACCATTACATGACCATTGAAACACAACCTCCTGGTTTTTCCGCATGCATTCAACGGAGCCCATGCAGTAAGGAGCAATGATCCGTGGCTACCGCCTCCGGTGCACTGCCTCCCACCTACTGCTACCACTGTGAGACACCATATGCAATCATCTACAAGTTCTTTCACAGACTACCAGGTCTACTCCGGTGGTCCATTCATCATTTCTTTTATCCCTCTGACCTCCTTTGGTCACTAACTTTCCTAGTAATGCCTCGAAGCCACTATTTCCTCACATGGAGGTTTTTCCAACAAAAAATCTCCACTAACATTGAATCACCATGAAGAACGAGACCAGAGAGTGTCGAATGCCAAACGAACATTAATCCTGATAGATGGATCTCTTCAAAGACGATCTTCAATGAGGTAAGGGTTTTTGTGTGTGTTATGTTTCCTTATTATTTATTCTAAAAATAAGAATCTGGATTAACCGATGAACATGTTGATCCTTGGATAACTCATTCTTATAGAAGTGTATTTTTCATGGGGTTTTGTGCTGGGATTATTAAATATTTATTTCATAGAACATCAATCTCAATCCTCCCCTATTTAAACTCTAATGCAGAGGGTGCAGGCTGGCCCAAAAAATTCCCAAGCCCCTACGCCTTGTGCATTCTTGATGAAAAAACATCCAATTCATGGAAAAGAAACATCGAGGACTTAGAAGAAAAAATGGTGACCCACGGAGGCCGAAGGCATAGATGGCGCGAAGAACAGACAACTGGAGAATACTAGGAGGTCTGTAGAAGAACCCGACGATGACGGCTGCGGGGGTGGCAACGCGCCACAACGGCATACCAGAGGTTATATCTATGGCTGGCTCAAGGTGTGGAGAAGCGAAAAGATCCGCCGATGCTCAGGCCAATGATGAGGGGTAGGGATGCTACCCCGTGGTCACGTCAGTGGAGCAACCTGCAATCATGGGCCGCAACACCTTGGGGCACATGATCCTCTAACCGTGTGTGGAAAATCTGGGTGATCAAGTTTGAATAGCAGCATGATAGTGCACCATGGACACACTACACATCTAGGATAGAGAATAAAACTCATTTGCCTATGGTAGACTGGAAAGGGCACGAGCTTTCCTAGTGGGTTGGAATCACGCCCATCATGCCAGACCCGCTCCCAGTTGGCTAGACCGACCCCATTGAGTCTAGTCGGACACATGTTGAGCTGTCTTTGGATCGGGGTGGTGGACTCAGGTTGGGTTGGAGGACCCCGACTTATGTCAGTGGACCCCGGGACAGGTTGGGTGGGGTCAGTCTGACAGGGTTGCATCGGACCCCGACCCAACCGACCCCTTTTCGAAAAAATGACTATATCATTCAAACCTGGTGTTTGTTTCCACATCCATTTGTTGGTTTGTAACCCTCACGATGAGGTGGATATTTTGGAACACTCTATATAGTATTTTAAGGATGTTGAAATATGATGAATGTATTGAGGGATGGTTCTCTCTAAATCAAGTGCATTACTTGTTGATATCCTATGGATGACCGAGACTTATAAAATGCTGACAAGAGACCCTGTGTGGATCAGATACAATGGTACAATGGGAAGAAGCTCCGTGTGACCCATTATACCCACATTAGGGAGCGACTTTGTGTGACCTGATAGACCCATGGTACTTGACGAGGAGGAGTACCTCAGTACGATGTCCAAGGTGGTAAGTAGCTATGTGTGACCCAACATGCCCACAATGGAGAGTGGCTCTGCGTGACCTATCACACACATGGTACTCATCAAGGATGAGTACCACAATAGTCCAAGGTTTAGGGGAAGCGGCTCTTTGTGACCTGGCATACCCATTATGGGGAGCACCTCTGTGTGACCTAGCATTCCCATGGTACTCATTGGGGTGGAGTACTCTAGAATCCCAATGTGTTCATTTATGTGGATGATAGTATTCCTTTCCTTACTATAGATTATACATGGTGTGAGCTATCTGGATTTGTGATCATGCATCATGATCATGCTTCTTGGTTATCCTGTGGATTTCTTTGGGCTCATTCTTTGTTAGTTTGGGGTCCCTACTGAGTTTTCTGTAACTCACCCCTACATGGGATTCACCCACATGTGATGTGTATTCTAAATATGATCGATGACATAGTGGGGGACATGGTTCTACAGGACTAGGTTGTACCTAGTGAGATCAGGCAGGCCAGACATGCTTCTACAACTTCCAGCCACTACTTTATACTTACCCATTAGGTGGGGTTTTTAGTGGAAACCTTTCCTTTGATCTTGTAATTTCTCTTGTTCTAGTTGTATTTTGCTGGGTTTATATTCTGGACCGTTTATATTTAGTTGTACCATTACACTCATTGGTTGTTTAGTAGCATGAATTTCTCTTTTCTAGTTTTCTTGGGATGTGGTTTTATTGGTGTGTACAAGTACTTAGAAAAATGCCTCACACATGAAGGTTGATGCCTCAATGCTAGTAAAAAACCCCTGGCCTTCAGGAGGTGGGCATAGGGGAGTCACGACATGGGCCTTGGGGATGGGTCGTGACATATTTAGTCATCATGGTTCTCTAGTATGAAATCCCAAAATGGCATAACCATAAATAAAATAATTATATAAAATTATTTTATTTTTCCTGTCTTTATAACCCATGAATGGTGAATCTGATTGAACATATGAGACCACCATTGATCTCTTGAGGGTGTGTTTTCATTTGGAAGAGCCTAACATCAGATGGCGCTGGCTGGCTTTGAAAGTTGATTTTTTGGATGCAACCATAAATAAAATAATTTAAATAAAAATTATTTTATTTTCAAATCCTTATAACTCACAAATGGAAACTCAGATTAAAAATCTGAGACCACTGTTGAGTTTGTAATGAGATTCTCCCATTAAGTAGGAATTATCCTTGATCTACATGGGTCAAGGAAAGATGTGATTTTTTTAGAATTTTAAAATAATGATACATGAAGAAAATAAAATAAACATGATGAGTTTATTTTATTCAAATTTGAATTTATCTGCAACAAGACAAAAATGCAGCCCGAGCATACCAGAAATGCTATTTCATAAATTAAATAGTGTAATGACGCTGTGAATTAGTGTAATAGAAATAATGAAACACATTTCCTCCATTTTATAGATTAACCGAATATGGGAGTGTTGGTAGAGATCCTGGATTTATTTGAACCCTTGGATGATTTTTTTTGGAAAGAAACGAATGGTGATGAACAATGAATTGTCAATGACGATGGGTTGAGGATCAAGAAACGACGAATAAAGGTGGCGCAACTCTGATCTTCACCATCAAATGATCCAAACTCGGGGTAGGGGTTTGTTCTTGATGAAATTGTTTCCCTGTTCTTCTTTCTAAACAATGAACATGGATCAACCCACTAATAGGTTGATTCATGAGTCGTTTGTTCATGTGGGAGGGTTACATGATCATGGGGTTTTTGATTCAAAATTATACTTGAAATAATCTTAAAACCTCCCCCAACAAGTTTTAAACTCTAACATGGAGGGATTGTTCTGACAAGAATAGGGCGTGGATCCCTCAGTTGTGGGAGTTCTTGTGTTCTTCATGACCGAACCCCCTGGGTTTAAGGCAAGACAACTTTGTTCTCGTAGAAGTGATGAAGACGATCTGATGATATTAAATACACTCGTCGATCGGAAAACGGACCACTGTAGTGGACCCAGTGGCCCACAGAAGAGACCGATGGCAATGGAGATGAGCTCATACGAGAGGCGGCACACCGCACTGGAGTGCGGCGGTGGTGGACAAAGCCTACGGTAGGGGGTCGCGGGCTGTGCGTATGGGCAGTGACTTAATTGAGGAGGCAGTGAGGGAAAGCGTTGCACTGCAGCTGTGAGGGGGTCAATGGCATCGTCCATGGCTGGCAGATCATGGCGCCGACCGAGGCCAATGGCGGTGGCTTGAGCGGATTCAGGGATTCGCACCGCGTCATGCGGATGGAGGGTCGGGGTCCACCTAGATGGTAGCAGTGGACCCTGTAGCGACCTGCTTAAAGGAGGGAGGAATGGCATGCCCGCCGCCTCTCGGATAGAGCAGGCAGGCCCACTCAAAGCGTGCCAAACCTATAACCCATCTGGTCTGGGGTGGCCCCAGCGGGTAGGATCGGTGGACCCCATATTGGGTTGGGTCGAGTTGGTCAAACTGAACCCAGACCCAACCATCCCATTTTTAGTAAAATGAACACAATTTCTAAACTCTATGTTTTATTGATGAGCCATTTGTGGAATTGGGAACCTCCCAATGAGGAGGTCCTTTTGACTTACTCTAAGTGAGTTTCCATGGTGGTTGAGTTATGAACTATGTACTAAGGTGTAGATTCTCCCAGAATCAAGAATGAAACGAGTGGAAATCATTTGGCTAGCTGTGATGAGAAGGAATTGACGAGAAGACCTCAGTGGCACAATAGCCGAGCAGACCTCAGTATCCTGATAGACGAGTAGACCTCAGTGGCCGAGGAGTGGAGTGGACCTCAGTGTCCCGATAGCCTAGCAGACCATAGTGGCCCAATAGACAAACATACCTTAGTGGCCCGGTAACTGAGTGGACCTTAATGGTCCGGTAGATGAGTTGATGTTAGTGGACCGATAGACCTTATTGACTCATCGAAGATGATTACCTCAACAGTATATGATGGAAAAAATTATGACTGAAGTAGTGAACTTTAGGTAGTTCTCAGTGGGTTCTCTTTGGGTAGGGCCCAAATAAGTGGGACCTCTTTAAGAAGGTCTCAGATGAAATGGTGTCTCAATGAGAGATTCCTCTTAGGATGACCATGCCTTGAGAATAATCCTGTGATAAAGGATTGGATGTGATGTCAAAACATCATGTATTAGTGTGACCAAACTTCTCCGGGAAACTTCATGATGTATTAAGAACAAATGTTCTCTAGGATAATTTTGGTAGACTTACTCTACGCAGATACCATTAGATAGCTTGAGGAGTGGGATCTCCTATAATCAATAGTTCTATGCATAGAACCATATGATGGAAGTGTATGAGATGTTTCATCTTGGAATCCTTTATGAGTATTCATGGATGTTATTTCTATATGTATTGATTCCATATACATGTGTTGAGCTGACTGTACCTTCTTGGTGGTTTTTCTTTATGGTATTTTTCTTTTTGTTTTTCAGGGTCCCCTATTGAGTATTGTTTTACTCACCCCTACATGGTAATTTCCCACATGTGTCATGTCTTGGGTAGTTTACTGACACATTGGTGGAGTTCTATGTGGAGAAGGACTAGGACCAGGATCAGGACCAGATAGTGCCTTGTAAGATCAGAAGAGTCGAGGTGTTTCTGGCAGCATCTATATAGCTTCAGTACCCTTATTTTTGGGTCAAGATTTGCAGTTTTTAGTGGCCCTGTATTCTGGACTGATTATGCATTACTGCTTTAGTTTCTATCGTACTCTATTGTTAGGATGTAGTTTTTTTCATGCATTTTTTTACCTAGTGTTTTAACTCTCTAATCCCGTGTCTTTCAGTTGGGTTCATGTGTAGTGTTTATTGGGAAAATTATTCCCATTTGTGGGATATGCCTACTCAAAGTTAATTTCATGTTCTTGACCTATTAGATTCGGGATTGGGGTTGTCACAACATGGGCCCTAGGGGAAAGGTCGTGATAGAGTTGTATTAGAGGGGCCAGTTCAATCACAGTATCGTGAGTCTATGAGATTGGTTTGGGGAAACAATGTTATGTCTTTTGAGTTTGGAATTCAGGAAAGGGACTCAAGTGTTGGTGTGGTGGGTGACATATCCATACATAAGGACTCTGGGAACCTATTTTCGAAATCTATACATGAAAACACTGGTTGTAGAGAAATAAAGGTTCATGCATCATATAGGATTGGTTTGGGTTTTCCATTTCCTTCCTGACTCAGCTCACTAGGTATACTCTTTTAACCATGACACCTCATTTTCTCCTCAGGATGTGTTCACAAGGACAGACATTAAGGATTCTGCAGCAGGATCAGGAATTTGGCCTGATGATCGACGAGGCCCCCCTAAGGGGAGCTAGTCACAGAGTAGTTGTTCTTCAGGATTGTCGACGGGTGACAATTTCTCCTGATGACCAGCTAGTAGACTAACCTCCTGTGGTTCTGGTTGATGCATATTTCCATACTGAGTCATGGATGGATCTTTTGGAACTGGGTGAGGAGGAATGGTTTTTGAACATGTTTCACAAGAATCCGAGGTAGCGATCACTCGAGAAGTAGGGTCATCAGGACTTATAGGTAGAAAGTGCATAATGTAAGTCGCAGAACCAGAGGTTTCATTGGAAGGGATGCGCGAGTTCATAGAAGGGCATTATTTTTTATGCTTTAAGTGAAAAGGGGTATCTATTGGGAGATTTTACCCCTATTCATTCTATTATTGGATAGGTGGTTGATGAGACACCAAGGAAAAGACAACGATAAGAGTAAAAAGACCTGTCTAGTGAAGTACGTGGAAGGAGAGCTGGGGAAGAAATAGAGGGTGGATAGCATTTTAATATGTTACCACCACCACCTCTAGGTGGTCTATACTAGACTCAGGGATCCAAAGGGTAGGAGATAAGACATTTTCAGTCTATTATGGATTATGAACCCACGACTCTAGGGATGATTCAAGGTATGATCAGTGTCTTTCTGCATTAGATGTAGTGTTTATAGACACATGTACTAGTGATTTAATTTACTTCCCCTTTTCTTGTTTGATACCTTGAGGTTGAAGTTAAACCATTGACTTAGTCCTCAAATCATTTACTCCTACTAATGGAGTCCCAATGAACACACACTAGTGCCAATAGAGTGACCTGACTCTTAGAGATGAGTGTTTGAGTTGGGATCTCTTGGTAGTGGCATCGAGGCCTTCCGTTATCATTCTCAGTATAGAATAAATCCTTAGTTCATACTAATATTAATTTTTTTAGGAAGAAGTATGTTCTTTATAAGTGGTGATGGAACTAGAGTTCCCATGTATCAGCAATGGGGAAAATCCTTACAGCTCTTAATGGACTTAGATAGAGGATGGTGCAGCCAATCTCTATCATATTTTCCAGTCTGACCCTCAGTTCAGTAGATGCCATGTGTCCTTAGGTTTCTTAGTGGTAGAAGTGTATAAGGATATATTCCCTGAAGATGATACATGTTTACATATATGTCGAGAGTTATACTTCAGTGTTGGTATACACCCAGGGGTGGCACTGATATTTATGCTAGTATATCGGATTCCCCCCAAAGAGCTCTATGAGCTGGGGGTGAAGATGGGGGACTTGTAGAAGAAGGGCTTCGTAAGACCCAATATTTTACCCTGTTCAGCCCCCCGGTGAACATTTTTAATGACATCTTAGTGTACTTGGCTTCTGAGAAAGAGCACACGAGACACTTAAGGATGGCCCTTGACCCAATTCAAGAGGACCGACTACACAGAAATATCTTGAAGTGTCTGTATTAGATCTGGAAAGTCCCTTTTTCGGGATAGGGAATCTTAGAGGTTGGAGTTGCAGTTAACTCAATGATGAGGAATATAGAACCATATGATCCTAGTATGAATCCAGTTTTCTGTTACTGAGAGAGTAATTTGAGTGGTTGGCCTCGTTGTGATTATCCTTAATATATTTGGATGAATCAACTTATCTCTTGTGGTTGGTTGTTACTAGTTCACTCATAAATAAGTCAGGTAGGCACAAATCATTAAAACAAATTGTGAATCTTTATGTGCTCAGTTTTCCACAGGCAATACCCCTAACATACATTCTAAAGGTGGGGAGAACATTGTTCCTTTCAGAGAATGCACAATTGTAGCAGTGATGCCTATTGTGGTGAGGGGCATTGGGGTATGCATGTGGGTGTCAAAGTGGACATTAGTGATGATAGAACATGTTGAATATGGTGTTACCTATTGAGGAATAAATGCTTAATGCTTGAATAGATCATTTTCATTGATCTTGTTTCTCTTTCTGGGGGTACCACAAGGGATGTTGGAAGGGATATCAATGGACATTAGGAAGGGTTTACCACATACATACATAAGACACGATACCATATGGGTGATTGTTGATCGACTCACCAGGTTGACCCGCTTCCTAAATACACAGGAGAAGTGTTTTGAATAGGGATCGATATGCCTATATGTGCTGGAGATAGTTCGACTCCATGGAGTTTCATCGATTATTATTTAAAATTGTGATGGTCACATTAAATTCCAGTTGTGAAAGGGATTACAGAAGGCTTTTATAGAGTTTTGGTAGGCCATCTAGCAGTGTATGAATAATACACATGGTCATCTAATGTTTTGTGCTGGAAGAGAGTGGAGACCATTGTTCTTTGAGGAAAGAGGCCATGTCTTCCTTTGGGTCTCACCATGACATGGGTTAGAGAGATTTGGATTGGGTGGAAAGTTATCTCCAAGGTTCATGAGACCTTTACTGATACTTCAGAGACTGGGTGAGGTGGAATACCCCCTTTGATCTACCTCCATAGTTAGAGTGGGTGCATGACAACTTCCACGTATCCCTGTTGAGAAGATACGTAAATGACCCATCACACATCATTAACTGGGGTGAGCTGGATATTGACGACGAGGAGACTTTTGAGAAGTTTCCAGTGGAGATTGAGGATCAGACGGATAGTACCCCATTTGTGTGATCAATTCCTCTAGTTTGGGTTTGGTGGTAGCACATGAATCTCCAAGAGATAATGTGGGATATGGAAGCTCGGGTTCTTATTCATACATTCATTTTTCGGGAATCTGTTAGTTTGGATTTTAGGTAATTAAATCCTTATGGTGGGGGTAATTCAATGGCTCTGATTTTCCTAGTTTTATATTTAGAAAATTTTTGTAAAGATTATGAGATCAGGAGTTGAGACAGCGTGTGATTCTGAGTCTGGGAGTGCCTGGAATGATTTGTTGAAAAATTTTATGTTCATAAATATCACGCGTGAGTAGTTTTCCTGATAAAGTTGAATAACTCTTAAATGACTGCCCAGATAAGAAATTCGAGGGCACCGTTTCGTTCAAAGCAGTGGGTATACCCTTGGTGTAACATAAGTATAATTAGTACGAGACTCAAGGGAGAAATACAAATATGGAATAACCACAAATAAAATTATTATATAAAATTATTTTATTTTTCATGTACTTATAACTCATGAATGGTTAATTGAATTGATAATATGAGACCACTATTGAACTCTTGAGGTGTTCTTTCCATAGGGGGAGCCTCACATCGGCCAATATGGGCAGGATGTGAAATTTGGGTTTTAGTATGTAACCATAAATAAATTATTTTAAATAAAAATTATTTTATTTTCAAATCCACATACCTCCCAAAAGGAAAATCAGATTAAAAATCCAACACCACCATTGAGTTCATAATGAAATGTTCTCTTTAAGCAGAACTTAACCATGACTGGTGCTGGTCGAGGAAAGATGTTATTTTTCAAGTATTTTAAAATTAAGTTATATGAATAAAATAAAATAAACTTTGGATATTAATTTTATTCAAATTGGAGTTTCCCTTCAGTGAAATGATCTTTCAATTCAAGCGTAACAGAAATAATATTTCATAAATGAAACTACATAACAATGATGCAAATAACCATAATAGAAACTCTAAAACATGCCTCCTCTATTTAATGGTTTAATCGAATAAAAGAGCATTGGTAGAGATCTAGGATTACACTGAACTTTTTGAGTATTTCCATTGGCATGAAACAAATAACGATGAACGATGAATTTATAATGATGATGGGTTCAGGATCAATAAATGATTAATGAGGTTGTGCAACACTGATCTTTGCCATCGAAAGATCCAACATTGAGGTAGGGGTTTGTTCTTGAAGAAATTGATTCCCCGTTCTTATTTCTAAACAACGAACATGGATCAACCCCTAACTAGTTGATCTTTGGGTCATTTGTTCTTGGGGGAGGGTTACTTGATCTTGGTGTTTTGATTAGGGTTATACTTCATAGACACTTAAAACCTCCCCCAACATGTTTTAGACTCTAACACAGACTGATAGGGCCGACATGAACAAAACATGGATCCCTCCGTTTTGAGAATTCTTGTGTTCTTCATGACCAAACCCTTGGGTTGACGAAAAGAAAACATTGAGATTGTAGTAGTGATGAGGATGACCTGAGGATCTTGAATATCCTCTCCAATCAGAAAACGGACCAACGTAGTAGACCCAGTGGCTTGTAAAGGAGATAGTTGATTCCGGAAATGGCGGCATGCATGGGGAAGTGTGCGCCAATGGTGCACCACAGTGGTGGGAAAATCCCATGGAATGGGGCTGTAGGCATTGCACAAGGGATGTGAGTGACACATTGGGGATGTGGATTGATGGAAGTGATGATGATGGAAGGAGGTGTGCCACAATGACGAGGTGGAACACAAAATCAACCGCAGGTGGTGGATCGGGCTGCTAGAAATGGATAGTGGGGAGGAATGAGCAGATTCATGAGTCATGCCATGTCACACAACAGGAGGGTAGTTTTCCACCTGGACTGTGGTGGTGGAACCTATAGAGACCTGCTTGGGGGTGGGAGATGCGGCGCACCCACCACCTATTGTCCAGAGTATACCGACCTTCTCATAGTGGGCCAAACCCATGGACTATTCTGGTCTAGGCTGGCTATAGAGGGGTAGGTAGGTGGACCCAAGACCGAGTTGGGTTGGGTTAGTAAGATATGACCCAGACCCAACTGGCCCCTTTCAGTAAAACGATCATAATTTCCAAAACATACTTTCTATTGATGATCCATTTACAACTTTAGGATCCTCGTGATGGGGAGGTCCTTTTGACATACTCCAATTGTGTTTTCATGGAGATCGAGTTATGAATGATGGCCTGAGGAATAGATTCTCCTATAATCAAGAACATAGCTAATAGAAATCATGTGACCGGCTGTGATGAAAATGAAGTGATGAGAAGACCTCATTGTCCTAGTTGATGAGCAGACCTCAGTGTCCAAGGAGTAGAGTGGATCATAGTGTCCCATTATCCAAGGATACTTCAGTGTCCTGACAGAAGAGGGGACCTTAGTGGCCCAGTAATCAAGTGGTCCTTAGTGGCTGACAAACGATCGGAAGTTAGTGGCCTAACAGACCTCAGAGACTCATCGGGGATGAATACCATAGTTGTATAAGATGTACAGTGTGGTGATTGAAGCTGTGTACTTTGGGTATTTCTCACTGTGTTCTCTTTGGGAGGGGCTAAAAAAAGCAGGGCCTCATTGTGATGGTCTATGCTGACTTGGTGGATCAAGGAGAGAGTAATCCTCAGATGAGTGTGCCTTGAGAATAATCCTGTGAAAAAGGATTATCTTTGATATTGAAACTTCTTATCATATTGATACCTGACATCTTCGAGAATCTTCAGGACATATCGATACCATATGTTCACTCAGATACATTTGGCAAACTTTCTCTATGTGGTTACTATCAGAAATATTGGGGAGTAAAATCTCCTGGAACCAAGCGTGCCACACACCGAACCATATGATTGGAAGTGGATGAGACTTTGTGTCTTGGAATCCTTTATTAGTATAAAAGGATGTTGTTTTTATATATATTGGTGACATATATCTATGTTTAGATGATTGTACCTTATTGGTAGTGTTTTTTGTAGTCTTTTTATTTGTGATTTTCTGGGTCCCCTATTGAGTATTTTTTTTACTCACCCAACATGGAATTTTCCCCCATGTGTCCTGTATAGTGAACTTGACTAATGATTTAGTGGAGTTCTTGGTGGAGCAATACTATGACATGGACTAGATAGTTCCTTGTGAGATCGGTCAAATTGAGGTGTTTCTGGAAACTTCTACAGCAGCTTCAGTACCCTTGATTATCGGTAGAGCTTTGAAGTTGTAATTATTTTAGTGGGCTTATATTCTAGCTCAATTATACATTACTTATTTACTTTCATTCATTCTATGTTTTTGGGTTGTAGTGGTATGAAATCATTTTATTTACATAGTTTTTTCACTCTCCATCCATGTGGATTCAGTTGGGTTCATGTGCACATGTTCTAGGAAAATACCTCTTATTTGTGGGATATGCCTACTTGACGATAGTCACCAACCCCTGGCCTATCAAAGGTGGGATTGGGGTTGTTAAGGCATGGACCCCATGGGACGAGTCATGAGTGAGTGGTATCAGAGGTGTCGTTTATACCATAGGACTGTGAGTCTGTGATATTGATTTGGGGATATAGTTTTATGTGTTTAGAGTTTGGTATTCAGTTCTGGGACTCTAGTGTTGGTTCGGCAACCAGAATATCCATACACGAAGACTCTAGGAACCTATTTTCTGACTCGGTAAATGAAAACACTGGTTTCATGGAAATAAAGTTACATGAATTATATAGGAATGGATTGTGTTTTCGATGTCCTAATTGAGTCAGATCACTAGTTATACCCTTTTAACTGTGTTACATCTTGTTCTCCTCAGGATGTGTTCACGAAACCTTCCAGTGAGGTTTCCACAACATGATCAGGGGTTTGGATAGATGCTTGATGAGGCCTCCCTGATGGGAGACAGCCACATACCAATTCTTCTTCATGATAGTCGGTAGGTGAAGGTTTCTCTTGATGATATTCTAGTAGACCCAACTCTAGTGGTTCAGGTGGATGCATCTTTCTAAACATAGAAGTGGATGGATATTTTTGTGTTGGGTGGGGAGGCACATGGTTCAAACATGTGTAATAGGAATCTAAGGCATCGATCACCCAGGATGTAGGGTTAGAAGGGCCTACAAGTAGCATGTGCGCAATGTAAGCCTCATAACTAGGGGGTTTATCATAAAGTATGTGATAGTTCCCAGAAGGGAAGGATTTTCTATTAATGTCATGAAAGGGGGAATCTCTTGCGATATTGTCCCACCATTCATGATACACTTAGAGAGACGGTTGATGAACCCCCAAGGAAGAGGCAGTGGCAAGAGCAGACATATCTATCTGGTAGAGGACATGGTAGGAGAGATAGGGAAGTAATAGAGGGTTGTTGAAATTTTAACATGTTACCACCACAACCTTCAATTGGTCTATACCATACTCAGGGAGCTGGAGTATAGGAGAGGATACAATTTTAGTTTGTCGAATCTTATGACCCCAGGATTGCAGGGATGATTCAGGGTACAATTTGTGTCTTTATTCTTTAGATGTAGTATTGATAGGAACATGTACTAGTGATTTCCTTTCCTAAAACTTTTCTTTTTTGATACATAGAGGTTCTCATTATACTATTGACTTGGTCCCTAAATTAGAGACTCCTACTAGAGGAGGCCCAATGAACACACACTTGTGCCGATAGAGTGACCTGACTCTTAGAGGTGAGAGTTTTGGTTGGGATATTTTGGTAGTGGTGTCAAGACATTAAAATATCTTCATTAGTATGGACTAAATCCTCAGTTCATACTAATATTTATTGTTTTAGGCAAAAGGATGAGGATTGTACGTGGTGATGGAATTAGATTTCCATTTTATCACCAAAGTGTAAAATCCATCCAGCTCTTGATGGACTCGGGAAGAGGAGGGTGCGGTGAATCTCTATCCAGTTGGCTAGTCCAACCCTCGATGCAATGGATTTTAGGTGTTCGTAGGTTTCTTAGTGTAAGTAGTTTATACGGACGTCTTCCTGGACGATGTTCTAGGTTTTCCTCTCTATCGTGAGTTGGACTTCTGCGTTGGTCTACACCCCGGAGTGGCACCAATATTTACACATGTATATAAGATGGCTCCAAAAGAGGCCTAAACAGTGGGGGTGAAGATAGATGAATTTTAGAGTAAGGTCTTAGTAATATATATTGTTTCACCCTGGACATCCCTATTTGATCATTTCTAATGAAATCTTAGTTTACTCGACATCCGAGGAGGAGCGCACGTGGCACTTAAGGATGGTCCTGGACGAACTTCGGGAGCACTATCTACATGGAAAGCTGTTGAAGTATATATCTTGAATTCATAAGGTCCATTTTTCCAGGATAGGGAATCTCAGAGGATGGAGTTTTAGTGAACTCACTGATGAGTAACGTAGAAGAAGATTCCCCTAGAAAGAATCAAGATCACAATTACTAAGTGATGCATTAGAGTGGTTGGCCTCATTGAAGTCATCCTTCATGTATGGGGATAAAGAAGCTTATTTATAGTCATTGGTTGTTACCCATCCACTCTTAAATGAGTCAGGGAGGAAAAAATTGGTGAAACTGACTGTGAATCTTTACGTTATCAGTTGTCCATAGGGAATAACCCCAATTGGAATTCAAAAGGCAGGGAACACATTATTCTTTTCAAAAGATGTGCTGGTGTAGCAGTGACCCCTAGATTGGAAATATGCATTGGGGTATGCATTTGGGTTTCAAGGTGGACACCGGCGTATGGCAGAATGGGTTGAATCTAGGCTTACCCATTAAAAAAAACGTTGAATTCTTCTATGAGTCATTTTCGTGGGTTGTTATTTCTATTTCTTGGGGTACCTGGAAGGAAGTTGGAAGGGATATCGATGGAAATCATCATGGGTTTACCACATACATCTTGGAGATGCAATACCATCTGTGTGATCATTGAAAGACTCACCGGGTCATCCCACTTCCTAACTACCCAGGAGAAAAGATTAGTAGAGGTATCTAGATGCCTCTACATAACAAATATAGTTTTACTCTGTGTAGTTTCATCAATGATTGTTTAAGATCATGATGCTCTCTTTACATCTTAGTTTTGTAAGGGATTATAGAAGGTGTTTACAATGTTTTTGTTGGTTATTGAGTATTGGATGAAGTATACACAGAACCATTTGATTTTTTGTACTAGAATACGATGGAGAAATTTGGTGTTTGAAGAAAGAGACAATATCTTCCTTCGGGTCACACCTCGATGGGGGTTATGGAGATTTGGTAGGGGTAATAAGTTATCACTGAGGTTCATTGGATATTTTATAATATTTCATAGGGTGGGAGAGGTGGAATTCCCCCTTGGCTCTACCTCCATAGTTAAAATGGCTTCACGATTCCTACCACATATTCCGGATGAGGAGATACATACACGACCCATCACACATCATTTACTAGGTCGAGCTGGACATTGATGATGAAGAGAATTTTGTGGAGCTTTTGGTGGAGATATAGGATCGACTAGAGAGGACCCTCTATGGGTGATAGATTCCTATAGTGTGCATTTGGTGGCAGTACATGACACTTTAAAAGATCAAGTGGGAGTGGGAGGCTTAGGTTCATCCTCGCACCCTCATCTATTGGGAATCCCTTGGTTTTTCTTCTGGGGACGTAAATCCTTAAGGTTGGGGTAATGTGATGGCTATGATTTTCATGATTATATTTTTAGAAAATTATTGGGAAAATTATGAGATCTGACACATAAATGACGTACGATTCTCTTTCCCGGATTGCCCGTAATGACTTATCAAAAAATGTAATGGTTTTTAATAGAGTGTGTGAGAATCATTCCTAATAATGTTTAATAACTATTAAATGGGTTCTCGGATTAGAAATTTGAGGGATCTGTTGCATTTAAAGCAGTGGGTCTACCCTAGGTGTGACTTATGTTTTCCATCATGGGTCTCTAGGGAGAAAACATGAAATGGCAGAAACAAAAATAAAATAATTAAATAAAATTATATTATTTTTCAATTCCTTATAACTCATGAATGATGACTCAGATTGAAAGTATGAGACCACCACTGGACTCTTGAGGGTGTGCTTTCCTTAGGAAGAGCCTATCATAGGCCGATGCGGGCCGACTGTGAAAGTTAGTTTTTGAGACATAACCATAAATAAAATAATTTAAATAAAAATGATTTTATTTTCAAATCATCATAACTCACAAAATATAATTGAATAAAAAGTCTTAGGCCATTGTTGAGTATGTAATGAGATGTTATCCATAAGTAGGACATAACCTCAACCTATGCGGGTCAAGGAAAGATGTTATTTTTTGGGAATTTTAAAATAAAGTTACATGATGAAAATAAAATAAACTTGAGGAGTCCATTTTATTCAAGTTTGAGTTCACTGTAATGAAAAAATGTTGAAACACAATTTTAATAGAAACACTATTTCATAAATGAAATAGTGTAACAACGTTGCAACTCAGTGTTACAGAAATGATGAAACACGTTTCCTATATTTAATGAATTAACTAAACAGGAGAGTGTTGGTAGAGATTTAGGATTGATCTGATCCTTTGTAGGATTTGAGTTGGAAAATGACTAATGGCGATGAATGGTGAATCGGAAAGGACGATGGGTTGAGAATCAAGAATGAAGAATGAAGGTGGGTGCAAATCTGATCTTCGCCATCAAACGATCCATCCTCGAGGCAGGGGTTTGTTCTTGATGAATTTTTTTCCCCATTCTTCTTTCTAAACCATGAAAAAATATCAACCCACTAACAGGTTGATCCAATGGACATTTGATCTTGTGAGAGGGTTATTTGATCTTGGTGTTTTTGATTTTGGGTTATACATGATAGAATCTTAAAACCTCCCTCAACATTTTTTAAACTCTAACATGGATGGATCATGATGACGCAAACAAGTACCAGATCCTTCAATTTTGGGAACTATTGTGTTCTTTGTGACCGAATATTCTGGTTGACTGAAACAAAACACTGATCCTATAATAGTGATGGTGGTGATCCAAGGATCCCGAATACACTATTAGATTGGAATATAGACCACCGGAACGGACCCGGTGGCTAATGGAAGAGACCATAGGGAAAATAGTTCCAGTGACAGGAGGCGGTGGCACATGAAAGAGGTAGTGTGTAGGTGGTGGAACACACCGACGACATGACATGGTGGTCTACAAAACATTTGGAAGGGGGACGCAGATGACACACATGGTCCGCGACAGTGCATGAAGGTGGTGCACCGCAATGACGAGGTGGCCCGTGATATCGGACGCAGGGGGTGGATCGGGCTGTGGTCCACCTGGACTGCTGAAGTGGACCCCACAGTGGCCCAAATGGTGGAGGGAGATGCAGTGCACCTGTCGTGTCTCATCTGGAGTAGGGAGGCCCCCTCACAAAGGGCTGGGCAGGAAGAGGCATGCCGCCTTAGGCGCCCTAGCAGGTAGGACCCACGGCAGCCCAGTGGGCCGGTCCGACAGCCCAACCAGTCATGGATGGTGGAGACCATGCATACTACATTAAATAATATTTATATTTATATAGTGTAGAGGGACAATATCACTACATATATGGTATGTGATTCTTCCAATCATTGGTGGGATTTCATTTCTTTGGTAGGCCTACATCCCGATATTATATGGATTGATTTACAGAAGGTATTATCTAATTATTTCATTCTATGTACATTGAGGGATTACCATTCTATTGTGTTTAGTAACATAATACATGGCTTCAGGTCTATAATGGGGTTTTCTCCCCATTTCACTGAGCTTCCATGATTCACTCCAACCTTATCTACTCATTGTCTCATAAACTCAAGGTGATTCGAGGTTATGATAGTGTAGGACATCCAATCACAGGTCAAACTTTTCTATTTTTACACTATTTTAGATGTATTAAAAAACCCACATTACTGAATATAATTTTAGGGAATATGAGGGTGTATTTGAGGATGGTTTGACACCCATTTGGACTAGTTTTTCTTCTAGTGGATTCAAGCATCTATTTGAGGTTTTTTGAAGGTTTAGTAACACCTAGATAGTTTCTCCAGCTGTTAGAAGTTTGGGAAACCAAGACACACTAGACACTATAGTAAGAGAGAGCTCATTTAATGAAGAGGATTAAAAAAAAGTAGAAATATCTGGCACTTTTTCATTAAATTTCAATCAGTACATATTAATAAAGGGTCTACACTAACTAAATGTTATTGAGTGGGGCCAGTAGTGTCTCACTAGGAAGTTGCAAGAATACCACATGCTACTCAGGTTGAGGTGGTGTATGGGGCAGAGGGATTCAGACTAAAGACTCACTGGTCTACCAGAGTATGTCATATATGGGAAGTAAGGTTGTGCCTCAAGGATATGCTACAAGTACATTCCATTCCTTGAAACCTATGTTGGAGGGTTGGTGTCCCAGAGCTTCTACAATTTTAGGAATTATTCAAGTATCCATTACATTAGTGTCCACATTATTTTTCATAGGTGAATCAAAATATTTTATACCTAAAATTATATAGGCTTCTTTTAAATAGTAATTATTTGATGTGATGAATGTTGATACCCTATTGGGTATACAACAGAGAGTGTTTTCCAATGTAATTATATTCCCCTTATGATTAGTGGATATAATTTAATTTTTAATATTTTCATCTATGAAATGATAGGTTTTGATAAAATTATAGAGATATAATGTTTGTTTCCCTATTAAGTCTATATTTATTATTACCATCGAAGGGTGATAATTAAATCACAATATAGTGGTATAATGATTTGAAAAGAAGAATTGGATGTTCATGCATCTATATTTGGACCTACGCATCAAGTGATCAGTAGAGTGAATACCAAGATTGCTAGTATATTCATCGATGATCAAGGAATATAACCTACATTTTTCCCTATAATGGTGGTTTGTTTTAGGAAAGCCTTCCTTGATTAATTTTTTTGATACCTCATGTGAGAGAGGTAGAGTTAAATATTTATCTAGAACTAGTAGTGGAAATAGATAATTGTTTTATAAGAAATAATAACTCACCATGAGGATCATTGTTCCTTTTTTCAAGAATAATGAAAATACTGTAAGGGTACCCATTGATTAGAGATAGATAAACTAGGCACTATTATGACTCAATATCCATTTCCTATAGTAGACTGAAACCCTGATTGACATCAAGTATATACACTATTTTTGAAGATTGATTTAAGGTCGTGATACCATCAGGTGCCTCTTAGACCCTCAAAAATACCTCACACATCAATTTGGATATAGTATTTCCATTATGAGTACTTATTAATGTCATTAATTGTAAGAAATACATCATTAACTTCCATGGCTTCGATGATCCTGGTTTCCACCCGTATCTAGATTCATTCATGGCAGCCTTTTTGGATAACATCTTAGTGTATTATTTCACTCAACATGACCATTCCCAACACCATGAGATCAAGTTTAATATACTATGATAAATATAAATTTATGATAATCTCACAAAATTACACTTTTTTATTGACATTTTACACTTATTGGTTCACATCATCCCATATTTGGGTATATCAGTCAACCTAGAGAAGTTTATAACTTTTGTTTCTTGAAATTATCCTATGAAAGGATTTGTTATACAGAGATTATTTGGGCTATCTAGGTTTTATAGATTCTTTATCCATGATTTCCCACACATAGAAGGTCCTCTTATTTGAACAATATGTAGGGTGATAAATTCATATGTATAGAATCTTGTGAAATAGCCATTTAGGAGTAGGAGGGATGATTGAATTATGTGTAGATGAGGATTATTCTAGATCCAATAATGAGATAAACTATTTACTGTAATGCATCAATTATCTAGATATGGGATTTTATAATGTAGGATGAGAAATTAATTTTATAAATGACTATTCAATTGAGGCATCCCATGTGGACTTACCCAAAGCAATAACTAAAGCTAGTTGTTGTTGTTTATGATTTACATTGTTGGAGGAATTATTTAAATAGAGAGAAAATTGTGTTATTAATTGGTCATTGAATCCCTATGTACATCTATACATAGTTTGATATGGATATTAGGTAGCATACATGAGTTGAGTACCTACAATAAATCAATTTTGTGTTTTCTTATACACCTAGAAAACTAAATACATTAGTTGATGCTATAATCCTTAAATATTAGAAAAATGTGGTTGATGAGGATAGGGTTAATGGAATCTTATGGAATTATTTTTAGAGATATATATTTAGTTTTTGTAGACTCATGAGAATATTTCCCTTTTCTATTTATTACTAACATCTACCCACCTGAAAAAAGTCATGACGTGGCCAGTTTCTGATCCCATTGCCTACTCAAAAGGGAAATATTCTAAGCTAAGGATTCATCCCCATGGTGTATGATATATGTTTATGAGATCATACCCATACATGGTATTTTTGTGTCCCATAAAAAAATTGAGGGTAACTAATGTGGGAATCTCAATCATCTGTTTGGGTGGTAAATATTGATGTCACCAAGTCATATCAAGACTTACATCACTGATGTTGGTGTCCTAGTTTGAAATTAGAGATAACAATATTTATCACCATATGTCCACCCATAAACAGGAAGAAATAGAACATCATTTTTTTATAGGACTCTTAAATTAATTATCTATTCCAGATTGGAAATGGGATGATTTCTTCATAGGGTAAATGATATGTTTTCCTAAATAACCTCAATAAAACAATACAGTGTGTGTTTTCATTGATCTGTTGATGATGGTCACACAATTTTTACCTATTCCAGATACCATCTGAGTAGATGATGTAGGGAGTCTATACATTTAGGCATTCATACTCGTATATAGAGATCCTTATTAAATCATGTCTGATAGGGATTATATTTTCAAAACTATGTGATGAAAGGGGTTGGGGAAGTCCTTAGGCACATACGAGCTTCTGAGTGTTGCTTATGATGCTCATACTGATGGACCTATGGGTTGAAATATTCCAATTTTTGATGAAATTATTCATACATGTATCCTGGACTTTGGGTGTTCTTGGAAAAAATACATTCCACTAGGTGACTCAATTTATAATAAAAAAATTACTATAACATTCATATTTATTCTTATGAGGCCTTATATGGTAGGCTATGGAGATCACCTCAATACTGGTTAGGGGAAGAGGATGCAGTTATTTATTGATCATGTCTCATTTAGGAGGAATCAGAATATGTATAGCTGGTCAGGAAGTGAATTTTGATAGCTTACTCTAGGAAGCACTCGTATGCCAGCCTTAATCGGTGAAATATTGAGTTTGAGGTTGGGGATCTAGTTTTTATGAATATTATTACTAGGCCATGCTATTTCCAAATTTAAAGGCATGTCAATATTTCTTCTCTATTTTTGAGGACCATTTTGGGTTCGAATAGAATCGAACAACTACAATACCAAATAGCCCTTCCTTAGAGATACCATTATATTAAAAATGTTTTCATGTGTCTTAGCTCCATAGGTATTAGGAAAACTCAGCACATGTTCTAAAACATGATGAGGTTTATTTGGAAGTGGATACCTCAATTGAGGAGTAACCCATACATATTTGGTGTCAGAGTAAGAAGTCTCTCAATGGATAGTTGGTTTTTGTTTAGAAAAGGTGATATATAAGTAAAAATGATTACATGATGTTACCTATGAGTTGGAATTGGATGAACATTCACAGTGGCTAGATATTTTCTATGATGATCCATCCTCAACCTTAGAATATCAACAATGTGATTTGTATCATTAAGGAGGGAGGTTTTAATATAATGTCATCTCATGAAGATAAATTTCATAGTTTTTATGGTTAATAATTATGTATAATCCTCAGGAGGGTTCTATACAACCTCAGGATGGATTCAACAGAATCTATTTCTTATTTGGAGTACATTGTTTTAGAAAATTTCCAAATAGTGTGGGCTTCATGGTAAGCATATGGATTTTGCTAACCCTAGAACTCAACCTTTCGAGGCACCCATTGCCCATGAGAGGCTGCATGGTTTGTCTAGAACTACACGAGTTAGGACACATGCATATGGAAAACCATAATTTGTATTGATTGATTTATTTTACATGGATTTCATGTAGACAGTAAAACCATTCACCTATCCTATGCATGTGGGGTTATTAGATAATGGTTAGAGCATGGATTGGAAAACATTACAACCAACACATGAGGGCCATTTTTAGGGAATTTTTATGGGTTTTACCTTGAAATTTTTTAAACCATCCTACCATTTTCCTTCCCTCTATAGTATAAAACTTTCATTTATTCTCTTAGGGATCATTCCAAATCTAACAATTTGATTCTTTATTTCTCCCCCATATGATCTATGATTTCATCACTATTAGTCACATTAGATTTGCAATATTAATCTATTTATTCCTCTAGCATATTTTCATAGTTTTTCATCAAATATCCTATGATACATTGGTGCGAACTCCTATTCCCTACTTTTATGGATTTGTTATATTATTCCAGTTTATTTACTTTTTCTTTTAATAAATGGTTGATACCTAATGAGTGGTCATATATGGATTGGAGGAATGTGATATAGTAATTTTTTTAAAAAAATTTATGCATTTTCATATTATTTTTTGATGTTCCCCGCATCAAAATATTCTATTAATTTCTTTATAATGGGTTTAACATCCTAAATTAATTTTTTCATTTTTAGTTACCCCATATAATTAGAGTGATATATTAGACAATTAATATCTTATTGGTCACCCCCACTTTTGGTGTACCAAATTTAATACCCTTTATAGTGTAAAAATTCAGTTGTCCAACCACCTTCTATGTGGATTGGATATCCCTTTATTGTGATATTACACATTTAATAAATTAAAAAGACTAAATTGAGTTGTCGGAATGTGGGTTTGAAGGCCACTACACATATTAAATAATTTTTAACATAAATTACGAGTATTGTAACACCCTATGTAATTTGGGTAATTATTATATTTTTTTATAAAGAATTACCTCATAAAAATAATATTTTTTAGATCCTGTATATTGGTCATGGTATTGTTGTAAGGGTAATATTGAGCATGGATTTTCACTCTCCCTTACATTGGGTGATCTGCATGACATCTCACACTATTACATTTATTTAGGCAGTGGGCATGCTACTCTAGGTACATTTGGATTAGGTGTTGTTCGTGGAGACTCACCCCACCATATAGAATGATGAGAAAGATGTATCAAATTAATCGGAGACTCAATGGTGGTACCATTGTTGGAGTCTATATCTCGTTAGATAGGTTATCATGTCTTGAGCTACCCCTCAGGTCCAACTAGCACCTAATATCGTTGTATATTCCTATAAATTTCTTCATTTATATAATGTATATACATATAATATATGAATTATTATATATATATGGGCACACATTGTAACTGAGTTCAGACTCATTTCACTTCGACTCAAATGAGTGTTGATTATTCCAAGTGTCCTATCAAGAGTTGATATGACTAATATTTATTTTACCTCATAGTTTTTTTTTCATTATAATTGCGCATTTATATAACATACAAAATTGGTGGATTATTATTGAAATTTTTGGTGATGGACTACTGTGTTTAACTCATGCCCTATTTAGATCACCTTTATTACATGAGTAAACTTGATGACTGTTGGTGTGGATAAGGGCATGCTCCATTTCAAGGTTGCATGATATTTTTTCTTATAGCATGGAGAATGGTAGTAAAGGACCAAGTGTATTCTCTTGATTCCAGTGGAACTGTATTCTAGACTTTTGTTATTTTTTTAGAATATTTTATATTCCTAGGCCCTATAAATCCTCTTTCACCATTTTTTATATTATAATTCCATGAAATAATTTTGTATATGACTTTTACCTTGTTATTTGCTTATTATTTAATTTTTATGGAAGTTCTTTTCCATTATTTTATTATCATATTTATTTATTCTACGTTTTATTTTATGTCATTAACCCACTATTTATAATTATTTTTATATTCAATGGTCAATAATGATATGAGGGTATAGTCTTCCATCCATACCACCATGGACCCTTGCTGCTAGTTGGAAGCCTCTAGTGTATTGGAAGGTGAATTTGAGGACACATGTACTCCATCTCATGGAAATGTTTTAAGTGGATATGGTTTCAGTATTTTACATATATCAATAAATGATCATACGTGATAATATGATTATCATTAGGGTATATGAACAATATCAAGACATAAAATAATCTTAATAAATCATTAAATAAACTTCTATCATGAAAAATTATATATATACATTTCAAAAAAATGACATAATATATAAGAGTGTGGAATCATCATTAATCAATCCTGAGTAATAAAAACATATCATAAGAATGTGATATGTGTTTTTGAAATAAATATAATAATAGAAAATAACATCCTTAGTCAAAGATAACTACAATTTCTATTATAATAGATTGAGTTCACATGAAATTCTATCATTTCCTTTATCAAAGTTCACTCTAAATATTATTTTATTAGAAGAAGTAATTAATGTACTAGGATTAGACCATAATATAGTACTTTTAATGTCCTGAGATATCAATATTTTCCCAATGGATTGTAGGGTTGTAACGTAAAAATATGATCTTTGATATAATTTAACAACCCATCCTTGGTTTATAACTAAACAACCCATTAAATATTGAGATCTATAAATATTATTCCCAAATTATCATAAAACATCCATTATATTATCAATTCATATCAAATTAAAAGGATACTAGTATCATAGGAATTTCATATAAAAATCAGAATATATCCATATAATAAAGAAATTTGTAAAAGTTGAATCATATCTCCCATTAAATCATAAAACAAATAATGCATATTCATACAAAAAATTACTATAAAGATCTATATTAATTTTTTTTGAGAAAAATGACCTTTTCATTTGAAATCATTTATTTAGAATCTAGAAATATCTCAAAATAGAGAGTAAATGATTTTCCACAAAACTAAAATAATAATCATTTAAAATTATTTAAATAAGATTATTATTGATGGTGGGGAATATCATTCCTGCAACGATATAAAATAAAATATTTTTTATAGAATTAATAAAATAACCAAAAATACTATTTTTGGAAAATATACGAATATTATTCATTATAATTTTTAAATAAAGAAGAATATCATAAAAATAGAATTAAATATTCGTTAGATATGAGTAAAATCATTATTTTAACTTTTTTAGGAAAATATGAACATGGAAGGATTGATCTCTGACCGATTATTGAAATAATTTTAGTTCTCCTTAAGATATTTTTTTTATAAATTTGAGTACATATAGATATTAAAGTGAAGGATAACATTTAATATTTATTAATTGAGTAAAATAAATTTCATGAGTGTTTGGATAAATATTTCATGTAATTTTATCATTATAAATATAGGCTTAAACTATCCAAATTAAAATGAGATCAAAACATAAAACCCTTTCTCTTTTCAAAATATTGGGATCATAACCCCATTTTGTTAAATATCATCAGATTAAACTTTAAATAAAATATAAATAATTAAATTAATGAAAAAAGTAGGGAATTGGAAAATAAATATAAAATAATATACATCTATATCATTAAATACCACTCAATGAATAAAAATTTAGATGAAGAAAACATATATAACTATTAATGTATGAATGTAATGTAATTGTAAGAATTAAAATAATAGGGCTATGAAAAAAATTAAAATACATTTACAAAAAAAAATTCTTCGATATTATATTCCTCAGATTCATAATAAATTAGTGCAATATATTAACTCAATTATCGACTATGAGCAGTTTAGATATTTCCCTTACATAGTGTTTATATTTATTCATAAGTGTTATAAACTCGAGAATAATAAATTTAAATGTATGTCAATTATATTAAAAACCACAATAATAACAATAATATATTAATTGTTTAATTATGACATCTTATCACCTTTTCATTAACAATATTTCATTACTAATATCATTTCCTATATGAAATACATAGTTTTACATGTTTTGTTTGTTTCAGCAGTTATAATACTTTTACATTGATTCGGGTTCTATGAACTAAGAAATGATTAACATGATATAATAATATTATTAAATAATTATATACTTTTTAATAACAATTAAAATAATGTATAGGTGAAATTTGAATTACATCTCCACATTGAGATATTAGTCCACACGTACATATGGGTGCTAATTCCCTTTTTCAACACATAGAATAAAATGAAGGTAAATATGAATTAAAATTTAAAGAATCAATTTTATGAAAAAATATAATATATAAGAATCAAATCTATAATAATTAAATAAAATGAATCATGGTCACAAACAATGAATCATATTTCTACGTGGGTATAATAGTCCACATAGATGAATCAGCGATACTTTTATCTCTCATTCGATTGAAAAGAGGTTGAAAATTGCTGTGACATGATATTAATATCATGATAATATATTTTTTAAACAACATTCATAGTTTTTTACTAGATATAAAAAAATTATAGGATTTAAAATAGGAAAAAAATATAATAGATTAATTATGATATATATCTCTTCATTGAGAGACCTTTTTTCCCTTACTCTTTAAACCATAATGTATTGGTTTTTGGTGAAGAACAGAATATATTGGATAAGGGTAATGATTATAGGAATATTATTTATAAGGTATTTACAAAAATAGATTTGTAAAATAGTGTATATAATAGGGAAGAATAGGTTATATTTTATATGTGAGTGTATGGAAAATGAAATAATTTCCAAAAAGATTTCACAAATTTATGATCATCTTCATGGGAATGAAGCTAGAAATTCCCATATTTTATTATTTAATATATTATATTTTCTAGATATAATAAAAAATAATAATATTATAGTTTCATTGAAATCTTACCCTTATCTCATCATTTAACCCCCAAATAATTTTTTTAAAATTAACTATGGTAACAAAATTTAACGATTTTTACTATTAAATATACGACACTATGTTACCTTCTTACAGGCATGTTGTACCTCTTGTTTTATTTTCAAATTTTTATTTGGTTTATTTAGAGATTCTAATGGAAAATGATTTTTTATAGGGGAAAATAACATAATGTTTATGGATATATGTCTGAATTACATAATGGATTTTTTCTATAATTGTGTAAATAGATTTATGGGATTCTCCCTATGTTTAGAGAGTCTAAAGGATTGGTTTGAAAAATGCATTCATGAAACTAGACTATTTAATTCATGACAGAACCATTAACACCGTGAATGAGTTTCACAATGTGAACCTATGACTTGGCATATGTCATAATTATTTTATAGAGGTTCAAATTTTATAACTCATAAAAAAATTACACATTGGGAATTGGATGATCATGATATAATGGAATATAAAGTTATACCTTTTTTACTAGTAAAATTAATAGAAATTCATGTTGTGAAATGAAATAATGACATGAATTTTTCAGGTTTAGTGGTTTTAACCACACTACATGGATAACACTTTTTGTTATTAGGTATGCAGACCACTTTAGTCTTGCTTTAGGGCGATTTTTTGGAAATTTTTTGTGTTCTCCATCAATATTGATTTCAAAATTCTTAATTTTATATTTTTTGTGGTTGCATCACATATCCCGAAAATAAGTCTTCATGTTTCTTTATTTTTGTTCATTGTGGTATTTTCATTATCCTCATTTGTGAATCAAATTATTATCGATCGGTGTTTTCTATCGATACATTGTATTTTTTATTCATACATCATATTTCAAATGATGATCTATTGTTTTCAAATCTCTATTGTTGATGGATGCTAGGATAAAATCATTATTCAGATATGTATATCAATGAATGTGGTTCTAATTCCCGGGGTTTTATATGTTTTGCCAATTCCTTTGGGTTATTGAATGAAAATTCATTTTTTGACATTTAGAAGGGTTTAATGTAATGTATTTACAATTTTATAGGGATTTTTATTTACAAATAAATTTTTATTGACATGATAATATTTTTTTATATGTGACCCTAGATTTTGAAATGGTTTTAACAACCATATCTAATTGGGAACATTGGTTGCATTTGGAAATTGACATGTTATATAAATTTTTGTCACAAAACTAGAGGTTTTGTATTATTTACATTATTTGGTATGAATCATTATCAAATTTATCCAACACATACTTCACATATGTATCATTTATGTATTCTTTGTATTCCCATATTCTAGATCCCTACTAGTGATATTTTATATTTATACTTGGGTTTTCACATGATGTATTATTTCAAGTATATTTTCCCACATGATTATATAACTGCATATCCCTAGTGAGTTTTTAATATTATTATATTATAAGGAACTAGACTTAAACATTTTATACCATAGTGTTTTTGAACTATAATTCAAATTTGAGGATCTTTTTAGTTTTGTTATTTATCGAATTATGACAGAATATTACAATGAAAAACCATATATTAAAAATGGGAACTTATAATCAGTATCAATTACTTCCATATTATAATACTCCTTTACATTAATCATTAATTATCATTATAAAAAATATTCATAGTTTTTTTCATCATCTCATCTTTTTTGTCTATTCCCTCTTAATAACTGTTAAAAAAATTATAAAAAACTTGGATGAAAAAAAATCTCATTAATGGATATAAAAATAAAAGAAATGTTTAGTTCATTAAGTCATGAAAACCCATATAATTTTTACCTTCATCTTCAATGAACTTTTAGAATATGAAATAAAACATTTCCACATAAAAAACATACATTTTTCACAAATTAAAAAATTAAAACCCATATTAATTAATTAATTTTTATGGTGACATTGATAAATTTAATCATTAATCCCTTTAAATAATATATCAATTAGAATAACAATATGAGAAACTTCCAAACATGTCACTGTTATAAATGGAATTACTGTAGGTTCAATTCCCATACCTAATGCATTGGAGGTCAACCACATACCCACATGTCCTTTATGATATAACAAAAGCACCTATTTTATATAATACTAAAGTACCATATCATTAACAAAAAATATCATAATAACCCCCTTTGAAAAAATCTTATTAAACCCACATGAAAAATACATTTGGTTAAAAATCCCCATGTCTTTTAAAACCCCATTTTTATTTCCAAAACATCATTTTCATTGAAAACCCATTTTCAATACAAAAAAACCCAAATAAATAAAGAAATATGTGGTTTAATTTAAGGAAATATGAGAGATTGAAATGAAAAATAGATATTAATTAATAGGTAAGATATCAGAAAAGTTGTTTTCCCTATGTATATTAACTATAAAACATTTCTTTTTTTTCCTTTGGTCAAAACATTTCATATAAAACATGTTATTAGATTATTTTAGAAAAACTTTTAATAAAATTATAAATATATCTAAAATCTATATTATAATCATTTTATATCCATATAAATAAATATTAAATATAATACAGTGAATATTTACAATGATTAATAGATTTTCAAATTAAATCTGTACAAGTTCAACGTGTTCCATTCAACTTTGAACATTAAAATCATATTACCAATGAAATAATATCATTTAATAAAACATTAAATGATATTATAATAAATAAATTACTGGATGGATATGTCAAATGGGTATGTATATATACGACATAAAATATGTTTGGTGTATAAAATAATAATATGCCTCAATGAAAGGTGATTGATATGGAGTCCTTTACCTTAGTCTTAATCATCACGTATATTCATTATCTTCCTCTTCCTCAGACCACTTTATTTTCATAATAACTTAAGTCAAATAAGGATGATGTTCAACCAAAATAGGCACTACTATAATGTAGGGAGGGATTATATGATGTGATTTTGGTAGAGTTATGCTAAACCAAATAGATTTTCATCTCTAAAGAAAAGAGAGGAAGAGTTTACTTATTATAAGAGAGGGGAGGTGCACTCATAGAATTTCTCAACATATTAAATTAATATATATTAATTTTCAATTTAAAATGGATCCAAACTTTTTTATACTGAATATAGTATAAAATAGGGTATAAATCCATTCCTATAATTAATATTGGTCCAATTTTTACTATATCTTAATCCTTATATTTTTTGTTTTAATCCTCATTTAACCTCCTTAACTCTTAGCGTGACGAAATGTATTTTTATGTTTTGATGGTAGATATAGTTACAATAAAATTCTAAAATAATCATAAATGGATCATTGATGACATTTTAATCATTAAAATAATACGTTTTACTAATATTATATTTTTATGAATTTTATATCCTTTAATTTTTTTTAAAAGGTTGGGGCCGAAGCCTCAATTTATTATTTGAAAGCAAAGACCTCTTTAGACTGGGTAGAGGGAGACCCATTACATAGCCCGAAGTCCCAAGGCCAAGTGGCCTGAATACAAGGCTTGAAAGCCCATTTTTTTGGCCCAAAGGACCCCTCGGTGAATAGTACTGCTATAGTACCCACGCTGCAACAGTACCTGCTACAGTACCACCACCACAACAGTATCTGCTACAGTATCTCCGCCGCTACAGTGCTACCGCTACTATAGTGCCACCGCTGCTACAGTACCTGCTACAGTACTGCTACAGTACCTGGGAAATTCTCCCCTGCCCGGATTTGATCCTGGGTCTTTAGGATGCCAAGCAGGAGCCTATATGACAATAATTATCTTTATTTTAATTTTTAATATAATTTATTTGATATTTCAATTAATTAGACAATCACTACATCATAATTGTGCCAACATTTAAGGTAATTATTTTATCAAATATATATGATAAATAAATTACCATGATATAGATAAATATTTTAGACTAAAAACACTATTTATAGTTAGAGATTCCATATAAATAACCATGTATTAAAAATATTATATTTATTAAAACATAATTATGCCATTATTGAATTATCTTTAAGTTAAAAAATTATAATGTGCTTCCAGTCATCCATGTGGATCCACAATTTAATAAAAATCCTAAGGATTATTTTTTTAGAAATCAATCATCTAATAATATTATGAAATATGATAGTGTAATTTTAAAATATTTATAATATAATTTTTACCCATAATAACATGATTTATCCTTAGTCGTGCTAATAAAAAATTTATATTATTACTATTCATATTGTCCAAAAAGAAAATATAACTATATAATAAATATGGAAACTATGATTCAAAGGATAGAATATATATTATAAAATTAAAAACTCATTGTTTTCTAGAATTAATTTAAAATTAATCATGTTGACAGAATGAGAAAACTTTCTTTTAAAATGAATCCGTTCAAAAGATTGGTATATTTTTATATCCAAATTTCCAATGAAATTGATTAAGATGAAAAAAATATATTAAATTATTTAATATTTATATAATTATAATTTAATAATAATAAAAACTATAATATAACACAAACAAATTTTTAGATGAAAATGTTGTTTTAAATTAAAATTCAGTATTTTCACTATTAATAAAAACATTAATCTTATCATAAAGTATCAAACATTCATCAAAATTGAATATTTATATTTCTACCTAAAATAATAAAAATATTGTGTAAAATGGAATTTAAAACAATGTAAAAACAATATTTAATAATCCTGTTCCATCAAAAGATGGTAAAACTGTTCATAAGAAATATACAGGTTTGAAGTGTTAAAATGGATTTATTATTATATAATGTCTATAAAACTCATTAGATTAATGTATAAAATTATATTCAATATATTATATATAAATTTAATTAATATAATCCATAAATTTTTATTTTTTAAATTATTTGTATAAAACACACTTGTGAACATTTAAATATAATTCATGAAACCAATTAATTTTATTTTAAAAATGGATTTTGTTTTCAATTTAATTAATTGGATAACAAATAAATAATTATATATATATGTTTTAAGAATATTTTCATAATGCTTATATAATCATGTCCACACCTTTCATTCTAACTAGTAGTTTATAATGTTAGCATTTATGTAATAATCTTTATTTGTTTGTTTAATCACAATGTGGAATATTATGTACGCTATTAAAAAAAGTGTTTCATTTTTAAAAATTAAGACATTACAATCTACACCCATTAATAAAATAAATCTTAAAAATTTTAACTCAGGATTGGTAAATATGGTAAAAATTTTCAAAACACCTTTGAAATCCCACATCAGAAAATGACTAATAAAACCTTCAAATAATATGAGTGAAATGAAAGTTTAATGGTCATCTAATATAACACAATCTATGTTTCTATATAGTAAATCATAGACATGGAAGTGAAAAATAACTCACATGAACTAATATAGAGTTATATAGATCATGATCATTGGAAGGATAACCATCATAAAACTATAAATATATGATGGGTTAAACATAAATTGATAAAATTAAACAGATAATTTTTTTCTAAAAATACATTTCCTAATGTCAACAAATTCATTTAATTCATATACTACTAAAATAAGGAAATATACTTATATTATAAAAGTAAAATTTCAATTTTTAATTATTTTCAACCACAAACATATCTTTTACTTTAAAAAATGAGTAATCATGATGATTTTTTATGCTTGAATAACTATAATAAACATCTAGATAAAAACATTATCTAAAAAAGATTAAATATATATTTCTCGTGTGTTGATTCATTAAACAAAAAAACTGGTTACTACAATATTTGATTACTCTCAATAATAATAAACCATTATATGATGAAAATATACATCAATGTCCAACATTTTATAGTTACACCCAAGGTTTGGAATAAATAATTTTGAAAATAAAAATACATAAAATTCCTCAATATAATCTAGACTATGATTGAAACGAAAAATTAAGAAGGATTTGATGACATATTATTCTGAGATAAACTTTAGGAATTATCACTAAATAATATCAATTACTCTTTAAGACTTATAACGAAAAGTAATTATCCTAATAATCATCAAGATATGCTAACCATTTCCCTAAAAAACCAGAATCACCACAAATCCATTAAAAAATCACATATAATTCCAAAATACAATTCAACCTTTAATACTGAATTGAATTACCACAATATTCTATTAACCATAATCATAAAAAAATACCAAAATAGTAAATGACTTCCTAAAGAACATAAATCACTTAATCAAAAAAGCATTTTCCAATCCCTTGATTAAATATTTGAAAAATGAAATGTTAATAATGTCAGCCTATTCTTTATCCTTAAAATTTATTCTCTAAAAAGACAAAGTAATACTAACTAGTATTTCAGATAGTATAGTGGTACATGATACACCCTTATCTCCCTTTTGTTGTGGGGTTAAAAACACATATCCTTTCTAGATGTGAAGGGTTTTCACATGATCTGTGGGTTTTCCATTTTCTAAAACTATGTAATTTTAATACATATAAAATTATAGAAATTTTTGAAACATCTTGAAGAATATCCTTAATATTTTTTAACCACAAAAGTTACCACATGATTTTAATTTTTCATCTCCAATCATAATAACCCATAATTAAATAAAAAAATATATCCAATAATACTATTAGTCACCTTAAAATTATAAAACATAATGCAAAAAGGGGTTTTTATGACAATGAACATATGATCATCCTTAAAATTATAACCCCAATATGATATCCCTAACTCTTACAAAAACATCCTAATATCTAATGTTTTCAAAACCATCATCTGATACCAAAATTAAGACCATATTAAAAAATAAATATCATCAATTTTTGAACTATTATTTATATTTGAGATTATTTCTAGTTTATATTTTTAGATATTTAGAAAAAACTATGGAATAATGAAAATACATTTTAAAAGATAAAAATTATACTTAGTATCCATTTATTTTTCAATATAAAACTCTTTAAAATAAAACATATCATTATGAAAAATATTCACAATCACACCCTTGATCTCTTCCTTATTCCTATTCCAATAAAAACCTTGTGAAATACATTTTAAAAAACTGGGATGGGAATTTTTTTTATTATGGATATAAAGAGAAAAGAAAACGTTAGTTTAGTAAAAACATGAAAACTCGAAAAAGGTTTTCCTTTATCTTCATAATTCTTTGAAAATATGAATTAATATATTTTCATGTGAAAAACACAGACACAATTTTCTCAAATAAATTCATTAAAACCCATATTATTAAATTTAATCTCTTTTAAGTGAATTAGATCCTTGTATTCATTAAAACCTTTCAATACTATTTAAATTATAATAAACATAAATCCAAATTCCAAAAATGTTACTCTTATAAATTGAATAACCATATAGTTGAATTATATAACCGATGTATTAGATGTATACCAATGAACCACCCATCCATTAAGCTATAATGGTCTCAAATGTTACCAATATTTCTCATGTTCAATATCTTCATTAAAATTCATTCATCATGAATCCCTTTGATAAAATAGTATTAATCCCATTTGAAAATTAATTTATAATAAAAATACACTTATCTTTTAAAAAACATTTCCATTATGAAAACACTATTTTCCTTAAAAACCCATTTTTTATACAAAAAAATTGGGTTTTTCATTTAATTAAAAATGTTTTCATTAAATGGAATATAGAAATAGAAAATATTCATATTGTAAAAAAATTCATTGTCACCATTTACATTATGAATAGATCGTTCATATTGTTTTTTGTCAAAATGTTCAATATAAAACACATAAAAAGATTCCTTTTATAGAAAATTGAATGAAAATAAAAATTGTCATAAAATGTAATTTATTATCCTTTTATATTATTATAAATAACTATTTAAAATAATATCCTGAATATTGAAATGGAGAAAAATATTTTTAAATTAAATCTTTAAACAATCAATGTGTCCCATACCACATTTAATATCTAAATCATAAGCCAAATGAAATAATAACATTTAACAAGATATTAAATAACATGATAAAAATTAATTAATTAAATGATATGTAAAACAGTACTGAATATACACATCATAAAAGAAGGTGGGTCTATGACACCAATGAATGACTCTATTAAAGTTTACTGAGATGAAACCCCTTACATTTATTCTGACTCATCATGTATAATCATTACCTTCTTCTTTTTTAGACCAACACCTTTTCATAAAACCATGATTCCACTAAGGATTATGTTCTATGAATATTAAGAGATATAGAATAAGAGTAGGGATTCTAGGAAGGTATTTGGGGAGATCATGGCCTACCAAAATAGGTTTTTTATGTGTGAAGATTAGAGAAGAATATGTTCTCATTTATAATAGAGGGGGGATCACTCTTTTAATTTCTCTACATATAAAATTAATACAAATTAATTTACAATTACAAATGATTATAAAATATATAATATCAAAGAAAATATAACATTGGGGTTAAAAAATAATTCATCCAATGATAATTATACATGTTTTGACATATTTTTAATCCTTATAATTATTTTTTACATTTATTTAACCTAATTTAACTCTTACAGTGAGAGCTTTTGTTTTTACACATTTATGAATAATATTGTTACTATAACATTTCAAAAGAACCATAAATTGATAATTTATGATATTTTCAACATTATTCAAAAAAAATTCCAAAATCAATATTTTTATGAATTTTATTTCAATTAATAAAATGTAATTTATTTTAAAATATCATTAATGTCCATTTTGATACAATTTATTACATGAATTTTGGAAAGTTTAATAATAAAATCATAAATAATAACAAATTTTTCAAACACGTCACTAACATGTAAAATAAAACTATAAAATTCATTTATTGTAGTTTTTATTTCAAATTATATTTATTATTTATATTTTAAATATCAATTATTTGATATTTCCAATATTTGAACAATTAATGTGTCCTCATTATGTCATCATTTGATGAAATTATATATTAACATTTAAATTATTAATAAGGAACCATTATTTAGATAAATATTTTATCTTTCACACGAACATTTATAGTCAATGATATATTCTAAATGACCTCCAATTAAAAATTATATTGTTATTAAAACATTAGTACGACATGTTTGAATTTTCTTTAAAATAGTATAATATAAAGGGATTAATGTAATCCATGCATCTAGAAGAGGTCATAAAATCATCTTAAGGATTATTTTGGTCAAAAACAAATCATCCAATAAAATTATGACAAATTTTGGTGTCATTTTATAATATTTATCATATAATATTTACCTTTAATTAGCCAATTTACCCTAAAATGAAAGGGTAATATTTTATAAATTTGTAAGTTATTAATTCCAATGTGGAATCCATTTTTTAATATTCAAAACCCATAATTGGAAAAAGTGAAAGTAAAATTAATTTCATTGATGGAATGAGAAAACACTATTTTAATGTAAAAATGTAAAAATGTTTGAAATGTTTTTATATCCAAAATCAATGAGAGAATGATTCATTTGACATAAATTGTATTAAATAATTAAAAATTAAACTAATTATTCTTTTAAAACAAAAAAAATTAATATAAAAATATAAATTATCAATATGAAAAAATTGTTTTCAATAAAAATTCAGTATTTTTCACTACTCATGATAATATAAAACATATCATATAAACAAAAAAAAATCAACTAAATATAATTTGGTATTCCACATTCATAAAATAATTTTATTTTTTAAAATAATATAAAAAGGGTTCAAAAATATAAATTGAAACTTGTTCTCAAAAAAGGTGTTAAAACTATTTTTATTATATTTTTTATGTATAAAATTGTATTTATTATTATATCATGTCCAAAAACCACATAGGATGAATTTTAAGTTTTATATTGAATATATTATATATAAATTTCATTAATATAATTAAAAAATTATTATTTGATTATTTATTAGTATAAAACAATCATCCACTCATTTAAATAGTTTTTTAGAAAAGAATTTCGTTTTAATTTAAAAAATTGACTTATTTTCAATTTAATTAATTAGTAAATAAACAAGTAATTATATATCTATATGTAAACCATATATTAATATTTTAGTTAATCTTGTTCATACCCACCATTCTAACAGCTAGGTTAGAACATTAACAGTTTAGTAATTTTATTTAGTTGTTCATTTAAGATCGATGTGGTGTATCATATACTCTATCGAACATAGCTTTTCCATTGAAAAAATCATGATGTTATATAATTTTTATTCCATTATATTTTATATGATTCTGGATTATAAAAATATTCTATGAATATATGTAAAAATAAGTATATTTTATAAAAGAGATTCATTTAAGAAAAATCTATATAAATTGGATATTGTTTTAATGACATTACTTTATAATTCTTGATATTAGAATAAGATTAGATTATTTTACGGTATCCTATTAGAATATATGACCACACCCTAAATTTTCATTTTTGTAGTTATAAAAATTGTTTTGTAGAAATCTTGTTAATTGAAGGGTGTCATGTCCCTTGACTGGTTATCTTTTGGTTTTCATCAACTTTGATGTTTCATGGATTGGTGGTGATATATGGTCATCTGGAGACTTCATCAACCTACTATTCACTTACCTATCTAGTATTTTCTGTTTAGATTTATTTATAGGTCTCACAGATATGTTTTCCCTTTTTCACATATTACATTGAGGTTTCTTCTATTATACATAAGACATTGGATTCATTTATGTAGATCACATTGACGTGTAAAACATAGGGTAGTTAACTTGGGTTGGTTCATCACAAATTTTTGTTAATGTGAATACCCAACATAAACTATTATTGGTAATTCCTGGGTGTGGATTGGTTTTTTGGTAGACTGGTTGTTGGAATATCATAATTTGTCTACTAAGTGAAGAAAAAGGGCCAAAATATCACACTATCTAGTCTAAATATGGGTTACGATATGTTGTAATGGTTTTTTTTCATTATTGAGACATGGTGGTTGAGGTTGACTGAATGAACTGGATATGTGGTATATTAAAATGGACATGTTCCTTCTTTTTTTATCTTTGTTTGATGACATCATGCTTTCTTCAAATTCATGTTGTTTTAATTCATTGACTATGATATGGGATGGTGGTCTTATAATTTTTCAACATTCTCATGAATGATGGATTTTTGTATCTTGATTAGTAGACAATATCGCATAGTGGATATCATACAAATATAAGCGAGGAAGCACGATGATAGTTCCACAAGAGAATTATGTGTTTATCTATTATTTCATAGAATATTTAATCTTAACTATTCAGACTCTGGGTTAAGAAAGCGTTGAGAACCATGGTCATGTAGTGGATGAAATCTCAAAATTTATTAAATAATATCCATTTTGTCTTCCATTACGATAATGGACCCCATGAATATAAATAATAGATTGAGCAGACAAAGAGGAATATCAACATTCTAAAGAATCCTAAAGAATATATGGTGGGTTTTTTCACATATGTTATTATGGGGTTGGGAAGGATATGGTGGTACAATATTTTACAAACTATGTTGAAAGATGATATCACATCTAAATCCTTCAACAAAATCTTAATAATTAATTTTTAACTTAATGAATTCTGAGTGGAAAACGTGGAATTTTGGACCATGTAGTATGAAGAGAGTACCATTCTGGATTATTCCATTAATTTTACTAAGTGGGTGAATGTAAAACTTGATCTAGTCACCCATGATTATAAAAAGTCTCAGGGAAATGATTTGGGTTGATGTATGATATTCGGTCGATGATAATTCTAACGTTACATTAGAAGTTTTTAGTGGAATTCGATAATGAAACACTAGAAGAGGCTAGAATTGATAACAAAATTGGTTTGGTTGGATCATTAGTTTGTACTAAAGTTAGGCAGCGTGTATCTGTTATCCAAAAAGGAAATATAATGGAAGCCAATTTTCTTCAGGACTAGTATTGGGAAGTTTATTGGGATTGCAGTATATTGTCTATGATTAGTATTGAAGTCTATGTCATAACCAACCTAATTTTAGAGAGTCTCCAAATATTTTCAACCTTTATTACAATATGGACATATGAAGAGTTTTTATGAAACTATTTCCCAATTCAATAAGGCTAGATCAACAATCATAAGGATTCACAGGTTTTTACAGATACCTCCCTGGATGGAAGCTTTTATAATTAGCCTTAGGTGGTGTTTATGTGTCTATGAATTCTCTCAGAGGAGATACGAATGGATGTCTTTATGTGGTGTAGTATAATCTAGATAAATTAGATGCAAGGACAATAATAGTTATAGGTATGGTGTTTATTTCATCTATTATGGTCCTATATTTTTTTGATACAAGTGATACCAAATTTTTAAATCATTAATGTTACTATTCATGTAGGGATTGGGTTTGGAGAATATATTAATTATGATGGATCATTAAATTCCATCGTTAATTTGGAATGAACATGATTTCAACTATCCATCATATTGAGTGATGATAGGATAACACGATGTGTTTTGGGACATCATGGTGTTTGATAATGATATCTTCAACCCGATTATTTTCATGGATTTGTTAAAAAATGTTAAGGAGTAGATTATTTATTATCATCATTGAGATAAGTTTATATATTTAAATTTAATAAATAATGAAATTTTGGGTGAGTGGTATCCTAGGTATGGGAGAGAAGTCTGTTTTTTTCCTTAAACTAGGGTGACCTCATGTCAGTTTTTGAAAATGTTTATAGAATCCATTTTTCCATGTTTGAGCAGTCCACTTACAATTATGGTCAGTGTATACCCTGAAGTCCTCCCAATTGATTTTTTGGGTTTACCTACTTAAAGATAGTTCACATATAACATAGAAATTAAATCTATAATGTTTCTCATTTTTATTCCATCTTATCATATGGAACCATCAGTGTTCATAAAACATAAGTTCTAGCTTATGGATCTTGGGGACAAGGGAGTAATTTTTCCTTGAATATATCCATCAGATTCACCTATCCTATTAAATAGGTAGTAAAATTTGAGCCTCATACATTTTATTTATTACCATAATATAAATCATGTGAAAATAAAGATAAAAAATCCATTGCCTTGGATTTATGATCACATTGATTAGCTTATAAGGGACCATTTATTTTCAATGATTGGATTATGGTCAGGGTACCACTGATTGTGATTCTGAATGAGGATATACCGTAGCTAGAATTTAGGAGACGGTATGACAATTTCATGTTTATTTTTATTCCATTTTCTAACACTAACTCTCCCTAAATGTTTATGGATTTGATAAAATGATTCTTTCATCAGTTATTGGACCCATTTATTATTGTGTTCATGGATGATATTTTGGTTTACATGATGTTATATGAGGAGCACACATACCATTTATATATTATTCTGTTTATTAATTTAGAACATATTATACACTGTTTTCATTCTAAATGTGTGATTTCAAATCAACATATAATATTTTTGAGAATTTTATACCTGATGTGGTTATCTAGGTTGATCATAAAAAGGTATAGGTAATCATTATCAACGAGGGTAATAAAAATGTGTTCAAGATTTTAAGCTTCATGGGGTTTTCTGGTTATTAGAGACGGTTTGTTGGTTATTTATTTAAGATTTTATATCTGACTATATCATCAAACCTTAAGAGTATAATGTTTTAGTGGAATGAAAAATTTCAAATATCTTTTTACAAAATAAATTTTATATTGAATTCAACAAAAATTTTGGTGTATTCATATCCATGTTCTGGTTATGATTATTTCTACAATTTTTATGGAATGGGGTTTTGTTGTGTATTTATATAGGGAAGAAATGTGGAATTTAACAACCCTTTCCTATTATTCCCACATGAGATGAAGTACCCTACCAAATATGTGGAGTAGGAATAAGTTAGTTATGTTCTAAAAAAGTGGAATCACTGCCTTTTTGGAAAGAGGTTTACTATAAATTATTATCATATAATCCTATAGTATGTTTTCAATCAGAGAGATCTGAACATTCAATAGATACACTAGGTGAATTATGTTAATAATTTTTATATTTATATTTATTACACTCATACATGAGTTAATTTGGTTTTTTATGTGATGTGAATCAAATTATAGACATAGCTTTCAGGAAATCAGTGGATGAGTTCTCATTAGTTATATTTTTGGTGAGATGGGATTTAGAATGTATTATGTAAGGATGGATGTATTTTATACTTCTATAAAAGAATAATTTTTATTTTTTGAGTGGTTTTGACTCGAGAAAATATCTTTCAAAATATAATAGTGCATTAGTAAACTCCTTTATGGTGGATATACCTAGAGTGAGTTTTCTCAGTGTCTAAGTGGTTCTTTTTGTTTTTGAAACATTTTGGTTGTTCATTTTTCTTGAGTTATAAACTGAATGAATGTGGAAAAATTTATTATAATTTTTCATATGGATATCTATATCCAAGAAGAATCAATACATTAGATTTAGGTATTGATGTTTGAAGATAAGATGATCAATTGTAGAGAATTGTGTGTTATATATCATAGAATTAAGATATAACACCAGACACCTATTTTTTATACAAATAACCATTCTATTATGGAATAGGTTTTATAATTTGATGTATTTCATCATTGGATTACAAATTTCACCAACACAGAATGATGAAATTTGATTCAAATCAATCAAATTAAAAAATCATAGAATTTACCCCATATAATGTATGTAACAAAAGTGGGGAAATATTAGGACTTGTACATCCTATAGATTATGAGACTTCATGGGGTTCCATCTATAATTGTTTTTAATAGGAAGTCAATGTATAAAACCTTGTTTTGGAATGGTTTTCAAGAGGTTAAATGGTCAAAATTGAATTAAGAAAGGAATATAATATACAGACTGATTGGATGATAGGAAGGGTAGTCCAATTTCATGATAATATGCTTCGGGATTATAGGATTGATTTCAGTGGATATTTGGAAAATGATATTCAATTATTATAGTTTTCCAAAAACAACATTTATCTATAATATAACAAAATCATTCCATTTAAGGCTTTGTATGGGTGGAACTGTATATCTCCCCTGAATTGGGCATAGATCAGAAAGTTTTCCATCGTGGGGCATGTCATTTTTAGAAGATGTTGAAATTGAATCAGTTGATATAAAAGAGATTTTTCATGGAACATATTCATCTGAAATGTGTTTCATATGTTACTCACTGGTCACTAGATTATGAGTTTAGTGACTGGGTATTATAAGAGGTTCACCTCACTTGGGGAATCATTAGTTGGGTATGAAAATAAGTTTTCATCACGGTTTTTGGGACACTGTTATATTGTATAATGAAATAGAATTGGGGAATATGTGTGTGTCCTAGAGTATCGTTTGACTTTCATTCATGAAATGTTTCAAGATTCCCAACCTAGTAGGTATCAATCAGATACATCCCATGTGATTGATTTGGATGATTTTGATCTCGATAATAATACAAATATATATGAGAATCTAGTTCATATTATGGATTCCTTAATGGGGGGGGGGTTGTGGTAAAATGTTTTCATTGGTATATGTAAAATAATGTTGAGGATAGGATATCCACAATATGTGGGAGTAGTAATTATAGATAATTTAGTAGTGAGATTAACTTTTAATGAGTCTATAATCATGAGAACATATTATGCATTGAATGATTTTATAGAGTGGATATTTTAAAACCTCATTATCTTAATTAAATTAGGATTTGACTATTATTTTATTTTCCAGTATTGTTTTTGTGGACTGGGGACTTGTCAGTAATGGGGATAATGTTATTGGGAAAATTAATTAATGTTTGTGAGGTATTTTTTTGAATTAAAAGAGTTATGATATAAATATGTAAATATTTTTAAGGGGTTATACTTGGATTCATCGATCCTTAAGAAATGGTTCAATGATTGTTTGTAAGAAAGTGGACTATGGAATTCTTACTGGACATATTCTTGACCCGAATGGGTTACAGAACATGAAACATTTATGGGGAATATGAAATGAGTCTTATTAATAGATTTATAATTTATAATACATGAAACCATTATAAATTGTAAATGGGTGGATTGTAATTAATTTAACTGAAGGTGACTCCTTTGTTGGTATATATGAAAATCATAGAGTTCATGATGTGAAGGCAGTTCATAATATGAATTCTTAATGTTAAGTGGTCTTCTCTAAAATGCATTCATAACCCTTTTATATATAGTTTTTAAAACTACCAATCAAATTTCATGGTTATTTGGTTGATATCCCTCTCTTTAGATCACTTCATTTGGTATTTTACTACAATGGTAGTTGGGTTGCATTTCCTTGCTAAGCAGTCTTCCTTATTTTTCATTGACATTCATCATACTAGAAACATGGGTTGTGTTTTTATTCATATTTCTATCATACGGTGTTTTCTATTGATCGATTCTAGTTTTAATTAAATAATTGTGTTTTGAAGGATGAACTGTTGGTTTCCAATACCATTTGTTGAAGGATGGATAGTTTTCATTATTCATAAGGTATGTGTATCTATGCAAGTGGTTCCAATTCATTTATTTCTATATGTGTTTGTCAATACCATTGGGTTATAGAAAAAAATCAATTTTTTAAATTTTAAAGGATATATTTGAAAGGATCCTTTTTTATAGACATATTTTTAATTAAAATTGAATTTTAATTAATAGGAAAACATTTTCTAAATGTGAGAGTGGATATTGAAAAATATTTTTCAATCAAAGAACCTGGGGAAGCTTTGGTGAATTGTGAAATGGACATTCCACTTTAGTCTGTGAAACAACACTTTTCATTTTGACATATGAACATTCTATTGTAGGACTCAATTTCATTTGGAACCAACATATTGCTATTTTTTACTTTTTTAATGTATTATAAGGATTACCATATTTGAGTGACCTATTAGTGTGATTTTTTATTTATTCATGGTTTATCAAATGATGTATTATTTAATTGATTTTTTCTCACAAGATTATCTTTTTGGGTATCCATATTTTTTCCAATGATTACCTATATTAATATTATATTTTTCATATAATGGGTTATTTTGATAAAATTATGATTTTATTGAAAATAATTTAATGTATTAAATATGGTTTCATTTATTAATATAATTTATATAATATATTTGGTTTCCTAACTATAACTTCTGAATTCTTGTTATTAGAACTTTTCTATCTTCTTTGGGTGTATCTTACTAGGATATGTGCTGAATTCCTATTTTTTTCATTATTTAGTTGTAGATAATTTTTAAATGAATTGGGAAACATGAAGGGAATCATGTATCATTCCAGGATCTCTTTTTATTTTTAACCATCATAAAAGGAAGGTTTGGTGGCGACAGATGGTCAGATAGAGTCCTGTTTAGTCTTCTATGCCTTTTCAATTTGGAATGGCATGTTTGGAATGACCACAATGTCTCATGGATATGTATTCCATTATTTAATTTTTTTACTTTTATTTTTCTTCAATAATACTTGAGACTTTTTTTTTTGGTATCTCACTATGTGGAAGAGCGTTCTGGGAGTTGTATCTAGTTTATCAGGTTTGATTTCTAACACACATTGAAAAAAAATTATTTTGACCATATTAGATTATATTATTTATAATGATTCAAAATATTCAATCCATTTAACTTGATTTTATTTCTATATTTTAAATAATTAAATTTTATTTAATAATACTAATTGCAATGAAGACATATTTTCAAGTAATGAATACTTATGCATAAAACATAATTAACATATAGATTTTTTCTTTTAAGAACCATGAACTGAATACTGTAATATTACATTGAATATATAATATATTAATTTAATTAAAAAATAATACACAATGATTAATTTAGTTTGTTAAGATAAATAAAATTAAAATGAAAATCTAATTTGTATGAAAATGTGGTTTTATGTCAAAAAAATAACTTATACCAAAATCAAAAAAAATGACAATTCATAATTAATTGGTTAGAATATATTATTTAAAATTAGAATAGAATGAATTATGAAAATGTTAAAATATAGTGGAACATTTTTGATAAAATGAATGACACTTTTTACAGAAATCTATATTTCTAAACATTTACTAAGAAATAAATCTGTTTAGGGAAATAATACATATTCACAATTATATAATATTGAGATGAAGAAATTAAAAAAATTAATTATTTCAAAAAATAATGTTTCTAAATATTTATGAAATTAATTATAAAATTTACTCGAGAAAATGAGATAACAACAATTATTTAAGAAGACATATTTTTAAGCATAAAATGGATTTATATAAAATTATGAAGTCAGTTATTATGAATCGATAAATAAATTCATATTAAATAAATCCATTAATTTTTTTTGATAATTTTTTTTCTATTAATAACTAAAAATTATGAATATGTTAATTTTTTGTATTGTATCATAGTTCATATTGACTCGGTGATTCATGTAAGTACAAATATCAAATACATCATGTTATATTTAAATATAGGTACATATAAAATCAAAGGTTGTTATATATAAAATTATGAATAACTGTTTTAAAATTTTGTTGTGACTAGTGATATGGGTTTTCAAAGGGTTTTTGAAAACAAATTTTCAATATAAAAGTGAAAATTGATTTTAAATTTAATAATGACATGGAAAGTTATTAAAAATTTTAAAATTAGACTATGTTTAATTTTTTTCATATCAAATTGAATTTATTGAAAATTTTTAATAGGGTATTTGAGTTTTAAATAAATTTTATTTGTAATCAAAATTTTGGTTTTTGAAGCTATCAATGTGATTTTGGAAATAAATAAAAAAATGAAATAAGAGATTTTGAAATTTATAAACATTTTAAATGAGGATGGTTAGAGATTAAATTTTATTCTGATATAGAAATTAATATTATAAATATTTGATTTTTTGGATTTAAAAATTTTCAAAAGGGGGAAATTTGTTTTTTATTAGTGACACTTATCATTGTATTTTTGTTTGATATTCATGAAATAGTTGTTTTATGTTGGAAACTAATTTTTTTATTGATTTACATGTTTCTTTATATGTTGTTGGATGTGATATTTTATATCACACATTTATTCATTTTTTTGCCTAGATATTTTTGGAGTATTATCAGGTTTGGTTAGTCATCCCTTTTGGGTGTTCTTGTGTTGTTTCTTCCATAGATCATCTTGAATATATTTATCATAGTTTGAGGTTATTTTGGGTTTTCTAATTTATCATTTTATAGAAAATATTATTTGGAGATAAATTCTAACTTTTAGTGGCTGGGATTTTGTTTACTACCTTTATTATTTGAATTTCATTGGTTGTGTTTTGGGTACCATTGTCGAATGATACACCAATTGAGGTTCTTTACAGACTAAAATGACTTTGACATGGAGGAATTAGTGTGAATTGTGTTCTAGTTATAATTTCAAGTTTACCACATCTATTTTCCTTATCCAAAGGTATAACTCTATATAATTTTATGGAGCTTGTTTTTGTGTTGTTCCCTCCATTATTTATTCATCATTAAAGGATAATAGTGGATAAATGATGGTATGTATATTTTATTTCTATAGCCCTATTAATGGAAGTTATTTCTAATGATAATGGTTTTTTAGGTATTCAGATGTTTCTCTTCCTCATATCTGTTCTAATAAACTAATATATTTATATATTTGTGTGCGTTTTTTAGGATTTTTTGTATTTTTTTGTTTTGTTTAATTCACATTTAGAGATTGGGATATCATGTGTTGTCATATTTAAGTGATTTCTTTAGGCTCTTTTCATTTAAATATCTTATCATATTTAGTAGTGTGAATTTTAAGAACCATTATATTTTTAACCCCATCCGGTAGATGTTTTTAAATGGTTGAGAGCCCTGTTACAACTAACCATTTCCTGATTTATCTATAAAATATCTAATCTGAGTTATAAATCAAGGATTTGATGTTTCATGGATATATTTTATAAAAATTTAGTTTTTTCTTTAAATTTTTGTTTTAAGAGGCTTAGAGATCTTGTCATGATTTATACTTTCTTTCTTATTGAGGTGAAAATGGGGGTATTATTCCCATATATAGTAGATTTATGGTAGAAAATCATTATGATAGGTGGGATTATGTGCTGACTTATGTCATTAAATTATTTTATTAATTTATATATTGGTGTTCATACCCAACATTGACATTCACGAGATGTTCATTTTACCTTTTAAAATATTATCCACTTCTTGAGATCTGTGTGGTTAGAGTGTGGTTATTGATAATTATGTGGTAGACATTTGGAATGAAACTATCAAGGATGGATACATTTCCTATGGGTATCACATGATTTCCTAAAATATGGAATTCAATCATTCCTTATTATAAATTTAAAAAACTATATTCCATGATTCCCCTCCCCTCTCAACCCATATGACTATCCTTTTTCTTTCCCACTACATGTTTTGTTCATAACCATTCATCATTTAATTGTGCACACCCACATCACCTAACATATATTTTTGGATAGTTTTTAATTATATTCCAATATGGGTCATATCTATGTAATAATATATCTTTTTTAACTTCTTTTTCCCCTTTCCCCGCATGATTTTCACAACCCATTGGGTTTTAGTTCCACTTATAAACACTAAATTGGTTTTGTTATACATTTCTGATGATATTAGTTTCCTAGGATTGGTGATCCTCTATTTTTCCCTTTCATATACAATTGTTTTAGTAATGATATAATTTTTGAATGTTTTTGGTAGGTGATTTTGTGCATTATATTTCTCCTAATTTATTGAAATTTCTTGGGATTTATAAATTTCTTTATTTTAGTATATATTTATATTTATGGTTATTTAAATTTATTTAGGGGAATTGATAAAGGTTTTAAAAGGATCTAATTAATTTCTAATGCATTATTATGGACTTTACATACATTCTATCTTACATAAAGTAATATCTTCATTTTCGAGATGAGAATTTTTTTTTATTTCCATAGAGTTATTTCAATTTTTTTAAAATTGTGTGTCTATTAATGGGATGATGTGATTTGGTGTTTTCCACATTAATAATTTTACAATTTAAATTTTTTATCACTTAGTTATTTATCTATTAATCACTAAGTAGTCATTTTATATTATTCATTGTGGTTATAAACATAGGTATATGTATATATATATGTAAATGTTCGAATAATCACATATGATTACATGCTATTTTTTTATTAAAATGAATATATATATATATGAATTTAATATTGTGTTTAAAATTTAAAAAAGGTTTTTTAAATTTAAAATTGTTTTTGAAATTTCATATTAATGATGGTCTCCAAGATGTTCATTAATTTTTTCTTTATTTATAAATAAGTATATGTTACCAAATATTTTCGAATTGGTTTAGAGGTTTATTTTAGTTTTTTACTTGGTAATTAAAAATGTTTTTTTGGAAGAAGGTATTTTATCATTTATATTATTATTGTGGGGTATTATTGAATATTAGGAAGCCTATTATGCTGACTGTATTGTGGTGGGAACATATAAGAACATATGTTGGATGGTTGAAGGATAAGGGATTATGTAGTTATGAATGAGGTGCTAGAAATATTATTGTGATGGTTTCCTTAGTAGTCCCTAGTTATACTATTTTTAGGTGACTTATCAAGATATTCATCACATTCATTTAAATTAATTTTAGAACCTATATTTTAGATTTCATATTATGTATCAAAATGTTACCTATGATTTTTTCCCAGATAGATACTTTTATATGATCTTATGATCATTTTTTACTTCCAATATTTATTTTTTTTATTATTGTTCAAAATTTATCTTTCTTTGGAATTTTACATTTAATTGTTCTATTATCCAAAATGATATTATCCTTGTTTGTTCATTTCGTATTGTTTGGTGTTGAAAAAGGTGTTAATTTAAATATTTTTCACAAGTGATTTTTTTCTATAAAATATATTTCTACACTTGTATATGTTTTCATTAAAATTATCATAGGAAAATATAATGTATATACTAGTGTTTTTTTCATTTATATAAAATGAAATGGATATTTTTAGAACTATTTTTAATGCGATGAGTGGTTTTATTAACATAATACTTGAATTTTGATAATCTTCATTGAACTAGAATTTTATCATTATTTTTTAAATGAAAATTAATGGAATCTGTATTATTTACCCACTAGTCTATAGAGATCACTACCTAGTCACACCCCTTATTTTTCATTGATAGATTGGCCTTTCGAAGATTCTATCCCAATCTCTCAAAATGGGTTTTGTGGTTTTTATGGAGAGTGAAATTTGTACATAATGGTATATTTGATTTGATATTCCAATGTAAATTTTTAGTTTGTTTATTTCATCATCTATGAAGGATTATTACTTGTATATATAGTTGTATGAGTAATCTTATTTCAATGGCTAATGATAGGTATCTATTAGAAGAAATTTATACTAGGTAGGATAATCAAAGTTATATTAGAGAGTTTAATATTATTTTTTTCTACTCTACTTAATTATTGTTTTTATATCATATTATGTCCTTTTGGAATGGTCATTAAACTCATAGATGGTTCAATGATGAATTAAAATATAATTACGTTATTTTTTATTTTTTTCTCCCTTTAAAATCATCACAAACTATTTTTATTGATTCCTATGAAAATTTTTTTCATCCTAGGGGGTTTATGGATGACCCTTTATTTAGTTGAGGAATATATCATGTTCTAGTATGGATGGTGTCCTAGGACGAGTCCTTACAATATTATCCTATATTTAGAAAAGATGCAGGGATATTCACTTTGAAAATTTGAATTGAAGGAATACATATAAATACTAAATTAATTTACATAATATAGAGACAAAACGAATCCATATATATTTTTTATTTTATAATCCAGCATTAATATTTTAAGATAAATTAATCCAAGAATTAATTACTAAGTATTTTAAAGGGTATTAATTTCATCATTTGTTCAAATAATTGTATTTAAAAAATAATTTAAGGGTAGATAGTGGCTAGGATTTTATATATTTAAAATATGGAGAAATATATGTTCAATATTATATTGTCTCATCAACCAATATTCATTGATTTCCTATGACCATATGTAAGTATGTGTCCATTAAGGCTAGAATTTGGATTTAAACTTGCAAACAAAATTTCAAAATGATGATAAATTATTTTTTCACACACATATACAATGGTGAAAAATAAATCATTAAAAAAATATAATTATTCGGTTGAGGATCAAAATATTTTAATTGTTTATAGTGTATAATATTGTGTTTATATGATGATTTTAATATTATTTGATACAACGGAGGGTGATTTATGAAACAATGGGTGTCCTTGTATTATCTAGATTCATAGGGAGGGGGAAGATTATTGTTATTTTATTGTTTCTAAGAAGATAATTATTGTTTATGGATCCTAATAATCCATATAATATTACCTAAAAATATAAACACAGGATATCACTAGTGGTATTCTTAAATAAAGTTTTTAATAGGTAATGGAAGATATTATTCTTATATAAAAACATCATATAATTAGGTTAATGTACCACATTAGAGTTGTTTTTGAATTCTATATTGACTTGTTGTCTCATAGGTGGTAGAATATCACATGTTCATTACTAAAGAGAAAATATTACCCATAATAGTTAGATTAAAAGGATTTAGTGTCATGGAATTTATTTATAATAAAATAATATTGTGGGTTAAACAATGAAATATTTTTTTAATGATATTTCAATGACTGTAATTATGATTAAATTAATTTCAACATTGTCCAGTGTATTCCTTAATATAGTTTAATCCATTTTTTTTTTACTTCTGACCGTTTAGTTTTTTATTTTTTGATTATGTGGATTAAATAATAAGGATATTGAAAATAGATACTTAATTTGGAAATAGAATATAACCTATATAGTTATATCAATCTAGTTATATTTTCTTAAGTGGATATTGGAATTTCTTATATTTTCAAGTTTTAGAGATGTTGAGTCTCTTATTAAATTTATGATTTTATTAGTTCCAATATTTATAGGGTCATATTTATTAATACTAGATATGTATTATGATTAGTTATTAAATTGAGATATTTTTATATCATTTAAGAAAAATGGACTTATCATGTAATAAAATATTTTTTGTGGTTAGGGATATTTAGGCTTATTTCTTCTCATTTTATCAGAGGGGCTTTGGGTTCACTTCCATTCCATTACAATACATTTTCCCTCATATTAATGATCATTTTTTGTATAATCCCTTTAGGATTTAGTGAAGTTTTTATGATTTATATGATAAAAGTCAAATAGGAATCTTACCCACTAGAAAACCTACTTGTATATACACTTACAATTTACACGATAATAAAAATTAATAATTGATGATTCATTTTTATGATCTCGAATTAAATGATATCATTTAGAAGTTTTTATCCTCTAGGGGTTATACAATTTTTATGGATAAAAAGGTTGATGGAATCATGATATAATGTATTGATTACCATATAAAAAAATGTATCTTATAATAATAATATATATTTAAATGGATAATTGATATTTTATATTATTTAAAGTGGTCATAATGGTTCTCAATAATTGTTCTTTCGTATATATATAACATATGAATTACATGCGGGATGAATATTTTTGAATAAAATTATCAAAGACCTCTTATATTAATTTCGTGTTTTCATTTTTGTGTATCCATGTAAAAAATTCACAATCCCTATGTATAGATTTAATAAACTATGCCTTGAAACATTATCAAGATTAATTTTTTATCTTATTCACTAATGATAAAATTGTATATTTGGGATCAAAGGTTTTTCATGTAGTACATTCATTTATTATCATAGAGACATTATAAACTCATTGTTTTTTTTATCTAAATATTTTATTTATAGTTTTTATAAGTGGTACTTCATGATCATGTATCATTATATTAATGAAATTCATGGGACATTGTGTTTTGGGACGTAGTGATATCATTGGATAACTCATTATTATTTTCAATATCTAGTGTTTTAGTGAACATATAGGATACCATCACCAATTTATTAAAATAATTATATATTAAAGGAACATATAAAGAAAGAGAAAAGGAAGTGAGTGATATATTTTTTGGGTGATTATTATGATTCATCAATTTAGGAACAAAATTGGACATTTTATTGATTAAATATTATTACATTTTTTTGATCTACATAAGTTATGTGAATTTATGTATGATTATTTTAGTGTAATATTTGGTTATTTCTTTATATATGAGGGTAATATTTTGGGTTTTTTTACTAATTTCATAGAACAAATTATTATAATCATTTCATTTTTATTTTATTCATATATTATATGTTCATTTGATCCAGAGTAGATAGAATTATTTTTTCATTGAATATATTATTTTTTTATCAACTATAAGAGCCTAATATATATTTAACCCAATACAATTTTTAATATATATTAATGGAGATGTTAATAAAATACCCATTTATTTTATTTTGATATAATTTAGATGAAATGGATATGAAATTATATTAATGACTTTATGAGTAGAAAGTCTTAAATATATGTTCTTTATAATTATTTGATAAATAATAGTTTCCCCTTTTATTCTGGATAAATCTATTTTTTATCTAAAGTGTAAGACCATATGGTTATAAAACATTATACGATATTTTTATTATTAATAGTGTGTGTGAAATATTATCAAGGTTAAAACTATGAGGACTATATTTTTCATCAATGAATCTATTATTGGGATCCAATATCCAGGTCAACTCTAGATCTATTTTCTAACATATACAGTGATTAGAGACTTGTGGTTCCAACACATGGAGATTATTAGACAAACCATGTATTTATAGTAGTAAATAAATTTTACATTTATTTAAAATTAATTTAAAATATATTGGATCAAATTATTTTATATTATTTGGATAATCATAGAAATAATTTTAATATTTAATGGAATAAGAATATGATTTTTCATTTGAAAAAAGAAACAATTTTTAATATTTTCATTTATTTTTATTTTTCTATATTTATTTATTTAATATTATAATATATATATTAAAATTTGAATTATAACTAATTCAATGTTTTAGAATGTGGAAGTTATATTAGACATGATTTATGGTATTTTATTTTTTGAAGTTGGTATCTGGTTATTTTTCAAACAGTACAAGTTTTTTAATGACCTTATCTTACATGACATGAAAATAATTTAAAAATGAATTAAAAAGATAATAAACTCTTGAAAAATATCCCACATGAATATATACTCAAAATATCTTCATAATATTATCAAATTAAATAATTACAATTATTACATGAAAATATATATGGAAAAAATTATTTATGTTGGAATATTTCATAAGAAATATTGGAATAGTTTAAATTTTATATTTAATGTGGTATCAAGGAAGGGTTATTCCTTTTATAAAACATAATATATAATAATTATGAATAAATAATGATTCTGATACATAATAATAAATTTTATAATTGTCTACTTACAAAAAAGAATAGATTGTGCCAGTGGAATGTATGAAAATTTAGTTTAATATTATAAATTTATATTCCTGATAAGATTATGAGTTAATTTAAATAACAATTAATCCTTTGTGATAGTAAATGGCATGGCCAGCCAAATCTTGATCAGTTTGGCCAATGGTATGCTAAGCGTAACACCCTATGGTTCCTCTATTTGTCCAGGGTCTAGTGACTAACCCTAAAAGTGAATATCAATCATATGGGAGTCCCTAGAAATATATTCCTATATATAAGAACATTTATCTCCATACAAGCTATAACAATATAGAATAAAACATACATAAATAATAAATTCATGCAAAAACTCTAATATCACACAATCATTCATGATAACACATACTCATAAAAAGTGGGGAAAATACATGAATAATAACTAGGAAGAATATCAGTCATGAAAATAAGAGGGAAAATTGGCATATCATTCAATAAAAAGACAGTAAAAAATGTAGCTTCTATAAATTCAAAAAAAAACTAATAACCAACCACCCAGGACTCCCTAGATCTACTACATCTAGTTTCTTATCATCTATTTAAGATATGACACATTTGGGATGATCCCATATAGTGGTAAGTATATACCTGACTATTGGGAAACAATGTAATCCTCCAAGAGTAATGGTTAAAAATAAATATTCAACAGTGAATAAGATAAAAGAATATATTCTAATAGAAGGATATGCATCAAATAGTAGAGTCTTAATTATAACGAGATATAATAAATCTATTCATTTTTAGCTACCTATATAAGAAACAAAATAATTATTCATGGTGAGACCCATGGAAAATTTTGGAATATCAATGATCTATTTCAATGGAAAAAATAGGGATTTTAATTGAGAATCCCCACACATTATAAATACTATGGATGGGTGAAATAGAAATCAATATATTGGTTATCCCTTATCAATTCATATGGGTGAAATAATAACTATATGAAAATCCATATTAAAATCATCCAAGACTCATTCTCACATGGGAGAAATATTGAAACTCCTTTAGGATCCCAATTCAAACAACTAAGATCCCAACACCCCATTTGAATAAAAATGTGAGTAAGTTTTATCTAACTGAACTACCCAACATCATGGGGATATACATGATATATCATTAGGATATTTGCTAGGTTTTCCCATGATATCCACTAGTCTATTTATGTACATTATAGATGATGTGACTACTACTAACTATTTTTTTGGATGGTCAAACATTATCTCAGGTTTGAGGGGTATTCAATGTGTATCTAGTCTTCAAGAGATGTATGAATCTGATCATACCATTTGTATCTTGGATCCTACACTCTATGTGGGGAAATATGGGTCATTGGTCCTATACTCCTAGTACATAATGACCCGACTGAGTAGAGATCACATAGTGTATGACAAAATCTCATGAATATGTAAACTAAAACATCCACAAAAAACCCTAATTATGCATAAAAAGTAACTATTCGACATGTATTATTCTAAAACATATACTTTGTTGTTGAAAAATATCCAAAGAATATTAAATATGACATGTATTCTAATTTTTTCACCCATGCTTTGTTTTTTCTTCTTCTTCTATTCATAATTCCAACATCCATGTTTGCTATAACCATGATCTTCCATGTGAATAATTCCATTAATGATTCATTGAAAAAATAGGCCATCATTTCATCCCTAGGAATATTATTTTTCACAAAATACTCAAATCAAGAAGCCACCATATCTTGTTCCCTATTCTATTTCCAATCATCAACATCATTCATCCATTTTCTGTAATCCTCTATTCTAAATCCATAAAAATGATATATAGAAATGACGATGGTTTTGACAATAAATTTGTTAAAAATATATGATGAACCATGGGAAAAATGAATACAAATATTTATAACACCTCAAAAAAAGGGATAAAATTGTTGGAAACAAAAGTTAATAGTGAACAATATACTTATTCATATTGTGATCTATTCATTTATAGAATCCATGGAAGTGTGGTAAATAAAAAATTAAACAATCAATCAAAAAATGATTATTATAAAATTTTAAATTAACATGATTGGTATTAAATGCTTACAGATATATTTTTACTGATTATACTATAATCAAAATAAAATTATAATAACAGATAAATACATAAATGAAATCCCTACATCGATATTGGATCAATCATTGATGGAGAATTTTTTTGACTATTTAATTATCCATCATCATCAATTCTAATTTCATTGATATGTTTCACTAAATTTGATCATTTACCCAAAAATATCATTATTCTTTATTGAAGAGTCACCAATGATATATTTCACATTATCCAAATTCTCAAGGTTCTTCTTAGGTATATACAATATATATAACATACTTTAACAAGGGACAAATATAGATAAAAAATTTAATATGTCAACTAATATAATATATTTAATTTTATTTATCATAATCACATAAAAATATTAATCCCATATAAAACCCCAATGTGAAAAATATTGTTATCAAGACTTTGAAGAAACCTAGTTTTTTATTTTATGGATGCCATAGGTTTTCTATTAGAAACACTATTAGGGAGATAAATCATCATTTCAATGATTTTGTGCGCACGTGGAAATAAATTTTAATATTATTAATATATCAACATTGGGTATAATGGATGGCTAAAATAAAAAACCTAATCAAAGACCAGAATAAAATATATTATTAAAAATTTTCTAAGGGTCAAATCATAAAAACCATGATTATTAGGCCATCCAATCATTAATTTCATTTTGCACTAAAATTTATGAACTACCAAATCTGATAAAGGAACCTAGATTCTATTTGGTTCTCCCACTCCCACAATCTATTTGGATGGTTCTCATACAACATGTGAAAAGACATAATCAGAAAAATTCACCAATTTTTTATTGTATCCTTATTATCATTGATTATTATCATGTTACTATGAAAAGTATTCTATATTATCAATGTCCATCATTCCATGGAACATAATATGGAAATGAATGTTCCCACACTTCCTCAAATTTGATACGTGTAAGACATCATGAACTCAATACAACATTAGTGGTGAGGTCACAGAGTATAAAACCATTCTAGTCCAATGTAGAATATTATATTGTCTAATGAACCCCAATGATAGTTCTCTACCCTATAAAAACCTCTACAAACCATGTTTAGGTAAGAAATAAAAGAACATATGGAAACCCTTTTATAACTCTAGAAACCTTTTTCACTACTCTATAATTGAATTTTTATAGATTTTTATTATCATTATAATCTCGGTAATGATATCTAATTTCCCAATTAATTCTCAAACTAGATATAGGAATATAAGGATTGATTAAACCATCACTATAAAGAATAATAATGACCTCCAAGTGATTTGTAATGTCCTGGAATTTCCCTGTATTTTTTCAAAATTATATAGATTATTTTGAAACCATGAACTGAGAGGACATGTGATTCTGTGGCTCGGGGTGCTCGTAATAAATACTCGAACTTTTTAAGTGCATGTGTGTGGTTTTAGTTACTTCTAAACCGATGCCCATGTCACAAATATGAGTGCACCATTTCATCTAGAACAACAAAATTACCATAGGAGAGGCCTAACCTTAATAGTAAGGGGTAGATGGTAAAAGTTAATTTCTGATTTTTTTAAAGAAGAAATAAAATAAAACATAACAAGTTATTTTATTTTATTTTTTCAGATGTCCCACAGTGACAATGCAATGTAGTGACGCTAAAACACAGTGATGAGTAGGCTATTTCACTTCTTAAATGAATTAGTGTGGCGATGAGACATCATAATTAAATATCAAGGCTGAAACATGTTTCATAAGTTAATACATTGATAGGTATATAGGATATGATTAAAGATCATGTAGAATTACCTACAACCTCTAGAGAAATAACATTGCCGAACAACGAGCGCCGGCGAACGATGAATCGCCAACGATGACAGAGGTACGGATCAAGATATCTCTTTAGTGGATCATCAACTGTTATTCCACGATAGTGGATGATCCAATCCAAGGTAAGGGTTTTAATTCGGTGTGATCATTCTTCAGCATTCTTTCTGTCACGACCCCTCCTACCAAAGATTCCCCTCATGAGCTGACAATGGTGAAAGGGAGATAATGAACACTGAGTCCCGCCTCCAGTAGGCCCCGGAGTGGCGACTAGCACCAAGGGTATGAGTCTTCAAAAAAATGGGAGGAAGTACCCTTTTATTATTTTAAGATCGGGAAATAGGAGAAGTCAACCACCAAAAAGGAAAAGAACAATTGTATAGAAATAAACCCAAACCAATCCCACATGCATGTTTAAATAGTTCTGAAACAAGGTGCAAGTAAAAGAAATCTCAAAAGTACAATACCAAAAGAAAACAAGAGTACAACAACTGCAACAACTCCAAATTTACGACTAGTAGGGTCCCGAACGGCCCTGGTAGTCCTCATGGAAACCTGAAAGTAAACGTAGGGTAAACATACAAGTATACTCAGTAGGGAAACCTAAAGCTCTCGTGCACAGGTGGGGAGACATCCTAATGTCCCGTAAGATCAACAGAAGGAACCTAGCAGGGAAATCTATCCACCCAACCTCACCAGCCACACTCACCAGAAACACAATCACAACAGGTAGTATTAGTATAAAAGAACAAGAGTATTGGGTACCCCGCACCATTTCCCATTAGTTAGATGCTCTTCCTAACGGAGAACGTCCTAACGCTACCACACTCTTCCCGCCCGCACACACCTGGGCCTCACAACCACGTATCCCGCCCGCACACACATGGGCCTCACAACCACGTATCCCACCTGCACACACCTGGGCCTCACAACCACGTATCCTGCCCACACACACCTGGGCCTCATAACCACGTATCCGGCCCGCACACACCTGGGCCTCACAACCACGTATCCCACCCGCACACACCCGGGCCTCATCCCGAAGATTCTTGGGAAACAGTAAAACCTTCCCGAAGAGTCTTGGGCTAAAACCACCCCAATAGAAACCTACCTAAAGGGTCTTACGTGTAAGGTCGCCTCAAGACATCACAACCTAGGGAAGAAGGAGCAGGAAGGAGCTAGTAACTAAGGGGAAAACACCCTCTCCCATGAAATTGGAGTCTTCGGCACTAAGTGTTCAACATGGGTGGGGTGCGATAAAACACAAAAGATACAGATACATATATGTATACCAAACACACAGCCCAACTTATGGATTCTAAATAGAGAAATTGAGTACGTTCCTCAGCACTGATACTACGAAGCTTGCACACAACAAACAACCCCAACCCCATTTAGGTTTTCATGTTTCAGCAGAATTAGTTTATTTAGTTCCTTATCTACTGGGAAACCAACCGCAACCAACCATATCAATCGTCCGTGAAACATATCTCTACCATCCAAAAATCATGTTAGGAAAAAACAATCAGCACAAAAAGTGCCTTCTTATTAACCAACCAACCCATTGATTATTAATCCCGTTCTATTAGCATGACCCACCGTCCATTAACTCTTCCAATATTTATTTATTATTCACAACCCATAGTCTGTTCACATTTAAACCCATCCCTGTAGCCTTGCTGCCAACCACCATAACCACAATCACACCGAAACCCATACATCATTATCCCTTTAATACCATTATCGCAGCCCCGCTGCTCGTCACCAACATAACATTCACACCAACCCACAACCAAGTCAACCGCAGCCCTGCTTCTCACCCGATCCACAACAACCCACAAAACACCCCCTTAACATGCCACGTATCCAAGCCAACACCCAAATGTTCATTATTACATTTTGTTCATCTGGGGTGATCACATAAGGGTTCCAGATTTTAAATCATCCAACTTTACGTGATTAACCAAATTTCCACATTCCAAAAATTTCCATTCACAAAAATAGTCTAGAAGATAGGGAAATATTTAATTGCACAAGAAAAGGCCCCTAACGACCATGATTTTCAGTAGTCATAAGCCTATTAAATTGACAACATAATATCATAGGATATAAAGAATGTAACTGCATTCACAAACTTCCCATCCCTGTTAAATAATCCAGTTATTATCTTTATTAAACTGGTTCAAAAAGTGTTTCACGTAAACAATAGAACACCCACCCCGCATGATGCCCAAATTTAGAGAGACGAAGGTAAGATCCCTACCCCAAAAGGTTCTGATCACAACGCTCCCCCAGATCAACTTTAGAAGATGTCTGTCGGCGTCCGTCACTTCTGTCGAGTCCCAGAAAAACCTCATCGGGTGGAAGTTGGAAAGGAAAGGATGAAGAAAAGACAATGGATCCAAGCTCAGAAGTTCCGCCTCATCGTTACAATCCAGTGGCTGTTGACGGATTGTAAATCATTGCTCGGACGAAGATGTTATGGAAGAAAAGGAGCCTTCGAGTCTCTTGGGAGAGCTCTGCTCAGAGGAATGGGGAGGAGAGGGGTGAGTTGAAAAGGAAGCGGGGATCCCTCCTTTTATAGGTGAGAAAAAAAAGTACACGGCGTGTACTCGGCCCTTTCACACGGTCTCCACGCGACTTCCAACACGACCTTTAATGTGGTACGCGACTGTTGACTGGTCAACACATGGATTGAGGGTAACACATACACGAGGAGGGACTACACGACCTGTTGTATTGGATACACGGCGTGTACCAATTTATTTCACACGGAAAGGACACGACTCCAACATGGCACACGGCCATTGACTGGTCAACACACGGTAACGCGTACGTGGGGAGGGACTACACAGCATGCAGTATTGGATACATGGCGTGTACCCATTTATTTCACAAAGCAAGGACACGAACTTCAACATGGGGTATACCCGACAAGGGGGTGCATGACGTTTACTCACACTACACGGCGTGTAGTTTCAAAATTCTGAAAAGTGTGGGAAAAGTCCATTTTACCCTCCCGAACACTTCTTGACCTTCTTTTGACAAAGGAATGGGCCGGAGAGGTCCGAGCCATTACATCAGATACCTCTTAAAAGATTATCGTCCCTAAGAATTGAAAACCCAACCCAGTGGAACCCAATAAGATACCTCTTAGGGTTCTTGTTATAACAGGAACCCAACCAACAATCCTAATCATAGGTGTTAGGAAATTCCCTCTCTTATGTCGAGATATTATCCACTTTAGGCAGCACAGACTCGCCTGCATGGGTTTAATCGCATCTGCATTAATGCGTCTCTATTAAGGATTGGTCCTTCCCACTTCCATATATTAGGATTTTTCAACTTTCACTACCCCCAACACCAAACAACCAACACACTGCCCGAACATGTGGTTTGGGGAAAATTCCTTCTCCTATGTCGAGATATTATCCGCTTTAGGTGGCACTGACTCGCCCGCACGGGTTCAATCACATCCTCATTAATGCGTCTCGATTAAGAGTCAGGTTTTCCCTTTCCCCACAAATCCGGACATGCTACACACTTCAAGAGAACAAGGAAACAAAAGGTCTCATAACCGACAAGACAAGCATTCCATATATAAAAGGTATAAAGTATAATATAAACACAAAGCTCAGAATAACAAGGGAAAACACAAGTCAAAACAACTCCAGGTACTGAGCGTTCATCTGGGCCTCCTGCTCCCAAGTGCTCTCCTCGAGGCCTCCATGCCTCCACAACACAGAAACCAAGGCAATGGTTCATCCATGAAGCACCTTCTCTTTATTATCCTCAATTATAACTGGTCGTTCCTCGAAGGTCACGTCGTCTCCCATATCTAACTCTCCCTATTCGATAACGTGAGAGTCATCGTGTAAGTATCGACGTAGCTGGGAGACGTGGAAGACATCATGAACCTTCTCCAACTGAGGTGGCAGGGCTAGCTGATATGCCACCTCGCCGACTCGCCTCAGCACCTCAAAAGGTCCGATGAACCAAGGTGAGAGCTTGCTCCCTTTCCCAAACCTCCGCTGCCCCCGTCGAGGGGAAACCTTCAATAACACATGATCTCCCACCTCGAACTCCAAGGGCCTCCTCCGACGATCATCATAAGAATTCTGTCGGTCCTGAGCCGCTTTTATCCTCTCACATACAATCCAGACTTTCTCTGTGGTTCTCTGCACTACCTCTAGCCCAAGAGCACCTTTCTCACCAACCTCTGCCCAGCAAATCGGTGAACGACATGGTCTTCCTTACAAAGCCTCAAACGGTGCCATGTCAATAGTAGAGTGGAAGATGTTGTTATAGGAAAACTCTACTAAAGGCAAGTTTCGTACCCATGATCCTATGAAATCTAGAACGCATGCTCGTAGCATGTCCTCCAATGTCTGGATAGTCTGATCCGTCTGCCCATCGGTCTGGGGGTGGAAAGCATTGCTAAGGCGTAGATGGGTGCCAAATGCATGTTGTAACCCCCTCCAGACTTGTGAGGTAAACCAAGTATCCCGATATGAGACAATAGTCTTTATAACTCCATGAAACCGCACAACCTCGTCTATGTACCTCTCTGCTAAGGTACTTACTGGGCCTGACTCCTTAATTGCTAAGAAGTGAGCTGATTTCTTCAGTCGATCCACCACTACCCAGATAGCATCATAACCACCTTGAGCTCTGGGTAGTCCCGTAACAAAGTCCATTGAGATGTCATCCCACTTCCTCTCGGGGACATCTAAAGGATGGAAAAAACCACTGGGAACACGGTGTTCATCCTTCATTTGCTGACACACTAGGAATTTAGCCACAAACTCCGCCACTGCCTGTTTCACACCGGGCCACCAAAACTTTTCCCTCAGGCCTCAATACATTTTTGAAACTCCTGGATGTACTGCCAAGGCTGAGCTATGGAACTCACGGAGAACTCCCTCATGCATCGCCTCCAGAACAAACAACCTTCCATGGAAAAGCATTCGATGTCGACTGTCCTCTGACCATCCTTCTGGGGCATTTCCCTGATCGACACGATCCCGCATTACTTCATCCTCGGAGTCCCCCCACTGAGACTCTTCCACCTATTGCAACAAGGAGGACTGCACCGTCATTTTAAACAAATAGACCCTGGCATCCAAGTTCAAGGTAGCCAACTCTCCCATCGCTTTACAAGCATCAGTGGATTCCCGAACCACTTCCTTGTGAGACTTCCTTCTCAGGGCATCAACCACAACATTGCCCTTACCTTCGGTGTAAGAGATCTCGAAGTCATAGTCTTGGAGAAACTCGACCCATCTCCGCTGACGTAAGTTCAGGTCACTCTGGGAGAAGATATAACGCAGGATATTGTGATCCGAGAAGACCAAAAAGCGCTCCCCAAAGAGGTAATGTCGCCACAACTTCAGTGTGAACACTAATACTGCAATCTCTAGGTCATGGGTGGAATAGTTACACTCGTGAGGGAATAACTGCATAGACCCATAACAGATCACTCCTTTCTTCTGCATCAGCACGCACCCCAGACCAAGGTTATAAGCATCAAAAAACACCTCATACAACAACCCTTCCTCTAGAAACCTGAGTAAGAGAACACTGACCAACTTCTCCTTCAGGTAGTCAAAAGATTTCTGGAACTACTCGCTCCATAAGAAGAATTGGTTCTTCCTAGTCAAATCTGTCAATGGAGCAGCAACTCGAGAGAATTCTGAAACGAACCTCTGATAGTAACCTGCCAAACACAAGAAACTACAAACTTCCGCCACACTCTTGGGTGCCGCCCAAGAAACAAATTCCTCCACCTTTGACGAGTCCACTGACACTCCATGCTGAGACACCACGTGCCCAAGGAAGTGTACTTATGACATCAAGAACTTACACTTTGACAATTTCCCATAAAGTTGGTGGTGTCGAAGGACTTCTAAGACTGACCTGAGATGCTCAATGTGTTCCTCCTCTGATCTTGGTTAGATCAAGATGTCATCGATAAACAAAACGATGAACTAGTCCAGAAATTCTCAGAATAAAAAGTTCATAAGTCCCTGGAACACAGCCGGTGCATTCGTAACTCCAAAAAACATCACTACAAACTTGAAGTGCTCATACCTACACCTGAAAGTCGTCTTCGAGATGTCACTGTCCTTTACCCTCAGTTGATGATATCCAGATCGCAGATCAATCTTAGAAAACCAACCTTCTCCCCTCAGTTGGTTGAAGAGATAATCTATCCTTTGTATGGGGTAACGGTTCTTGACCGTTACCTGGTTTAACCTTCGGTAGTCTATGCATAGCCTGCGACCACCATATGCCTTCATCACGAACAAAACTGGAGCACCCCATGGCGATACATTGGGTAGAACAAAACCCTTCTCCATCAGATCATCAATCTGAATCTGCAACTCCCGCAACTCTGAAGGTGCCATCCGATAAGGGGCCATCGAAATCAGACGGGCACCAGGCTGGAAGTCTATCCCGAAATCAACGTCACGTCGGGGGGGGGGGGGGGGGTAGAGTCACATCCTCCTTGGAAAAAACATCGAGGAACTCCCCAACAACCTTTGGGACATCCAAAATTTCTGTATCATCTAGAACCACTGATAACCCGCCTAACAAGGAAAGGATAGGCTTCACATGATGGCTTCCTACCTGATAGCTCCTCTCACCAACAAAAGATACGCGCTTCCCATACACGTCTGAGAACATGGCCATCCTTTAGAAGCAATCGATAATGACACTAATAGAAAACAACCAGTCGATGCCTAGTATGACATTGTATGGTTGTATCTGTAGAAAAAGAATGTCCCCACTAGATCGGTGTGGTCCCAATGTCAGCCCACATCCTCGGAAAACACAAGATACACTGGTATTGCCTCTAACTGGTGTACTCAACACCAGTGGTACGGAAAGTCTCTCTACGTCTAGTCCCAAAGCATGGGCTAGACCAGGTGCAACAAAGGAGCGAGAAGCTCCCGAATCGAACAAAGCAGAAACGAGAGTGCTGAACAAACAAATCGTACCTCGCACCACCTCTGGTCTTTCCGGAGTTGTCAACTCTACTGCGTAGAAATATCCACGCCCAGCTCCTCTGCCTATCTGATGTTGTCCACCTCCCTGACCACACCCTGGTCGAGGTCCTTGAGTAGAACCCTGAGGTCGGCCTCCTCCCACAAAGTCTACCCTCGGAGGAGCATGGTCCTGCTGCTGCTAGAAGAACCTCGCTAGCAACTGGTGCTACTGAGGTGGGCGCTGAACCATCCCACCTCCACCGTACTGAGCTCAGGTCGGGCACCCACTCTGAATGTTCCTGAAACCTCCATAAGAAAAACACTTCAGTCCTGTGCTCATGAAAAAGGAATGAGGACCTAAAGATCTGAACTGGAACTGCTGGGGCCTACTCCCCACTGGCCTGAACCTAGAAGGTCCCGTCGCAGGAGACCCGCTGCTGACTGCCTTCCCCTTCGACGAACCTGGTTGGATCCCCTCACGTGGTGCACCTCCCTGCGAGTGCATCCTCTCTACAACCTCTACCTTATTATTTACTGCTAAGTACATCAGAAGGGTGAAGGGGGTAACAACATACTGGAGCGAAGGACAAAGCGCCTCCTCCAAACATCTCGCCCGAGACTCCTCATCCGAAAAGATATCCGGAGCAAAGCATAGGAGATCCTTGAACTTGATCCCCAACTCTCGTACTGAAATACTCCCCTGCTGAAGGGAGAGTAACTCTTGCCGCTTCTCCGCCTTGATCATGGAAGAAAGGAATTCCTCTCAGAATTCCTTCTCAAAGTCAGCCCATGAAACCTCTGCCTCTATCCTCTCTCTAAGGTAGAGCATCCACCACTGTCGCACCGCACCTCTCAGCTGAATGACTTCTAGGGGAACCCAGTACTCCCTCGGAGCACGAATCAAGGTAAAAGCAATCCCTAGATCCTCTAGCCACCCCTCCATGTCCGTATCTAAAGTAATACCCTCGTACTTCTTGAGGGTTTTCCGCTAGAAAGAACGGAGAGTCTTCTTCCACTGGCTATCTTCCTCCTCTCAGTAAATCCTCAACTGATCGACCGCCTGAATCTGCTGGGCCTCGGCCGTCTGAGCCACCCGGGGACGTTGTCCAGGTGGCATAGCTGTATGGTGAACAAAGATCGCCTAAGCCTAAGTAGTAAGGAAATTTCTCAAGGTTTTATTTATCATTTTTTTATTTCAATTTCTTTCCCAGAACACCAAAATCAAGTAAAACACAATCATGATGATTCATGTACTTTCCCTATGGTCTCTACCCTACAATCAATGTAGTCTCACTTGGTCGTTCTGTAGGCTCAGATTCCTTGCATCAGATCACGGGGGGCCCTAAAATCCCGTGTCTTAGCCGGTCCTCCCTGGCCTATGTCACGCACCAAGATTACCCAACACTGTTGCCCTACCATCCCATGAAATCCCCACTATACCTAACTCCAGAATCCATCCTATCTCTCAACCATCACCTCTGATACCATTCTGTCATGACCCCCTCCCACCACAGATGCTCGTCCTGAACTGAAAATGGTGAAATGTTGATAATGACCCCCCGAGTCCCGCCTCCTGTAGGCCCCGGAGTGGAAACTAGCACCAAGGGTATGAGTTTTCACAAATATGGGAGGCATTAACCTTTTATTATTTTAAGATCGGGAAATAGGAAAAGTCAACCGCCAAAATGGAAAATAACAAGTGTATAGAAATAAACCCAAACCAATCCCACATGCATGTTTAAATAGTTCTGAAACAAGGTACAGGTAAAAGAAAGATCAAAAGTACAATACCAAAAGAAAACAAGAGTACAACAACTGCAACAACTCCAACTGTCCAACTAGTAGGGTCCCACACAGCCCTGGTAGTCCTCTTGGAAACCTAAAAGTAAATGTAGGGTGAGCATACAAGTATACTCAGTAGGGAAACCTAAAGTTCTCATGCATAGGTGGGGAGACATCCTAATATCCCGTGAGAACAACAGAAGGAACCTAGCAGGGAAATCTATCCACCCAACCTCACCAGCCACACTCAGCAAAAACAAAATCACAACAGGTAGTATTAGTATATAAAAACAAGATTATTGGGTACCCCACTCCATTTCCCATTAGTTAGCTGATATTTCTAACGATGAACTTCCTGATGCTACCACACTCTTCCTGCCTGCACACACCTAGGCCTCACAACCACGTATCCCGCCCGCACACACCTGGGCCTCACAACCACGTATCCCACCCACACACACTTGGGCCTCACAACCACGTATCCCACCCTCAAACACCTGAGCCTCACAACCACGTATCCCACCCGCACACTCCTGGGCCTCACAACCACGTATCCTTCCCACACACACCTGGGCCTCATCCTGAAGATTCTTGAGAAATAGTAAAATCTTCCCGAAGAGTGTTGGGCTAAAACCACCCCAATCAAAACCTACCTGAAGCGTCTTAGGTGTAAAGTCACCTCAATCCATCACATCCTAGGGAAGAAGGAGCAGGAAGGAGCTAGTAACTAAGGGAAACACCCTCTCCCATGAAATGGGAGTGTTCGGCACTAAGTGCTCAACATGGGTGGGGTGCGATAAAACACAAAAGATACAGATACAAATATATATACCAAAAAACAGCCTAACCTATGGCTTCTAAACAGAGAGACTGAGTACGTGCCTCGAAACTGCTTCTACGAAGCATGCATAAAACAAACAACCCCAACCCCATTTAGGTTTTCACGTTTCGTCAGAATTATTTTATTATCTACTGGGCAACCAACCGAAACCAACCATATCAATCATTCTCAAAACATATCCCTGCCATCCACAAATCAAGTTAGGAAAAGACAAGCAGCACAATAAGTCCCTTCTAATTAACCAACCAACCCATTGATTATTAATCCCGTTCCATTACCATGACCCACCATCCATTAACTCTTCCACTTTTTTTTTATTATTCACAACCCATAGTCCATTCACATTTAAACCCATCCCTACAGCCCCTCTTCCAACCACCATAACCACTATCACACTAAAACCCACACATCATTATCCCTTTAATATCATTATCGCAGCCCTACTGCCTGTCACTAACATAACATTCACACCAACCCACAACCAAGTCAACCATAGCCCCGCTGCTCACCCGATCCACAACAACCCACAAAACACCCCCATCACATGCCATGTATCCAAGCCAACACCCACATGTTCATTATTCCATTTTGTTCATCCGGGGTGATCACACAAGGGTTCCAGATTTTAAATCATCCAACTTTACATGATTAACCAAATTTCCACATTCCATAAAGTTCCATTCACAAAAATGGTCTAGATGATAGGGAAACATTTAATTGCGCAAGAAAAGGCCCCCAACAACCGTGATTTTCAGTAGGCATAAGCCTATTCAATTCAAAACATAATATCACAGGATATAAATAATGTAACTACATTCACAAACTTCCCATCCCCATTAAATAAGCTAGTTATTATCTTTATTAAACTGGTTCAAAAAGTGTTTCATGTAAACAAGAGGAAACCCACCCCGCATGATGCACAAATTTAGAGATACGAAGGTAGGATCTCTACCTCAACAGGTTCTGATCACAACAATTCCCCGGATCAACTTTAGAAGATGTCCGTCGGCGTCCGTCACTTCTATCGAGTCCCGAAAAAACCTCCTCGGGTGGAAGTTTGAAAGGAAAGGCCGAAGTAAAGACAACAGATCCAAGCTCAGAAGTTCGGCCTCGTCGTTACGATCCCGTGGCCGCTAACGGATCGTAAATCGGAGCTCGGATGAAGAAGTTATGGAAGAAAATGAGCCTTCGAGTCTCTTGGGAGAGCTCTGCTCAGAGTAATGGGGAGGAGAGGGGTGAGTTGAAAAGGAGGAGGGGACCCCTCCTTTTATAGGTGAGAAAAACAAAATTACACGGCGTGTACTTTATGGTACAGGACGTGTACTTGGCCAGTTCACACGGTCTTTACGTGGCTTCCAACATGGCCTTTAATGCGGCACGCGACCGTTGACTGGTCAACACATGGCTTGAGGGTAACACATACGCTGGGAGGTACTACATGACATGTAGTATTGGATACATGGAGTATAACCATTTATTTCACATGGAAAGGACTCGACTCCAACACGACACACGATCGTTGACTAGTCAACACATGGTAACGCGTACGCGGGGAGGGAATACACGACATGTAGTATTGTATACACGGCGTGTACGCATTTATTTCACACGGCAAGGACACGAACTTCAACATGGGGTATAACCGGTTAGGGGGTACACAACGTGTACTCACACTACACGGCGTGTAGTTTCAAAATTCTGAAAAGTGTGGGAAAAGTCCATTTTACCCTCAAGAACACTTCGTGACCTTCTTTTGACAAAGGAATGGACCGAAGAGGTCAGGGCCATTACACTTTCTTTCAAATATGAATGCAGATCAACCCATCAACAGGTTGATCCGTGGTTTCATCATTCATGTGAGATTTTTACTATCGATGCGAGATTAAAGGTGTCTATACATTATTGGTTATTAGAATATTTTAGTTCCCCATTTTCTAATGGGATGAATGAAGGATGAATGAACAATTACAACATTCGTTCATTGGGGGTTCATGGTACTCTCTCTCTCTCTTTTTCATTGTTCACTGACAGACCCTTGTGGATGCATTTGAGTCTTTTTGGGGGGGTACCAAATGTTCTTGGACCCTCAGATCAATGATGAATAAATTTGGAGCACATGGTAGTGGATATGGTGACCCATGGATAGTAAGGGTGCTCAAGGTTTAGAAAACGGGCCACCACGACGATAGTGGTGACCATTGGTGGGATGATGCTCCCCGAGCCCCGTCAAATGGGAGACCTATGGCTCTACCATGGGTGGGAGATGGACATACGGCTAGAAAAAATTCCATGCAACCAGTCCATGTGGACCCAGGATGACACCGTTACTTGATCGTGTCCATTTGGTCGGAGGGGAGTGGCAGCCGCCGTAACCAGCTGGATGAACCGACCCACGCTAGTGAGCTAGGTTGGAGAAACCTGGGCTGCCAGGCAGCCCGATGGTGGGGGCTATGCATCCAAACCACTCGAGGTCTATTGTCCCAATGTGCCTGGTCTATGGGCTAGGATGGTTCTGGTCAGACCAAACCCGATTAGGTCAGGTCGGGTCGGCCGAAGTAGCTCGGGACAGTTTGGGTCAGGTCGATCCTACCGGGTTGGACCAGACCCCGATCCAACTAGTCCCTTTTCACTAAACTTCCATTAATATTCAAAATCTGTGTTCATTTGACCAGAAAATTGTGGTGTTGGGACCCTCGTGATGATGTGATCCTTTATTGATACTCTAAGTGGGTTTTTGGAAGTTTACATACAACCATTGGCATGAGAAGTAGGTTCTCTAGGAACAAGCGCACAATGTGCAGAATCCTATGTCTTGCTGTGACATGGTGACTATGTGACTTTATATATATGTGAAATCAAGAATGAGTCTCTATAGGTATAATTGAAACATATGGTCTAAGTGACTACTTGAATATAAGTGACTCATCGGGTCTAAGTGACTCATCGTGGATGAGAGTCTCATCAGGACTAAGTGCCTCATTAATATTGAGTGTTCTATGATTACATGAAGAAATATTTCTTTTCATGATTTTAAAAAATGCATGTGTGAACTCACTATACATCTCATGTTCTTTGCTTTGTGGTATTTCATTTTTGGTTTTGGGGCATCCTATTGATTAATATTTTACTCACCCCTGAATGGGCTTTTCCCACACATGTCGTGTCTTGTGCAGTCGACCAACATTTTGACAAAGACCTAGTTGGTCTAGGATTGGGTGGTGCCTAGTATGATCAGGAAAACATGGTATACTCCTACAGTTTCTGATAGATGCCCTTCACCAAACCTTCGGGTAGGGTTCTGTACATATTAACTTGATTGTTTGCATTACAGACTTTTCCTTTTTGGTGGGCCTGTATTCTGGCTCGGGTCACCCTATTGTACTTTAAATTTTGTTTCACTTTGGTTGTGTTATCCATAGTGGTTTACATACATGGTTTACATAGTGTTTCACTTTCATCATCTTTTTCTTTGGTATAGGTTCACAGGAAATGACACCCATGTTAGTGATATACCTACTCAATGCTAGTCACTATCCCCTAGAGTATTGTAAGTAGACTTGGGGAGTCATGACACGAACCCCTATATGATGGGTTGTGATAGTCTGGTATCTAGGGAATAGTTTTGGTTCCACATTGGGAATGGGAGACTATGAGGTTGGTTTGGGGAAATAGTGTTTAATGTTTCATGTTCGGATTTCATGCCAGGGAATCTAGTTTTGGTGTAGCGGATGATGTATCCATGCACCAAGATCATGGACACATTCTTTCTAACTCAGTACATGGAATCAATGGTTGTAGGGAAATAAATAGTACATGCATCATATAAGATTTTGAGTGTTTCCTCTTGTCTTTCTTGAGTATGATCACTAGGTATACTCTATTTATCGTGGTACATCTTGATATGTTTCAAGATGCCTCCATATAGATAGCCTGCTAGGATTCTTTTTCATGACCAAGAGGATGATACACCTAGAGATGAGGCATCAATATAGGGACCAGTACCAAATATATCCCCACAGGGTGGTACACTAGTGATACCACCAAACATTGATCAGCAGTTGCAAACAACGCTAATGGTATAAAATTCATGCATATTCAATGCATTTCATGAGTTCTAGGGGTAGATAATTCCTGGTTTTAGGGGTGAGACTAACCCCCCAAGTAGAAAAGGACTGGATGGAGGTGGTCCCATGTGTCATCCACCTTGTGAGAACACCACCTGATCAGATGACAGTCCTAGATGTGAGCATTCTGCAAGGATTGATAGAATTGTTGTTGATATTAATGATCCAGATGCATAATTTGATGACTTTCTCTTGGGATTCCATTGAGTGCCTCTTTATGGAGGATTTCATTCCAACAATGTTACACTCTATGCGTATACAGTAGATACTGCACCTACAGAAGGGTAGAAAACTAGTACCATATTACTCCATGAGATTCATTGATCTTTCTCACTACTACACTGACATGGTGTGGGAAACATTATTCATGGACCATACATTTGAGTAGGGACTATACCAGGAGATCCGGGCATCAATGATATCCCTTAGCACCCCTACTCGGGCAGAGGTACCAGAAAGAGCTCTGCCCGTGGAGATATTCCTAGAGGAGTAGTCGCTAGTAGCAGTTGCTACCAGTAGACACCAGTTAGAAGAGTCTCCAATAGTGGGTAGCATGCAGTAGAGGTAGGGAACCAAATGAGTCAAATATTTTAGGGGACGACCTTAAGAAATAGGTTCGGTGGTATGAGACTCCCATGATAGAGGGATTTAGCCGACTAAAAGGTTGTGCTACACATAAGGAGATCATAGGAACATGTCTCGTGATTTCCCCACTCACCACACATATGATCCACATACGGTTGAGGGAACTCTGAGGTAGATGTAGAGGTTTGATCTGGGTGGTTTGTAGGATGGAGAATGTGGCTGGGGAGTAGGCAGAGTAGCAGGCAGTAGGTGGAGGTTCAAGTTACTACAACAACCACCACCAGGTGGTCCGCCACTACTCGAGGAGCTAGTAAATAGGGACAGGTCCAGCTTCAGGAGATATAGTCTTATGACCAGGATGATCCAGATATTATTATAGGTATGATCAGTGTCTTCTCAATCCTATCTATAGTTATTATAGACAAATTATTTATTCACTCTTTCCATTCCACTAACCTTATTCTGATCATAGAGATTCCACTGGAGTCGTTGGCCCCATACTTATGTTTAGAGACTCATATAGGAAGGTATTACATGATCACACTTTGTTTCCAATAGTGTGAACTTACTCTTGGAGGTGATAGCTTCATCTGGGATCACCCAGTTGTTGCACTGAGGCCTTATAAAGATATTCTTGGTATGGAACAATTATCTATTGTCCATACTTAGAATGACTGTTTTAGGTGAAGAGTTCAATGTGTCCATAGAGATGGGACCAGGTTTTCCTTTACTAGTGAAAAGGGAAGTCTGGCAGTATAGGACAGACTTTCTCAGTAGAGGGTGTAGCTGATTATTCACCATTGGCTAGCCTTACCCTCGGTGTGGTGGATGAGTGGAGTGAACAATTTCTGGCAGTGGTGGACAAGTACAAGGAAATATTACCTGAGGATGTTCTTGGATTACCTACTCATAGGGAGGTTCACTTATGCATTGAAATATACCCCAATATGACACCGATATCAACACCATCATCTCAAATGGAACCTATTAAGAATCGTGAATTGATGGTACAAATAGAGGACCAATAGAGGAAGGGATTTGTGAGGCACAATTTTTCACCCTGGTTGGCCCCAGTATTGTTTTCCAAGAAAGAGAACGGGATAATTAGACTGTGTGTGTACTACTAGTGCCTAAACCTGGTGATCGTGAAGAACAATTATAAATTTTTGAGAATCGATGACCTCATCGATCATCTAAAGGGAGTGAGGTCATTCCTAAAGATAGACCTCGGGTCTGGCTACCATTAACTTCATGTATGAGATGAGGATATATCGAAGTCGAACTTTAGATGTCTTTCTAGCCACTATGAGTTATTGTAGACCCTATTCGGCATGAGAAATGACCCATTATTGTTCATGGGACTCATGAATATGATCATCTAGCCTTACCTATACCAGTTTCTCATGGATCTCATTGATGACATCCTGGTGTACTCATCGTCCATGTGGGAGCACATGACACTTTTTAGGATGATCCAGGATACACTTCAGGAGAACCATATTTATGGGAAACTCTCAAAGTTATAGTTATGGATTTGGGAGGTCCACTTTTTGGGAAAAATCATTTATGAAACCAGAGTTGCAGGGGATCCGGTGAAGATAGTGGTGTTTATTTCATGGGAGCCACCCAAGAGTGTGACTGTAGTATGAAGCTTCTTGGGTTTTTTGGGTACTACTAGAGGTTCATGCCTAAATTTTCTAGGGTAGAATCACCCTTATCAGCATTCACACAGAAATGAAAGTCCTTCATGTGGATGGAGATGTTCTATTAGATTTTCAAGGAGATGAGGCAGAGGTTGATGAGAAGCACCATCATTAGACTTCATGAGGAGTGAGTTGTGTAAGTAGTGTTATGTGATGCATCAAGGACATAGATGGGTTGTTACCTGATATAGGGGAATGTGGTTATTTCCTAAATTTTGTGATAGTTGATGAAGCATGAGAAGAACTATGTGAACCATGATCTGGACCTAGTAGTGGTAGTATTCTCATTAAAGATGTATTGACACTACTTAATGGGTGGGTGGTTTACCATATACTCTGGTCCGAAAAGTATCAAGTATATATTCTCTCATAAGGACCTGAACATGAGACAAAGGTAGGGGATAGAGTCCCTCTAGGATTATGAAATCAAAATTGTATATACTGTTGGGAAAGGGAATGTGGGGGAAGGCGTGCTCAGTAGGAGAATTGTCTTACAGTTGGTGAGTGAGGCGTCAGAGTAATTGGCTGCAATGCAGACATCCTTTATGGATGGTGATAGAGATTCTTACTTCCATTAGACGATTGTCACTCCTCCACTCATACATTGAGTTAGGGAGGCACAACTTGGAAATGTCGACTGCAAGACTCGATGTGCTTAGATATCCACAGGGAAAGCCTTCGATGGATATTCGATAGGTAGGGATCACATAATTCTTTTTAGAAGCTGCACCGTTTTACCCAAGGCATTGAGAGAGGAGGTTTTAAAGGAGTTTTGAAAATCCCCTATGGCGGTTTATCTGAATGTGGAAAAGATTTACCAGGATCTTAGATGTCAGTTCTAGCGGCTGGGGATGAATAAGGCAGTCGTAGAGTTCATTTCTTGGTACCTCACTTTTCATCATGTGAAGGAAGAGCATCAGGTTCTAATTAGTTTGGATCATCCTCTTGAGGTTTCAGAGTGCAAGTGGGATTGAAATTCAATGGACTTCATGACAAGTTTACCATGCACATCTAGGTGGCACAATACCACCAGGGTGACCATAGACTGACTCACCAGGCCAGTCCACTTCCTACCCATCCAGCAGGAGGGTTTGGTAGAGACCATGGTACGACTCCACATTCATGAGATAGTTCGGCATCACAGGGTGACTTCGTCTATTGATCCAGACCATGATTCTCGATTCACATCCCAGCTTTGGAGGGGATTGAAGGAGGTGATCAAGACTCAGTTATGATTGAGAAAAGAATGTCATGCCTAGATGGATTCCTAGACGGAGATGACCATCCAGGTTCTAGGGGAAATACTATGTTCTTGCATCCAATACTTTGGTTATAGTTGGGAGGATCACCAACCTCTAGTAGAGTTTTCATACAAAAACATCTAACACTCCACCATTAGTATGGAACCATTCGTGGTCTTCTATTGGAGACCATCTAGTCCACATATATACTAGAAAACCCCACGAGAGTCAGTACTCATGGGTCTAGAGTTGGTACGCGCTACCACTGATAAAGTGCATGACATATTGGAGTGGATGAGGACTACATAGGGTAGGCATAAATCGTATGGTAACAAGAGACTGAGGCCCTTTGATTTCAAGTAGGGAGACCCTTTCTTTCTTTGGGTCTCACCACAATGGGGATTGCAGAGATTTGGTCGGGGTGGTATGTGGTCTCTGAGATTCAAATCCCCTTTTCAAATTCTACGTAGAGTTTGTGAGGTGGCTTACCACCTATATCTACCACCTCATATGCATCTGGTGCATGATTTAATTCACATGTTGCTACTGAGGAGGTACATGCATGATCCATCACACATCCTCAACTGGGGAGAGATGGACGTTGATGACAAGGTGATGTTTGCAGAGTTCTCGATTCAAAAAGAGGATTGATAGGAGTGAGTCCTTTGTGGATGGTAAATTCCTATGGTGCATGTTTGGTGGTAGCACAGGAATCTCAAGGAGATGATACAGTAGTGGGAGACTCATAATCATGCTTAGTATGCCCCATTTGTTTTCATATCCCTTGTTTTGGATTTTGGGTTTGTAAATCCATAATGTGGGGAGAATATAATGTCCCATAATTTCCATGTATTTTATTATAAATTATATGGATTATTTAAAAACCAATCACTGATAAGGAATGTGATTATGTGGACCAGGGTACCTGGAATATATGTCTGGCCTTTTTTAAGCGCATGTGTGTGGATTTAGTAACTTCTAAACCATTACCATGATCAAAAATTTGAGGGCAGCGTTGTGTCTTGAATGATGACATTACATTTGGTGGGGCCTAACCTCGACCAACATGGCTCGAGGGAAAAAGTTAATTTTTATGATTTAAAAGAAGAGAAAAAATAAATTTTTTGATGTAATTAAAATTTATTTTTTTAAACGCCTCGCAGTGACACTGAAATGCAGCAACGAGTTTGCTGTTTCACTTCTTAAATAAATCACTATGGCGACGCTCCATCTCAGCAAAATAGAAACACTAAAACACATTTCTTCAAGTCATTGCTTGACTGATATGTGGGATCTGAGGACAATCAAGGAGAATTCCCTACAACATCTAGAGAAATATCTTTGGTAGATGATGAGCGGTGAAAAATGATGAATCACCAACAATGAAAGAGGAACGGATTGAGATCACTTTTCATTGAATCATCAATAATGAATCCAAAAAAGTGGATGTTCCAATACCAGTTAGGGGTTTTAATTTTGTGCGATCATTCTTCCATTTTATTTCATCCAACAATGAACACGGATCAAACCACCAATAGGTTGATCCACAGTTCGATCATTCATGTGTGATGGGTATTATTGCTGTAGGGTTAAAGGGGGTAATACCTTAGTGGTTCTCAGTATATTTTAGTTCCTCCTTTTATAAAAGGACGAAAAAAGGCCAAACAAACAAGGATGAGGTTTGTTCCTTGTGTGTTCATGGTGCTCTCTCTCTCTCTCTCTTGTGTCCTTCACCGATAGAACCTTGTGGTTGTGTCAGGTTCTTTATAGAAGGTTCCGAAAATGGATGCCCCACTGAATCGATAGAGAGACAATATATAGATCATGGAAGTAGAGATGGAAACCCATGCATCACATGGGTGGTCATGGTATTGGAAAATGGGCCACCACAACGATGGTGGAAACCCGTGGCAGGGGGGCTGGCGGTGGCCATGGCGCATGGTGGAGAAGAAAATCAGAAGCTGATGGCCACCAGATCATCGACCAGCAGCAGAGGCATTGATGCACTAAGAAAATGGTGGGAAGCTACTCCCCAAGATATGGCAGACAGAAGACCCGCAACTCTACCGTAAGTGCGAGTTGGTCACACGGTCGCTCAACTTCTCCCACTATGTGGGAGGGGAATGGAAAACAACATGCCTGGTTGGACGAACTGGACCATGTAGCCCTGAAGACCATGGTCGAGTAGGCTGCGGTTTACTAGCCCAACGGGACAGACTTTTGGCCCAATCCAGTTTGGGTCGAGTCAGGTTGGCCAAACCTTTTCGGGCTAGGTCGGTTTAGCCTGGAACCGAACCCATATGGCCTCATTCATTAAATTTCTCTTAACATTCAAACAATGTTTTCATTTGACAAGCCATATTTGGATTTGGGACCCTCGCAACAAGGTAGTAGTTTCAAGATACTCTATGTTGGTTTACGTAGATGTTGAAATATGACCTTTGGCTTGAGGAGTAAGTTCTCCCAGAACAAGTGCTTTACAAGAATAATCTTGTGGTTGGATGTAATGCAGAGACTATGTGACATGATTTATACATGAATTGGAGACTAATTTTATCTGAGTCTATGTGACTTGTCCAGTCTATGTGAATCATCGGGTGTTGGTTACTCATCTGGTCTAAGTGACTAATTGGGTCTAAGTGAATCATTGGAGATTATAGTCTCATTGGGACTATGTGACTCCTCAATTATGAGTGTTATATGATTACATCAGGAAATATTATGTTTCATACTTTTGACTTACTCCTTTGTGATATGACTATACTTCTCATGTGATTTCCTTTGTGGTCTTTCCATTGTGGTTTGGGGGCATCCTACTGTGTACTGTTTTACTCACCCATGAACGAGCTTTGCCTGCACAAGTCGTGTCTTGTGCACATGACCATCATTTTGATAGAGAACTAGGTGGTCTAAGACCGGCTGGAACTTAGTGAGATCATATAGACGTGATGTACTCCTATGGCTTCAGGAAGATTCCCTTCACATACCCTTCAAGTAGGGTTTTCTTCAGATGATCATCAGTGTATGTGTTATAGAATTTTCCATTTTGTGGGGTTTTATTCTAGCCCAGACCACCCTATTGTACTTTACATTATATTTCACTATAGTTGTGTTATACATAGTCGGTTTCATGCATAGTTTACATAGTGATTTAATTTCATCATTTTTTACTCATTCAGGTGCATAAGCAATGCCTCCCATGATAGTGATGTACCAACTCGGTGTCAGTAACCAGCCCCTGGCCTATTGGAGGTGGGCTTGGAGAGTCATGAAACAAAATCATTTGGGATGGTTTTTGAAAATATTAGATAAAGGGAAATGAAATTTACTATACAAATATCATATTAATAGCTATTCGTTTTTAAAAAAATATACTAAGAGTAAGTGATCATCCTATCTTTGGCCAAATTCTATCATGTAATCCTGAATATAATCCACAAGTACCTGAATTTTATTCTCATTATTTCCATATATATAGTTATATAATTCCATACTAATAATAAAATTACTCCCTAAATCCCAATTCAATCATCTCTATGTTTAAAACATGAGTCCAAAATCATAGTAAACAAAAGTCATCAATGATACACAATGGATCTAGATGACCAATTACACCTACGAGAATCCCACGACTTCCACAAAAATCTTACCTCTAATATAATTGAAGTTTGGGTGACATATTAATTCAATCCAAAATCACATATATAGTCTCATGACCACTCTCTACCCCTGAATAATCCTATCCCAAAATAGTTGGATATTCCATCCCTTTTCTATTCTAGAACCTCAAGGATATAGGATATTCCAACATATACCCTATGAATATTCATCCTATTTGGATATGCGGAGAAACTATGAGATGAACTATAATTTTAGTATTACCACCATCAACAATAAAAATTGAAAAATCATTTATTTATAGTGGGACTCCATAGAAGAAAACAATTTATGAAGGGGCCCATACCAAATACCTGCTCACGGATAATAGAATTTCAAAAAGAATTTTTTGAGATGGGTATTCATAAAAAATATTTTGTGAAGGGATGAGATCCTATCAAAAATATTTATTTACAAGAAGATTTACTCAAATATTTGTGATAGGTGACTTGACCCATCAAAAATAATTTTTTATGACGAGAATACAACCCGCTGAAAAAAACTATATAAAATAAATGAAACATGAAATATAAAAATATAAAAAATAAAAAAGAAAGAAAATATAATAAAATATGAAAAATATTTCAATAAATAAATAGATAAAATTAAAAACATCTGAAATAATAAAAAAAATAACAAAAAAATTAAATTCAAATTTTGACATAAAAATGTGTACATAATTATGGAGGGGGAGGGGGTGGGAGGGTAATCTAGAAAAAGAGTGTGATAGAACTCTATTCCTACACCCTGAGAATGTTATCTCAACCAATATATAATAAAATCATTGTAGTACTTGTAATTTTGTCTTATCTCCTATTAATGATACTATTTCTAAATATGGAGCTCTTTATGCTCCTTATACAAGGCCTCTACAACCATACTCTGAGCTCACAGCCGATCTGCATACAACGGGGGGTATGGTGAGGGATGTCCATGAGCTCCCCTTGATATAGGCATCCAAATTTCAATAGACCCATTAATACTTTCAGGTATCAATCATGATTTCTTACCATCCATTAGACCCTTATCGAAAAAATTGTGTCACCAACATCCATGTTGCAATAATAAAATACTACAATGTTGGTGCACTAACTATAAGTCTTAGCCTAAATCTATTTATTTTTGATAATTCAAGACCTCATTTGATCCCTATATTAGATATTTTAAATTAAAATAGGTAAAATATTATTTGACATTAATTTTCAGAATAAAAAAATTTAAAATATACACAATATGACCATGGTGACCACCGATAATTTATTGATAGGATCACTGTACATCCTCATATAAATTCCAAACTACAAAATATAAAGATCTTAAACTTACTATATGGGTATAAAATATACATTTTACATTTAATGTAGTATAAATTATTAAAAAATTTACTTTTAATATTTCATTAATGGGTACTAAATATATGACTAACAGATCAATATGTCTGCTTCTGCCTCCCCTAGTTCATCCGAATTAATGATGCTTTTCTTTGGACACTATCTCCCACCTAGTATGTACATAATCTATAAAAAACCTAATATGAAACGTTACTTGGTCTGTCTGTTTAGCAATAATGATAAAAATATATGACTCCCACACTACTTATTGTTTTCCACCAATTATTATTAATGATATGATGACAAAAATCACACAAAAATACATCCCATGACTTCCAAATAGAATTCTACATACTATCATCGAGAAGATAACATGGACCTTGAAATTAATTAAAAATAGAAATTTAATAATTAAATAAATTTGAAAATATTTTTTTATTTACATAGCATCTAATGATCAATAATACTATTTCAAACATCAATGAGAATCTAATTCCACACATCCATGACTCGAAAAGACAGTTTCACAAAATAACACTCCCCTGTCGAACAACTATATGTGAAAATCTATAAAAAAGAGAAAAAATAATCAATAAATATGTATATAAATAAATAAATTAAAATGATTAAACACTTACTAAAATAAACAACTGAATATACCTCCTCATGTGTATATTGAATTCATGACATGGATGTAACTCATGAATAGGTTTGAGAATCATAAATATTGCATGAACCTGACCCCTCTGAGTTGAGGATGAACTACATGGAACATTATTATTAGATTATAAATCATATGGCTCAACGTCAGATAGTACAACCTAATAAAGGCTAGATAAGATATCATCATATGTCTCATCATCCATCTGATACATGAAAATAATGTTGTCATCAAATAATTTTAAATGCATGTTGTATATATACATATATATATTTTACTATAACTAACACGTAATTGGGTAATTATTCATATTCATCCTCAATTCTTATTTATCAATTTCAATATCTTCATCTTCCTCATCAGTATCATTATTTTTTATTGGATTTTCAGAATAATCATCACTTTTTAACTCAAATACAATTTTAATAGAGTCAATAGAATCACCATCATCTACCCATAAATTTGGTGTTTCATCATCAATATTAATTAATATTTATTGAAATGATATACTTGGAGTTGTCTCTTTAAAAATATCAATTCCTTTCACTTCAATTGAACCACAATCACTTTCCATAATTGATTTTCATGAGATTTGATTTTTATAATGCTCCACCAATCAGTTAACTAGATTAGCATAGTACAATAATTGGAATGATATCTTTTGTGTGTTTGATGATCCAATATTAATAGTTAATTTACTAAAAGAAGGATTTTATATTTAATATCAATGATTTCCTATCGTGGATGGACACATTATCCTCTATCAGTATCAAACCAATGACATTAAAACATTATTACATATTTCTATGCCAAATAACATAACTCAATTATTTTATATTTCAATCAATAAATGTCAATATCACCTTTCCATTGAGGAAATCCTCTCCATAAAATGCCATAATCCATTGTTTTTTTGATTCCCCAAATTCATGAATATGAAATTGGAAATCGATCATCGCAGATAAATGATAAGGTTTAACCAATTTTTATGGTTGGTTACTCAATACAAAAAACCTATTACCAATTTTATTAGCATGATACAATAGATAACAAATTAAAAAAATTACAAATATAAATAGAAATAAATTTATTTCATATGCTAAACCATAATTAATTTAGATTAGAAGAATTTGAAACCAATCATAAAATTTATGTTTCCCAGGTTCTTTAAGAGAAGATGCTATAATTTTTGGAAAGTGTTTCATTATATTATCCTCATGTAATCTGAAAAAATAAAATAATATTAATTAATTTTTTAAAAATATTGCATAATATGTGGTATTTGTAGAACTATCTATAAAAATAATGTCATTTATTCACATATGGGAAGAAAATATTTATGATCCCTTTGATGTTCGTCACCCGGAATCCACTATTCATAAACTATACCAAAGATGTGTTTAAGGGGATGAAAAAATTATAATATAGTGTTCATTGCATCATCAAAATTTCTCTCATTATAACCCTTTCATTTATATTTTGATGGATATTTATTTTATAAATAATGTGAGGATAAAAAAGAAATATTATCTGATAAAAAATAATTTACTATTTATCCTTAAACTAATGATTTGTTTTATACCTTTTATTAATTTTAGTCATACATCTCACATATGGATACAAACAATAGTATATTACTATCCTTCCATAATTTTCATCATGAGGAAAATTTAATATCAAATGAACCCATGAATCATAATAAGTTAATACACTTTTTTTCCTTTTTATATAAAAATAAAAAAATATCTTCATGTAGTATATTAAGTTAATAATAGTCTATTATCACCACATATAATACTCATAAATATATGAGATTTATTTTAGTACAAAAAATTGAATAATTAATCAATCCTCTAAATCCAATCGATAAAATTATTTCTAATATTACATGTCATTCATGAATATTGAATATGATAATATGACTGTTTCTAACACATATATCAAAATTCGAAAAATAACCATGAAGTAGTCTCCAATATATGATCCACTAACAAAATAATAAAAATGAATCTTTATAATGTTTATATGACCCTTTTGAATTCATTAACTAATGTGATCGGTCAGTTAAAAATAACTCTTATTATGGGACCATGAAAATTTGGGGAATATCTAATTAGGAATTTACAATATCATTGTCCATAAAAAGTGTGTCCAAAACTATATAAAATATACTATACAATTTTTATCTCTATATGAAAGACATACAACATGGGAGGGAACAACAATTTATAACAATATGGATGATCTTAAAAAATATTTCATCTAGTCCAATTGTGATATTTCCTTAGGCCATCTACTTTTTGTTTGATTATAGTGGGCCTAATGGTATTGGGAGGTAATGAAGAGACAACATATTTTATATCAATATCAGAGGATATTTATAAAGGTCCATCTCATTCAATTTTAGATTTTATAAATTGTTTTCTATTCCTTTAGGACAGATGATCAATAAGTAGAAATTTATGATTAAAGTAAAACAAATCAAGTTTTTTCCCCATTGATGAGCATAAACGTTATGAATTCACTCATATATTATGGGAAAGATTTTGGAATATGTGTACTCTTTCTAGATAACATTCCATATATTGTGAACTCACTAGTTTTCTTCATTAATGCATCTTCCATAAGGAAATTTTCTTCATAACGTCACATATACTAGAACCATTACTTCATAATAAATTTTCCTCTTAATCAATGAATTCAAATAAAAATTGTAATTATTTTTTAGATGTACTAGAATAAATTCGGTCAAAATGATGTACAAATCATTAATCATCATACATGAAAGTATTTTTTATGGATTTATAATGATGGGACAACAACTATATTGACTGCAATAATAACCAAATGGACAAAAACAATAACTCGATAGAACCAATCCCACATTTCAGACTTCTGAAGAAAAATATAGTTGTTCCTAGTCAAATGTTTTCCATGAATCATTATCACAATGATAATTTAGGATTTTACTAGTTGAAATATAATTTTGGTGACATGAAATTAGTGAGACTATGTTATGAGACAAAAATAAATGTTGTATTCTGGGTGTAATTGGTAAATAACTCAACTATTTAACAGGAATCAATAATGGTATCACATGTTGAGAAACTTTGTACCTCAATTATCCATTTTTCAGAAATCTATCTAATGGATCATATTTAGAATAATATAATATGCAATCATTTCAATATTCATGATTCTTGCAATAAATAGGAACCAAATTATGAACCAACCTCTTTGTCATGTGGAGATTTGTATGCGACTTTCCATTAGGAACTAATGATTTAACCAAATAGAATATCTACCTAAAATATCTATTTTAAATTCTATTAATTAATTTAATGAATCCTATAACCAAATAAAAATGGATTAGGAATCATCAATATAATTCATTAGTAATCCTCAATATAATTTATCATTTTATAAAATAGATATGGTTCTTACTCAGTAGATGTATCAATATCACATGATGTTTTAGTTTGTTGAAAAGGACCTGAGAAATAATTTACTAATATTTTAATTCATGATAGATCTAGAACCAAATTATCAATATCTTATCTATAACTATATTCACAATTTTTATACCAAAAAAAATAATATATTCTAAAACCAAAACACAATAGATGACCCCCAAAATTGTAAAATATATCATATATCCTCAGATCTAATTTCTTACATATACATTGAATTATACCATATGAAAACATAGTTTCTTTTGTTGATGTGAATGAAACAATGTCACATAAATTACTTATTTTAAAGTAATTTTTCATTTAATTTCCATTTTTTCTTCGTTTTGGTGGATTTCCATTCATTTTGGTGGAAATGGAGGGTTTTCAAAATTTGGGCCAAACTGTGATCCCATTTCCAGATTTATAAATAAATTTTGTTTCTTTTATAACTAATTCATTTTTAAACATTTTACACTCATTCCATGTCCCTATTGGCATCCTCGTGTATGCTAAATTCTCCATATCAATTTGGACCACATAGGAATCCATAGTAATGATGGATTTGGGTTTTTTTATTAAAGTGTTGGACAAGACCAAAAGCCCATTTCCTACTTTAATTTATTTTAACTCTTTAATATATCATTCGATATTTATGGTTTTTTTGTGATTCCAACTCTCACATAATCCCACGTACCCAATGCACTCTCAAATGATCTCCTCCCCCTCTTGGGAGCTTATATCCCCCTCGGATTAGGGTGATCTTTCTTAATCATTCTCAAATTGCCCAGATTTGAAGAGGTAAAATGTTTCTTTCATAAATTCTTCAATTTTCACTATTTTACCCCAAATTCAATACCCACATGACTTACTATGACTCCTTAGAGCATCACTATTAGTTTTTATTACTTCACGATTCAACTATTGGTGGATGTGGGCTGATTTCTTCAAGATTCCATCAACTAAGCATTTCTCTCTTCATTTCCCTCATCCTCCTTATGATTTCATCAGACTTTTAGGAAGTTATAAAATTTTCAGAAGTTAGGGTTCAATCCTAGGGTTTGATTATGGGTCTTTTTGGTAAAATATTTGGGTTTAGGTTTGATTTAATTTCCTTGAGTTGCAACGGTGGTGGGTTGATGTTTTGCACAAAGATTTGGGGGTTTTGATTCAAAAGGTCGGTGATTACTTGCGTAATCATTTTTCAATGATTTATCATTATTGAATTAATTATTTTTGATGTTACTAATATGTTGTTCATGGTGAGAAAACCGTTTTTAGGGAGTTTGTTAAGAGGTTAATTTTATAGTTGCAGTTCGTTTCAAATTGGATATTTTCCAATGTAAACCTTGTGGTAATATTTGGGTTGATGTTATAACATATTAAAGTTGTTTTTTGAAATATGGAATAAGATTACAATTATGATTTGGTAGGGTATTGGTGTGCTTTTGGGTTTAAAATTGGGGTTTTTAATAGGTCTTATGTGTAAAACCTTGTTTCACTCCATGAAAGTGTTTTAAGAAAATGTGTGTTTTTCATTGTATCTTTTGTGGTAAAATTTGAGGTGATTTTATAGTACTTGATAATGGTTTAATAAATGTTTCAATGGCTGAAAATTCTTCTTTGGTAGGGTTTTGGTGTGATTTTTTCCTTGAAAGGGGTTTTTGAAATGGGTTTTGTGTGCAATACATAGTTATACCCTTTCAGATTGTTTTGTGAAAATTTTCAATGTTTAATTTGATTAAAAAAAGTGTGAAAAGGGTGTATATGTACTGTTTGGGTGAGTGTGTTCACTGAATATGTGTTTTTTTAAGGTAAAGTGGTAAATTATGATTTCAAACATTATCTGAATGTTTTATAAATTACTGAAATGTTTTATCAAATGGAAAGAGAGGGGTGAAACATATTTGTGGGCTGTTTTGTGTGAGTGTGATATGAAAAATGATTTTTTCTGATGAAATAATTATTATGTGATGTGTGTGTTGGCTGTTAAGAGAGTTTTAATATCATGTAAAGATTTTATAAAATTTATTAAAGTATTTGTGGAAGTGTTAAAGAAATGTGAAAAGTGTTGTGGGAAATTTTGGTGTTAGTATGATTTCAAAATGAATTTGAATGAAAATGTGGATTATGTGACTTGAGTGATATTCATGTATGATGTTTGGTGAATTTTTGATTTGTAAGTTCTATATTAATGTTCAAATTATATTTCTTTACGTTTTTAACTTGTTTGAGCACAAGAAGGAAACCCACGTAACTAGGTGGGTGGACGTGTACTAGTATGCTAATGATCCCATGGGGTTTGGCCTTAGTTTCTTGTAGAATGTTTGAAACTTAAAAAAATAACTACACAATGATGAAGAGGGACCAATAGGTTATGGGAATTCTCCCTACAAGTGGCTCATGTGAACAAGAATGGATATTGTGATGGATACTCTCCCCTGGATATGAGGTACCTGGGACCCACATCGAGCTAGTGCCTAGGGGTTACTTTTCCATTGCTTATGCTGATTAGTTATTTGTGCTTACCATCAGCATATAGTATGGTTGGATTTAAAATTCAGTGTAATGGACATTATTTTTAAACGTGTTGATTCGTTAAAATATCCCACTTGAAAACCGCTTTTATTTAAGTTGCATCTTTTAGAAACTGTCACAAGGATTACATGTCTTGAAAACTTGCACGATTTTCATCTTTGAATGTTTATCACATAGAATATCTTAGTGGTGGTATCCTACTGGGAATTTTCCCACACCCTAATTAAACCTTTGGGTGTAAGTAGACATGGTTATTTTTTCCACATGTTTGGGTACACCTTTTGTGCCAACGGATCGGGTTTTTAGCGGTCCATCGTGATGATGTGTTGTGGAAATGGATTGAGGGCGGTGCCTCTCACTATATGGAGGTTATTAGGCTGTCCTTTGTGATTTTATTCATTTTTAATAGTCTTTGAGATTTGTTTAAAACCATGTAATTAAATTTTGAAATTTTGTAAAAGATGGTTTTGTTTGAAAAATCCAGATTGGTTTTATTGGAATTTTTGTCATTGTATGTTTATAAACAGAGGTAAATCATTCCCAATATTCATTTTATGATACCCAGGAACTTGTGCCAGACCATGGGGATTGAGAACACCCTTTGGGACTTGTCACATGATGGGTTTGGTGATTTTTTTTGATGGAGACCGGATTCAGTTCATGAAAAAATGTTATCAGAGGATGTTTTCTCTTTTGGGTCATGTTATTTGGGGAACTGTCAGGATATTCTAGAGTTAGGACTCTCGGGAATTGACCTTCTGGTTATGGGTATTGTTCCTAGCCAGAACATCCCATGATGGGATTCAATTCACCAGGGGAAGTTGGGATTTGTCTGAGTCCTTTGGTTTTCATGGTTTGATGACGATTATGGGAAATGAAAAGAGAGTTGTGTTAATGGTCTCAGTGAGCTCGCAGGGCCTGAAAATCTATGTGGAGCCGAGGATATCAAAGTAGATCACTATCCGTGATGGATAAGTGATTGGAATATAGCCTCCAACCATATTTCCATGTCACCAACTGAAACCAGTTTCCTCTCACATTGTCTTGTGTTCTTTTGTTTTGAAATCAGGGAAGTTTGGTTTTAAATCAAAAATGACTTGGTTTTAAGAAGAGTAAAGTTTCTATGAAATTATTTTCAAATAAATATGGAATGTTTTTATTTTTGAAATGGTTGAGCTGGATTTTCAGAATTATTTTGATATGGAAAATGGTCTGTTTACACCTCTTTTTAAAGTATGAAATTATGTTAAAGTTGGTTTTGAAAAAGTGTTCCCAATAAAAATTTCGAAACTATTGAAAGGTGTTTTAATGGGATGAGATGTTTTGAAATTTATTTATATAAATTTAATGTGAGTATTTATTTTAATTATTGGGTTTTTTATTTCATGGTTAGCAGTCTTTAGAAAAAGAAAGTATTGGTTGATTGTTTTGGTAAAGAAATGTGGATTTTTTTAAACTATTATATTTTCGTGAGCGACCACATACATGGGGTTATATGGGATGATGGATGGTTAAAGGAAATAATGGATGAGTGCTGTGATGGATATGGGGAGGGTTCTGGGTGTGGCATAGAAACATGCCTGTGTAAGGCCCATGGGGTAGCATTGGTGGATAGGCTAACCGCTGAATCGTTTGTTTTCAAATAAATGTTTTTAAAAGAAAACATGATGTCTTGATAAATGGTATAAGATAATGTATATTATGTGGTTTGGAAAATGTTGAAGTTGTGGGATTTTTTGAGTCTAATAGACCATCTTGTTTGAACCATGTTTTGGGTATGTGTATGGTCGGTAAGCTAGGTTGAAGAGCTGGTTAGTGGTCTCTTATGATAAATGTTTCAGGATTCCTTTATTGTGGTTCCCTTTGTGTGTTTGGATCTATTTTGTGGCATGTCTTGGACAATGGACCAGCTTGGTTGGGTCCTTGGGTTTTCTCATTGGATATGTTACGCCCCCATTAAGGGTTAGTGCACTACTAAAGTGACACCTAGATTGTTTCGCCATTGTAAAATCCTCCAATTGATTAATATAAGGAATATTTTCTTGAGCTTTGTAGAACGAGTATACCCCCTATAATTTTTGGTTATGAGGATCCTCTTGTAGTGGGACTACGCTTGTGGATGGTTGAAAGAGACCTTAGTATCTTAAGTTACCAGATTCATCTAAGGAGGAAGTAGTCTGGGGTTGTTCATAGAGATGAGTATCTGGATGGTGTCTAAGAGGGCCTATGGGTCCTTCATAGTATCTTCGAAGCATGGGTTTACATTAAACCACCCATGTGGGAAATATGGTTATGGTAAAATGGTATGGCCATTTTATGGAATTGTGTGATGTTTGGAGATGTTGTATAAGGCCCCCCCTCAAAATATTGTTTCTATCAGTCGCATTGGTCATGTTTGGTTGCGCATTGTGATGTCACGTGCTCGTTTGACTATAAAGGTTAAGTTGTAAAATCTTTTGTGGGTATTTATTTTGTAAGAACTATGTATCACTTATAGAAATCTATAAGCCCTTTGTTTATGGGAATTTGTTTCTATATATCCTTTCCTCATTTCGTTTATCATCTGATGAAACAAGGGGTGATGTGTGTGCATACTCTAAGCCCTTGTTTTTGTGAAATTTTGGGTTAAGGAAAGATGATTTTGGAGTGTGTTATGTCTTGGTAAACATGTCTAGGATTGGAGTGTTCTTATTTGCGTCACAAAATGAAGAACATACATACATTGGTTTCCAAATCCTAACTACGAGGCTGAAGATGCTTCAATCTTTTAGGCTCTCGCCATAGGCCCTGATGTGAAGCTGGCGCATAGTCAGGGGAAGTCCCAAGGTTGTTAAAACCCACGTACAAAGTCATATAATCAGTATGAAATATGGGAATAGATTAAACCTATGGTTTAATAGTCTTTCCTAATTTTTTCCCATTCTTTGGAAAGGGTGGGGGGCCTCGTGCCCATGTTATCTGCGAATTTTACTCTTTCCCCCTTTGGTTCCATTGAGTTATTGAAGTATGGTTGGGAATTTAGCTAGATGGGTTGAGCACATGGTTTGCGCACTGTTAGTAGAAACCATTCCCTATTAAACTATGCATGAAAAAGGATCCAAACTGTTAGGGCATGGTTTCTCAAATTGTACAGATTAACTGTGAGGTCGTCCCATCTCTATAAATTTAGGTTCTTCCTATATCGTCTCATTATAGATAGTTAATATGGTTGGTTGTTATGGTGGAGAGACCCACTATGATTCTAAAGTGTGTTCATTCAGAAATTTCAAATGGAGGTCTACCCTTTATACTGGGGAGTCTATTCGGGCCTCCCCTGTTAGTGTCCTGATCCTGTCTCGAGAAACTTTGAGTTATGTCTTATGGTGGGGTGCCCATTTGTGTCTTCCCATACTAGTAACTCAGATTGGTCCTTGGTCTTGGCTTGGGGGTAGGTATTATTTTTCAAAATATCTAACTACCTACTTATTCCATGGGTAAAAGTTGGGAGTGGAGAAAGACCAATGGTTTGGTTAATGCTTAGTATGTGTAACTTGGTTTGTTGTTGTTGTTCGTTTGGGTAAATAGTTGGAAACTTGTTCGGATAGTGTTTGAGGAGTTTTCTTTTTGGATAAAATCTGAATATACATGATCATTTCAGAAAGTGGTGTATGTTTTGTTTGGTGAGAGTATTCCTTACATTATTGATCAATTTGAGGTGTTTTGGCCTTTTGGGGGAGGGTGAAACTTGGCAAAGGAGTCCATTTTAGACTTTCAGTTGGGTTTGGTTTTTTCCTTTGGCCTTGCTGTGGCTTTCTGAGGGTGGAATTTTTATAGTGGGGAGAATTTTAACATTCATGATTTCTTTTAAAGTTATTTTTCATTTAATTTCCATTCTTTCTTTGTTTTGGGGATTTCCCATTCATTTTGGAGGAAATTGTGGGTTTTCAAAATTTGGACCAAACCACGAACCCGTTTCCAGATTTAGAAATAATTTATTTTCTTTTATAAATCCTTAATTTTTAAGTATTTTACACCCATTTCACATCTCGGTTGGCATCCCATGGTATAGTAAAACCACTATATCAATTTGGACCCCATAGGAATCAATAATAATGATGGATTTGGGTTTTTTATTAAGGTGTTAGGCCAGCCTGAAAGCCCATTTCATGCATTAAATATTGTTTTAATTCTTTAATATATCATTCAATTTTTATGATTATTCGGTGATTCCAACTCTCATTTGAGCCCACTTACCCATGGTGCGCTCCCAAGCTCCCCTCCCCCTATTTAGAACTCATCTACCCTGCAGATTTGGGAGATCTTTCTTAATCATTCTCAAATCGTCCAGATTTGAAGAGGTAAAACGTTTCTTTCATAAATCCTTCAATTTTCACTATTTTTTCCCAAATTATATCCCCAATTGACATAAAATGACTCATTCGATCCTCCCTTCCATTTTTGGTTACTTCAAGATTCAACTGTTGGTGGATTTGGGCCGATTTCTTCAAGATTTCTTCAAGTAAGTGTTTCTCTCTTCATTTCCTTCCTTCTACTTAGGGGTTAATCCCTATTTCATGAATTTATAAAATTTATAGAAGTTAGGGTTCAAACCTAGGGTTTGATTTTGTGTATTTTTGGTCAAATATTTGGGTTTTTGGTTGCATTTCACTTCCTTGATGTGCGACGGTGGTGCGGTTGATGTTTCACAGCAAGATTTGGGGGGTTTTGATTCAAAGGGTAGGTGATTCCATGTGTAATCATTTTTTTATGATTTATCATACATGAATTAATTATTTTTAATGTTACTAAAATGTTGTGAATTGTGTGAAAACAATTTTTAATGGATATTTTAAGCGATTAATTTTATAATTTCACACTGTTTAAAAATGGGTGTTTTCCATGTGTAAACCTTGTGGTATTATTTGGGTTGATGTTATAACATATGAAAGTGGTTTGTTAAATTTTTTTGGGATGTCAATTATTCTTTCGTAGGGTATTGTTGTGATTTTGGGTTTAAAATAGGGTTTTAACTAGGTCTTACATGTAAAACCATGTTTCACTCCTTGAAAGTGTTTTATGAAAATGTGTGTTTTTCATGTGTATGTTTTGTGTTATAATTTTAAGTGATTTTATAGTACTTGAGAATGGTTTAATAAATGTTAAAAGGGATTCAAATTCTTCTTTGGTAGGGTATTGGTGTGATTTTGGCATTGAATTGGGGTTTTGAAATGGGTTTTGTGTTCATGAAATAGTTATACCCTTTGGGATTGTTTTTTAAAAATTGTAAATGTTTTATTTGGTCAAACAAGGTAGGAAAAGTGTGTACATGTTCTATCTGGGTGAGTGTGTTCACCTAATATGTGTTTTTGAAAGGTAATGTGGTGATTTAAGATGTCAATTTTTTTTAGAAAAGTGCTTCCCCCATCTCTTTCCATTTGATAAAACATTTCAAATGGAAAGAGATGCTAATCTATGCTTCAAAAGGTTCAAAGCACTGAAAGAAAACAACAATATGGTGTCTGATACTATTGCACAAAATTCTCAGTTGCGGGTTCATGATCCACAAACTCAACAAGTGTGTAAACAGATGGGAGAGAGGAGCTTGGCTCAGAATTCTGGACCTAACGAGGTTGAAAATCATACTGTAGGCACTATGGAACATTATGAAAAGAGTAGATCATGGACTGATATTGTTGAGCAAGTCCGTACAGGTAAATCCCGATGAAATGAGTAACTTAGAACACAAGATGCAGGTTCTCTAGTTGTGGAGGGTTCTGTTCATTTGGAAATACAGGGGTCTTGTTCTGGTTTACCGAATGCCCCCTGCTGCTCCCCCTCTACAATAGTTTACAAATGCATTGAGAATGATATTCTTCAAACTCATGTGCATTACACAGATGGATCTACTGACTGCACAGGTGTGGGTTGCTCTGAAACTGGATTTCAGGTGCATTCATCTGCTGCTGCCTCTGCAAATGAGGAAGACAATGCCTCCTCCAGTCCTCCAAAATCCATACAATCTAGTAAACATGAGGAATTTATGGATTTGGCTACCAAAGCTCCTCCTGTGTAGGTTTATTCTCCTTTACTTTATAGGGCAGAGCAATATTGTGCTCAACCAGTGAAGAACAAGACAGAAAACACTGCAACTCTCCAGTAAACTGCAATGCAACATTCTTCTCAGCAGGAGAAAAATAAGATTCCTTCAATGGAAATGCATCAAACAGTTTCAGTTGATGATGATTTGGAACCCTGACATCAAGGAAATTCGAAACGGGGATGCCAACCTAATAGTGGGAGGGGACAAGGAAGTTTAGACTGGACTACAAAGAAGGATGAGCCATCTGACTCAGAAGATGGCTCAGATATTGAATGTCTCCTCCAATAAGCGAAAAAATTAGAAGCACTCCACTTCTGAGGTCGTGGGCATAGGCGAGGCCGAGGCACAGACTGGGGATCCATACAAGATAAAGAACGCCAGATTGTGGAGAAGATAAAGAAAAAAATTGGTTCCTCATAATGGAGGTATTAACAATTTGTGAGGCCCCCTACTTCTCCTTTTCTTGTTTTGTACTTTTTACTTTTATTCAATAAAAAAGGTTGTGGCCTTTTAAAAAAAGGGAATCCAAGGTATCTAGGTGGGTGGATGTGTACTAGCATGATAGTGATCTTGTGGGGTTTGGCCTCACTTTCACGTATCATGTTTGACCCTTAAAACACTAACTAAACAATGATGATGATGATGTGGGACTAGTAGGTTATGGGTATTCTCCCTAATAGTTGATCGTGTTCACAAGAACATATATTGTGATGGTTACTGTCACCAAGATACGTGGTACCTGGGACCCACAACGAGCGATTGCCTTGGGTTTAATTTCCAATTGCATGTGATAAATAGTTAATTTGTCCTTACAATTATCATACGGTATAGTTGGATGGAAAATTAAGTATATTTGACATTATTTTTTACATTTTAGGTTCTTTAAAATAGCCCACTTGAAAACTGCATTTATTTAAGTTGAATCTTTTAGAAATTGTCACTAGCATTTCATATCTTGAAAACTTTCATGCCTTTAGTAATTTCTTGTTTATGACTTGGAATATCATAGTGGTGGTACCCTACTGGGATTTTTCTCACACCCTACATACACCTATGGGTGTATGTAGACTTGGTAATTTTTTCCGCAGGTTTTGGTACAACTTTTGTTCCAACGGTTCGGGTTTTTAGCTGTCAATTGTGATGTTTTGTTATGGAGATGAATTGAGGGTGGTGCCTCTCACCATTTGGAGGTTCGTGGGTTGTACTTTTTGGTTTTATTCATTTTTTATAGTCTTTGAGAGTTGTTTAAAACCATGTAATTCAGTTTTTTATTTTTTTTAAAAGATGGTTTTGTTTGAAAAAACCAAATTTTTTTTATTGGAATTGTTTTTCATTGTATATTTATAAACTTGGGAAAATCATTCCCAATTTTCATTTTATGAAACTCGAGAAATTGTGCCAGCCTGTGGGGATCGCAAAAGCCCTTTAGGCCTAGTCACAGGCTGGGGTTTGTGCCGGTTTTGATGGTGACCAGATTCGATTCATGACAAAAATGCTTCAACACCCTCAATATATACATGATTTATACTTGAACTATTTGGATTCCATTGATGACTTATCCAAACATGTTCATTTAATAATTATTCTCATCAACTTATATTTAATATGTTTCTCATAATAATATAATATAATAAATTGATTATGATTAATTTGATATAATAAAAATAAGATCAAAAAATGAGAATAAAGTTAAAATGTTATAATTTAAAGGTTAATATTATAAATTTTTTCAATTTACTGATGGGTTTTACTAATTAGTTAAATTTTTTAATAATTTTTTAGTTACCCCTAATTATAGTCAGTTTATTCTACATTCCATAAAATAACAGACATTCACATTTTTTAGTAGTCAATGAGAATTACAATAAATTATTACTATTAATAGGTTATTTTTTAATGACCACAAATATTTATTAATTACCATTAATTTCAGGTAATTGAAATTATTATTTAGTAATTTCACATTATACTCACTAATTACCACTATTGTTTACAATGTACAACTATTTTTTAATATGTACCATTAATTTTTTATTCAGTACAGCTACATACAACTAATTATTAATATTTGACACTAATATTTACTAATTACCATTAATTTTTAAAAATTACTACTAATTATTGTAAATTAATTCTATGTTTTAATACTTACCACTAATTAGTACTAATTACAATTATTTATTACTAATTATCACCATTTTTTACTATGTGCCTCTAATTATATATAATTTTTAATATGTACTACTAATTTTTACTAAGTACAACTAATTAACTCTAATTATTACTAATTATAGAAAATTAATAATAATTCCTTATAACTGTTAGTAAATTCCATTAATAATTACAAATTACATATTTTTACTTGTAATACCATTAATTATTTGTAATTGCAACTAATTTTTAGTAATTACTTCTACATTATACTATGATCCACTAATTTTCCTAGGTTCCACTTATTTTTACTATTTACTACTGATTACCATGACTTTTTATAATGTGCCACTAATTATCGCTTACTGATAAATTTTAATATGTAATAATTTACTAATTATGATAAAAAAATTTACATACAGTTAGTTTTTTCTAATTTTGCTAGTTTTTAATAAGTACTATTAATTATCACAAATATTTAATATATACATGTAATTATGTATAATTTTTAAAATTTACCACTAATTTTTACTATCACTATTTTTAACTAATTACTGCTAATTACCGTAATTTTTTAAATTACCTCTAATTATTAGTTTTAATGTAAATTACTACTTAATACTAATATTTATAAAAATTATTAATAATTTTTATTAATTATTGTATATTTTTACTAAGTGCCCGTTATTTTTTAGTATGTACCACCAATTTATACAAATTTTATATAATTACTACTATTTTTTAGTAATTAATGGTAATTATTACTTTTTTCTGATATTGTTACCAATTATAAATACTTTTTATTACTTACCACTTAGATTTTTTAATTACCAAATTTTTTACTAATTACAAATAATTTTTAATAAATACCAGTAATTATGACTAACTTTTAGTAACTACAACTTAATTATTACTAATAACCTATATTTATCAATATTTACTTCTATTTATTAGTAATTTTAACTAATTACCACAAATTATTACTAATTACCCATAATTTTTACAAATTATGACCAATTATCGCAATCTATTACAAATAACTGCTAATTATTACAAATTATCGGTAATTATTACTGTTTACTGCTAATTTGGGTTTAATAATTGCTAATTTGTACCTGTTATAACTACTTTCTTGTAATTATTGTTAAATTATAATAATTATAATCAATTATCAATAATTTTAGATAATTTGTAATAATTTCTACTGAATTCTAATAATGACAGCTAATTTTATAAAAATTTCCTCTCATTTATAATAATTATCACTAAATTTTAGTCATTTTTATTTAATTTTCACCCATTACCTATAACTAATACTAATTGTTTTAAAAATATTACAATTAATCATTATGTGTAAAAAATTCATACTAATTACCAATTTTTTTTTAATTACTAATTAATGTCTTTTAATAAAAACTAAATTAAAATATTTCTATTTATTATTACGACCTATATGTTATTTTTATGTTATGTTAATACCCTCGTGTAACTCCCCAAGCTTCCACGGTATGTTTCTCTTTGAATAATGCAATAGCTTACGTTGTACACAACATCGAGTTCCAGCATATCACGACCAATCAAACTAGCCGTTATGAATAGTAATACCCACATTTTGAAATTTTATAAATTTTATTTTTCAATATGGACTTCATTTTATGATTTTTATTGTCAAAATTATCTTAGATTGATTTTTTGGTATATTTCTGAAAACTTTCAATTTTTGATGAATAGTGAAAACCATTTCTTTATAGTTTAAAACTGACATTTTATTTAAATAATTTGTTATTTTATTTAAATATATTTTAGGTCAAAATAGATACATAATACCTATATATTTTCAATCTAGTTCATTGGAGTTATTTCATAATATGATTAGATATATAATATTTTATTGAACTTTTAACGTCTTTTACCCACCTTCTAGGCACATTTGAAAATTTGCAAAAAATGTAATTTTACCACTTCTGTGAATTGAATTTCAAAAATCCGAGGGACACAGTTGACATCAGTAAGTAAAATTAGTTTCAATAGGATGAAAATAATTTTTGGTGAATAGTAACTTTTCAATTTTATTTACCATGGTTAAAAGTAAACAGGGAAATTGAAGGTATAAATGATATTATAATTACCATAAAACATGTCCTAATTCAATTGGATAGATTTATTTCGACCAAAATAAACCTTAGGAATAAAATATGATCCATTTAGTCAACTCGGATTAGATTAGGACATTTATTATTATTTTATTTAAAGAAGAGTTGAAAGGGTTAAATTCAACGTTTAATAACTAAACCATTATTAATATAGGGTTATACATAATATAAATTTGACTGTAAATATTCATTAGATATATAACAAGATTTCTTAAATAATTTTATTTTAATTATAAATTTTAGACATTAAATAATTAAATTTATTTATGACACAATGACGATGCAGTAATTACCTTATTATTGAATGATTAAAATAATTGATATTATAAATATTAATATAATTGTAAATTGAGACATTTTATGTATTACATGAATTTTATAGGTCAATATGACATGTTAGGGTTTATTAAATAAATTTTTTTCGAAGTGATAAAGTTGTTATGACTTTAACAAAAACCAAATACTAAATAGTGTCAAAATTTGCATAAATGAGTTTTTTAGAAAATACTATATTATTAATTGATATAATTTTCTTAAAAATATATGGTTCTTCCAAAGGATTTATATAAGTATATATATATATATATATCAATAATGATCCACTTGGGGTTCTCTTGGATTTTTTTGGTATGTTTATTAACCATTTATTATAATAATACAAGAATACATGGTAAAAGTTAAACTATTTAACTAAGAGTTAAATCTAAAAAATAATGTAAATATGGTGATCTAAACCTATCTAAAACCTATTGGTTGAAATTTTTTCAACCCAGCCGCACCTTATCCTCTAAATAAATCCTTTTGGGGCCATTATTAACAAAATATTATTGTATAATAAAATAATATTTCAAGATTTTCCTTACGTGACCCTCACCTCTCTTATAAAAGAGTACTTCCCCTTCTCCCAAAATCACACCTCCAAATCCTTTTGGCTTGGTCAAACCCTGCTCAAACATCCTCCCCACTACCCTCACTTCAACCTATATTACTTAATTTGATCATAATCTAACCTAAGTATCCCTTTTGATCAAAATCAAAAGGATGAACCCGAAGATAATGTAATGATTTCATCACCTCTTTCAAAGTTATTTTCCTTTTCCACTTCCTCTTTCTTTGTATTTCCATACCAAAATAATAACTCCTAAAACTTATAATTACTGAAATGTTATTATAAATATGGAAAAACCATATTCATTATTCTATCCATCCAATGAATGACAATGTCACCGTACGTGCATACGTACGGCTTACCATCTCCATGTCACGGTGTAGTTTCTTATTCAACACTAAATTATTTGGATGGGTATAATAATGAGTATAATTGATTTAAATAATAAATATAACATCATAATTATTATGTATATATGATATAACATCAAATTTCATAATATTTCACCATCAATATAATGATATTGTTGCTCGTGTGTATGTACAGATTATCGTCTCCACGAATGTGATGAGATTCAGTCCCCATCGTAATCATTCAAGAGTAATTTTCATTTTATGATTCAAAATAATGTTTCAGATCATAATATCATTCTGTATATGATTCAAAGACATCCTATCCATAACAAACATGACTTATCTAACAAAACATATAAAGGAAAAAAAACCATTTAACACCCGAAACAATGATACTACTGAAAAATTATTAACAAAGCAATATAAAAAGATCATATATGATATCATATTAATGTATGTGGTTATTTTATAATTAAATAAAAATTATTTAACTATTATACAGTAGGTTAATGTACCCTCTACCACAGAAAAGTACAAGGTATGGGATAATTTGACAATCTTTTTATTATCTGAGGATGTTTATATGTAAGTATCTACTGGGACCTCTTTATCATCCACATCTGTGTATTTTAAAAATATATTTCAAAACATTTTTACAATTTACTAAACTATGGTTTAAATTCATTTATACCATCATTTTAATTTTTTTAAAATTGTTTGAAAGGAATCATTCCATCACTTTCAAAACAAGGCACTTCATGGCCTTTTCGACAAATTAAGTTAAGAATGTTTATTTTAACTTATACGAAGGGTGAGACTATTTTCCGCCATTATATCAGCTTCGAAGCTTACCCAACAAGATTATAAGAATATTTTGAAAACAAATGTTTTCTTTTATAATTACATTACTTTTAATTGATTTCAAAATAGAAAGAGGCATTTATTTCAAATAGTTTTGATTTCATCTATGTCAACATCCATTGATGGATTTTACACTTGTTTGAAGTTTATTTGTTATGATACAATCTTCCATATTGTATTGAACTTGTTGTGATATGTTTAACCATGGATGTGTTATTTTTATACCACTCATGGTTTATAGTTAAAGTATTAACATTTCTCATGCTAGTTTTAATATGAATTTTTATGTTATGTTTCAACCTCTTCATATGAGAAGTGAATTGGACTTATTAAGTGATGGGTGGAGCCCGCTATAGCTCCTCGATGCATCAGGTGGTCACATGAGACAAACTAGTGTCTTGGCACTAGGGCTTGAAAAATATTATTTATAGCCTTGGCATGAGGCCTTGACTATGTGGTTATGATGTCTGGCATTATGCATTCCATCATTATGATATTGGATATTGATATTACATGTGATTATTCGACCAGTAGAATATTCATGTGAATAAGTAAATGAAATTATTTGATTTATATTTGACATATTATGATGATGTTTAAGTTTAAGTTTAAAATGCTTGTGATGATGCCAAAGTTATGTAATAATGTACCAACTCTAGGTAACTAGAGTTGGGGTGTTACTATTGGTATTAGAGGAAGTTTAGTACAATACTTGGAAACTATATTTAGAAAAAATATATTGAGAGAACATTACCCTAATATAGACTTTGAGGATTAGTATAGAAGAACTTCCTTGAATTTTGGTAATGTAGATATTTTTTGAATTTCTGAGCCATACATCCCTGTATGGATATGAGTAGGTAGAAGAGACTCTGGAACAGATGTACCAAGGTGTGAACATTCCGACAAGGAGTTTCGGGCTTGACCAAGGGTATCCTAGTACACAACAACTGGCCTTGCTGCACTCTTGGTTACGACACTACCGTGGGATATTATTAGGATAATTCAAATTTTCTTTACAAACTATTATGAAGGATTTTTGAGTAAATACACCCTCAAGGGAAACAATTTTTTATGATTATGGATTATATGCAAAAACTGTTAAATTTCTGATAGGTATTTTACTAGTTTGGAATTATTTATTGAGATTCATAAACTAATCTACTATATGAAATTGTTTATAAATGGTGCTTAATGGAATTAATGGAAACTATATCAATGCACGTAATCCATGTAGGTATTTAACTTATACTAAAGATAATTATAGTTGTGCTGGTGATGCAACATGTGTTGAACAACTTATAACCATACTCAGACAACTCACCCTGGTTAGGAATAATAACATTACCCGTATGGTGCACCCTGATCCACAACACGGAGGATCAATGTTATACTGCTTCATGAGGAAACAACCCAAAAAATTCAATGGGAATACAAATCCATTTGTAGTTGAGCAATGGATAAGTACCTTAGAGAAAATATTTCAGGCTTTGGGGAGTAACTAAAGGGAAAAATTTGTCATAGAAGTTTATCACCCCACGGGAGATGTAGATTAATGGTGGTCATTAATTCAAAACACAAAGGAGGATACAGAAGTATCAAATATGAAATGGAGGTATTTTAATGAACTTTTCTTAGAAAAATACTTTCCTCATGACCATTGAGCAGAGATGGAAAGAAAATTTCTATGTCTTAGGAAAATGGAGGATGAGAATGTCACAAAGTATGAGGATAACATTACAAGGTTAGAAAGGCATGAAGTATATTATATACATAAACCAAGGAATAAAATTGATCGATTCTTTGATGGGTTAAAACCATTTCTCCATCAAGAATTAGTCTCACAACCATTCTCATCATACGAAGATATTGTCTCAGGTGCTATCAAGAAATGAAAGGAATTATTTAAGTCTTGCGACTTTAATGCGAAGAAAGAGAAGAAGAGATCTACTGAACACTCTAGAAATGGAAATAAGGGGAAGAAGGGAAAAGTTTAATTTCCATCCTAAATTAAATGTGGGAAGAAACACCTCGTTACTTTCTTAAAGTGAATGGGATTCTCTTACAAGTGTGGTGAAAAAGGCCGCCAAGCTCGTGATTGTAAGGGAAAGAAAGAGGCTATCAATGTTGAATGATAAAATTCTAGAAAAATGGGGAATTATGAAAATGAATTTCCTAAGAGCCAAGGAAACTTACCTATGAAAAGGACAAGGGAGAAATTCCAAGCTTATGCGATCACTACTGTAGAGGTTGAAACTCCAAATGACATGGTGGTAGGTAATTTAATGGTTTCCTCAAATTTATCCAATGTTTTATTTGATTATAGATCATAAGATTGTCTCATATCTTCCATGTTTTCTATGAAAATTAGATATTTACAATTTTATTTAACAAGGGAGTTGTCAGAAAAAAACTCTAATGGGAAGTATCATTGAAACCATTTTTTCCAATCAATTCCCTTTAGGGCATATAAACATGCATTATCTATTGATCTCATCTTCATACCCATGATTGAATTTGATATAATCCCCGGTACATATTGGATTTCAGATCATGATGAGGAAATTTATTATATGAAGAAAGAGGTTACAATTTTCGATGATGATATGGAGTACCGTATCTTTAGAGCAGAAATATCACCATCTGATTCTCATATAGACCTACCCATAGTAGATCTACTAAATTCAATTATTGGAGAGGAAGAGAATGAAATAACAATGGGAAAGGAAAGGAATGTTCAAATAGAGGATATACCTATTTTAAAAGATTATGTTGATGTGTTTCTAGAGGATTTACCTGGACATTCTCTATAATGAGAAATTGTGTTTTCCATTTATTTATTTCCTTTTTCAAGGACCATATGGAAGTCCCCTTAAGGAATGACCACTGTGGAATCATTGGAACTAAAAAAACCACTAGAGGAATTGAGTAATAGAGGATTTATTCTCCCTATTAATTCTCTATGGGGAGCCACTGTTATTTTTGTTAAGAATAAAGATGGATCTATGAGGTTGTGAATTTACTATAGGGAGATCAATGCTATAAAAGTAATTAACAAGTGTTCGCTACCACGCATTGATGATTTATTCAATCAAAATCATGGATATAAATATTTTTCAAAGATTTAACTTTGATCTAGATAACATTAGTTGTGTGTAAATAAGGAATACATTCTAAAGACAACATTTTGTACCAGGTATGGGAATTATGAGTTTACAGTAATGCCTTTTGGACTGACTAATTCACCCTCTATCTTCATGGATCTAATGAATTGAGTTCTCTAGGAATATATTTATGAATTTGTAGTGGTATTTATTGACGATATCTTAGTTTACTCCAAAAGCTATGAAGTTCCTGAAAATCACTTACACACTATTCTAAAGGCTCTTTCAAGAAATGAATTATATGGGAAGTTTAGAAAGTGTGATTTTGGATTCAAGAGATTTATTTTCTTGGCCATATTGTCGCTAAGGATGGAATATTTGTTGATACTTATAAGAAAAAATCAATGAAAGAATATCCAGCACCGAAGAGTATATTTGAGGTACGTAGTTTTATTGGTTTAGTAGGTTATTATCAGCTTTTCATCCAAGATTTTTCCCGATTTGATAACCAATTAACCAAGCTCACACATAAAGGGGTTAAATTTGTATGGACAAAATCATGTAAAGAATGTTTTGAATAACTAAAGATAAGATTAGTCAATGCTTCAATATAGACTCTACCATAGAGGAATGATGGGTTTGTTATTTATAGTGATGTTTCAAAGAAAGGACATGGTTGTGTCCTTATGCAGAATGATAGAGTTGTTGCCTATGCATCACAACTACTAAAATTCAAGAACAAAACTATACCACTCATGATCTTGAGTTATCAGCTATAATATTTACTTTGAAGATATGGATACATTATCTCTATGGTGAAAAAATGTGAGATATATACTGATCACAAGAGTTTTAAGTATATTTTCTCACTGAACAAACTCAGCATGAGGAAAAGACGATGGATTGAACTACTCAAGTATCATGATTTAATTATACACTACCACTCAGGGAAGGAAAATAAGGTGGAAGATTCTTTGTGCAGAAAGGATCATGATGTTTTGAACAAGATGAGAGTTAATAGGGATCCTATGTTCATGGATCTAGTCATGATGGATATGGAAATAATCATTGAAGGTGAAATATCAATACTTTTTCAAATGGTTGCCAACCCATATTTTCTATAAAGGATAAAAAGTTCTCAGACTGATGATGAGGAGTTTCAAAAGTTGATTAAATATGTGAATGATGGGAGATTAATCGACATCGTATATGAAGATGGGATTTTGAAATTTGGGAAGAGTCTTTGTGTTCATGACATACCAGATCTGAAAAGGTAATTGTTGTATGATTCTTAAAGATCTAATTTCTCTATACACCATGGTATCATTAAGATGTATTGATATTTGAAGGAACATTTTTGGTGGGACAACATGAAGAGGGAGATTTCTGATTATGTGTCAAAATATATAGTTTTTCAACAGGTTAATACTGGAAGACCAAATACTAGAGGAGTCATGCAACCTCTTCCCATACCTGAGTGTTAATGGGATGATATTATGATGGAACTTGTCATGGGGATACCAAAGACTCCTAGAAGGAAGGATGAAATACGAGTCATTGTTGATCTTCTTACCAAGTCAGCACATTTTCTTGCTACAAGCGATGATTTACCACTTGAAGATTTAGCAAGACTATATATTAATGAAGTTATAAGACTTCATGGAGTACCCTTATCGATTGATTCTGATCATGATAACCATTTTACATCAAGATTCTGGAAAAGTCTTCAGAAGGCCCTAGATAATGAATTTTGTTTGAGAAATTCCTACCACCCTCAAACTGATGGTCAATAAAAATGGACTATTCAAACCATAGAAGGCATGTTGAGATCTTTCTCACATGACTTTCAAGGTATGTGGGATCAATATTTACCTGTGGTAGAATTTTCCTATAATAATAGATTCCGTTCATGTATTCAGATGGCATCATATGAAGTGTTATATGGAAAGAGATGTCGCACACCAACTTGTTGGGATGATGTTGGTGAATAAAAAATTTTAGGCCCAGAACTTGTTGAGGAAACAATGGAAAAGGGGAAGATTATCCAAACCCACATCAAAACAGCTCAATATAGGTAAAAGATCTATGCCGATTACTAAAGGAAGGATTTGAAATTCCAAGTATGAGATCATTTTTTCTTGAATGTATCTCCGTCAAAGTGTGTTATACGATTCAGTAAGAACGGTAAATTAGGTTCCATGTACATACGAACTTTTTAAATTCTAGAATAGATTAGAGTTATAAATTACCATTTAGTAATGCCTTCAAGTCTCTCCAAATTTCATGATGTGTTCCATGTATCAGTGTTGAAAAAATACATGCTTTACCCAACACATGTACCCAGCTGTGAAGAAAAATAACTGGTACCAAATTTGTCTTACTGTGAAGAGCCTATAAAGATTATTGATAATAGAGAACAAGTGTTGAGAAATTGGGATACTCATCTGGTAAGTGTTCTATGGATAAATATAAGATGGAAAAGGAAATGTGGGAACCCGAGGAACTTGATATGAAGAACCACTCAAATATTTTTATGCATTAGTACTCTATAAATTATGAGGAAGAAATTATTTGAAGTAGGTAATAATGTAACATCCCATGCTTACACAATACATTTCTCTTTGAATAATTCAATAGCTTGCGCTGTATGCAACATCTAGTTCCAGAACACCACCACCAATCAAACTCTCCATTTTGAATAGTAATACACACTTTTTAAATTTTATAAATTTTATTTTTCAAAATGGACTTCATTTTTGGATTTATAATATCAAAATTATCTTAGGGTGAATTTCTGGTATTTTTATGAAAACATTCAATTTTTGATGAATAGTGAAAAGACTGCGTTATTGTTTAAAAAAACTTTTTATTTAAATTATTAATTATATTGTTTAAAGTTATTTTATGTCAAAATAGATAAATAATACCTATATATGTTCAATATAATTCATTGGGGTCATTTTATAATAAGATTAGATATATAAAATTTTATTGAACTTTTAATGTCTTTAACCCACCTTCTAGGCACATTTGAAAATTTGCATAAAATGTAATTTTACCGCTTCTGTGAATTGAATTTCAAAAATCCAAGAGACACGGTTGACATCAATAAGTAAAATGTGGTTCATCTTGTAACCAATTTTCTTTGAAGAGTCTACATTTTAGAACAGAAAACACCACTAAGAACCATTTACACCCAGACTCCTTATATTTTGATCGAACAACCTCTCATATTTATAATAATAGTGATGTATGTCACTAATAAATATAGGTGTGAGTATATAAATTCCAAACATGAAACCATAAAATCATCAAGGAGTAAATAATCGGAATATATAGTCAGAAAAGAATTGGATAAACCCATGTATTTCCATAAATGGTTACTCATCCCAATGTAATATATGAATCTAAAACAACACCTAACAATTTATATTTTTAAATATCTCCATATAGATGTGTGAATAATCCCATTTGTTTATTCAATCACATGATACTGGGGGATCAATGATCCATTATTATGGTATAAATAGTGATTCTAGTGTAGGATCCATATTATATATTAACTATACTGATTGGTGAAATACTACTTCTCAAAATAGGTTCCATGTAACGTATAAGTTATTGGAAAACCATATCTATCAGATTATATAGGTATATAATCTTGATCTCATGATAATATGGATAAAATATGGATTCCCATGGAGCATCACTATCTCTACTGGTGATATAAAAACTCCTCAATAGAATAATGAGAGGAAAAATACATTCTAGACCAATGTATCCAAGGTTAATGGGATGTATACTGAGTTATATATGTTTACACAATGTTTTCCCCATGTAATCAACCTTCCCAAGTCATGCATTTTCATATGACTTGTCTCATCCAACTACATTGTCTTTATCGAGAACACATCATGTTATGGGGGAACTCAAACTATACCATGTATATTGGAGTCAAATAACTTCGATGCTATATGGGTCATAGACCACCATAGGCAATTTTTTTATCCACATGGGTCATCAAGAATGTATCCCTAGTACACACCAACATGGCCATTAGGGGCCGCACAACGAGTTCTTTAGTCATATGTCCATGTGATATTTAACTTCAACTAAAATCCTACAACCATATAAAACGGTACTATATGGTGTGTGTGATTTATTAAACACATTTACTACCATTCAATAATTTCAATAAGGTCTTATAAGTGAAACCAATTCAAATTTTTTATCCCATTAAATTTCAACACACAATACATCCCCAATACCACCAACTGAGTTGATCATGACCAAGAACACTAGAATTTCATTCTTTATCCAGGATTTATAAAAAGCGATATTGTTCAATACATTAGATTATTCACCATTATAGACATCATAGATCAAAATGACACTATCACTGTACCCCCTGGATTCCCATTATCATCATCATGACTCTACCATGAATAAATTTACTATTCTCAATCCAAAAAAAGATCTATAAAACCCATTATCAATCAAACATTGAATATGTTTCTTAGAATTCATTTGGCCATCATCCAAATGAGTAATTATGTTTAGATCAAATAGAATGGATGGAGAAATACTTTATACCCATATGTGATAAACGAAAAATATATGTTGTTTTCAACTATTCATTGGTGGAAAATAATGAAATATAGTGAATAATTTTTAAAATAATAAATATATAGATAAATATTATTAAAACCTAAATTTATGAGTATTGCATAAATTGATTATAAATTTGATTGATGGAGGACAATCCTTAATGAAAATGAAATAAAAATTAGTTATAAATTTTAAAATCAAATACCTACATTGATATAAAATTCATATTAGAAAAAATATTATTTTTTGATTAAATTATCATATATTATCATTAATTTTATTTTAATTTAAAAGTTCTTATGAATTCATCAATCTACCCAAAAAATCTAATCAGTCATCAATGAAGAGTATCCCAAGATTCATATCCCTCACACTCCATTCATAGTGATCTGGATAACCCTAGTGAATTTATATAAATGTATTTAAAGAGATCATACTAGTTAAATAATTTAATACATCGATCAAATTATTTTTAATAATTTTTTTTAGTATTATCACATGTGACAACATATCACCACAAAACATGATGCGAGTAAGGTTTATATTGCACCTAGGGAAAACTATATATTATGGATTCAACTATGGGCCCAAATTTTCCATTCTAATGTCCATTTTAAATATAATAAATAATTTATAGTATAATTCATGGTCATGTGTTAATATATTTTTATATTATTAATATTCCATCATTATGGATAAAAGATGTTTGTACACAACACCAACACTAAAAAAAGTTCCCAATTTATTATATAAAATACTCGTAAAGAATAACAATAAACATAAATTTCATTATAATAATAATTGATAATAATATATATATATTTTTTTAATTAATCTAAAATTTTAATAATATTATTATTATTCAAAATGCTTATAAATAACCAATGAATACCTTGTATAGAAAAATAATAATAAATGGTTTAAAAATATTAAAACTAAGAATATTTAGATAAATTATTATTTGGTAGGATTTTGGAATTATAATTGATATGTGATAATTAATTTAAAAGACCAATTTCACAAAATAGAATTACCTAGATACAATTTAGGTCAAAGAATATTTAAAACCTTGAAATAGAGTTTCTTGTTTATATATTGTTAATGTATAATTTATAATTTGATGAAAATAATTATATTATTTTATGAGATTATATGTTTATTGTCTTTTCATATATATCATATTTTCTATTTTTAAACCAAATACCATTTTAAATTAACATATATGATCCTTAAGAATAATTATTACTCAAAATTCTATAGAAACGTTCCAATAACATAGGATCATTATATCCTTTTCAAAACCCTTCCCATGTTTTTTTATATCCATAATATCAAAATATCCCTATGTATAATTCTTATTCAATTTTAAAATTTCATAGTTCTGACCAAAATTCATTTCTTCAATATATTTGGAAACAATCAAATGTAGGTGTCTCATGAAGAAATGAATGTGTTTACAAGCCTCTTTTTACCTTTTCTTATTATTTATTGTCATAGAAAACAATTAAGAAAAATATTATTTTTCCATAATGATCATATATTACTATGTTTCAAATATTTTTGACTAAAAAAATAATTTATGGTCATTCCTTATCTCTAAAAGAAAACTTTTTGAAAATTATTTTCCATGTCCAAATACGCGGTTCTAATCATTGATTTTTTCATTATAACTTCCAATGTAATCATTTAAATGACATAAGTAATCATATAATGTAAAAATAAAATTGTATCGTGATTATAATATAATATTTTTATAAAATTCATATAATGTTTTCATTTATTTAAATTGAATCTCTTTTAAAAAATATTGCACATCATTGTGGTTGTATAATGTTTAATTGAACAGTTTTTCATCTAATATTTCCAAGGTTTTTATTAAAAATTAATTATTTTTATTTAATATAACATTAATAGTAAACTAATTTTATGATAATGATTTTATAATTATATTTTTTTCAACGTAATACAAAAAAATAATGGTATAAAATCGAAGTCATTTTTAACTTGCAAAAAAAATATTTTTGAAGAAGAATATTTGAATTGTGGTTGTTTAATGATTTATTTCACTTCCATGATCATTTAATGATATTAAAAAAATATAAAATATTCCATTGATTATGTAACATTTTTATACTTATCATTTATCATTATAATAATACAACATCACATATCCTAATTTCGAACTAAATGACTACCAAACGACCGATGTGAACAAATCCAATATATTAAATAAAAAAACATGATAATTTAAAAACTAAAAAATTATTATTATTTAAATATCATGAAAAATGTTCTTAATTAATTAATTAATTTATTTATTTTAAAAATATAATAGGTAAGATACTATATTTATCATGTCGAGACTCTAGGTAAGGGGAATTTTCATCTAAATGTTTAAATTTTAGGGTTTTATGTATTTCTATTAAACACCTTTTCAATATGTTCATATTCCCTATGTTTTTTTATATGTTTCCTTCTATTTACATATATGATTGCTAATGATTGTTTTTTTTAATTTTCTTTATTTTCATTTATATTTAATAAAATAAATCAATTTTAACATTTTTTACATTTTACATTACTGTCAATAGAAAGAAAGGGATATCAGATGTAATTGTTTCAATAAGGAAAATGTTTCTATCTATTTACATAGTTTTTAGTTAATTTCATCTTCTACAAAATTTCATTTTTTTCAATGTAATTCTCATTTCTATTATTCTTTAAATATTATATTTTAAAATTAATGTTATTCTAAATGAATATGATAATATTTATTACTTTTATCAGTTAGAATTAATGTTTCTTCTTATACATTGATATTATATATTATTTGAGTTTCAAATATTAAATGTTAAAATTCAAGTTACTATGTTATTATCAATGTTAGGGTGTATCTATTGATGTAAACTCTTGGAATATATCTATTAATTGCATTGGGTAACCATTCAGTTTATAGAGATGAAATTTTAGAAGGAAAACATATGTTATTCCATTAAGATATTTGATTTCAATGATTCATTTGAATGGGTGATAATGTATATGGTGTTCCAGGATAAATTCAAGGAATTTTTTTCAATTTCAATTGTTAATATATATATATATATATATCATGTAGTTGGTTTTATGAGTGATTATGTGTTATTGAATGCTCAATTATTATCAATTAAAGGGAAAATTTCATAGGTTTTATTATTTCTCAATTTTCTAACAATATTGATTTACTTTTATAAAATATATAATTACAAATATGGTTATCATAAAATTTAAAAATATCTTATATGTTTTGATCATGAATAGTAATACTAATAAGAAATTTTTATGATTCTAGAGAATTGTATTAAATGGTGTATGAATACCATTTAATGAACTTTTATACAAGGTAAAAATGTAAATTAAGATGATGTGTGGTGTATATAATGTAATGTATTTAATAATCATTTAAAACTATAATCCTATTAGGTAATCATAATATATATAATGCAAGAAATTCTATATATGTAGTAGTAATATATTAATTTTACTTAGGATGTAACCAATTTTGGTGTTAGTTCCCTATATTCAACTTATGTGTACCTTATGATGACCCATTTTCATTTTTTTATTACTGAAAAACTCATTATAACATTATTATTGTTATTCTATGTGGAATATTATGTGAGAATTACAAAAGAGTATCTCTCTCACTAAATGGTCAAACTACTTCCCTGATACGATGAGAACCCAAAAGTTCCAGAAAATTATTATTAAATATATGTTTTATAGCCATATGAAATCATTTTAGGGAAAAAATGACATAGGACATAATCATTGGACACTAATAGGTATTTTAGGCACCTCACCATGGTGTATTCCCTTTGTAAGATCCAATGTATGATATTATGAGAAACTGTCCCCTAGTAGTATTCCAACATTTATACATGATAATGAATGTTCCTGTATGTGGACTTGAGTATAGATCTATATACATTAATATTGATATTAATTAGTATTCTAAGTGTTTTACTTTAATCTATTTATGAAAACTATGATAACATATGTTTGTGATGAGGTAGGAAACATTGGGTGTGTCATGAGAAATATTTCATTAATGAGTAATATTTGAATGTATATTTCCCTCATGTTATTTAATTGAAGTTGATATTTTATTCCATTTTACTTAAAAGATATAGCCTAAATATATACATGTACACTTTTGTCTACTAGCATTTTTGATTTTTGAAAATTTGATGAATGTGTCACAATGCACATAGGTTGATGGAATTAGTATGCAACCTACTTGATTAGATATATTGCAATAAAGGGATTATATTACATGGTGATCATTCATATGAGGTATTATGTCTTTGTATAATTAAATTCATCATCTATGGGAGGTTTTTCATGTTTATAGACACTATACTTGGAAATTAGGATGCTACTTGTAATTCCATTGAGATAGTGGTTGACTGTGTGACACACTGTGTATATCCAGAATCTCAATTTAATAATTTATTTTTTTATTTAAAATTTAATAAGTTCAATAAATATTATTCCCATACATTAATTATTAATTATTCATGTTTTCTTGATTACCTATATTTTGTCTCAACTTATTTGAGATAATATTAGGTTAGTTGAATATTTAATAAAACATTTATTTCAGAAAACATTTTTTATAATATTTACCTTTTTATTGGACAATAATACATTGATATATAATACTTAAATAAAAATTAAATTTTCAAGGAAGAATAACTATTTTAGAGGAATTGTGGACCATTTTTAATGGAATTACGTGAAATAAATTTTTTTAATATTATTAAATAAAATATTACTTAATATAATTCTCTAGTTTAACACATGTCAAGATACAAAAATAATAATAATATTATTATAGTTAAGGGGTTCTATAAGGATTATATATATAATAAATGGAACTTTTAAAAATATATATTTCAATACCGAGTAGTCTTTAAACCCAATTATATTATTTCTCAAGAGATCCAATTTATTTTGTTATGTATAAGTAATGTAGAGAATCCCCTTGAATCCCTACATGGCCCCCTTATTTAAGAACACACTCAATAATAGAGAGCGATATTCCACTAACTTCCACACTCATGTATAGAGATATCAAGAACAATACTTTGTATGTTATTCTTAAGGAGATCAAATATGAATGGTGTATATTCTATGATATTTTGTGATAACACCCTATGATTCCAATAGTAATATTTAGTGATTTGTAGAACATACATGGATAACTGATGGAGGTAATCAACCCTTGATTACTACACCATAAATATGACACAACATATATCAATTTTATGATCCATAAATGAAAAATTAATTTCTCAAATGGTAAATCTATATTTTTTATGTAATTATAAATTCAAAATTTTTACCTATTTTTGGTATTATTTGAATCAATTCTATTGATCATGATGTTTATCATCTTCTAAATTTGGGATAGAAAATCATTCTTGATGAAAATAATTTTTTTAAATGGCACATACCATGATTTCGTTATTCCTAGATACTTCTAATGGTATTATAGTTCATAACTTAATTAATTATAATTATTTTAATTATCACAGATTGTTTTACAGATTTATAATTTATTTTTCAATTTAGTTCTAGTCATTCTTAAATATGAATTTTGATATTTACTTATTCTGCTTCATTTATCATAAATATAATTATAATTATTAATTTTATGAATAAAATATTTTTGATGATCTCATCTGGATGCATCAAGGAATATGGACATATAACACATGAGTACTGACCATGTAACCTAGGGGTACACACCATGTACTAGTTTTTAATGATCCATGAGTTAACTCAGACATAGATCAATCCATTTGAATTTATTACATATGAAATTAATTATACACTATGTGTTTATTAGGCTATCCTGGAACACGATCTACTGTAGTACATGCCGTGTAACATTTGTACATGACATGTGATCCTTTGTCACATACGAACCATGTATCTTAAAACTTCACCAACCTAACTGGTGAAAATTTAACATGGAGACCAAACGCCTTGTATCCCATGTACATGTTGTGTACTACAATATTTTCAATGGAATGGTTACATTGAGAGTCCTTATGAATGTGTAGTAAATAGGCTGTGAGAATAGTACAATCCTTGTAGCTAGAATGTACTTGTCATGTACTTATACTTAATTACAACTAATTAAAAATTATATTATTATAATGTGTAAAACTTTTCAACATGTTATAAAGAGTGTTCATTAATATGATTGGACTTTCCATGTTATAGGGATTTATATATAAAAATTCAAAATTAATTTCTGCATCATGATCGAACCAACTTGTTATGTATATGTCATATTACAGTTATCATTATATGCATTGAATCAGTAAAAACTATGTTAAAAAATCATGAAAATCATGTGATCATTAAGTTTATTATACACATAATTATTTGACATGATATGTCATGTATTCCACATGTCACAAGAGTAAACATTACACATTTATAATACATATTGTGTAGTTTGGATGAGATCTCTTCGTGTTGCCTCCAGGGTACATTTTTATTGTATGTAGTTTGTTTTATATAAATTTATTTAATTTTTATTAAATAATGAAGGATGATAATCTCAATTAAATTTATATAAAAATTTAGATAAATAAATTATTAATTTAAAATTATAATTAATTTATTTGAATGTGATTTTCATTAAATAAGAAGGATTATGAATTAAACTATAATTTTAATAAACTAAAAATTTGTTGTATGCTTGGGGATGATAATTATACTATACCAAACCATTCTATGTGATATGTTTCTTTTAATTTAATATTAAAATAAATTTTTTTTTGTTCCATCACTTATCTTGTTATGTAATGGAATGCATGGCCATGGTCTCTTTTATGTTAACCCTTTCCCCTCACCTTCATGTGAGTAAAAATATATATAATGGATGGTCCTCCAATGATAGTGGAGGCAATTCATGTTCAGATCTAAGGATATACCAATCCAAGAGGGAAAAATAGGTGGAGAGGTGGAAAACTACCTCACAAAAAATAATTGGTTTGATGTGTTTTTTTCCATAGGTCAATGGTTAGTTTAAAATCAACTAGACAAACAAACCACTATTAAAAGTCATGATTATGACACTTTATTGTTTTATTTGTTCCATGATTCATTATTATTTAATTATACATATCTTATCATGATCACATGAATTAATGAATTAAAAATAATGAAATTTAGAACTAAAATAAATTATCCTATTTTTAAATATAATACAATTGATTTTTTATCATATATATAAATCCAACTAATATTAACAAGAATGTAATATGTATAACAATTTTTAATTTATTCATAATGATAAAATACCGAAATTATATATATTAATTCAGTATATCCTTCCTTTATTTTGGTTTATAATGAAAAACTATTCAAAGTGATTGATCTTCCAATTTTTATGTAATTTCAATTATTAGGGAATTCGAACATGATTTTCTAGATTGAGTTTACATAGTTAACATCAAGAGTTAACTACCAAAGAAGGAAACAATGTGTCTGAGAGGAAATGTTTGAGTATATAAGATTTATTAGTTTTAGGATTGGTAAGTCCACCAAATGAGTCATGGAACTATGATATAATGCCATTGGGATTTGGGATTCCATTCTAAGACCCTTAAAATTACCTGACTATCCAAATTTTGTGTGATGAGAATCTAATTATGTACCCATTCCATTGAATGCCTACGAAAATTTATTTTTTAATGCCAATGTTGAGGGATTCTTGGTTTCAAAAATATAGTGGGATATTAATAAATACAATATTCATTAACATGTCAAAATTTTATCAAATACAGTATTAAAAATCTACTCATCTTATTTTTAGAAACATCAAAAAAATGACTTCCAACAAATCACCATGATCCATACATGATAAGGATAACTTTTTAACAAAAAAAATTGAAGAATGAAAAAGTTGATTACACATAATCTTGATCCCTGAAAGGAAATATTATGTGCAGGAAGAACCTATTCTAGATACACCTGGAAATGAGTCTAGTGAGGAAGTGTTAACACTATATGAGAAACTATTTAATGATTCTACATATGTTCAATGAATCATTCTATCATCCATTAGAAATTATATTTTTAATAAACATTTGGAAAAAAATGTGTATACTATGATGTGTCACCTTAGAGATATCATTCATGATAATGAGATATAAGAGAGATATGATATCTATAATGTTATGTTTACAACGAATCTTTGAGATTTTCTACTAGATAAACCCTATGTACTCATGCCTATTGGTTGCATTGAATGCTTAGATGTCATAGTTATTAAATACCCATATGAATTTCACACACAAATCATACATTCATCATTACCCAATACCTTCAACAGTTTTATTATTAAATACAATATTACTAATAATGAGAGAAAACTTTTAGAACATCATACTTTTATTTTCCATTTGGATAAGTACATATTCAATTACAAACATACATTACATGTGGATAATAAGAAAAAAATGAACAAGGATAATGTGTCCAAGAATTATAATAAGTATAAATATCCTAATATCCATCCAACCATGAAGACTATGATCCCTAAGCTGTAATAAGAAAAGGGAGAAGTATGTTTTTAATGTTGTAAGGAAGGAAACTATAAGATGAAATGAACCCAAATGAAAGGGGTTGCTAATGGTGTGTTTTCTATCAACTGTAATAATTCAATATCTACACATTGGTTATTAGAAATAGCATGAGTTCCACCCATCTATATCCAAATCTTGGAGCCATGATTTTTTAAATTATTTATAGAGGATAGATGGATTTTTGAGCTGCCAATTGTGTGAGGATGTGTTCTCTTTCAATTGGTGACTACCACCATTTAGTAAAAATAGGAATGATATTGGATAAAGGGATTATTATTATGTACTAAATGTAACCAATAAAATAATTTATATATCATTCATAGATTTATATGGTGTTTTTAAATTATGGAAATATTTTTTTCTTTTATCAAGACAATGTATGTTATTATATGGGATATTTTTTAGTAGTTCTTACATATTAAATTACAAAAACCAAGTATTGGAAATATATTATGAATTATGTTAACATGACTCATAAAATAACCATATATTCCATCACTATATTGGTTATGCAATCATTATGTTCTAAAAACAGAACTATCAAGATAGTTATTTAGACTCTTCTATGGTAAAACATAAAAAAATGATTTAAGGCTAATTTACAATGAAAAATAAAAAAACCTCTATTCAGTGGACATGGCGAAAGGTCCACATATCTTTTGGGATTGGTATATAATTATATGTATGATCCATTTTTAGTAGAAAATAGGATTGGGTAATCGTACATCATAACTTTTATTGATGACCTGAGTAGATATTTATATGTCTACATGATGAATTATAAGTCAGTTTCCATTGAAAAATTCAATTAACCCAAAAATTATGTGGAAAACCATCTTGCATATAATATAAATAATCTTCAATCAGAATCGAGTTTTAATATATTAATCATTATTTCATCATATTTTTAATTGATTTTTGGATTTTGTCTCAAATCACTCCACCTTAAACAACATAGTGGAATAATGTTTTTGAAAGGAGGAACCACTCCTTGTTAGATTTGTTAATGAAAATTAGGAGTCTCCCTGATCATCCATTATGAATTTTGGGATATTAATTAAAAAATACATCATAAAAATAAATCTTATTTCCAACTAAAGTGGAAAACAGAACACCTTTTGGGTTATAGATTTGAATGTAATGGTTTTTTTCACTTAAACATGTATGTGGTTGTAAGGTGTTTTTTAGGTCATTCTCATGAAACAAACTAGCATCCAAGGGAACAAGGGTTATCATTATAGGGTACCCCAAGGAAATAAATGTATACTACCAATAGAAACCATTATACAAGAAATATAATGTCTCTAGAAAAGACATCATTCATGAAAGGGATCACATCATCAAAAAGGATAGTGGGAGAAATATTGAATTCAATTATATTGACTCCCATGATAAGAAATTGATGTTATAGGAATAGATTCCACTGGTACCAGTAGAATATGTAGTTCCCGAGACAAAAGAACTATGTCAGATCACTATTGATATAAGAGAACCATGGACATGTTGTCTTCTAGTCACTGATGATATTAAATCACTATTAGATGATAGTGGTGAACTTATCTCTTAAAAAGAGGGAATATAGAACTCAGGAGATGAAAGATAGTAAGAATCAATGATTTATGAAATGAAATCCATTTACCAGATCCATTTTATCATTCTGTTCAATTTTCTAATTAATTTTATTCTCATATAGGGAAAATGTTTATTCCTTAGAAAACAATATGTGGAATGTAATGAAAATACCATTAATATAAGTCTAGTGTCAAAAAGGTTTAAACAACATCATGGAATTTACTATGATGAAGAACTGGCAATAGTTCTAATTTTTAAATCCATCAGAATTATAAATTCTATAGTAGGTTACCATTATAATAAAATTTGATAAAATGGATGTAAAAAATGAATTCCTTAATTGGAATTTCTATAAAGATGTATATTATACCCAACCAGATGGGTATCTGACTGCCAATGATTCAAAAAATATTTTATTTAGTACATATCAATTTGTATATTGAATAAAGAAAACAGGTTAGGTATCATTTGATTTAATGAAGCCATAAAAAAAATTTGGTTTCCTTAGGAACAAATGCGATCCATGTGTTTGAAGGAGGTTTAGTGGGAATGGATTCATTATCAAATTGGTATATGTTAATTAGATATTTATTTTTAATGTGACATACCAGTCCTAAATTTTTTTAATTAATAGTTAAAAAATTTCTTATCCACTAAAGACTAAGGTGAAGTAGACTAAATTAATGTGATAAACATCATTCATGACAGATCCTAGTGGTTTCTTGTACAATGTTAGAGTATATACATTGACCAGTTTCTAAAGGTATTTAGTATGGAACAATCCATGAAGAGATTGGTTCTAGTTTCACATGGTATATATATTTCAAATAAAATGTTTCCTCAGACTTAATATGAGAAAGAGATAATTAATAATATGTCATAAGCTTCAGTGATATGAACAATCACGTATAAAATGTTATGTACTAAACATAATGTTTCCAATACATTAAGAATGTAGGACAATGTCATGTGGATTAAGGAGAACAACACTAGTATTCTATTTAGTCTACCCCATATTATGTTATAAGAATTAAGGATATACTCTTATTGTGTTAAGGAGATATAGAAGTAGTTAACTGGGTTTATATTTATGATATTTTTAGAACACATCAGAATGATCAAAGGTCATAGTCATGATTTTTTTCTTACTCAGAAGATTATCTGCGGGCTTGATGAGTCCATTATTGAAAGTTGTTTCTAATTCTACAATGTTATCTATCTACATTGAAGATTATAATGCATACTAGGAATCTGTTTTCAATGAAACTCTTTCTAGAAGAATTATGTGGTACCTACTAGAAATTTCCATATCACAATGTATTTTGATAATACTATAATGGTGGATCATTCAAAATATCCCTGGTCACAACAAAACAAAAATAATATACTCCATATGTATCACATATTGAGGGATTTTTTATAGGATGGGTTAATTTATAATATAAATAGTTCCCCTATAAGAAATCATGGTGGTCCTAATGACTAAAGGACTTGTCAACATTATCATGAGTATAATGTGAGAGCTATAAGACTGAAGGTTGTTTGCAGTTTGTGATAGTTAATTTTGTAATCTTATGGAGTTTATTCCCTATAAATAAATGGAGTGTACTTTATGAAAACATTTATGAATTTTTTAAATATCAATAAACTCTTTAACAAATCAAGATTTTTCTTCTACGTGACATAGTATGGGATAATTTCCTAAGAGTAGTTGTTACCATAAAAGGTTATAATAGTTCACTACTTTGATCAGAACCTATAATTACCACAATAGAATTCATTATTATATGTTCTATATCCCAAAGAAATAATATGAGATGCTAAAATGTTACAAGATATCATTTTTTTGGACACTCATAGGACTTTGAGTTACATTATCATGGGGTGTTCTCTTGCTAAAATCTAGTGTAGGATATTATAAAAATAACACCCACTAGAAGAATATACACATTTATATGTGACATTGGATATTTCTATCTTCAGAATTGTGTATTGATCCTTAAAATTAAGTATTATTATTAATGATATTTATAATTTGGGTATATATATGTATTGCTGAAAGCCATGGAAACATATATTCACAGAGAGGTATGTTATATTGGGTGCATATTGAGTAATATATTATTCGAGTATACTGTGATAGAGGATTTTCCCCTCATTTTCATTAACTGGATATAATATCATATTCCCTTCGATGAAATTATACATATTAAAAAAAATAAATATTCATAGAGTTATATAGGAAAGATCATTTTCGGAAAATTCAAAGAAAGGGAGATCAAGCACATTGGTTTATGGAAGTATCATGTAAGAAACATGAATAGTGATATCATGATAACTGGATTATATTAAACATTTAGAATACATGTGATTTATTATTGAATTGGGTCATTAACTTCATTCTCTCTGGGTTCCTTGTAATGTTTCATGACTTTAATACTGAACTTTATGCTTCTTCACCTAAAGCCACTAAGAAAGAGTCCCTGAGGTTCAAAAACTATGTGTACCTATAATATAACTTAAATAATATATTATATTTTTTTTATTAAACACGAAGAATTAATATTATTCTTAAACTTTTATTAATAATTATTTATTTCTTATTGATCATATATATTCCTTCACCAGTTATTAGATTGAATAGCATGTGTGCGAAATATTAAATAATATTTTTCATTATGGAATATAATATTTGATTATTTATTGATGGAGGATATAGTTACATTTATTTATTAAATTAAAATTCATTTTTCAAGTCCCACTAAATATTTTTGGTGAATGGTGAGCAGAGATTAATTTTCATATGATAAATAATACATATTGAATATTATTTTATTTGAAAATATTAAATTTAATTCAAGAGTTTAGCACATGTAAACAACTAATAATAATAATAATATTATTATTAGATACATGGGGGGTCCTTATGGATTAAATAAATAATAAATGGAAAATATGGAATTATTTATTTCTCATAATAATAGTTTATAAAATAAAATATATTATTTTTCAAGAGATCGAATTCATTTTGATGTGCACAATAAATCTGTAGAATCCCCTCAAATCACTAAAGAGAACCCTCATCCAAAAATTCATTGAATAACATATAATAAAATTTCTTCACTATCCAATATTGATTATAGAGTGATCAAGATGAATAAATTAGAAGATATTCTCATGGTGGAAATGAAAAATGACACCATTTTGAGGATCTACTATGCTAGCACCTGGATATTCCTACCATAAAAATAAGATATTTTTCAAAGATGTGTGGATCACAGCTTGAGGGAATAAAACCTCGATTAAAAAAAGGAAATTAAAGTACAATAAAGATTATTTTTCAAATATATCAATGATCAAATAATTTCTCACAAGATAATTCATTATTTAAAAAAGGTTTAATAATTTTATCCATTTTCTATATTCCTTGATTCTATTCGGTTGAACATAGTGCATATTGACATGTAGATATCATATTTAACATAGATCTTGAGAAAAATATATTTTGTTAATGACCTATCACTTGCTTCTTTTTCAAAAATAACATTTTAAGAATTTGTACCTCGACATGGTTTAAATAAATTTAGGGGTTACAATATTTGTAAGTAAATATAAAAACTATATTTATTCTAAAGTTGTATTATGAGTTTAAGTCAATATTTTAATGTTATATTAGAATGAATTTATTTTTTATTATTCTGAAGGGTTTTTGGTTGTGTCATGGATTTTATTTATATTTTTGAATTATTTTTCATATAGTAAATATGGTAGTTGTTGTTTATTGGAAGTAATAGGAAAGCACCATTACATATTGAAAACTTGAGTTCATTAGGGATGGATCATACCAATTTATATTTTGTACACTCAATTAACAATAACCAAAAATATTGTTTCCAATTAAAGCGAGTAACCAAATTCTTTATAGGGGTATAAATTGAGAGTGGATAATTTTATTCAGAAATATAAAAAAATTAGTGGATCCAGAAATCGAGTTATAGATGATTTTTGGATAATGTATATTGAGACGATATTTTATTTCATAGTTTGATCAATGTATCCAACTAAAACTTTTGAATTTTATCATTTTTATTTTTATGTTGATCAAAGGAAAAATATGTTTAATAATAATAAGAAGAAGAATGTAATTTCTAACATGGATTTGAAGGTATTTAAATAAATTATTCTTGAAATTAATTTTTCTATCATTCTTCAATTATAAATGGAAGGAAAATATCATGAGTTAATATTAATTGATGATGACATAGTTCCAACATATGTTTAAAATTTTACCAGAATAAAAATTTATTAGTCAAGTTTCTATCACGAACTTGATTTAGTCTCCATCCAAACCGGCACCCGAACTAGTCTGTGGCAAGGCCCAAAGGAAATTCCTGATCCCCATGGGATGACACAAGCTCCTGTATATCATTCATAATGGTTGCAAATTATTTAATTAAATTTATAATAATTAATCATCAGACAAAGGCTAATACAATGAATCAGAATTTTTCAAACAAACAATCATTTATAGAATTTTATAATTGAATTACCTAATTTAAAACGAAAACAAAAAAGGAACACAAAAAAAGTTATTATAAAGTTTACCCCAAAAAAAATTTCACACGACAACGGGGCGTCTCCCTCATGCCGTCTCCATGACACCGTACAAAGAGGCTGCTAGTGACCCAAACTACCATCACCAAAACAATTTCCCATACCTACATAGAACATTACCAAGTCTACTTACACCTAAAGGTGTTATTAGGTTATGAGCCCTAGCCCAATAAGTTTCCACCTAAAAATATTCCATGTGATAAACATTTTAAGACATATATCTTGCAATTTTTATAAATAAGAAATACTAATAAAAAATTCTAAAAGATGAATCATTAAATAAAAATAGTGTTCCAGAGGGAAGATTTTATGAATGTACAATTTTATATAAAACACATGTGATACTGAATTCTTCAAACAGAACACATTGTATGTCAATGGTGAGTACAATATATACAATGATAATGAGTCTAGGAACTCCCCTAGGAACTAGTTAGTAGTGGGGACTGACGTACATTGTATCTGTGAAAAATAATAACCATAACCAATAAGCTTCTGTTGTATGATCCATGAGGAGGGGAAACCCCAATGGACTTGTGGTATCCAATAATTATAAACATTTAGTTAGTGTTTTCATTTTCAAACTTGATAAGTGAAATAGGGACAATGTCACTACCAGAGCACTAGAATACTTGTCCTAGTCTACCCACCTAGATATTGGGGTTTCCCTCTTTGTGCTTGATCATGTTACACATGTCATTTAATACCATTTTCACCTGAAAATGTCATTTTGAATTCATTCACGGACCAAACATCCCACACACATGTCACATAATACCCTTTTCACATTCAAATTTAATGTAACATCACATGAACACCAAAACATCCCAAAAACACATCTCTCACCTTTACCACAGTTTAATAAATAATCTCATCAATTTATAAAACATTATAAAAAAGTTTTCCATCAGAAATATCCACATTATCTATTAAAAACCCATTTTAAGAACATACACTAACTGAAATAGTACCCAATAATAATTTTCACCCTCTGTGCAACTCATTTAACAATGTAAAAATTATATAAAACAATTTCAAGGAGTAAAATAGGGCTTTGCACAAGAAATCCATTCCAAAACCCTCTTTGAAGGCCCAATACATCCTAATACCATACCAAACTAGAATTTTCATCCCCTTCAACATTTAATAAAACAATTTCATATATTCTAAAATTCCCTCAATTAATACAACATGAGTTAAACATGAAAAACACACAATTACATGAAAAAATTATTATTTAAATTCAAATGTTTAACCAATTCTATCAAAAATGAATTTTTTCCACACAAAATAAGTAAGAAACATTCTATGAAGTTAAACCAAGAAATATAACTCCTCAAACAATTCTTACACATGGAATCACCTACATTAGAAGTCATAGCACCAAATATTTGTGTTAATCTTCAAATGCACCACCGCCGAAACAAAAATGGATTAAAACGAACCCTAGTCCACAATATTGAACCATGAAACAAAAAATTAAACCCTGGGTACGAAACTCTATCTATTGGAAATATGGAACTTCATGAAAGGGTGATGAAACCCTGAGGAGAAGGAAGAAAATAAAGAAAGAATCACTTACTTGAATAATTATGAGGTTCTACCACCAAAACCACTTCAAGAATGGGTTTCTATAGAGCTTGAGGGAGATTGGGAGACTTCCTTGGCTTCTAGGGTAAAATGGGGGAAGAAAGGGGTGATATTGGTTTAATACCAGATAGAAAAACACGGATTTACATAACAAATTTTATGACCAGGACACTATGCATAGTTTTTCGACATGTTTTTGTAAACCGTATGACCTGTTCTTGCCACAAAATAACATGTCAATTTTCATCAAAATTCAAGGGGATTATGGGGAACCTAGTGGGAAAGATAGAAAATAATAGAAGAGAAATATTGGCCCAGATTTTCAATACTATCACACCTGTCCCTTTAGAAAATGACCATGAACATGTCCCGATCTAGAATGAAGTGAAACATAAACACCTAATTTTGACAATTCTCCCCACAATAATGCATTGCACTCCTAGAAAGCCATAGAAAAATCCAGATGCAAATAAAAAACCCAATACTATTATCAAGTTCAAAGGGGGGGGGTTCCTAATTAATGGATAACAAGAACACTATATATAGGAAAAGAGGGATGTGAGCGTACTCGAGAGACCAAGATGGGATCCCCCCACTAAGGGTCACCCACACCCAAAATCCAACACACCACATGTTGACGAAACAAAGGAAAAGATACACTCACAAACCAAAATTTACACCCCTTTCTTGAAATTGGAAAACATAATCAAACCATATACCACGACAAAACCCCTTAAACATTAAAAGATGAATCTTATGAAATTTACCAGAAACAATCAATGAATTTGAACGAGGTCATCAAAACCTTATAAAAAACTGTTGGGAATACTCCAATACCAAAATTTTAATAAAAAAAGAATTTGGTGGTTAGATAGCACTGAATGAGACTAGCTAACACTAAGACAATAGTATGGTCAAAACCTAGTTATTGATCCAAGGAGACTGGAACTGAATCCCCACCATAGAAACAAACTAACACATGAGACTAAACCTAAACACCAATAGGGGGAGGTATAAATAGATTCCAAACCATAAGCTGTAGACTGACATTAAACTTATTCCAAAATAACATATATGAGACCCATAATGGGTCTAACCACCATAATATCCAACCATTTAACAAACCAGCGTGGTATGACATGAATAAGACCAGGTAAGTCCCAATTCCCATTGCTAGGGGGTTCTATAAATGATACTCCAAACAATCAGAGACACCATGCAACTCACCACTCCCATGAACATTACCAACATCGAATGAATCCAACCAAAAATGAGATAGAAAAGAGAATTCAAGGTTACTCATAAATGAAAACCATACAGAGTATTTCACCCACAAGGGATCAAGTAATGGGGTTTGAGAAAACATAATCACATTGTCTCCCTATAACCAAGAAGGTACTCTTCCACTAACGTGGATAAAAAACCTATGAAACAAGGTCCCCATGTACTTTCCACCACATGGGACCACTTTTAATGAAACCACTACATAGTAACCACAAACTATTTCCACCACCCACACCAGAGAAAAAACTTAGACCATGATCCCTTATATCCATGGGGGTTTCCTGACTACGTGCCATTTTCACTTTGGGACTTATGACTAAAAATCAAAAGATTGAAGCCTCTCATGCCTCAATGTACAGTGTTGAAAAACCCTTGATCAAAACATCTATTTCCAGATACACAAGAAACCACATAACCTCTTAGAAAAACCCACCATTTCATAACACACTCTGAAACCCACATTACTATAACATGACACTTTCACCAAAACAGGAGCCTTGAAGTTGCATATGCATTACCCCTATCACCCTGAACAAGATATAGAAGTGGAAAAAATAGGAGGGAATCTTCACCTAGGCTAGAGAATTTCTGGAATTCCCATAGGAAGACACAATTTTGTTTAAGTAGAAGTCCTCGAATGGTTATAAAACTTCACTATTCACATATAGGAAAAGGCAAAATAGTAATATACAACCTAACACAACCCTTTAAATAGATAATACATTTCCTAGAGGGGGATCTTGAATAGAGTTCCATGTAGAAGTAGATTACTGCAAGCAACCATAGAATCCTAGAATTAAAATATTTCCCCACACTTGTGAAATATCATTAACCCTTTCCTCAAAGATACTGAAGAATATCCAGTGGCCCTTTAAGACAACACTTTGAAAAGATAACCCCAAAAATCATTCACCATCCTCACTAAGATTCCCCTTTACTGATCCCAGGCAGGACCACTAGGCATAAGGATGCCAGACTTCACCTTTGACGATTTAGGTAATTTATGAAACTATGGTCTTGTTCAACCATCGACAACCACTATAATTTTATAATAGGATACACATAACTCAAAAAAGAGTGGTCAAATCAACCCTGAAACCCGAGAAGAGTGTTCCTAATTTGATTAACTGGAGGACCTATCAATGGTGAATTAGCTGTGACGGCACTTAAACCATGCATTAACTCTTTATGGGGGGAGTACCATAGCCTACATGTAGACCCAATGACCCAACCAAGCAGATCCATTGTTCAAAACATACCAAATACCATAACCAAACACATAAAGAGAACCACCGCAAAGAATTCCCAAATAATTTCTCATAAAACCCCACTAACCAACACATTAACAAAACTTACCAAAGAAACATATACCCAAAACAATGTTCAAACAATAAGGTTTCTCAAAATAAAAACACCCCACTACAATATTCCAAAAATATAAGATGACTCACCATGTGACAATTATTCACCAAACACTCTATCATTTCATTATAAGAAATTATGAAAATATAACTAGGAGGGCGGAATGCACATTCACTAATGGTATCCCACAGAGTCTCTCAGAAGCATTATCCTAGTGCCAAATTGGGCACCCATTCACTTCCCGCATATATCATATGCACGTAACTACTCATGGAAATACCAAAGGATAAAACAAAATTTCTCTCCAATTTTCAAAACAAAAATCAACCCACACTACCTTTTCTAAAAACCCCTATTAGAAATGTTAAACCCATTCCAAATTTCACAATAATCCACTTTCGAAAAACAATAACCCTTCAAATAAAACCCACATTGAATCTCACAAAACATTTTCAAAAATAATTAATCATTTGGACAAAATTTACTTCTCAAATCATACACATCAATTTAAAAAAATTTCATTCCTACCAAAAAGAATTTTGAAACCCACATTAAAATCAAAATTGTATTCCAAAAAAATCATATTTTTGAATCCACAATCCAATATAATATTAAACAAAAACAGTTTCATGAAAATCCACCTTTTTAAACCTCATTTAAAATAGTTCTAAAAACCCATTATCAATCCCTTTATGAATCAAACCATTCCCACTTTAAAATCCCCTTAAAAATAGATTTCCAAAACCTTCTTTAACTTAACATACGCATTACCAAAAGTTAATTTTAGAAAACCAAATGTTTATAATTTTAAAATAAAATATCAATAAACTAAACCCCATGAACTCAAAACAATTTTCATTTTAAAGTCTCATTTTCAAAATTTTCAAACAATATTTTTAAAAATGATTTTATAAGAACTATAAATATGCTTAATGAATCAGGGGGAAACTAGTGCTGATGGGTGACTTAGAAATATTGTTGGAGATGATACGAAAAAGACACTAGCATCATAAAGAGTGTTTGAGGACAATATCCCTAGCTCCATATGGATTTGCAGCCCTATGAGCTCACTGAGACAATTGGATCAAATCCCATTTCATTTCCCAAATAAGGGACAACCACAACAACCAAAATGATTATATGGAATTCAACATCCTTAGGATACTCAAGTAAATCAATGAGGTGTTCTGGGAAGACACATTACTCAAAACAAGAACATCAAGTTTCAACAATCATACATTTGGTCTACACAAACACTTTTCCAAAATAATGTGAACCAAAAGAGAGAACATCTTTTGATACCATTTTTTCATGACCAAATCTGCTCGCCAACCAAACTGGCTCCCAAACCGGTCTATTCCAAGTCCCAAAGGGTATTCCCAATCCCCACATGCTAGCACAAGTTCTCGGGTATCATGAATAATAGTTGTGAATGATTAACCCAAATTTAAATTCACAAAACATCAAACAAGTTAAAATATAAAAATCTGAATTTTTCACCCAAACCATCCTTTAAAAAAATTTATGGTTGAATAACATATTTTAAAAAAACCAAAAAGGACCACGACACATGGGAGTAGGATGTATTCCCAAAAAAACACCACACGAGAAGGGGGAATCACCATCAAGTCATCTCCAGGACACTGCTCCAAGAGACTGCTATTAACCAGAATGTCTGTCTCCAAAACAATTTCCCATACATGACTAAAACATTTTCAAATATACTTACACCTATAGGTGTAAGTAGGGTATCTGACTAATACCAGTAGGATGCCACCCAAAAGGATTATATGAAATAAAAATTAAAAAAAATATCCACGTTTTATAAGAAAGGAATAATAGTAAAAATTTATAAAATATGCAACATTAAATGAAAATAGTTTTCAAGTGGGAAACATTTAAGAATGTTCACTTTTAATTTAAACACACATGATACGTAAATTTTCAAAAAAAAACACACCGTATGATGACAATGACTACAATATAGAAAATAATCACTAGTCATGGGAACACCCCTATGTACTTGTTAGTTGTGGGGCCCTGGGTACATCGTATCTTAGTGTGGAAGTAACCATAAACAATAACCCCCTCGTTCCTGAGCCGCTGGGAGGGGAATCCCCAATGGCCATGTGATTACCAAACAACACAAATGTTTTCTTGGTGTTTTTATCTTCAAACATGCTAAGTAAATAGGGAAAATACCAGTACCGAATCATTAGCATAATAGTCCTAGTCCATCCACCTAGATACTCTGGTTTCCCTCTTTGTGCTCAATCATGTTCCACATGTCATAAAATACCTTTTCCATATGAAAATATCATTTAGAAATCATGGAAAAACCAATAATCCTTTAAACAAGTCACATAATACACTTTTCATATTTAAATTCATTTTTACACCATATGCGCACCAAAACAGCCCAAAAACATATCTCACACCTTTCTTACAGTTAAATAAACCATCTCAAAAATTTATAAAACATTCAGAAAATTTTGACATCACAAATCATCAAATTATCTTTAAAAACCCATTTTAATAACATACTCCCACCTAAAGAGTACTAAACAATATTTTTCACCTTTTTTTGTAACTTAAATAACCATTTAAAAATTTCATAAAACAATTACATGGAGTAGAATAAGGCCTTTCACTCAATATTCATTCAAAAACCATCATTCAAGCCCAAATTCACCCTAATACAATACCAAAATAGAATTGGAAGCCCTATAAACATTTAATAGTTTACCTTAATATATTATAAAATGTTCTCAAATAATACTACATGAGTTACACATGAAATACACACAATTTCAATGAAGATGAATCTTTAAAATGAAACGCATAACCAATTCTATAAAAAATTATTTTTTCACCACACACAATAAGTAATAATCATTATAGGCAGGTCATGAATTAAATATAACTCATCAAAAAATTCTTACACAAGGAATCACCTACCTTAGATTTCGAAAACCCCCTAAATCATTTAGTGAAACATTAACCGCACCACTGTTGCACCACAAGGGGATGAAAACAATCCCTAATCCTCAATATTTAACCTTGAAACAAAACATTAAACCATAGGTCTAAAACCCTAGCTATTGGAATTTTTGAACATCAATAAAGAGGTAATAAACCTTAAGTATAAGGAAGAAAACAAAAGAAAGAATCACTTACATGAAGAACATTGATGTTTCACCACCAAAAACCCTTAAAAAATGCATTCTTATGGATATTGAGAGTGATTGGGATCCTTACATGGATACTAGGGTTGAATGGGAGATGAAATAGGATAGATAGGATTAATCCCAGGAGGGAAAACGTGGAATAACATAAAAAATTTATATCCTGGAAACTGTGCCTAGTTTTTTCTCATAGTTTAGTAAACCATGCGGCCAAACCATGTAGCCTATTTTGGCCACCGAAAACCTTTTCATTTATTAAAAATTCATGGGGAAGTAGGGGTAACCATGTTGGGAAAGATTTACATTAATATAAGAGAAATAATTTTAAGAAATTTCAAACTTGTCAAGCTCGACGCCTGAGAAAATGATCAAAAACGCGACCCAACTTGGAATAAAGTGAAACATAAAAATCTTGGTCTAACAGTTTATTTCTAAATAGGGAATATAAAATTTATAAATTTCTCATAGATTTGAAATTGATTTTTTAACTGATTTGGAAAATATTTAATTTTGTTGTTATGAGGAAATTATTAAATGCTCTAAAATAAATGAGATGATGTTTTTAAATATTTTTTATCTGATTACTTCTGTGATAATAATTTGATAAGGAGGAATGAATTAGGGAAACAACTAGGAGGATAAACAAGTGTGAAAATTCCAAAATTAATTAATGTGGTAAAAAATTCTTTTGTAAAGTGTCATACTAGATAAGAAAAATTATAACATGGTGGTAAATTTGTGCATATCAATCATGATTAAAATAAAATGACTAATAATCATGTAAATAATTGGAAAATTGAGTTTATGGTTCTGAATTTTTTTTATAATTTTATGGGTTAGTTCAATATAGAAATTTGAGTCTGTAGTTAATTAGTCAAGGAGGAAATCGAGCTGATCATAAAGAGAAATCTACATGAATACATTTTTCTTCCACTACAGACCCTACTATTTCATCAAATCACGTCATGATATGTATAATATATTTTACCTAAACTATTTTAATTTATTTTTGGATTTTGGAACATCACATTCATTTTTTAGGGATATATTTTTGTAACATGGGAATATTATCACAATAAATAGAAACTAGCCTTTAATTAAAAACACATATATGATGTATTAATGTGATAAGTATTTATATGATTCTTATTATAATTGTTAGATAAATATTTTTTCATATAAAACATTTTATCATACATATAATATATTTTAAAGTTATTATTGAAATATATTGTACGTTGAGTAATTATTTTAAGATATATTACATGTAAAAGTATGTAATATTAAATATGTATAATTTGTTTCTAGTTGTATATATGAATTTGTATATATCTGTCACACCATATCAATAAGATGAGAAAATTATAAAATATGTAGGGTAATATTATCTTTATTATATAATCAAAAAAGTTAATGTTTTATCAATTAAATTATTTTTAGTAAAAAAATTATGGGGTTCTATTTAATCCATATTTTCCTAGTTTTATTCATGATCATGTGGTCAAATTTAGTATCCATTTAGTTCATATTGATATTTCAATTTCAAGACCCCTTATCATATAGATCATGTAGTGATATTCAATTTTAAAAATAAATTGAAAAAACATATTGATTAGGGTTACGTTAATGAAATAGCATTATCTTATAATGGAACTATTTAAATTTTAATGGTGGAAAATAGTTCTATTTGAATTTTCAATGTCTATAGAACACTCAATAATATATTTATTATGAAAAAGTATTAAATTAATTATATTGATTAATTATTTTAATATCTCCATATAGCATAACATTTTTCAAACATTGACATATACTCTATATATTATCAGTTAGGTTTAGGGGAATTATAAATATCCAAGATATCCTCTTTTACAGGGTATAAAATTTATGAGTTTTTAGTTATACCATTGAGGATAATGAAATTAATTTTTTTAGTTATTGATTTTTAAATTTAATTTATAGATATTGTTTGGATAATATTTTGTGGTATTTAATTATTATATTAAATATATTCTATTTTTTTGTTCATGGGACACATTTTAGGATACTTCTCAATAATTGTTACATAAGATATTATATCAAAAATATTATTTTGGGAATTGTATTCAAAAGAAATTTAATTCTTTCTCGAGTTTTTATAAATAAATATTGAATAATCAGTATATCCTTCTTAATGAAATGTGGTTAAAAATTACCAAAGACCAATTAATATTATTTATATTCATAGTTTTCATAGATTATGGGTTTATTATTGAGGGATTCCTAAAAAATTCCCAATGGAATAGCTCATGATCCACTATATCATGATTGGGTGTAAAAATCATTTGAAATAAATAATATAAGTAATCTTTCAATAAATAAAATTATGTCACTGTTTTTATATTTTCTATCATTAAATGGGTTATTTTATATTTGTAGTAATGCTGCAAATTTTGGTCATATGCGGGATTTAATAAGAATGATCAGGTAAAAGTACATATATAGTGCAATTGGATACCCTAAGGGAACTATTAAAAAATTCATGATCTTGATCTTATAGTGGAATTTTATTTTAAAAATAGTTATAGCCATTATTAATATTTGGATAAATGTGATATATAAATGTACTATATATTGTTTTGTTCATATATTCAATAAAGAATATTTTTCTCATGAGATAATGGTAATTCATGGAATTGATAAAGGATTATAATTTTAAAATACATTATCATCATGGTAAAGAATATATGTTATCAAATTAATTAAGTTTAAATTATAATGCAATATCTTCCTAGATAAATTTGGATCATGTTCCATTAGTTAATGATTTAATTAAAATTTGAGTTGGGATTGTTCTTACAGATACCACTTCTTTTTTACATCCATTAATAGTAGAATCATACTTTATGGAATTAATGATTTTTTATTAGAAATATTATCCATGATTATAAGAAAAATATTTAAATAGGGATGAATGTCACATATGTTTATTATTTATGGGAATGGTGTCATAAGATTTGAAAAAAATGTTTTTTCATGATAACACTAAAATGAAAAAAATGATTGATTAAGGCTCACAAATCACTGTATATAGTACATCCATTAAGTTTAATAATAAATAGTAATATTTATGAAAAATATTTTTGGGATTGTATGAAGTAGTATACTACAAATTTTATCTTAAACATTTTATTTTTCAAATATTTAATGATAAATGAAAAATATCAAAAGCGATTATTTTTCCATTTATATTTACCAAATGGAAATGAGAATATATATCTATTTATTTCATCATTATATAACAATAAATATCTTTATGTAATAACTTTATATGTGTTAATATTAATCTTAAAAATAAATATAGCGATTTTCTTACTATTTAAGAAAATATTACATTAGACAAACTTTTTGGACTCTATTATAATGAGATATTTTGATTAACTGGACTTAGACATTCAATTGTATAATATAATAATCCAAGGATTAAATAATATATTTTTAATGTATTTTATATTTTATTAGTGTAATGGTAAATGTTTTTCATATATAGATATAACCTTTTAAAAGATGAATATTCAATATATTTTAAAAATACATTCCTGAAGACACTAATGGTTTAATATTTTTAGAGACTAGATAAAAATTTGTCATATTTCTTGGATTAAATCCATTATATCCCCCAATAATTTTCCCATATATAACTATTTATTAACATTCCCTTATTAAACACTTTATAAAATAGAAAAATGTAATATAAGAAAGGGTGATCTCAGATGCTCTGTATGGGTATACATGGGAGATATCAATTATCAAATAATCCTAAAATTAACATAAGGTTATGATATGATGATATTAACATTTTAAAACAATGTCCATTATATCATATTTCACAAAATTGAATCAAGTAAGAAATATTGGCTTTACATAATAAATGATTCCTAATAGAATCAATGAATGTAATCCATGAGATTATAAAATTATAATTTTACAGAGATATGTGGAAAACAAAAAGTTAAATAAAATATGTTAATTAGTAGTGAATGATCACTTCCAATACTATCATAGTGCATTGTGTTTACTCCACAAATCATCATAGATGTCAAGGTTGAGTATTTTTCCTATAATAAAAGACTATGTCCCTTATTGAACTAGGTGAACTCCACATTTCTGTCTTATTTATCTAATGATATATTAATTTTTATCCATTTCGTTGGATAGATATATAATTATGGTCCAACTCATAAAAAAATTTAAATTAGAGATATTTATCCATTAAGAACATAAATAAATAATCATATAATTTCATGTGAAATAGAAATTAGATTGATAAATATTTTATCAGAGAATAACACATGGAGATAAAATTGATTTCTTAATTATTTCATCAATTCATCATTGTATAATCCATGTAAAAGTAATATCATTCATAGGAAACTTGTAAACATAATGATTAAACATCTATAAAAATAACCAGGCCAGGTTTATTTTCTTATGTCCCTATTAAAAAATGAGTAACATTGAAGGATATCATCAAAGACATAAAAATCCAATTAAAATTTCAGAAGGAACAGTTCTAGAGAAAATAGACTTTTTAATTGAAACAAACTTATTTATAATAAAAAAATTATTGAACTTGATTTAGAAATAACCATGAAAACCATTAATGGAATATTTTAATCAATGAGTGGTCATAGTACATGGAAACATTTTTATTGCTATATATGATAAAAATTTATTTTTAAAATATTTTATAAAAATAAAAAACAACATTATTTAGAAAATAGAAAGAGGAATCCTTTTAAATTATATTTTAAAATGTAAAAAATTGGTAAAAATGATAATAAAAATCCTTTTAGAGTAGTAAAACATTCACTATAACATTTTTAGAAAACATGGATATAAAAGAAAAATTATTTTCAATAGAAAATTGAATTATTGTGGGTTTTACTACAAAAGAATCATTCATTAACATTAGTATATTAAAATAGAAAAATTAAATGAAAATTTTTTCCTCATGAAATAACTAGATGATAATAAATTCCATGAGAATTATTAGGAGGAAGATCTTGTAATTTTATCATCAGAGAGAAAATCATTGATAACACTGATAACAAATGAGATATTAAAATAAATCCCTTACAAAATTTTTCAAATTTTGAGTCATAAACCCCGTGAAATAAAAGATCAAATGAAGAATTAAATATAATTGAATAAATGGGATACATGTCATAAAAAGGAAATGGATGTGTATATACCCCCCATCAGAGAATGGAGTGGTAAATATGGGATATATCTATAAGAAATAAAAATTTGAGAAAATATATTACCTCCAGTTTGAATTAGCCCTTATGGTCCTTATCATTATAAATTATAAAATATATTTTAATTATTTATTTTATTAATTACATTTCCCATTTTTATTATTCATTTTACTTTTAATAAAAATTTACTATATCAATTTTGTATTTTCACATGTTTTGATGATATTAAACTCATAAGTCCCAAATGACATCATTATATTGGACATGGATGAAGGAATTAGTATTAAATTATATATAGAATAATAATAATGACATAATTTTAATTTTTATTTATGTATTATAATTTTTAAATAAATGATTACTGATGGTTATGAAAAATTAACTACGTTACAACTTTGTAGATGATTGTTCCTACATACGCTTGAGTAAAACATCCATTTTTCAACGATAATGATGTAATGAAGGTAAGTGTTATTTAATCGATACTAAATTATAATTATTTCTTAAAAATTATATTATATCATTATCTAGGATTATATATATCATCTAAATGATTTGTTAAAAATAAATGAATCACATCAAATCATGGAGGTGGAAGTCCACATGTACATAGGAAAAATGCTATCATTTTTCATAGGATAGAAAGTTAGGGAAGTATATGATATCATAGATTTTAAGAATTATTATTATGTCATTAATATTATATATATATATATATATATTAAATCTCACCCTTTAAACATATATTATAAGTAGTGTTAGAAAACGATTTTCCATGGTTCACAAGGCAATTCCCCAATATACACATGCAAGACCGTTTCATTTCCAATTTTATGGAAGATAACAATGATATATATTATTCCATAAACATAATAAATTATATTTATATGGGAGACACTTTCTTTTATAACATAATTTATGAACATGATTTTAATTTGGTGAAAGATGAAAAAAATACAAAAACACTTGTTCAAAAATTGTATTTATTAATATGAAAACTAATTTTTGTTTACACTAAAAGACTTTATAAGATATTTTTATAATAAATGTCTTATTGGACCTTTTAAGGGTTTTCATGGATGTCCATGTGGAGTGTTTTTTGGGATTAAAAATACATTACAAGTGTGATGTGTAGGGGAGAGTAGGATACCATTTACAATTGAGCCGATGGATGATTTTGTAATTTCTCAAAAATTTAATTATTATAAATTAAAGATGATCTAAAATATTATAAAAAAATCATATAATTTGAATAAATGGTTAGTATGTTTTGAAATAATATCAAAAAATAACTTTTAGAAAAGTTTATATTACGTTTTTATAGTTTTCGGTTTCTTTTAACCCGCGTTAACACTTTTTGACAATTATAATGACAATAATGATTTTACTATTTACATATCAAGATTGATATTATAATTGGATAATTGGTCAATTAATATACTTGGTTTAAAATTTTCATCAATATATAAATTATTTTCTAAAATATAGGATTTTTTAGAACGTTAAATCACTTAAAAAAATATTATTTATTACAAAATAAAATTAATTTTATTTTTGGTAGTATTTATTTATTTAGACATTCATGATAGCATGAAAAAAATGGAATTCTAATATAAACCTTACACACAACAATATCATGTTATTATTATCTAAATAATTCTTAGAACACAAAAAATAATTCAATTTACATTACTTTTAATATTTTGGAAATCATTTATTTAATTTTTATCTTAGTTGATCAAATATTATGTTTGAGTCACATAATAATTGGAGGTGATTATTTCAATACAAAAAATAAGGAAAAAAATTATTTGATAATAAATCATTATTATTCCAAATTACTATATATAAACAATCATATTTTTTTATCCCAATTAAAAAATACTAGAGTTATTAAAAAATATTAATGTTATAATTTTATCTTTATGTTTTACATTATTCATATAATGGAAATAAATAAAGAAATATTTCTCCATGTTTCCATATGTTTAACACATGTATAGAAATGAAAGAATTACACACTTATAATGGGATTTATAAAAGTAGTATTTTAAATTATTAATCCATGTCATATTATGTTTAACCATAATTGAATTATTTAATCAAACCCTACTAATTTAAAATTTCTATAGTTTACATTATTAATCAATCACAATTAAGATGAAAATATTAAATAATATTAGTTTGTATGATAAAAAATATGGAATAAATATAAAAAAACTAAATTCACAAATTTGTAAAAATATAATTTAAAAATAGTCATCAAAACATGATGAGAAGCAGTTTTCCAAAGAATATGATTACACAAGTATACATCTATTTTAAATATAAATTCATTATAAAAATTCGTTGAATGCCCTAAATTGATAAAATAATAATTTTATTTAACTAATAAATCTTTTAAAACATGTTTCAATTAATATTATAAATTTTATATACATTAAAGGAATAATTTTTTAATAATAATATTTATGTTTCCATGTCCATTGAAATAATAATCTTTTTAAAAAATTCCTTAAAATACACTTTTAGATAATTTTTCCTTTTTTATTTTCTAAATAAAGATAATTTTTTAAATTACATTATTTAAAAGTTGAAAAAATTAAATAGTGTGAAAAACCTAAAAAATACTTTTAGAAAACACAATTTTTAATATTTAAAATGGATATATTATTACCTCATCCCTAGAAGAAATATTATAAAATTTATAATACATTTGATTAAATAATTAGTATATATATAATTCCTGAATGTTATGCAACAATTATGGTTAATTTTATTTTTTAAAATAATAACACATTGTGAAAAAATAATCATTTTTTATAAAAAAATTATTTTACTTTAAAAATATTTTTGTTTTTAATTATAATAAATTTATTACAAGTAAATTTATTTAATATATTTTTAAACCATATAATTTTCAATATTTAATTAGTCTTATTCAAACCCACCAATTTAAAGGTTGTGTTCTAATTTTCATATTTTAATATTAATATTTATGAGTTCATTTAGGCTTGGTGTCATGTGTTGTATACGTTGTTGAACATAGTTTTTTTTTAAATAACAGGGTGTTACATTCCTCTCTACATTAATATATTTAATCCTCACAATTTAAACATGGGAAGGGTAAAAGGGGGATTACATCTGAAAGTATGTTTAAGGGATATATATTAGAATCCTATAGATGATAATAGTGATTGAAATTAAATTTCTATTGTATTATAAAATTAAATAATATTTTGAGTATCTATAAGATCTGGTGGTCCTTCATTTTAAATATTACAATAAAATATTGTGAATGGGAAGTTTATCCATAACCTGAGTTTGTGTAGATTATATTCTAGGAAAAGGTCTTCTATTCAACTAATAGTAATAAATATTAAATCAATAATGATTGGGAGTTTAAATCTATATATAAATTCATGATTCAAGAATAACTGAGAGTGATTCCCATTAATATATTTCACTACACAAGGAATGTCTTGGATAATCCCCAGATAAATTACACATCATAAGGGGGGGGGGGTACATAAAGATTCATGGAATGTTTGGAAGAGAGTTAAATGGTGCTATCATACAATGAACATTATATGGAAATTAGTAGTGATTTTTTTAAACATATTACATCATGACCAGTTTTAAATAAAATTTTATAATATAAATATGTTTCATAAATAATGTGGAGAATGAGAGAGTCCCATACTATGAGATGGTTTTTCTAAAATCATGGTAGGTGAAACTAATGAGTTTGGTAACATTTTAGGAGGCATAAAGATATGTTGATATAGGGTAACCTCAAGCTCAATGGGTTTTGAGTGATGAGGAATGCGAGGTTTCATGGGGTTTTCTTGCACCATAGAGAGTAATTATTTATAAATTACTAAGAAATTTATTAGGGAACTATATTATTAAATAATATAAAACATTGACATTCACAAGGTTAATTCCAAGTTATACTACCAAATATTATGGTTTAATATCGTTTGTAAGGCTACACTAGTGTAAAAAATATTTAGCACATTGGCATTTATTATGTCAGTTATTTATAACTGATCTGTAAAGCTGTAAAAATTGATTTGTCATGTCTGTTACATTATAACTGATTTAATAAATTCATTATACTAATTTATCACGTAAGTTATATAATAAACAACATGATAAAGAAAACTTCATTTCAATATCATTTTGGTTATTATATAAATGACATAAAAAATTGGTTTATCACATCGGTAATAGAATAAACTATATGATAAATGTAATAAAAAAAATCATTATCACATCGGTTAGAAAATAACCCATGTGATAAATCATTTAAAATTTTTATAAAGACCCGTTTCAAGTTATTCTTTTATTTTTCTTTCTGGAAAAACTGACTCGGTCTCTCTCATGTAGAAACCCTACAATCAATTCTTCAATCCAGTTGCCTCTAAACTCAATTTGACAGAATTTTTACACATTTTTTTCATTGATGCATCTATCTTTTTGAATTTCAACTCTCAAGTACAATTCACACCCTTCGATTTATATCATTCAAAGATTCCCTAAATCTAATTTTTCAATTTCGTTCATCGTATATTTCACTATTTTTTACTTCCATTCTTATAAATCGATATATAATCCTAAGTTATTATTCCTATGTTGTATTTAGTGATACTAATGATGAATCAATAATTTTCACACTTTGGTGCCTTTTTAAAAGCAGTGGATATGTATTATATATATTACAATAATTTTATGTCATTTAATTATGATCATAACATACTCTATTTGCAATTGTTTTTAATGGTGTTGTCTACGAGATCCATTAGTCAGTACCTATTGTGTTTAACTCAAAACCTTATTAAATAACATAATATCTAATAGGAAAAAATATTATAGGGACTTTTATGAGATATATAACTACATTGGTCTATTTAGATGTGGATATTGACTAAATCTATGAGATGGTAGTGATAAAGTTCTCAATATTGGTTTGGTAGATGATCTTATTTTTTTTGTTAATTAAAGGTATACATGATATTCTTCCATGTGGTATTGATCTTTTATATCTAATTATATCATTTTTATGATATTAATTTTATTTCATTATATCTGTCATTACTTACATATTGATGGAATTTGTACTTGAATTTATAGATATCTACAACAATGTTGGTATTTTCTTACAAAATTATAAAATTTCACTCAATATATTTTTTCACCCACTCTTATATATAAATAGACATTCTTGTAGTATATGGGACTCAATTTACACATAGTGGAAGTAAACATGGCTATCATAACTACAAATAATTTTTGAGTAGGGTAAAAATCAAACTATTTAGAAATATTTATAGAAATTTATATAAATTAATTTATTAATATAGGTATCTATATTCAATATAGATATATTGTATTATATATCCCACTTGATAATCTGGTAAAAAAACATATATCCTTTTTGGAATGTCATATTTAAGGATTATTTACTACACAAATGAATATTCTTTATTAATATAACATGAAAACTAATATAGTAAATATTAATTTAATTTAGTGTCTTTCTATCTTTTTGATAAAAAACAATATCATTATAATTTTCAAATAAGAATATATCTATTTTATATTTCAAAATTTTGTTAATTTCAAATTATGGAATATTTCATATAAATATAAAAATGTCTTATCTAACTCGATTACCTTTTTAAAATTATTTCCATGCATGTAGTTTTATGAATTATTATCTATATATAAAATTATCTTAAATTATTATATAGAATTTTTAATTATATTTTTCAAGTATGAATATATTTGTTTTATATTTCAAAATTCTGTTACATTCAAATTATGACATATTTCATATAAATATAAAATTGGATTATATTAAAAATATTTATAATTATGATATATCATATAGGAAATAATGAGTCGAAGTTGGATTAGGATACATCAAATGAGTGATGAATATGAGAATATTGTTGATGCTTTTTTGGGAATTTTATAAATGAAATTTTCCAAACAAAGACACATTTTTCTATCCATGACTGAAATGTTTAAATATTATAATTTGATAAGTAGAGAGATAAAATATTATTTAATTTATCATGGTTTTAATCTGAGTTTCAACCCTTGTGTTTTTCATGGTGAAACTAGGTAGAATTTCAGATCTACTAATGATGATGCTTTGCAAAATGGTAACTTTGATAAAATTGAAGATATGATTCGTGATACTGAAGTAGAAAAAATTGAGAAATAACTAATGTTTGAGAATATATATGGTGATGATGAAAACAAATTCTTCTCTAGCATTATGGATTTTATGGTTTTTTCATTTGGGTTATAATCGATTAATCTGAAGGTGAAGCATTTATAGAGTGAAAAGAGTTTTACATAGTTTCTATAGTTGTTGAAAGACATTATTCCTAAAGACCATTATCTTTCAGATTCACATTAGAATTCCCTGAAAATATAATTCCTAATGGGATTGGGATACATGAAAATACATGCCTATCTGAATGAATGTGTGATATTTAGGATGGAATGTGGACCTCTGTCAGAGTGACCTGAATGTCGGACATCACGATATAAGTTAAATGAAAAATCACTGGTTGATGTAGAGATTACAGTGATCCCTACCAAGTTATTTTGGTATCTTCCTATAATTACAAATTTTTAATGTTTATTTCCTTATTCACATGATGGAAAAAGGTTAATATGGTATACTTATGGGTGGATATGTGATGAAAAAAATATGCCATCCATCAAATTTCACACAGTGGAAGAAAATTGATGAGTAGAGTCCTATATTTGGAAATGATGTTAGAAATCTCAGACTTGGGTTGTGAAATGATTTAATGGATCCATATCTAAGCCTTAGTAGAACACATATTCAATGTTTTATTTTATTGGTAATTTATAACATATCTTCCGAATTTTGTATGAAGCATAAATATGTCATCTGGAGTATAATGATCTATAGACTAAAGCAACCTAGAAATGATATTGATGTTTTCTTATCACCATTAATTTATGATTTGAAACACTTATAGGAGGATGGTATTTTGGTGTATTATTATTATAAAATGGCATATTTTTAACTGCATGGAGTGATTATGTTCACTATAGATGACTTCCCAGCATAAAGAAATTTGTCTAGATATAGTGTTAAGGAGACTAAATCATATCCAATTTGCGAAAAAACACAGTAGATTATCAATTTCATCATGGGAGGAAAAAAGTATACTTGGGTCATCTAATGTTTTTTCATGTGAATAACTCTTATAGAGGATTAAAAAAAGCATTCATTGGCTCAAAATAATTTTATATTTCACTAAACATTATCCAATGAAAGTTATTTTGAAAGGGTGAAAAACTTTGATGTGGCATTGGGAAAAGAACATAAAACTTGTAATGATAGTCATATTTGGAAGAAACAATAAATATTTTATGAGCTACCATATTAGAGATATCATAAAGTAAAACATGACACTGATGTTAGGCATGTGGAGAAGATTTTATGTCATAGTTTGATTGGAATATTTTTATATATTAATGGAAATACTAAATATTGGTAAGGTGCATGATTTTTCTTACTATCAATGGGAATACATTTAGAGTTTTCTCCCACTTATGATGGAAGGTGAACATTTCTTCCCCCATCTTGTCATAAATTATCCAAGAGGGAGAAAATTAGCTATTTTCAATGTCTTCATGATATCAATGTTCCACAAGGATATTCTTATAATGTAAAACATTTTTTTTATTTGAAGGATTTGATGTTTACATGTATGAAATCGCATGATTTTCACATCACGATGAAACAACTTATTCCAGTTGCATTTCATGTAATATTGACCATATGTGTGAGAAAGACTGTCATGTAGGCGTGTTATTTTTTAAAATCAATTTTTAATAAGTTGATTGATCTGGTTTCTTTGATTTTGGAAAATGACTATATTTATATACATTTTCAATTGGAAATGTATTTTCATGCATATTTTTTATACAATGGTGAATTTAATGGTTCATCTGGTTTGGGTAATAAATATTTTCAGACCTATATATCTATGTTGGATGTATCATTTATAATGTTATATAATGATATCGAAGAGGTATGTTAAGAATCCATATCAAACTGAAGCCAATATTTATGAAAATTATATTTTTGAGGAGGTTGTAGAGTATTTTATTAGTTCCCCATTGATAGGACCATAAAATAGTTGTATAATTTGATGAGAATGATATTCCAAGAGGTCCTAATGAAAAAAAGGTTAAGAGACTTTTATGAATTCAGGGTAAAAGCATAGTTATCATTTTGTTTAGTAATTGGAGAAGTGATGAAAAAATACTAGCTCAGTTGTGGGAGACCATTTTTGTATGCACTTTTGTTACTCAATGTCTATCTTGAAATGTTTATAGTATAATATTTTCTCCCTCTTCTCTATTAGATGGAATTTGATATACCAGAAACTAGTGGAGTTAGGAGGGAATGTTTATAGATGGATGCTATGTGATAGAGGGATTTCAAATCAACCCTTATATTTGATTTCATTTTTGGGGATACACACCATGACAACCTATTTCATATATATCATTTTATAGACGATGTCACACGGAAACAATTTTTCAAAAGTAAAAGACAAGAAGAATTTTCGTTAAGTGAAATGTAAAATTTTATAAGTTTTCTTATATTAATGATATTATTAATGAATACTTAAGGATTTATTATTCATAATTTATCATAATCAGGGAGAGCTCATTAGTAGATCCAATCGAGATATGTATACCATCATAGTTTATCTCGAGGAGGGTATACTTAATTAGAAAATAAAATGATAACTAAACAATTACCAAAACATAGTAATGAGTCTTACATATTAGGAGAGTTTTCCCCTCCATACCCTCCGTCTAGACATGAATAATGGATGAGTGAACATATGAGAAAAAGGGAAAATATCTTACAGAAGAATCGAGGGTCCTATCCAAGTGGATGGTATATTATTTATTTTATTTATTTATGTTCATTAAATTATTTACATACTTTCAATCATTTCATAATTTTTCAAATAATTAATAATCGATTCTATTGAAGAGCAGAGCACACTTGGGGTATTTAAAGCTGATGGGAGGCACAATATTTTATCTTCTACATGGGGAAATCCCAAACACCTCGGTCGTGTATGAGGATTCCCAGAAGGTGTATCAATAAGAATTGTGTTTCCACTTTTTTTTTCATCTTACGTGGAGGGTTTATATAAAAAAATAGAATATCTGGAGGCTGAAGATCTCAATATTAATTCAATGATTGAGAAAAATATTAAAGCATTAGTATAGATAATGTTTGCAGGTTTGAAATGACAATTTTAGACTGCACCTCCCTCTCCACCTCTGTCAGCAGCTCCCACTCCCCCACCTCCACCTACAGACCCCGTTATTTGTCCTCTACCTCTACCACCAGAGCCCATTATTTATTCTTCATCTCTCCCTACAAACCACATTTTTATACTACTCTATACCCCGTCATCCACGGATTCCTAGTTATTGTGAGTTGTATGTTGATGATCCTCAATATCATATGGTTCCATATTGGATGATATATTATATTGAAGATTCAATTAATCATCAATACATAGAGGTGGAAAAAAATTGGTTCATTGTACATGATATTATAGTTATGTCAGTTGGGTTATTATTACTTACAGATGAGGTGAAAATAGTTGGAAATGTATCAGCCACTTTTTAGTTTGGTCATCTAGACTTATGCGACCCATTACCATAGAGTTATGTGTATATATTATATTATATTTAATTTTTTATTAATTTTTTTCAACATTTGAAAATTAATATATTTATCTTTTTATTTATAATAATACCTTAAAGGGTGATATGTACAGTATAGCCAACAACAAAGATAGTGGGATATGAAATCAGATACAAATTCGAGTCATCTTGACAGATTGTGAAGATTTTCAAATTTGTTAGTGGGTCATTATATGATTCCAATGTAAGATAATTTTTTTGGACATGAAATAGATGTGGTGATTGTGAAAAATTATTTCATGGATCTTATTACTGGAGATATTTTTTGCATCAATGTGGTAGATGCTTTTTACATTTAATTCATAACACAAATCGTTTCATATGTTATTTTATTTGAAAATTTACACATATGTCTATTTTTTAGGTATAATTATAAAATGTGTGAAATGAATGAGCATAATGATGTATATGGGTTTATGGACCCACAGTTGGCTTCTCCTTGAGAGCATAAATTGGACACGGGACAAAAAATAGTTTATATTGCTGAAAGACTTCAACAAAATATAATTTTGTAGTGTTGGATATTTTTTTATATTGAGAGGTATGAAACATATATCATAAATTTTTTTATTTAAATTTTAACATAAAAACCACTAACATTATATTTTATTTTATTTTAGTGACCATTCGATGTTATGTGTTTTTTCTATAAGAGAAAACACATTATTAGATATCCCTTATCCACGGAGATGCATGAGGAAAATTTAATAACATGTTGGAAAAGTACATTTTAATTTATTAATAGTTGTTTATATTATAATTATTTTTAAATTTATTTCATTCATATTATTTTCTAATAGGGTATGGTCTTTCTTTCGAGGATCAACAAAGAAAATGAGTGCCATGATCGAATATGTAAATGTAAAGGTGAATATCCGTTTATAGTTAGTAAATATTTGATGTATTACATAAAAATGATATTTTTAATTGAAAAAATAATTTAAATATGATTTTCATAAAAAAGGAGTCAAAAAATGTGGTTATTATATATTAAGATTTATGTATAAAATAATTACAACTAGAATAGTTATGAAGTTCGACTAGGTTATATTTACATATAACTTATTCCTTAATATTTCAATTGTTTTATTCATTATACATGTTTACTAATTTATTTTTAATTTGTACCTATTTAATGAACCTTAACCATATTGTGAACAAGAGGTAAATCACTTACAAGGGGAGTCATCAAATTATTTTACAGTTTATTTGGATTTTAGTTTGTTTTTATTTAATATTTTGATTTTGAATTTTGTAATTATAAATGTGTATTTGGTAGTTTATTTTTTTGTATTAAGATTTTTTTAACTTAATATTGTAATTTTTTTAATTTTTTTAATGTGCATGTGTAATTGTGTTGTTGGGTTTTTCTTATTTCTAGACTAAGTTTGGTTGTTTCAGGTCTGGTTCTATAGTGGAGAGGAAGGGTCTCCTAAATTACTATAAAAATAAAATTTATCTTTTACATTATTTATTTTATAACTTATGTTAAAAATACATTTTTGTGGGGTTTTTATGTCGATTATTTTATCACCGAAGTATAAAATTTATGGGATCATGGTTTTACATGTTGGTTTTTTATAATCAATGTGGTATATAATTTTTTACATCATTTATTTATTAACTAACGTGAAAAACATTCATCTCGAAGAATTATTCACATTAGTTATTTAATATCCAACGTGTAAAATTCATTGGGATCGAGGTTTTTCACATTGGTTATATCAAAATTAACATGGTAGATAGTTTTTTATGTCTCGTTATTTAATAATGGATGTGAAAAATCTTCACCATCGTTTATTAAATAACCGATGTAAAAAACCCCCAAAATAATATTCTTCACATCAGTTATATTATCTGACATTATAAAATATGATTTCTTACGTCTCCTGCAACAATATAGACATATAAACTATGTATAAAAACTAAAAACCAGACATAAAATGGGTTTTTATCACTGGTGCTGATAACTGACCAATTACAATAATACCATTCATTATTATGACACGAGTCATGTATTATAGAATCTATTTTAATAACATCAGCTATAATATAGGTTTTTTTGGATTTATTATGGTTTCTAAAAGTTAATTTAATAACATCAAAATACTATTATAAACTGGAAATGTTTATTTTTAAATGGATCCCATTTACAGTTTATATTACCCCACTTTTAATACACTATGATTTCATAATATATGCAGTACATAAATTACATTTTTAATTCGTACCCTAAATTTTAGCTATCTCATACTATCATGAAACTTTAAATAATAGGTAATTTTTACATTATAATATATGAAATGTATATATATTTTTTAAATAATTCCTTAAATAATAGAATATACAATTTTGAATCATAATTTTCATTTCATTAAAAATATTTTTTTATGATGCTAATTGATTTCTGATCATTATACAGATTATATTTGATTCATTAAAATATATTATCACTTTTATTTAATTTAATTTAATCTAATAATGATACTTCAAGAAAATATAATTTATTTCAAAATTATAAATTTATCAACAAGAGTGTTTTGTTAGAACATTAAAATATCTAAAAATAAATTTTATGTTTTTTCATATAAAAATACAATTTTTAACGATCTAATTATATATTAATTTATAAATAAATATTATAAATGAATAAATATATATAACCTTTCCTTTAAAAAAATATTTGAAAATTCATACTACCAGTGTTTAGATACATAACCCATTATTACATCTATATATACAAAAGGTTTATGGTGTGCCATGGTGACACATTTTGATGTGGTTAAGTGAACATGGTTTAGTTAGAGAAACTAATAAGTATGAAATTCCCCCCTATAGGGTTTCCTTTGTGAAATAGTTGATGGATCTCTTCTTGGGAATTATAAAGGTAAATTTCTAGCAATCCAACTCCCCCATAAGCTCTGAAAAATGGTTGTCAATGTGTATAATCATACTAGTCGAGGGTCTCAATTATTTTTTATCTGTCAATTTGATTTTATCTTCTATGTTAATATAAAAATAATATAATAGACACTATATTATAGTTATATTATCAATTATTATGATTATTAATGTTATTTTATATTTGATGGGATATAAAATTCTGTAATCGAAAATAAAAAAATATTTCATGGGTTTTCTATAATTCCCATTCACAATAATGATATTTTTTATTTTAAAAGGTAACTTAATTTATAAAATAATTGTAATGTTACCAATATCATCATTTTAATGTAGTTATATCCGATTTCTATACTCACATTAAGTGTTACAGATAATTGTTTTGAGGTACACACTAATTATTGTATAGATAAAATAATCTTATTAATATTTTAATATGACAACCCATTATTCATATCATAATCATATAGATATAACTATTTATTATCACAATTTTAACCCATAATAGATAATATTTTCTCAGTAAATATTATTTTATAACGATTATACATATATATGAATTATTTATTGGGTTTATTTTATTTTTAATCTCATTTTATTCTTTTCATTCATTGAATTTATATGTGTTATATTTCAAATTATATGATTTTAATATGCTTATAAAGTGTACAAATTTTATGAGACATTAAAATGGAATAAATATTTTTATTATTGATACCCACGATGGCTTAAATTATAATTCTAACTTATGTTTCATGAGTTTTCTCTAAAAATTTTTGTGGGGGTATTATATATTATTAAAATATTTTTTATTGTAATATAAATATATATATTTTAAAATTTATTTAGGAGGTGACTATGTGTTGATGAATAGTTGGATGTTATTGTACAATATGAAAATTGCATAACTTGTACTAACATTTACCCTATTCCTGATGTGAAGGGATAAATGTGTTCCCTAGATATATTGACATGATTCAGTATCCCCATTATGATTCCTTTACCCATGATAAGGATTAAAAACATCTTTTTTATTATAATATATATAAAAGTGAAATACATAATGTTCTATGTATGTTTCCTCATTTTTATTATATCATTGAAAATCTTCAATGATTCTAAGATGAGGATTGAGATATGTATTGCATGAATAGATCGACTTTTTATAAGGTGTTTCTCCCAATATTCTATAACCATGTTATAATAGTTTTTAAACAAATTTATTGATGTGATTCTTAATCTCCAAGACTTTTGTTCTATAAAACTTCTCATATTTTTAGGCAGTGTTAGAATTTAATTTTTTGGCCTAGAAATTTTTATTTTATATGTATTTTTAATAAGTGGTGATGAGAGTATCTTTGTAATTAATATTGTTGAGATAATATATCATAAAACTAAAATGTATTAGAATGTAGGTTTTAATAATTTTACATATGGTGTAAAACTGTGAAATTATTGAGGAAGGTAATCATGGTTTCTACCTTAATACTTACATGGGGTGAACATGTTTTCATGTAATGAACATCAAGTGGGATGTTTTTTGGTGTCTTAAAATTGGAAACCCTCTATAAACCCTATAATGTCCCATCCTCACCCCCTTGAATATCAACCCTCCCAATATTATATTAAAATTCTTTCTATCATGTGGGAAACAAGTGACTATAAATTCTCGTTCCTAAATATAGTTCATCTTCCCTTTAAACAACAACAACAACTATTTATTATTACTATGAATATTAATAAATACAATTTATCACATCTATAACCTACCATGAATGTAATATAATAATACTGCGATGTACCCAACAACGAACATGAGTAATTTTTTTACTGGAAGAATATTTCTTTTCATCTCTAAATACAAATATATTATAACTTTTTGAAAATTGTTTTTAAAATAGATCATTCAGGTTTTTTTTAAATAAAACCTGACAATTATTTTATGTGATGATGTATTTCATTTCAAGTGGCTAGTATAAGAATTTGGTTTCCCATATACTAAACCTACCACATGATATTTTTGGTCACATGGATTATATACCAATTATTTTCACATTGTACTTATATTACCCACACATGATCTCACAGTCAATATAGAGGCCACAAGGCTTGTTCCTCTCACAGTAAGTTCATAAATATAGTTATTTTTTAATAAAATTAAGTTTGTTATGACAAAATATTTTATAGTAATTACTATAAAAATAATTACTTAAATTAAATTATAATTTTGAAAACATTTATTGATTCATCAAATTAAAAAATTATGTTGACTGTGTTTATATATTGCTATATTAAAATTATCTATGAAATTATCATTAAATTAGTAATAATCATGTTGATCATTTAATTCTCTATTATTATTATGATTGAACAATCAATTTTATATAATTATATGGGAGAAAATATTATTATCCAAACTAGCTGAATAACTATAATTTATCCTATGAAATATATTATATTTTTTTATCATTTTACTAAATGAATTAAATTAAGTCAATATTATTTCTGATCTCATGTGAGTTATTGATTGGAAATGATGTGTTTCATTTTTAGAATAAATTTAACCATTAAATGAAAGTGTTACATTTAGAAAACAACCACACCAAGAGATTAATGGTGACTATTTCTTATTCATTGATAACAAATGATCGAGGTATACAATGTAAATACTTCTTATTCGAAACATAATGAATTTTAGAGATTGTATAAAAATAATTCTCTTCTTAATACATGACTAATATCTTTAATGAACACTATTCTATTACGGTGATAATGAATCACTTCACCTATTATATTAAATTGGTCAAAAAATAACATTAATGTTCTAATCATTGCAATTGTAGTGATATGGATAACCAATCTTCATTGCCCAAATCATCGATTTTTTTACTGTGTTTAACTATATTATTTATTATTCATATTACTATTTATTTATATGTTTTTAATATATTCATGAAGGTTTTATTATTTTCACAATTAGAATATGGTCTATTCTATTTTTCATTCTACCAAACCATTTTTTTGACTCCAGAATAGAATTCATTCCATATACTTGTTTAAATCACCTATAAATATTATGGGTTATTCCTCTAGTTATTTTTAAAATGGATATTTTTTAATTATATGTGACACTTCAAAAAGTTATAATTATAGTGGGTAATAATGACTTATAATAGTAGAGATGCTTGATGAATGGACTAGGATCTTTAGGATCAAAGCCACTATAAAATATCCATGTTCATCCCTTATATTTAGAATCCACTTTAATTACCATACAAATAACACATTGATTCTCCAATAATTAACCCATCTCTAATTAATTTTTCTATAATGTATGAAATGACCATTAACCCTCTATAATCATTATTACCAACATATAAAATCCAAAATTTAGTATCAGGGGTAGATTAATATCTTGTATTCATTGATGGTTATCATAATTATTTATATTAATGAATTTGGATATAATTTTTTAATTTTTAACACTTTTTAACATTATAATCCATGACCTAACAGGTCTATAAAATATAAGTTCATTTCTCCAAGATGGGTTTTGTGAAATCTAACGATAGATGGATTACGTAATAAATTCTCCATTCATAAATTGAAGTGAAAATGCATACTCAAAAAAATAATGGAATCCTATAAAAAGGAGTTAATTTTCAATTATCATAATATTAATGATAAGCCATATAAGCTACACAATGTTGATTTAGAGACAAAAATATGTAATGAAATGGTAAAATAAAATTTTAAATATAAAGTTATTAATATTGTTTATAATGTTATATGAATAACTGTCAATAGTCATGATTTTTCTTATAGGATAGTGCACTATATATGGACAACACAACACCTGAATCAATATAAGGTTGATAAGGTCAAGATAACGAGGAAGGGAAATATTAGGAAAAAATACATGAATTCAATGTTTGAGATAAAGAGTTAGTGAACTATATATTTAATATGTTTAAAACTATTTCAAATTTTATTTATTCTCTTGTTGAGGTATAAGAAATTATAACACTAATATAAATTGTAATGAGAGAAGGAATTAAAAAAAATACCTTATATGAAATAACATGCACTTTAAAATAGTCTGAGTTTGAGATGTAAATAATTTATTATTAGGAGTATATAATGATAAAAGTTATAGATTTTAAATATAATATTAATGAAATCCATAAAACTTCTGAATATGATATTTAGGAAAGTGACCAAGAGAGGATCACTTATTATGAGGCTTTTGATGTTCTAAAAAATAGTGGTAAGAATAGGTTCATAATAATGTTAAAAAAGGTATATAATAAAGTCAAATATAGTAATAGTAATTATGTTTTCGGATTATCAAGTTATGTGTGAATAAATGAAATTAGACATGAGTACATACTATTAGAATATCAAACATCCAATGAAAGATAAAGAGAAAAAGAGTATTGAAAAGAATGCTTTGTTTAGAGTAAGGGACTAATCTAATAGTTATGACACATGTAGTTATTATAGATGTGAATATGAGATTGGTAAATTTTATTTTATTTGTATAATTTTTGAGGAAAATGATTCAAATTTAAGTGAATTGATTAGTCCTTCTATTGTAGATAAATATTCCATTTATGAATATGAAAATGATAATGAATCTAAATCAAGTTATAATCTTGGTTCTATTAATTCTAAATTATATCTACTGTATAATGAAAATGATGAATTAATAAATGATGTTTAAATGGTAATTTAAATTTATACTGATATAAAAAATAAAAAGATGATTATTTTTTAGGAGAATGATAAAAAAGTTAATGTGATATTTTCAATACTTTCATTTCCCATCGAGGAGAATCTAAATATAATTATGATTTTTAAATGTAAAAAAAGAAAATTCAAATTAAAAAAATAATTTTTGAAGTGAATTATTAATATTAATAATGAATAATTATTTATATTCAATAATAATTAACTATTTTTTAGAATTATTGAATGAAATAGAAGCAATATATAAATAAACTATGTAACAAAACCCCTTCTTCTAATATGAAAGTATATAACGATTTAAAGAAATTATATAAGAGAATATGAATTTAAACAATGATGTTTACATTCATAAATATAATCTACATAAAATTTCTCAAATAAAATAAAAATATAAAAAAGATGTGGTTTCTGAAATAAAACACTACAAATAATATTTTTGGCTATACCAGTTTATCACCAAGGATGAATAAATATAATGTTGCTTAAATAACAAATGATTTTATTTATAGTGTAATATTTTTTACAAATATAGTGAAAAAGAATTTTAAAAATCATTGATAAGGGATATTTACAAAATAATTTCACATAAAATGTCATTTATGTTATGAGATTAGTTTTCTAAGGTGCCCACAATTAAAATATTTAAATATATTTTTATTCTAAAAATGTGTTCTACTAATTTAGATGTACCCATGATATCAAGAATACCAAAAAATTCTAAATTATTGAATAATTATATGAAATATATAATAAATTAATCAATGACTCTTTGGTATTTAAAAAATTGATTCCCTAGGAAAATGAATTGTGATATTTATAAATTTTTAACATTCAGTTATTTTGAGGGTGGACAATTCTAATTTGGAAAAGATTATATTGGTTATACTAAAGGTTTTGGTGTGTTTTGTTTTTAAAAAATAGTTATTATTTAAAATTTATTAATTTAACTTTATTTAAAACACTATCTAATAATTATATCATAGCTCTTTAATGATGGTTTAAATTAGTTTTTTTAAAATGATAAATGAATTGTTATGAAAAAATAATATGTATTATTTTATTTAAATAAAATAAATATGGTATATACTATTGACTCATCTAATAAAAAAATGTTTATATGAATAAATTTTTTAGAATAAGATGACATTATGTGACATAATAGATATCAGGAAGAAATCTTACGAATTTTTTCACAAAATGTTAAAGCATCAACATGTTCTGAAATATTGAAAATTACAGTAAATTATTTTTTTATGGTTTTTTACTATTTATCGGGTAAGTAACATAACTAGAGGTCTAAATAAAAAAATATTTTCATTACTATTTTATTCCAAGAACTATAAATCTTGACTTTTTTAGACCTATACAACCGATATTGTAAGGACCTGTAAAATTCAAGGGAAATTTTTTTTTTCTTAATTTTCCATGAGATTTTACAAGAAATCAATTTCCGAATGCACCTGATTTTGAGGCCCGGTGTGCCCAGAATCAATTTACGATGTTTATCTCAAGTACGTTTAGTGAACGAACGAGCGGGTTTTCCTAACTTTTGAACCGGTGCTCGGAATCGAAATCTGAGGACACCGATGAAACCGCAACACCGATAATTGCTTAAGAACACATTTTTCGGAGTTGCGTTGCTTGGTTGAGTTTATTAAATAGTGGGTTAACTAAAGAATGAAATAAAATATTGTGCTAAAATTTTATTTCTATTCTGGGTAGTTTAGATCTATGCTTCGTGGTTGGAGTGTGACCCACTAATATCCTAACTCCACTAGGTAGGATATTAGTGATGTGGGGCCCACACGAGCCCCACCCCTTCAATCCATTTTTAACCTCCCTCTCGTGCTTTTAATATGTAACTCACCCACACCCTAAATTAATGGCAAGTTAACCCTCAAAATTAATTCGAATATTAAACGCTCCTCAATTATTTCAATTAATTGAATGAGATCTGTTTGATTTTCAAATTAATGGCTTGCATGTGTATTAATAAAATAATACAAGACTTATTTTATTAGGGGTTGATTCGTTTTGAGAACGGAAGGGAGGAATCTTGCGCTCTTGAGGAATATCTTCTTCCTCCTTGAAGAACACGAAGAACACACCGTCACCGACGAAGAACGCCGAACTCCGATGAAGGACGACGAATAACGCTGATTCCTCGGAGAGCGACGACGCGACGCCGTGTACCGTGATGCCAACGATCCTCTTCTCTGTGACGCTGTGTACCACGATGCCGTGTACCACGATGCCGTGTACCACGATGCCGTGTACCACAACACCGACGATCCTCCTTCCGCGACGCCGTCTTCTGCAACGTCCCTTTCCCGCGACAAACCTCGTTCGACGACTTCATCGAGGTAGGGGGTTCTCAAATAAAGTTTATGTGTGAATTATCCCATCTTGCATGATTATTTTAATTTCAGGGTGATTGAATAATTTTACCTTGAATAAATTATTCCCTCGTTTAGAGCATGTCTTTTAAATATTGCCTTTTAAAAAACACCTAACGTGGAGGGTGCGGGCCAAACCAACACAACCCGACAACCCTCTGTAGTTTGTTTATTAGTGTGCGGATCGACGGGCGATGATGAAGTGGGACGCAAAGGCATTTTGAACCCTTCGCAGTAATCTACGAGTCTCGAGAGAGCCGAAGGCGCATACGACAGGAAAAACGGACCACCTGAGCGCGTCCGGGGGTCCGCGGAAGGCGTTGCCGGCCGCCCAGAGGAGGCAGCGAGATGACCGGATCCCGTGGCTGCGCGGGATCTAGGGGAGATGCGACGACCAGTGCCGCGTTCGTTAGCAGGGGGCAGCACACCCCCCACGTCCGCTCAGCGCGCAGCACCCGCTGAGCCGGACCGGCCGCATCGGGTTGGGCCCAGACCCCCCATTTCGGACTGTTTTCAGTCATTTTGCTATATCTTGGGCTTCAGACCTTCGATCGACACACCGTCAGTTGATTTGGTATCCTTGGATCGAGAAGGTCATTTCGGTATATTACACTCGAGGTTTTGGAGAACTTGGGGTACAACCAGGTTGGTTCGAACACAAATCCAACCGGGCCCTCGAAGCGGAAACGCTTATAATTTGAGATCTAGATGTCCGATTGATGTGCCGTCAACTTTGTTGGATTCCTCCTAGTGATATGGACCTTTTGGATTACTCTGCTCGAGGTTTGGGCATGGTTGGAGTACGGTCGGGTTGGTTTTGAGTTAAAAACCATCCGGGCCCCTAGGACGAAAAATCCATTAACTCTCAGACCAGGCGTTCGATTGACGCACCGTCTGTCATGTTGAGTTCCTATCGACGAGGCGGAGCTTTGGGATACTTAAAATCTGGAATACATGTCAGTTTATGTATCGAACCACTTGGATAGAGGAGCAGACCCTCACTGATTCGAGTATGCTGTGTGCAAGAACCCTAGAGCTGGCTGCAACGACGATGGAGACTACCGTACTGAAATCCTATGTGGGTTCGACGGTGGAGGCTTTAGTACTGGAATCCTACGTGGGTTCGACGATGAAGACCTTCGTACTCGAATCCTCTGTGGGTTCGACGATGAAGACTTTCGTACTGGAATCCTCCGTGGGTTCGACGATGAAGACTATTGTACTGAAATCCTATGTGGGTTTGATGGTGAAGACTTTCATACTGGAATCCTCCGTGGGTTCGACATTGAAGACTTTCGTACTGGAATCCTCTGTGGGGTCGACGATGAAGACTACCGTACTGAAATCCTATGTGGGTTCGACGGTGAAGACTTTCGTACTGGAATCCTCCGTGGGTTCGACGACTACGACTGCACTGAAATCCTCTGTGGGTTCGGTAGTGATGACAACCATACTGGAATCCTCTGTGGGTTCGACGGTAAAGATTATCGTACTGGAATCCTTCGTTGGTTCGATGACGACGACAACCATAGGGGAATCCTCCGTGGGTTCGGCGGCGATGACTACAGTACTTGTATCCTATGTGGGTCCCAACTAGATGAATCAGTGGCTACATCTGATCATCTCTATCACCTTACTAAGGATTATACCTGTGTGAGCTGAGTCTTGAATTTCAATCAATATCTTTGATATGATTGAATTGATTTCTTATGTGGATTGGGTTGTGTTATCCTGTGTGGATTGGGTTTAACTATCCTGTGTGGACGCGATCGAACTTGGGCTTGGATGTTGGAGCCGAACTAGAATTGATGACTTTTGTATATGTATGGGCATATACCTAAGTAGTGTTGGTTATTACTTCGTGATTGTATCTTTCCTTTGTGGATTCTGGGAGACCTTTGGGGGTCTCAGGGTCCCTACTGAGTAGCGTATACTCACCCCTGTACGGGATATGCCCGCACTACATTATGTTGGATGCAGATGGCAGACATCTCTGATCGTGGTTGAGGCTTGTGGAGCAGGTCGGTACCTGGAGGTGGTCCACTGGGCGGGATGTACAGGGAGCGGATGGCTAGACCCGAGGAGCTGAGGAGGCTATCTGTACCCACCCTTCAAGTGGGACTTCCAGTGGACGACTCGACATTTCAGCTTTACTTTCAGTTGTTTTACTTTTTTCCAGTTGTACTTTACATTCAGTTTGTGTTTGTATTCTGGCCCACTTACTTTTCCGCACTACTATTGTACCCAGATTTACTTAGTGTTTCATTATTCTTGCTTACTCTGTGGTTTTTGTTTACCTTATAAAGGAAACACATTCCCCTTTTTGTTGGGATTTACGCCTTAGTGCTAGTCGCTAGCCCCTGACCTATGAGAGGCGGGCTTGGGGTAGTCACGGCATGGGTCCCGAGGATGGGTCGTGACAAATTGGTATCAGAGGCATTCAGTTCTACTTCAAAACTCAGGACTCTGATTTTTCTTCTATGTGAAGCAATAATGTTAATAGTATTGAGTGTGGTTATCAGTCCAGGGAGTCCAGTGTTGGTGCAGCGGCTGACGTATCCGTAAACAAGGACCCTAACTTCTGATTTCCAACTCAATGCATGAAAACATTGATTACATGTGTGTTTAAAAAGTTTTCTTTGTGATTACTTATTGTCAGTTCACCAGGTATACTGTTTGACTGTGGTGCACCTGTTTCTTTTCCGGATGTCCCCACGATGGAAGCCAGCTTGGGTTCCAAGCTTTGTGTGAGACAGCAGCCCACCGAGCGACGAGGCCTCGGTGCAACGCCCTTTTTCAGTGGAGGCACCGGCGGTACCACTACCCGCCGAGCCACCGATGCCACCAGCCCCAGCCGCTGAGAGTTCATGTCTCCTTAGTGCACTGAACGAGTTTCAGGATCAGAGACTGCCCAGGTTCCGCGGGGAGACAGACCCTCAGGTAGCTGAGGATTTGCTAGAGGCGGTTGTGCGAGTATTCTGGTTAGTGGGGACACTAGCTGACCTCATGGTGATCCCCACAGCGAGCCTCCTGGATGCGGAAGCAGGCAGATGGTGGTTCTTGATGCTCCAGGTGCACGACGAGCCATCCCTCCTCTGGATGGATTTTGAGAACCTCTTCTGCTCGGAGTTCGTCATAGCCATCCTCCGTGCGGTGTGCATCTAAGAGCTACTACAGCTGCGGCAGGGCAACATGACCATGGACCAGTATTCGTTGAGGTTTACTGATCTCTCGCGCTACTCCATAGATATCGTACGGGACCCGTTCTTCCGGGCCCAGACCTTCGACCAGGGACTGAGGCATGATATCAAGGCTTCGATGATCTCCCTCCACATTACGGCGTAGGCAGAGGTGTTGGAGAGAGCCCTTCAAGTGGAGAGTTTTCTCGCCGAGCAGGCACCAGCGGCAGGACCCTCCGCAGGACGACCCGTAGGGGATTCTTCTGTAGCTGGCAGTAGATAGGTGATGCAGGGGTCAAAACGGGCCAGACCATCAGTTGGGAAATCTCAGGGTGAAGGTTTGGTTGTGCAGGGAACATGAGGGAGAGCCATCTACACGAGGAGCAGGCAATGATACACATGCGGCGGGCAGGGTCACATGGCTCGAGACTACCCGACTCGTGCTGCAGATGAGCAACAGGCGGTAGAGGGACCTCCCAGGCAGAGGTTCGACCATGAAGGTCCACAGGGAGCAGGCGGGCGAGGCAGAGGAGCTGACCAAGCAGCGGGTGGTGGACGACACTTTGAGGCCCTACCACCACCACCACCTGGGAGACCACCCCGATCGCAGGGAACGGGTAGACAGGGAAGAGCTCAGCTTCAGGCAGTTGAGGCCTACGATGATGGAGCTCCGGGAGCAGATGGATAGGAGCGGGACTAGCTCCAGACATGGAAACAGTTTTTCATGCTGCTTATAGCTTTGTTGATGTTTTTTTGTGGATGCTTTGTGTCTTTGTACTTTGAGCTGTAGTAATAAAAGACACCTTTCTTTGTAGAATTTACTTTCCTATCCTCTCTTTGAGTGGTTACTAAGAGGTTCCGGTTTAAAACTATTGACTTGACCCTCACTTTTGAGATACCTACTGGGGGAGACCCAGTGACGACACATTGATACTAACAGTATGACTCAACCCTTGGAGGTGAGAGTAACGGTTGGATCTCTTGGTAGTAGCGTCAAGGCCTTACGACGTCATCCTTGGTACGAATTAGTATCATCCATGTTAGGATTGACTGTATTAGGCAGAGAACATGGTTCATCCAGGGGATGAGACCAGATTTATTTTATCGGCAAAGATAAAATCTTAGCAGCTCTTGTAGGACCAGAGAAGGGCTAGGTCATCCAAAAGCAGAAGAGGACAGCTCAAAGCCGACAAAAGTCTTATGCTGATAGGAGGTGGAGGCCACTAGAGTTTGAGGTTGGCAACCACGTTTTCTTATGGGTCTCACCTCGACATGGATTACTGAGTTTTTTCTGGTGTGGAAATTTGTCTCCGCACTTAATCGGACCGTTTCAGGTACTCAGTAGGATAGGCGAGGTGGCTTATCGTATGTCTCTACCACCTCAGTTGCACCGGGTGCACGACGTCTTCCACGTATCTCAGCTGAGGAGATACGTGCACGACCCGACGCATATCATCGACCATGGGGAGATAGACCTTTATGATGAGGCAACTTTTGCGGAGGCCCCGGTGGAGATCAAGGATCGACAGGAGTGGGTCCTATGTGGGTGGTCGATTCCTCTAGTGCGCATCAGATGGTAGCTTGGGAACCTCCAGGAGAGCACTTGGGAGTGAGAGGCTCAATTGCGTGCTCAGTACCCACATTTGTTCCCCTAGTTTATGATGTATCTTTACGGGGACTTAAATCCCTGAGGTGGGAGTAATGTAAAGACCCGTAAAATTCAAGGGAATTTTTTTTCTTAATTTTCCTTGGGATTTTACAAGAACGCAGTTTCTGACGGCACCTGATTCCAAGGCCCAGTGTACCCTAATCAATTTCCAAAGTTTAGCTCGGGTACGTTCAGTGAAAAAAGGAGCGGGTTTTCCTAACTTTTGAACCGGTGCTCGGAATCGAAATCTGAGGACACCGATGAAACCGCATCGACGATAATTGCTTAAGAACACCTTTTCCGGAGTTGCGTTCCTCGGGTGAGGTTATTAAATAGTGGGTTAACTAAAGAATGAAATAAAATATTGTGTTACAATTTTATTTCTATTCTGGGTAGTTTAGATCTATGTGTGGTGGTTGGAGTGGGACCCACTAATATCCTAACTCCACTAGGTAGGATATTAGTGAAGTTGGGCCCACACGAGCCCCACCCCTTCAATCCCTTTTTAACCTCCCCCTCGTGCTTTTAATATGTAACTCACCCGCACCCCAAATTAATGGCACGTCAACCCTCAAAATTAATTCGAATAATAAACGCTCCTAAATTAATTCAATTAATTGAATGAGATCTGTTAGATTTTAAAATTAATGGCTTGCGTGTGTATTAATAAAATAATACAATACTTATTTTATTAGGGGTTGATTTGTTGTGTGAAAGGAAGGGAGGACTCTTGCGCTCTTGAGTAATATCTTCTTCCTCCTTGAAGAATGCGAAGAACACACCGTCACCGATGAAGAACGCCGACCTCTGACGAAGGACGACGAATAACCCTGATTCCTCGGAGATCGATGACGTGATGCCGTGTACCGCGACTCCGACGGTTCTCTTCTCTGCGACACCATGTACCGCAACGCTGTGTACCGCGACGCCGACGATCCTCCTTCTGCGACGCCGTCTTCCGAAAAGTCTCTTTCCCGCGACAAACCTCGTTCGACAACTTCATCGAGGTAGGGGGTTTTTGAATAAATTTTATGTGTGAATTACCCCCTCGTGCATGAGTATTTTAATTTCAGGGCGATTGAATAATTTTACCATGAATAAATTATGCCCTCATTTAGAGCATGTCTTTTAAAGATTGCCTTTTGAAAAACACGTAACGCGGAGGGTGCGGGCTGAACAAAAATGGCCCGATAACCCTCCGCAGTTTGTTTATTGGTGTGCGGATCGACGAGAGATGACGAAGCGGGCTGCAAAGAAATTTTGAACCCTTCGCAGTAATCTACGGGTCTCGGGAGAGCCGCAGGCACAGACGACGGGCAAAATGGACCATCGGAGCGCGTCCGGGGGTCTGTGGAAGGCGCGGCTGAAGCCGTGGCGGCGGCGGGATGACCGGATCCCACGACCGCGTGGGATCCGGGGGAGATGAGGCAACCAGCGCCGCGTTCGTTAGCAGGGGGGGGGGGGGGCAGCGCACCCCCCGCGTCCGCTCAGCGCGCGACACCAGCTGAGCCGGACCGGCCGCACCGGGCTAGGCCGCCGTACCGGGCTGGGCTGCGCCAACTGGGCCGGGCTGCACCCTGATGGGCCGGACCCAGACCCAGGTCGGGTCGACCCAGTTCGGGCCGACCCAGGGGGGTGGGGTCGGGTCGGGCCTGGCCCAGACCCCCCATTTCTGACTATTTTCAGTCATTTGCCCATATCATGGGCTTAGGACCTCCGATCGATGCACCACCTGTTGCGTTGGGATCCTTGGATTGGGACGGTCAGTTCAGTATATTAAACTCAAGGTTTCAGAGAATTTGGGGTACGTCCGGGTTGGTTCTATTACGAAACCAACCGGGCCCTCGGAGCAGAAATGCTTATAACTTAAGCTCCGTACGTCCGATTGATGTGCCGTCGACTTTTTTGGATTCCTATTAGTGAGACAGTCCTTTTGGATTAATCCGCTCAAGGTTTGGATGCGGTTGGAGTATGGTCAGGTTGGTTTTTAATTAAAAACCAACCCGGCCCCTGCGACGAAAACGCCATTAACTCTCAGACCGGGCGTCCGATTGACGCGCCGTCTGTCACGTTGAGTTCCTATCGACGAGGCAGAACTTTGGGATACATCAACTTTGGACTACGTGTCATTTGATGTATCGACCCACTTGGCTCGAGGAGCGGACCCTCCCAGAATCGAGTGTGTTGTGTGCAGGAACCCTAGAGCTGGCTGCGACGACGATGAAGACTACCGTACTGAAAACCTATGTGGGTTCTATAGTGAGGACTTTCGTACTGGAATCCTCTGTGGGTTCGAAGATGAAGAATTTCGTACTGGAATCCTCCGTGGTTTCGACGATGAAGACTACCGTACTGAAATCCTATGTGGGTTCGACAGTGAAGACTTTCATACTGGAATCCTCCTTGGGTTCGACATTGAAGACTTTCATACTGGAATCCTCCGTGGGTTCGACGATGAAGACTAACGTACTGAAATTCTACGTGGGTTCGACGGTGAAGACTTTCGTATTGTATTCCTCCGTGGGTTCGACGACTACGACTGCACTGAAATCCTCTATGGGTTCGGCAGTGACGACAACCATACTGGAATCCTCTGTGGGATCGACGGTGAAGATTATCGTACTGGAATCCTCCGTGGGTTCGACGATGACGACAACCGTACATGAATCCTCTATGGGTTCGGCGACGACGACTACAGTACTTGTATCCTACGTGGGTCCTAGCTAGATTAATCATTGGCTACATCTAATCATCTTTATCACCTTACAAAGGAGTATACCTGTGTGAGCTGAGTCTTGACATTCAATCAATATCTTTGATATGATTGACTTGATTTACTATGTGGATTGGGTTGTGTTATCCTGTGTGGATTGGGTTGTACTATCCTGTGTGGACATGATCGAACTTGGTCTTGGATGTTAGAGCCGAACTGGAATTGATGACATAGGTATATGTATGGGCATATACCTAAGTAGTGTTGGTTGTTACTTCGTGATTGTATCTTTCCTTTGTGGATTCTGAGATACCTTTGGGGGTCTCGGGGTCCCTACTGAGTATCGTATAATCACCCCTGCACGGGAAATTCCCGCACTACGTTGTGTTGGATGCAGACGACGAACAGCTCTGATCATGGTTGAGGCTTGTGGAGTAGTTCGGTCCCTGGAGGTGGTCCACTAGGCGGGACGTACACGGAGTGGACAGCTGGACCCGAGGAGCTGAGGAGGCTATCTGTACCCACCCTTCAGGTGGGACTTCCAGTGGACGACTCGACGTTGCTGCTTTACTTCCATTTTTTGTACTTTATTTCCTATTGTACTTTATATTCAGTTTAGGATTGTATTCTGGCCCACTTACTTTTCCGCACTACTATTGTACCCAGTTTTACTTAGTGTTTCCTTCTACTTTCTTAATCTGTGGTGTTTGTTTACCTTATAAAGGCAACACCTTCCCCTTTTTGTTGGGATTTACGCCTTGGTTCTAGTTGCCATCCCCTGGCCTATGGGAGGCGGGCTTGGGGTAGTCATGGCATGGGTCCTGAGGATGGGTCGTGACAGATATTTTCTAGTGTTATGATTTTTTTTGAAATAGTTGATGATTATAGAAAATTTATTTGGATTTAATTCTCATCATGATAACATGAAATTTTATCTAAATTTAGTAATTTTTGTAAATGTAATCAAAATAAAAAATAATTTTTCATCTCTATCAGTAGTTATATGTGTAAGGATTTTTTTTCCAATTTTTTTTAATGTTTATATAAACATTATTTTCCATCATCTAGAACACCCTCAAAAATGGTGTGGGAGTAAGAAACAACATATCTATATAATAAATGGATATATCAATTCTCATGGAATTTTATGTTACAATATAATTTTGGGAGGAGTCTATAAAATATTTTTCCATTTTTAATTATATTATCTATCAGATCATTTTTAAATAGATACCCATATGAAATGTTTAATTGTATTAAATTTTTTGTTCAATATTGAAGGGTATTTGGTATCAAATTCAATTTCACAATTAAAAAATATAATAGAGAAAATTTTGATTATAAAAATGATAAAAGAATATTTTAAGGATATTTAAATACAATTAATACAAATATATTTCTAAATAAGATAATATTATTTGTTGATTTTTTTTAAATTTTAACATTATAGAAAATTATAATAATCTGAAAAATTATGATTTAATCAAATATAATGATAAATTTGGGGTGTTTAATTTTGGTCAAGACTATGAAAATGAAAATTAGAGTGTATTAGTTGATCTAGATCATATTTTATCTCAATCAAATCCTAACAAGTGAAAAAACTTATAGGACATCCAATTTAAAAATTAATTGTAAATATTTATTAGGGTATGTATACACAAAAATCATTTTTATTATACTAGGAAGATTCTTCTTTTATTACTTCCTTTGTTCTGATTAATATCGACTATTATATTATTGATTAACATTTCATAAATGATATGCAAGATTAAAAAAACTGTTTTTAATGAAATAATGTGTGTAATTCTGTTAAATAACCATAAGGTAACACAATAATTAGAACTAACTAGATTTTTCATAATATTCATTATGAAGATGGAAACATGGTTCAAAAAACACTTTTGGATCATGTTTATTCCTAGTAATAGGGAATGAAAAATGAGTATTCTTTTTCACATATTTATAGGCTAGAAGAAATTATAATTTTATTAGAATTATATTTATTTAAAAATATCAAATTATTTCAAATGGATTGGAAAATTAATTTTTAAAATGTAACAATTTAAGAGGATGTAACTATTAAAAAAACCCTTGATTTGAAAATAAAATACATCTTACTATTTATTTTTAACATAATAAAGATTCATATTGTATTTAGCCTACTCTTTGAGTTATTTTTAAAGAGTAACTCGATTTTTAAAATAAAATATATTTTAAATGGAAAATTTATCTAAATAGGTTTCTAAAGAGTGTTAAAAATGCTATGCATCTTTTATACATTTTTATTGATGACATTTTATTTCGCTCAACAAATAATTTATAATTAAATGATTTTTATAAGCTATTGACTAATGACATTGATATTATCCAAATGGGAGAAGTAAATCATTTTATTGGTATGAATATTATAAAATGAAAATATGGTATTATATTAAGTCAAGATATGTATACTAATGTATATCCTAAAATATTTTTCATTTATTATAGTATGACTATAAAAACACAAATGACCACTAATTCCAAATTGGATATAGTTAAATTAGGAAAATAGTTGATATTAACTTATATAGAGGCATGATTTGTAGTTTATTATATCAAACTGTTTTGAGTCCTTTAGAATTAGTATATAGATATCACATATTAATAGATGAGTATTCATTAGACAACATAATGATCTATTAAAAAATTGTATAGGTTTAGTGCCATTGTAAAAATTGATAATTAATAAAATGTCTCATAATTAATCTATACGATATTCCACTAACATATTTATTATTATAACCCTTCCTTGATATTTCACATCAAAAATCATTATTTATAACCAATGGTACAAAAATTGAATAAAGGGAATATATGATTCTCATTATGGGTGGGTAAACGAGATATTTATGATCATATAAGGATAACATGATCATAACGGTGTGATATCATGATATTAATATTTGAAACCCACATGATAGATATCAATGATCAGAATCATGAGTCACATCATAAATCATGTATGTTTGTAATACATGATTCATAAAAGAGTTAAATTACAAGATCCATGAGATCATAAAATTGGAATAATACATTTAATTTTGGAATACACTTTAAATAATATCATTTTAAACATATATAAATAGAAACATGTTCACACACTATGATAACAACTTCAAAAAAACATTATATAAACTTATTAAAATGAAAGAAGGGTAATACAATAACTTATGGCCATGAAATATAGGTCCACATTAAATATTGTGGGAATAAAATTAAGGTCCATGCATAAAATTATTATTATGAAAATCCAGTCCACACATAAAATAATAAAAATTAAATTAGGTTCATGCGTAACATATTTAGCATAAGAGTTGTCCTTAGTTACCCAATTCATTTTAGGTAGAAATAGGTCTCAAATATTACATAATGAAAATAATATTTATGTGTTCCACAATATTATAAACCATTCATTATATCAATACCCATAGAAATGAACTTAATAGTTAATTTTTCATTATAATAATAGACCATATAGATAAAGAATAAGTATAGTATCATTTGATCTTATTCCCAGTAAATAAGAAATATCATCAAAGGATGTAATATAAGATGAAAATAATTTTTTTAAAAATCAGTATAAATAAATTTTAAGTAAAATAACCTTTCTAAATTTAAATATATTCATTTTAGAAAGTTATACAACTATAAAAGGAAATAATTTTTTTTTGGAAAAATATGCTACCATGAACAGGTAGCTTTAATGGAGAAAATATCATGATGGAGGGAAATTATTTCATTATTTATGAGTCATAAAATCATTCATTCGATATTTTTTATCATAATCAACCTAAATAAATATGTTTGGAAAAAGAAAAAATATATTCCCTTAAAAAAATATTAAATAGTAAAAAAATAGTAAAATTGACTAGGTAAAATCATTGAAGAATAATTAAAAAACTAATTCATCTTTAGAAGAAATGGATATGGAATTAAATTATCATTCAATAGAGGTATGAACATAAACATTCTCATGTATTGAATATATTTTTAAATAAAATTGTTACCACATTGGTGACATTTTTACTATAGGTGCCAAGAAATAATGAACCTTATAAGGATATTAGGTCCCATGATTTAATTTATAATAAGACTAAAATACATTAATTGACTGTAAAAATACCAAAATATTTATATTTATAAAAATTATACAAAAATTTAAATATAATTATTATAATTTTGATATTTGATACATCTATAGCATATCAAAAAACCTGTTAATAATAATAAATTATTTTATAGTGTTATCTTTTTAATTAATTAATGAGTACTACAATTCAGTAGTTCTAGTGGATTCAAAATTACATTGGATCTATCACCTCTTTAATTTTAATAAAGACATAAATATTATATATATTTACTATATACATATTTATATTCATATGTTAATTTATATATTAAAAAATGGATTACATCTTCCATTAAATGGTAGGTCATACGTACACATGAAGACTATTTACATTTTTCAACAGATGGAATGAACGAATGGTAAATTATAATTCCCAATCTAGAAAAATTATAATTATATATATATTTAGTATTTTTACATAAACATATACTAATTATTTTCCATGTACAATGGAAATTAAAAACAAATTAGAACAATTTGTGGCTGTGGTAGTCCAGACACAAACACAAAAAAATCATAATTTTCTAAGGGAGTAGATGGTAAAAAGGTATACATTATATTATAATTTTAGAAGAGTAATTATTTCATATATTTCATATATAAAAACTAAAAACAATATTATACCCATATATAAAATTTATTTATTTGTAATGAAAATTATCGATTCATGTATATGGTAATCTATACATATGAATGAGTTATAAATTCACTAACATTTGATTAAAATGGATTATATAATGGTGTTTTTACATTCAAAATAATATTTCAACATTTTAATTTAATTAAACTAATAATTTTTTTCTATATACCATATATTTATATTTGTAAAAGATATGTAGAAAAAAGGGATAGTTTACGTGATAACATCTTATAGAAAAAAACTATTTTAGATATCATCTAAAGGGGTATAGTGTTGGTACATTTGTAAGACCCTCAAAATATAAATTTATCTATAATATTTTTTTATGAGAATTTGGTTTGGTTTTCAAATCTACAAGACTCATTTTGGGGTTAATATCTGTGGTAGAAGTTTTTGTTTGATAATTGGGGAGAGGGGTCCATTTGGAATTTAATAAAAATATTAAAATAAAATAAGTCTATTCATGAGATGAACTACTCAAAATGGTCTCGAATTATACGAAACAATGTTAAGGGTTTTAATAACATCATAAAATTAAATTAAGACATTTTTTGATATAATTTTAATCTGTATCTTTTTTAATATCCACTTCATTAATCAGTTTTTGACATTAACCACAGTGACCACTATTTTAAATAGAATGTGAAAATAAAGTTACTAAAAAAGGAAAATGGAATCATAAATGGTCCAAGGATTTTTTTTCAACCATATTCCATTATAATGAAATTTTTTAATGTTTTTATGAATGTTAAATAACGTAAAAAAAATTTCACCTTTGAAAAATATTATTAATATCAATTTTAACACTATTCATTTAATTTGACAATAAATATGTCATGGAAGTGGGGAAGTCTAATATTATTCATTGAAACCACTCTAATATATCATATATATATATATATAGTTTTTGGGATAGAAAAACTCATTCAAATTACATCACATTTAGTATTTTTAAAATCATTTATTTTATATTTTTGTTAATTAAATAAAAATTATAATAGTGTTGCCCAAGAATTATTAATTACTTCATAATTTATAAAAATTAGTCTCATAATTATATCATGAAGATAATTACATTAATATGAAAAATTGATATTAAGTTTTTCCGATATCATTAATTTATTTCCATAAATTGACATGAAAATTATAGTTAAAATAATTAAAGATACATTTTTGTATCTTCCTTCACATTAAATATTATAAAGGTCATATTCAAAGAGAATTTACCATTAAAAATGTATATTTATATCCTAATATGATAATGTTATTATTGAATTAATCCAATAATAATATTTTAGAATATTTTTTGGTTATCCCTTAGTTTAAGCATTATTTATCTTATTTTTACTTTACTGAGGTGATAAATTTTACATCAATTACTATTCATAATGCATAAATATGAATAGGGCCTATTTACTAAAATTTATAATCATAATTCAAAATATGGAATCCATTTTATCAAAAATAAATATATATAAATGGATGAAATTAATTTTAAATTTAGTGTGAAAGAAAAACTATTTTTTAGAAGAAATATATATATTTTTAAAAATCATTTTTATATAAAAATGTTTTATATGAAATAAAATTAAAAAATTAAATATAATAAATCTAATTGTGTTATTAAAAATATAATAAAACTGTTTTTTTAATTTGAATAAATTATGTAATAAAATTTGACTTTTGAAATTTTTGAAACAAAAAAATAAATTTTTAATGTCAATCATTATTTGCAATTGTTCACATGAAAATAATAATTTTAGAAAAATAAGAAAATTAAATAGTGAGTATTTTTAAAAATTAGATTATAAAAGTAATATTATTTTTAAAAAATAAACCTACATAATTTCCAAATTTTAATTATAATGTTTTTTTAGAAAATAAAAAGAAATAAATTTTTTGGAAGATGAATATTTGGAGCATTAAATAACTTTACTAATAGTATAGTGTTTATTTTATAATAATTTATCAATAAATAAATATTTGAGTAGAAAATTTATATATATTTAATAATTTTGATAATAATATTCACAAATTTAAATTTAATAGATATTATATAACATTCAAATTAAATAATAATTTTTTAATACATTATTGAGCTTCATATAAAAATTCTGTTGCATGTAATACAATATATTGAAGAAATGATATTATTTAAAGAGAAATATTATCTAACACATATCAATGTTATATTATCCACACATTAATAAAATTTATCCTCACAATTAAAACTTTTTATCCATAATCTATGGTTTGAAATTTACAAATACGCTTATATAAAAAATATAAAAAAATAGTTTATAAATCTTCCAATTAAAAAATATTGGAAAATAAATATGAAGATCCTAAAAACTAGATTAAACATAGTACAACCTGGATGGGAATTGAAATCATTAATATAGAATTCAAACCTCACTCCCATGTAATCATAGAGTGTGATATAGAATATGGATAGGGGAATGTTAGCCAGCATAACACTATAAATTTGTGATTGGATAAAAAACTATTGTATTCATGGTAATAATAGAAATGTGATAACATATTTATTTCAGTTTTAATTTCATAAAATATAGATACTCATTTACTATCCACATAATTATTATAAAAAATAAACTCCTTTAATTTCATTACATGATAGACGTACAATCTCATCCTTTGGTTGGGATTTGATCAATATCCACATCATTTTTATTCCAAGAGATGGATATTAGAGATGATTTATTTTATTCCCAAACAAAATTTATCAAATAATGATATCATTAATTCATTCCTTTCACCTCTAAATATATTAAAATTCCAAAATTGATATAATATGTTATTATAAATCATACTTTAAACCTTAGATAACAATATCCAAATTTCAAATTTATGAATTCCACATGTAGTTAACCTTATGAATCCACCAAAAAATTTATAACCATATAAAAAAATTACTTGTTCTTATACCCTTCTAAGATTAATATAATTGTAATTTTAAAAACTCATAAATTTTATACCAAAATATATATATATATATCTTTTTCATATATTGACCAATTTATAATAATCATTTCCCAAAATGTAATAATAAAATCATATATGATTATAAAAAATAATTCTCCCATTATTCATTGAAGAAGATATTATCTTATCCATAAAAATTTTTTCTTGTAGTTTTTGGTTCATCATTTAATTGATATATTATGATATATTAAACCAGAAAATAAACAATGATTTATTTATTCAAAAAAATATATTTTGATATATTTATGGATATATAATCCATAAAAATCTAGGTAATGATTCAACAAGAATTTTTCTTATTTATTTCTATTAATGAGTTAGATAATAATATATAGATACAATATCATCAATATTGTAATAAATAAATCTAGTTTCATGTCGGAAAAATTTATTTTTCAAAAAAGGATTTTTTGTCACCATTTGATGGTGCACTAGTTTTAAATATAATTGTGATGGTTTTATAAATTATATTTGAAAAAAAACATCTTATTTGAAAGAGTAATTTCAATAATTTCTTCAGATGATTTTTTTGATCAGTTTCATGTTTTGATAAATAGTTAAAATATACTACATATAAATAGAAGAAAACTTTTTCATAAAATAAAATAATAGTGTTAAATAACATTTTATAATTATTTTGAAGTATTATTATATAATTTTTTTATAATTATATAAAATTGAATTCTTAGTAATTAATTTAAATTTTAAATTGGAAATAAAAATGTTGTGAACTTTTTATCATTTTTTCATTAAAAATGTGCTTTATCATTACATAAAAGGGATTAATTTCTTTTTATTAATTTCTACAATTTTCCTTTTTTTTATTTTGTAATATTTATTTAATATTTGAATTCACAATTTCAAAACATAGTGAACATGTCCCTTTTTTTCAAATATTATTAATAATATCATTAGTAATTTTCAATTAATAGAGTTAATTGTAAATCAAATTAGTAAGGATTAAAATAATAATATAAATATTATAAAATTACCGTAATTATTGTTCTAATTTAATTGGATGAGTTTTTTTCAATACAAATCATCCTTTATATAAATATATAACATTTTTAGGCCACATGGATGAGATTATGATATTAATAATATTATATTCCATAAAAAGTCAATTTTTTCACAGTTTTGTTTTTAACAAGTATGATTTTTTAATATGTGACTATATATGCAATATTTTATTCTATATATATAGTTCTGATTTTTTTTTTAAAATTTATCATTATAAACGTTTTAAAGTTTTTAGAGATGGTAAAATTTAAATAAATTCTTACATAATGATGATTCAATAGTTGTTCAATTAAAAGAATTATAAAATAAATGATATTAAAAATAAAAAAAAATAAATATATTTTTGATTTTATTAATGTCATACATGATTTTTTTAGATGATTTTGACATGTTAGAGGCATGCAAAATTAATTTTCTATGTTATATTATAGTTAATATATTTGTAAAATGTTATGTCCCAAATAGTGTCAATATTAACATCAATGATATTTCAAAATAAATATTATTTTATTAAATGATATAAAATTTCCAAAAAAACCCAATTTTGGATGAAAAAATGGTATAAGTCTCAAAATTTCATCAATGACTAATTTATTGGTCTTTTTTATTTTATAGTAATTATATTAACCCTTAATTTGTAAATTAAATGATATCACGGTAAGAGTTAAAGGGGTAAAATAATAAGGATAAAATAATAATTCTAAGATGTCTAATTTTTATTGAAATAGTTTATTTCAACAAATACTGATTATAACATTGAAATAAACCACTTGGTACCCATTTTAAATATAAAATTAATTAATATTAATTTAATATTTAAAAAAATCAGAGAGTGCATGTCCCCTCTTTTATATATGGGAACCCATTATTCTATTTTGAATACACTGAAAATGTAACACCCCGATCTTCCACGATACGATTCTCTTTCAATAATGCAATAGCTTGCATTGTACGCAAGTTCGAGATTCTAACACACCGCGACCAATCAAAATAGCCATTAGGAATAGAAATACCCACTTTTTGAAATTATATATATTTTTTATTCCAAAATGGACTTCATTTTTGGATTCGGAATATCGAAATTATCCTGTGTTGAATTTTTGGTATTTTTTTGAGAACTTCCAATTTTTCATGAATAGTGAAAAATACTTAAAAACAACTTTTTTAATAAAAATAATTTATAGTGATAAATTATAATATTGAGTGGTTTTAAACTATAATTGAAATATATTTTTACAATTTTATCCAATGGTGGTCATTAGAATTAATTTCACTTTGAAATTGGACAAAAACAATTGTCAATCTTTTGATATATATTGTTTCATAAAAACACGCTATTTGTTGTGACAATGAGAATTAATTATAAAATTACTTAATGAAACTTATATGTTTTGAATTTGGTAAAATAGACATCATTTTTGAATTCAGAATATCAATTATATCTTAGGGTGAAATTTTGGCATTGTTCTGAAAAACTTCAATTTTTGATGAATAGTGAAACCAATAAGTGGTAGTTAAAAAACAAATTTTTCATTTAAATGAATCATTACCACTTCTATGATTTGTTTTTCAAAAATACGACATTCATGGTTGTAATTAGGAAGTAAAATGTGGTTCAATGGGATTAAAATAATTTTTTGGTGAATAGTAACTTTAAGTTAAATTAATCGCGATTAATGGTAATTAGTGAAATTTAAGGTAAAAATGATATTATAAAAATATGAAAATACCTTTACACTTGTCCTACCCCTATTGGATGAGTCATGGCCGACCAATACAATCCATGGGTCAACTTGGGGACCCCATGGAGCCACTTTGGTAGGAAAATGACATTAAAAACTTTTTATTTAATGTTAAAATAAAAATGTCACAAACATGAGTTGTTTTACTAAAACAATTTTTAAATGGGGTTATACAAGTCATATTTTTGACTATAAATATTCATTAGAAATATAAAAAGATTTCCTACATCATGATAATTTTTTTTATAATTTTTAGACATTAAATAAATTAAATTATTTATGACACCATGATGATGTAGCGATTACCTCATTAATTAACGATTTAAATAAAATAAAACGATAATGTAAAATATAAGACTTAAACTTTTCAAAAACCTATTGGATGAGTATATTTATAACCCTTATCACCTTATCCTAGAAATATATAATTGTGGGGCCTTTCAAATACGAAACTCATTATATAATAAAGTAACATTTCATGACTTTTAAAGAGTGCCCCTCCTCTCCTCTTATGAAAGGCCCCCACCACTACCACATTATTTACACCTTACAAGCCATTTGGATTGGCCAAACTCTTCATAAATACTCTCTCACCTTCCCTATATTACTCCTATAATCCTCACATTTGGAAAAAGTCTTTCCAAGGAAGCCATTGAGCTCAAATCAAAAAGAGTTACCTGTTTTAAAGGTAGTGTTTTCTCTTGCGTTCTTATGTTTTATTTTGCTTCTCCAACCCCATAAACTCTTTTTAATTATTTCTTTTGTAACAAAACCAGTATCATAAATATACTATGATGTTTTTATGAGATTTATTTGATTTATAATTACACACACCTTCGTCTAATGGTTAAAGAACATACTGTTTCTGTGGTTGGCGAATTTCTGCCTCACGAAATGATGATTGTTCAATATTCTTTTAACACCTCTAATGGTGGCCATTAATATGTCACTATATTTATATATGATATATATTATGTTTATGTTTTCCTTATTCTTCTGTATTTCTCATTTATGGCATACCTTTATGATTTCCATTATGCGTAAACGCGATAATTTCATTTTAGGAAGTGCGGACTACCGCCCCCTCAAAGTGATTTGAATCGTTAATACCATATGTGGGATGTATAAAGGATGGAGTAAATGGTACTATACATTATAGTATACTGGAATTATAGTATACCTTTATATAATTATAATTTCATTCCATTAAATACGAAATAGAAATGAAAGTAGCGTTCATGCGTACGTACAGCTTACCATCTCCATGAACAGTGCATTTCATTTCTTACCTATAAATGTTATGTAATATTATAAATGAATGTATATATTGGATATATATGATTTATATGATATCTAAATCATGATTATAATTATGGATATAATGTATATTTTACCACATGAACAAAGTGTAATTATAAGAAGTTTATTTTTGACTCAAGTATCAAAGATCGACAAAATGACCGTTATTAACTTAAATAATTATATAATGTTCATAACATGGTAATAAGTGATATAAAAGGAATAATTAACATGAAAAGGATTCTTAAGAAAATAGAAATTAACTCTAGTTTATTATTTAGGAGATTAAAGAACGATCGAGTCAAGTCAGACATGAGGTAAGAGAATTTCTTAACCCAATTTCCATTCTTTGGGTTAATATCCTACTTTAAAATTATGCCATGATATTATTATGTCCTATCTTGTATTTGTACTTTATTTATGTGTAATTATAGTAAATACACTAAATAGATCTATTTTATTTTAAAAATGATCTTTGTAAGGACTTCGTCTCAATCACCTTTCATTGAGGTATATTTGGTTTTATACACAACTTTCATTTATACGGTGTATAAACCCCCTTTGTCTTTTACTTTTATTCAAACAGAATCTTTTTATACGGACCGTTTTTACTAAACAACAAAAGGAATGTTTTTTCTTACGTATGCAAAGACACCTAATTCTCCACCTCCGTGACTATTATTTGAGTTTCGGTTTCCTCTATATGCCATAACTTTTTTTTAAAAGAAAAATAAATACCATGTTTTAATTTTCTTTTATTTTGGTACTGAAAATGGTTTTTGATAAAGTTTTTATTATATCAATGTGTTGTATTAATATCTTGTGATTGAAGTGTGGAAATATTATGTTTCCTTTATGCATGTTTTATCTGATACAATTATGTTATGGTTTATGATATGTTTAAACATGTTCATATGAGGAATGCATTGGACTTAATAAGTGACGAGTGGAGCCCGCTATAGCTCCTCGATGCATCGGTAGTTCTCATGAGATAAACTAGTGTCTTGTAATGAGGCCTTGACAAAATATTATTTGTAGTCTTAACATGAGGCCTTGTCTATGTGGTTATGATAGTCTGGCATTATGCATTCCATCATTATGAAAGTGGTTATTGATATTGCATGTGATTATTTGACCAGTAGAATATCCATGTGAATAAGTAAATGGCATTATTTCATTTTACTTTTTCCATATTATGTTGAAGTTCATGTTTAAAAGGATTTTGTTTAGTTATACATTGCCTTAAATGTTTATGTTTATTTATGAAGGATTCCACTATATTGTTATCCTTACTGAGCATCTGAGCTCACCCCTTTCAGTGTTTTAATATTTTCCAGGATGTGTAGAAGTATTTTATGAATGACCCGTAGGGATAGTAATAAGGGGATATGAGTGTGGAAAATGGAGACTATGTTATTTTAGTTTTTCACTTTATGATGTAATGTAACATTTATGAATGTATCTAGTGTTTCCAAGGATACTAAACTAATCGTTCTTTTGAGACTTGATCTTTTGTGATCATGTCAATGTTACTCAGTAATGCACCGACTCTGGGTAACTGGGGTTGGGGCCTTACAAAAAAACCTATTTAGATTCGAAATGATATAAAAAAAATCCTTTCACACATTGTAGAGGAATAATCTTATGCAGAACACCCCCTGTGGTGGTGATATGATGTTAATCAAAAAAGATCATCCGAAAGAGGTGTCATTTTTAATTTAATTTATTTATTTTATTTACTGTTTCACTTATATCAAATCATCTTGAACAATCATTAAATAAAACTCCATTATAATAAATATACTTATATGATATTATTTTCATATCATAACCCAAATCTATCCCCATTTTCTATTAAAACTAAAATAATTAATTGATCGTGAATACGATTGACGACCACATCACAAACTGATATAAGATTTTTACCATCATAATCTCTCTAAACATGTTATAATTATGGAATTAATGTATATTTATATATGTATTATTTTAAGGAAAATTTTATCATTATGAATTTATAATATATAATTAATGTTCTTACCTTTACATTCACCTAAAATTGATAGCGTACTTTGTGTGTAAGTGTAAACTATCACCTATATGAAGCGACATGATACATTTTTCAACACCGCATCACATGGATGATATATATAATTATATTTAAATAATCATTATTATATTAATGACATCATGATACATATGGATGTATAAAATTATAATTACCTTTTTTATATAATTTCAATTAAAAAATGGAAATGTTACTCATGCGTATGTACAACCTACCGTCTCCCTGATAATAATGTAGTTCCTTTTTAATATCAATTATTAATGGTTTGATTTAAATTTTAATTGATATATAATGTTATTATTATTTCATGAATTTTAATATATAGATAATGGACTAATGACTATTTTGACTATAGACATCATATCAAAGTCATTTTGGACTCATGTGCCGAATATCATCAAAACCTCCAACATGAATATAAATAATGAAGTAATTGTTATTGAATGGTAATAAAATGGATAAAAAACAAAAAAGTAGTTCTAAATAATTTAAATTAAAACATTCGTTTATCCTTCAGGAAGATAAAATACATTGTGAGATATCAAACTCAGGGTAACATACTTCATCTCGATCCCTTTTAATGGAGACATATTTTTATGTAATACAACCAACTTCTTTTATAAGGTGTATAAACAACCCCTTTTACTTTTATTTATAGTATTTTTTTTTAAAAACGAATCATTTAATTTTTTTATATAGATTATTTTACATTATTTTAAAATGACAAAAGGAATGTTTTTAAACAAATACTTTGACAATGAGTTTTCTACCACTGTGACTGTTATTTGATATTTGGATTACACTAAAATCATTAATGTTTTTAAAATAAAAATAAATACGTTATTCCATTTTCTAGGAAAGTTGGTGTTGAAAATGGTTTTCAAAATTGATTGATTATTTCTAACTCATTAAATGATTTCATGTTATTGCAAATAAAATTTTAGTACTGTAATTTTGAAAACTGAAATCTTTATTGTGTTATGATTATATAATGGTGCATTGAAATTTTACTGGTGGTTATGTGATAAACCAATGATGGGTGGTTACATGATAAACCAAATATGGGTGGTTACATTATTGCCTCCAATGCATTGAGTATGAATGGATGCCTTATGGATATTCAATTTGTATAAGTGACATGTATAGATGTTGTCTGCATAGTAATTCCATTTGTAAGAGTGAAAAGTAAAATAATATTCAAATCTAAATTTATTTGTTATATATGATTTTCATGGATTATAGTATAATATTATGATTTGAAAAAATGGTATGAAATGAACTTATTTTCAAAGGAATGTATTTACTACTTTTTAAAGATAAATTTTTTAATTTATGATAGAGATTTCATCTGTCTCATGATTTCAAAAGTCTATTAGTTTTCCTTTTTTTATATCCCTCACTGAGATTGTTGTGATCCTTCCATGTTTTAAACTATTTTTCATAGGCTATATGGATTTCAAAGAGAAATAATGAAGTTGAGATGAATTTTATGAATATTTATCATGAACTATAAATCATGTTTTATTTTAATGTCTATATTTTTTTGGAATAAATGGATAAATTTTAAGATGTATCCACTTTTTCAGAATGTTAAATGTTATGACCTCATTCTCTAAAACTCTGAAATTTAAATGATCCTCAATATAAAATAACATGATTTTTTTTATTATCAAAAATCAATTTTTTATATTTTTTTTATAAGGAACATTTTTTTCGTATTAAAGGTCATCTTAGATAAATTAATAGGTTATGGTAATATTATTTTCATTATTATGAATGATTTATATTATGGTTAATTTAAAAGGTTACAAAATTTTAAGATTACCAGGTTTCATCATCTAAACAATTTCTGTTCAGAATGGGTTTATGAAGATGAAACCTAGAATCAATATTGAGGAAGAAAAGAGGGGAAAATAAAAATCTGAATCAACATCCCAAGATGGTTGGAATTAAAAAATTTCATCTTTTAGCACTGATGGATCATTTAAGACAATATATAAATGGTGGATATTTCTATAAAATAGATCAAGCAGAACTAATGAAAATGAATCTGATGATAGTTCAAAATTTTATGAGAGAGCATCTCCCATCATTGAGAGGATAATTTTAACCCATTACATATGATGGATTGATTAAATAACTAGAAAAGATATTTGATATCATTGGATGTTCAGATCCCAAAAAGTTAACTCCTGTAATTTATCATTTTGAAGGGAATATCGATTTGTGTTGGTCAATGGTTAAAAATATAAATGGATGTGATGGAATTGGTGCCTCATAATGAGGGAATTTAATAATATCATCATAGAGAAATATTTTCTTATGTATGTTGGACATAGGATGGAAAACATTACCTAGAATAGAGAAAGGAGTAAGATTTAGTGGCTTTATATGAAGAAAATTTCATCGATATAAAAATGTGCATCCCAAATATTAACTAGTATATTGGTAGTAATATAAATCAGTTTTACTCCATATTGATTACAATATATCAAATAGAATTGTCTTATTGTGAGTTCAAAAGATATGAGAAACTTTTATGATGTTCCTATTTGGTAGAAATTTAGTTTTATGATTATCATTTTCCAAAAAAAAGATTATTCACAGAAGGTATGAAATGGGAATTAATTCATCAACGATGTTTAGAGGTAAGGAGACTTAATTTCTATCATGTGAGAAGTGTGGTAAAAATCATCCTGTATAATTATTGTCAATGTATAGTAAGTTCTTTTTAAGTTGTATGATTGGTAATATTGCTTCTGAAAATAAGGGAGTTGATCAAGAAATTAGTGAAAAAACATTGGTAACATGTTTTAGTTTTAACTATTTAAGGAATTATTCCAATATTTTTAAACATTTGATAACCCAAAGTGGAATCCAAAAAGATGAAAAAAAACGGTGTGGAAACATCTATTTCTACTATTGTGGTTGATGTTGGGCCATCAAAAAAAGTGTTGATAGGTATGTTATAGTTTATTTCAAAATATTTTAATTCTCTTTTTGACTCTAGATCTTCACATTATATCATTATTAGGAGATCTTCTTGTAAATTGGAAATAATTCATCTTGAATGTGATATATAACTTCTGGTAAAAACTATTTGTATATGTATGAAAAAATAAAGGGTTTATAGTAATCCTCCAATTGTCATTGGTTGGATGGTGTTTCATTAAAGTCATGTTGATCTTTACATATTGATGTTCTATATCATTTTAGGTATGGATTGAAGTTAGTTTTATCATACTAAAATATATTTCAATTCTAATAGGTTTTTATTCAATGATTTCATACATTTGAAAACATAACAATATGCTGATAGATTGATTAAAGATGCAAGTGAAATCTATCTAACTTATTTTGTTGAAAAGAATAAAATAGTTCTTATTAGTGAAATCCTAGTAGTGAATTAATTTAAAAATGTTTTTCTCATCGAATTTCATTATGTTGTTTTGGATCATAAATATGAATTTTCTATGGATTTAGTTCATAATCCTAAGAAAATTTCTAAACCCACTTATTGAATAGATCATGTAGAACATTTGGATTTCATATTCCAATTGCCTAAATTACTTGATAAAGGTATCATTCAACCATAGACTTGATAATGGGGTGCTGCTATTTTATTTGGGAAAAATAAATTTGGTTCCATGATACATATTATTGATTATATATCCTTAAATAAAATATCCATGAATAAAAAGTTTCATATTCCACATAATGATGATTTGTTTAATCCTCTATAGTGAGATCACTATTTTTCAAAAATTTATTTGAGGTATGATTACTATCAGGTGAAGGTAAAGGATGATGAAATTATAAATACATAATTTATTATTATATATGTGTATTATGAGTTTGTAGTTGTTCCCTTAAGGTTATCTAATGAACCATATATATTTATGATTCTTAAGAATTCATTATTCCATCAGTTTTTGTACGAGTTTGTGGTTGTTTTTATAGATGATATTTTGTTATATTATAATTTCAAGGAGGAAAATGAAAGGAACATATGTTTTTATTTGGAAACCATAAATGAAGATAAAACATAACGAATGTTAAGTAATATTGAATTTCTGTTAGAAAAAAAATCATTCCTCGGATTTTTTTTTAAATATATAATAACTATTGAGTCATCTAAAAAAAGTTTTTGAATAGTTTCCAAGGCCTAATAATATCTCAAGTATTTGATAGTGTTCATGGATTAGAATGATATTGTAGATGGTTTATTGAAAACATTGGTATGTTATCTAGACCACTAACTAAGTTAACACGTAAGGGAGTTAAGTTCATCTAGATAATGTAATGTAATGATTGTTTCTAGGAATTGGTAATAATGTTGGAAAATAATGTTGTTTTGGATGTGCATTGTAGAAATAGTGAATTTATTACCTATAGTGATGATTTATTAAAAGGGATTGGTTGTGTTGAAATAAATAACGGTCATGTAATTGATTATGATTCACTTCAGTTGTAACTTCATGATTTAAATCACCCTATAATTTTTTTAGAATTGGATTATATTTTTATATATTAAAAATTTGAAGGAAACATTTTTATGGTGTAAATTGAAAAATATATACAAAAAAATATAAATATACATTCTCTACTAAATAATTGAACATGAGACAAGGGAGAAAAATTTAACAAAATAAGGATTATGATTTCACGAATAATTAACATTCAGTAAAATAAAATGTAGCCGGTGATGATTTGAGTATAAAAAATAATGTTACATTAACCATGTAACATTTGTACCATGACCCTTTATTTAATCATTTTATGAATTTTTAATTGGATGTTTTTTTTGTAAGAAAATTCCTTTATTTTGTTTTAGGTGTCAGTGAAATAGTCTCTATAAGATAGAATTAAGAAAGAGTAGATGAAAGACAATGACTTATTGAAAATGGTAGAATTGGTTAAAATAGATATGTTTTCAGAAAATATCATTGATTTAGAGCATGTTTTGATATTTTAGAAGTAATTATGTGTGCCTTATGATTTATATTTGATGATAGTGTTTTTATGTTATGATCATAGTTCTCTACTTTTAGTCCATCTAAGTAGTACTAATATGTACAAAGATCTTTTGGAATATTACTGGTTGGATGGTATGAAAAAAGATATTGATGACTTTACCATGATGTGTTTTAATTTAAAATAGGTTGATGTAGAATAATAGTATTCGATGGGGATGATTCATCCTTTTATATTGATAGAGTGGAAAGGGGAAAAAATTTCGATGGATTTTATAGTCATATTACCAAAAGTTTCTCAAAGTAACAATGTGATCTTGGTAGTTATTGATCGATTGACCAAATCTTCACATTTTATTCCTTTTAGAGACACATTATTTGTTGATAAAATTTCATGGATGTATTTTATATAAATAGTATGGTCACATGGATCTCCTCTCTCCATTTTATGTGACTGCGATCCCATGTTCACTTCTATCATTTGGAATTCCCTTCAGATGTTTTTGGGAACTGAATTATTTTACAATATATAATTTCATCTTTAGTCATATGGGAAGTTTGAACGAACAATTCATAAATTGGAGGATATTTTATGTGATTTATCAATAGATTAATTGGGTTTTTGGGACTAACATTTTTCTTTAGTCAAGTTTTCTTTTAATAATATTTTTTATTCGAGTATATAGATGACACCTTTTGGGGAATTATACAGAATGTGATGTCAACCACTAAAATTTTGGGATGATGTATGTTAAAGGAAGTTGATGGTACATGAATTAGGTTATGAATTGGAAGTGAATGTTTAGTTGATTCAGTGACAAAAGTGTACATCTCAGAGATGGTATAAATGTTAGGTGGATAATTGGAGGAAGGATCATTATTTGGATGTAGGTGGTCCGACTTCCTCAAAGGTTCTCTATGGGATAGTGTGATATGTTCTTCTAAAAAAGGGAAGTTGATCCCATAGTTTATTAGACCCATTTAAATCATAGATAATTTTGGATATGTTACAATTCTAGTGGACTTTCCCTCGTTTTTATCCAAGTCACACAATTTTGTTCATGTTTCAATGTTAAGAATCTATATTCCAAATCCATCTCACATTTTGAGTCCCTACGTAGTTCAGTTACAAGTGAATATTTCATATGAGGAACATACAGTTTTGGTTCATGACCATAGATAGTTGGTTTTGTGTTATAAGGTGATTTATCCTATAGTTTTTTGTGTGCAAAACTCATATGGTTGAATAAGGAACATGGGAATATGAAAATGCTATGAGGGAAAGATATCACCACTTATTTAATAAGTGAATAAAATTGTGAGGGTGGAATTTCAAAAAGGGGAGATGAGTTTAACAACCATGGTAATTAAAGAATAATAAATTTTCAGATTTATTATTATTTATGAGTTAGTTATAAATGAAAAGGGAAAATATGTTTAATATTGTATAAGATAAATAGAGTTTTATGGATAAAAACATTATATTTCAAAAAAAGTATTTTTTTTAACCTTTTGATGGATCACTTGTTTTAAATCTATTATTTGAAACATTCATAAGATATATATAATAAAAAAATTCTTCTTTGAAAGAGGTATGACATCATTTATTTAGATTGAATTTTTTTATTTTTATAATAAGTTTCATGTTTTTATAAATAGTTTAAAAAATATGTATTTTAATTGAAATCAAAATTTTCATCAAAAATATTTATAGTGAAAAAAATATTTTTGAATTATTTTGATGTATAATTTGATCATTATTTTATAGTTTAATCCTATTTAGGTTATTGGAATAAATTTCACATTGAAATTTGATATGAAAACATTGTGATCTTTTTAATGTTTTTACATTAGAAATTCAATTTGTTATTCCATAAAGATGATTATATTTAAGTTAATTTATTCAATTTAAATGTTTTTAATTTATAAAAATAGATTCTATATTTTTAATCAAGTGGTCCATATTTATTAAAAAGTTCAATTTTATTTTTTACGAAATTAATACTATCTTTAGTAATTTTCTATTAACACGGTTAAATGTAAATTAGTTAAGTAAGGATAAAAATAATAATAAAGATATTATTAAATGACCCAATTTTTTTTCCTAATTTCATTATATCAATTTTAAAATAATAATCCTTGGTCATATGTTATTAAATTTATTATGACACTTGGAGAAGAGTAAGACATTAATAATTTTATACTCAATGAAAATCCGATTTTTCAAACAATTTTTAAGAAGTGAAATATTTTTAATATTGGATTATATATGCTATTTGTTGGACTATAAATACTATTTGGGAAAGTAAAATGTTTATAATAATCATGAGAATTTATATGAAATTTTTATAGAATAAATAATTAAATTAAAAGATTACATAATGATAATACAATAACCGTTTAACTAAAACACATATTAAATAAATGATACTAAAAATACGAAAATAAATTTATATTTATACGATTGATGTAATCCAAGAATTTATTGAGATGAATTTGATATGTTAGTGATTTTTTTAGTTTTTTTTATAATTTATCTTGTTTTTATAATATTTTCATCATTTCAGGTAATCAATAGTGTCAAAATTGAACTTTTTGAAATTTTAAAATAAATAATATTTCACTAAATGATATAATATTTATAAAAATTTCAATTTTAGAGAAATAATTGGGATAGATCTCAAAATTTCATAAATGACTCATTTATTTTTCTTTCTTTTTATATTAATTATATTATTCCTCAAATTCCAAGTTAGATGATGTCACAATATAAGTAAAAAGGGTTAAATAACGACTAAAATGAAAAGATACAAATTTAAAAAATTATCAAAAATTGAATATATTTTTATTTAATTAATATTTTTAGACACATAATCATCTTATATTATAAATAAATCACTTTTGACCCATTTATTTTAGAAAATTAATTTATATTAATTTAATATTTTTATTAATTCTATGAGTTCCCCTCTGCGCTCCTATAAATGAAAATCCATTAATCTCATTTGAATACAATTCAAAATCTATTTTTATTTTCATAGATCTACCAAAATACATTCCTATAATCCCTATCCACATTATAGAATCCTTTTTTAGGCTTAAAACCCTCCTTAAAGATGACAATGTGTTAATCAAAAGAGATCGACTGAAGGAGAGGTATCATTTTTTATTGAGGATTTCTATTTTATTTCTTCTTAGAATATACACTATTCTTAATCCACCAAAATTAAATAACATATAAAGTATCCTAAATATACTGATATGTTATTATGTTAATATCAGCACCTAAATCCATATACATTTCCATCAAATTGGGATTTAATTAATTGTTCATGTGTATGGTAGACACCACCTTATGAATCGATATAATTTGTTTTCCATCACCATATCTCAAGATTGGGTATAATAATGGAATTATTGTATATATTTGATATTATTGGATTATTTATCATTATTAAATAAAAACATACCATTTATGTTATTACTTTTCCATACAAATAATAATGATTACTTCACTCATCCATTGGTGTGAACTATCACCTCCAAGAAGCGATGCGATTCATTTTTCATCACAACATCACATGGATGATATTGTTATGTATATTTAAATGACTAATAGGATATTAAATATATTATGAAAATTCATTAATTATAATATTATAATTTACTACTATCCATAATGATCATCGCAAAACGGAAATATTACTTATGAGTAGGTATGACCTACCATCTCAATGATTATAACATTGTTTATTTTTTATAACCATAAATAACAGTTATATTTAAAATTATAATATATATATATAAATAATTATTATTTAATGAAATTTATCCTAGATATGATTTAATAATGGCTATTTTTACAATAGATATCATATCATAGTCAATTTGGACTCATTTACCGCATATCATCAAAAAATAAGATGTAAACATAAATTAATAAGTAATTAAGTTAACATATTAACAAAATGAGTAATAAAAAATAAAAGTATCTCAATCATATAAGTATCTATCATTAGTTTATTATTTAGGAATATAAATGATATTATGACAAATCAAACTAAAGGTAAGGGACTTCTCCTCAACCCCATATCATTGAGACTTATATTTTGATGTTATTCACACACCTTCATTTATAAGGTGTATGAAAACCCCATTTTACTTTAATTCCATTAAAATGATTCCAAATAGAAATATTTTTATCCATTATATATTTAATTTTTTAAATTATTTAAGAACAAAACAAATATTTTATTTCAATTTATATCATGACAATGACTTCTCTATCATCGTTACCGTTCTTTGATAATTGGATTACTCTACAATCCCAAATGTTATTAAAAAAAAGAAATACCTTATTCACATATTGGGTTATATTGGAATTTAAAATGGTTTCAATAATGGAATATTTATTTAAATATCGGGAAATTATTTATTGTTATTTAAAATGAAACGTTATGAGTGAAATGATGAATATTACAGTCTTTTATTTGATATGATTATAAAATGGTACATAGAAATTTGAAGGATGGTTACATAATAAAAAAAGGATGAGTGGTTTCTTGATAAACCCAGGATGGGTAGTTACTTTATAACCTCTAATTCATTAGGTATGGATGTCTACTATATGGATATTTTATTAGTATAATTGACATGTATGGAAGTCGACTTCAGGGTTATTCTATTTATAAGAGTGAAAAGTATAATTATGTCCAATGATACCATTATGTGTTATCTATGACTGATATGGTTTATATGGTAATATTATTATTTCTAAAAACCTTATAAATGAGATCATTTTCAATGTAATTTATTTAACTATTTTTCATGGTGAAAATTATTAGATTGTGATAATTAATTCAAGGGATTCATGTTTTTAGAAGAATAATAATTTTCATTATTTTGGTATCCCATTCTGAGCATATTACGCTCCTTCCATGTTTTTAACTATTTTAAGAGGGTTTATTTATGGGTAAGTGAATGGGGGAAGTAATGATAAGAGTTATGAATATTTATCATGTAAAATAAAACATGTTTTTTAATGGTTTCATACTTTGGAAGAAATGGATAAAATTTTAGTGGTATCCACTTTATATTAATGAGAAATTTCATTAACCAATTATATAAATATCTAAAAATTAAATGGTCACAAACGTAAAATAATGTAATTTTCTAGAATAAAACTTTAGGTTATGTAATGTTTGTGTATGGGGCCTTATATAATCTACTCATAAAATCTCCTAAAATTTATCTTAATAAAATATTTTCAGAGGGAATATTCTTCAAAATTTCGATATGGAATCTGATATTCTAGAGTGGTGGGTTAGTGTGACCTAAATATCATTATTGACTTCAAAAATTGTAATTTCATAAGAATTTCCCTTACATATTTAATTTAGAAGTTATGGTGGATTACTATTATCATTAGATCTTGGATTTTGGCATTGATTCTCATAGATCCCAAGCTAGATAAATTTATTTCCCTAAAGTGTTAGTGGTTCATTCAACTTTTTTCTATCCACATATATTTAGTTGAATATAATATTTACATCACATAAATAATTTATTGGTTGATTGTAAAGATTCCCTCACTTGCAACATTTTTCCCTTCTTTGATTCACCTAAGTGCTCATTTCCATTTTTTTTGAAATTATGAGGTTGAATATTTTTCTCCCCTATATATGAAATCCCATTGGCTATTCTATGATGTTAAAATTGCATAATCTTATCAAAATATCATTTTATATTTCTTGCATCAATTTCCCAATTTAGTGAAAATTGAAAAATTTATTCATAGCTTCCAAAGTACCATATTCCTAATTAATTTTGAGGACATGGATTGAAAACACAAAAAAAATCAGTCAACCATTAATTCTGGGATACTAATTAATCTCTAATAATTATTTTAATGTCTTGCAAAATTTTCCTCATAGGTACCGATGGATTAATATCAGTCTTCTTATGTTCATGGAATTCCTTCTCAAATTTGGTGCATAGAATAAAGGGGAGGTAATTATTTTAAAAATATTACTATAAACATATCCCATTAAATAATGATAATTTTTTTCCTCTTTTACTTTTTTCTAATTATGATTATGACATTGATTTCTCCAACTTTAATGTAATAAAACTTTTTAACATGTTTTTATTATTCTAGGAAATGTAGAATGGAAAATATATTTTCCCTAGTATTCATAAATTTTTCATCGATCGGTGGTTCAGAATACCCCTAGAAAGATCATAGTCATTGACACATAAAATATTCAATAAAATGATTCTCCCTCCATGGTTCATTCAAAATTTTGATATAGTTAATGTTACCACCAAGAGAAAGCTATATTCGACTGAGCATACTCCAAAGACCTTACATCCAATGCCTTCATAGATTTGTGTTTTTATGAGTATATTTATTTAATTGGAAATTGAATTCATTGATAACGTGATTCCTGTCATGAACCAGCTCTAGTCGACCCTGAATAGGTCACCCTTTCTAGCCCGTGACAAGTCCCGAGAGGCATTCCCGATCCTCCCAGGATGGCAACAAGCACCAAGTCATCAAAAGAGAGAAATGGGGAATGATTTCACCCAATGAAAATAAATAAAGTAGCATAATGAAAAAAATAGAATAATGCAGAGTAAATAAACAAAACAAAAAGAAATAATGGGCAACAACAACAAACTAACTTGACCACAACCAAAACACCTCGTGACCCTGAGAGTCACTCACCAAACGACAACCAACTCTCACCCACGGCGAGCAGGATCCTGTTATACCTACAACAAAAACTAAAAATAGGAAAAACTATTGGTGTGAGTATTAAAACACAGTAGGCGTTCCCAACAAACTATTTACAATACATTTCATTTAAATAAATATTTTACCAATTTCAGGTCTGAACTGAATTATATAAAATATTTGTTTCCACACACACTTTCATTTCTTAAACTAGTAATAGTCCATTTCCATTTTTAATTTAACAAGACGTTTAATATTTGTAGGTAAAAGGTTTTATACATTTTAAAAAAAAATCGCAAAAGATTTAGAAATCCAAATTTTAGTTGTTAGTCAAGAGTAAAAACCCACCCAACACACAACACACAATAAGGGAAATGGGAATGTAGAAAATGGGGACCAAAAACCGAATTAAGCCCCTGAATTGTCTTCCACAAACAAATAAGCACTAAAGAAAACATGGGTATAACCAAGGAAATTGTGGACAATCTAGAACGTACTATATGTGTGACTCATCCTGAAGGCATGCCCTACTCAATGATATCAAAACACCCAAACACTCAGTATTGCCCTACCTGGCCTAGCTTAGGGGACCAATCCCCAAGCAGAGAAATGTCTGTACTAAGGGATACTAGCTAGGGTGTATCCTAAAATAGTGCAGCAATCGTTCTCAAAAGATTCACATACTATGCTATGTTCCCATGTCAACACGTATAACAAAAAATGGGTTAATTGAAAATGTCAAACAATAAACCAATTCCAATGCACAAACATCATGCACAACAACCCACAAAATCGACATGTACAAAAAGTTCACCCCCCTCGAGTAACTCGAAAAAGGGTTTTCAAAATAATTTATTTCATTAATGTGCCAAACTGTCTTTAACCAACCAATCGACACCAACAGGTTTCCAAAAATCCATTTTAGAAATCCAAACACATTTGCAACCCAAGCCTCTCTTTAAAAGAAACAAAATTTACTTATAAAGGCCAACTAAGCATTTTATCAACAATAATTATGAACATTTAACAGAAAACACTTTCAGGTAATTCAAAACAAGAGAGAACCACTATACTTCACAATGAACTTTTATTCTAAAACTAATTATTTAATATTATTTACCATTAATCTAAAATTAATGTATTAACAAGAAATTAATAAATTCTAAATATAAAGGCAAGTGCTGTGGGGACCTACCTCCACTAGCAGTCTAAGCATGATGATGCGACATGTCTTGAGTAGGTGCACAAGTACATGCAAGATGATGATCACAATTTCATGAAAAAACATTGTTAATGAACTTCAACTGCAAGAATAACAAAAAATACATAAATGATAATTTAAAATAAATAAAAAAAGACAAAGAAACCCTCACCTAATCCTCCGTGCCTGCGAAAAGAAACAAACCCACACCACTCGCCTTCGGTGGCTAGTGTTTATCGCTCCCCTGGTTGCGAACTAAGTGTGTAGTTGGCCGCGTGAACAAATTGAGGTAGGAGTCGGCACGTCAATCGGAAAGGCGTAGCTGGATAGGAGGTGGCCGAAAGATGGTTGGGACAGTGCACACTGAATAAGGGTGCCAGGGGGGTTGCAGGTCAGCTGGATAGGAGGGGACCATGAGCTAGATGAAGGGTCACCTGTAGAGGAGGTCAATCCAAGGATCAGGGCATCGAGTGGAGGTGCGACACACCCATGAAGAGTAGCAGCCGAACAATGGGTGTCATAGGGAGGTGGTTTAGAAGCCGAAGGGTGAGGGGTGGTTGGATAGTGTGTGGCCATTGGGTGAAAGGCTGCTCGAGCGCGCACGGTAGGAGGTGGAGCCATATGGGGCTGAGGTTCTGGTCGGGGATGTGAAGAAGCGGCCAGACAAGGGGCTTGCAGTGGTACTGCTTGCACTTCAACAAGGGAGCAGCAAGAAGGTCGTGGGTGCAAGGGAGCAGCTCGGATGGGGGAGGCAACACTGGAGACATCCGAAGAGTAAGGGGGCAGGCATTGGTTCGTGGAAGAAGGGAGTAGCGGAACTGGGGTCGCCAGGTGGCTGGAGGCGGTGAGAGGAGGAGATCCAAGGGCAGGGCATAAAGGTGGGACACAAGGTGGGGTTGTGTGGCCTGGTGCAGGGTAGTCCGAGGGGTGGTGTGGTGATGTGTGGGTGAAGCTGGAGCATGCACTGGAAAAGAGGGACTGGGGGTGCGCGACGACAGAACGAGGTCAGTGAGGAGGCCAGACCCGTTAAGGAGGGGAGACTGGGTGGAGGCGGGATCCACTAGAGTACATGGATTCACGAGGTGCAGCACCACTGAAAGAAGAAGGTGAGGGGCATTGCTGCGCATGAAACTCGGGAGACTAGGGAGCCAGCTTGTGCATGTAGGGGGTCAAAGGGAGAGGCAAGGATGGCTGGGGGAGGTGTTGAAATCACATGGAATGAAAAAAAGGGAAATAAAATAAAGATAAAAAGTAAATGATAATAATAATAATAAAAAGTAAATAAAAATAAAAATAATATTATTGTTAATACTCATAAAAAAATAATAATAATAACATTAATATAATAATGATAAAATAAATCTTATAATAATAAATTTTCTTTAATAAAAAATAATAATTATGATAATAATAATAATAATGACTTAATTACAATTTTAATAATAATAATAATAATAATAATAATGAATTATTAATAATAACACTAACAAGAACAATAATAATCATATTGATAAAAAAATAAATTATAAAAATACTCATTTTGTTTCAAAATATTAATTAAAATTCATAACCACAAAAATTTTAAATAAAGCAATAAATTACAAAATTTATTCATTTTAATTTTCCAAAGACAGGAGGACTAGGCCGTTGCATGGGTGAAGCCGCGCGGGGTATCCAAAACTCGCTCCCCTTGAGTGCTCAGCGACATCAACTCAAAAATGCACATTTTTTTACAAAACTCAAATATCATGTTTGGGTTTCAACCCAAACCATGACAAAAATTTTTAAAACCAAATAAAATAATAAAATAAATATAATAGATAGGTCGAGGTGTGAAAAATCTCCCCACCATAACGCATTCACCCCTAGAAAGCCATGACAAGATCAATACCCAAAGATGAAACTCTTTATGTGTCACTCACCCCCAAAAGATTATGCACCACTAATTAATAAATCCAAACAAACACTGAACTCCCATGACATGAAACATATCCTCAAAACATAAACACTTTAAACATAACAAAAAATACACAAAAATGAAACTCTGATACTGACATGGGGAGGCCCAGATGGAATCCCCACCATATGAATCAAGCCAAACTGAATTCAATGAGACCTACGATGGGTCTCCCCACTACAAGGACTGACGATATTAACCAAACTTGAAATCTTTCCACACAGACCGGAATCCCCACCACAAGGGTTGGGGAGGGAAGGCCCCAACCAATAGAGCATAAAAACTAACGTCACCGCTACCTTAACGATGTCACATCCACGTAAGAACACAAACCATGCCACACTAAAGGCCTAGATTAAACCAAGGCCCTTCTTTACTATTGGGGTTCTCCTCACTATGCATCAGCTTCACATCAGGACCTATGGCTGGAACACCGATGATTGATGCATCTCCTACCTCACAGTCAGGCTTTAAAAATTTCCAACCAAAACACGTGAACCAGAATTTAACCAAACACACTTCCATTAGAATACATGTTTTCAAACAGGTTCGACATGAACCATTCTGAAAACTGAAGGAAAAGAAACCCCACGAAATATTACAATAGATGGACACTACATCCAAGGAAAACTACGAAGAGAAAAACTCCAAATTGATCCCCAAACATCGTCCTACTCCTGATGACGGATTGAGGTTACCTTTGACACGTCAGGTTTGGATTCAACACACTTCTTGGAATCACCTCGATAGAAATGATGCACATGACCTAGGTTCCCATAGGTGTGGTAGGGTCTTGGAGAATTCAGGCACATCATCCTCTTTTCCCCAACTTACCACACTGGTGACAGATCAAGGAATTACACTATGAGGAAGATCGCTGATGGTCTGAAGGCCTCTCGATTCCTCTACCAGTTCCACCACCATCAGGCCGCTTCCCATTCTTCTTATCACTATCTTCTTCATTGCTTCCCAAGGCCGGAAGAGGATTCAAAACCTCATGTCCTTCTACTAACTCAGCTTTAGTGAGGAAAGCTAGTCTCACCACGTCAGGGAAAGTGATTACGTTGAGCTCTTCCACCTTTGACTGCAGCTTGTGACGTAATCCGGGCTCAAAATGATGAGCTTTCATGGGGTCATTTCAATCATACCCTACTTCATATGAAGCAAAGTCTATGAAATGATGAAATAATTTCAACAATGGACCAACACCTTTCTAGAGACCATAAAACTCTATCTTTTCCTCACCTTTTTCACCTTAGAGAAGTATTGATGGATGAATGACGACTTGAAGAAATCACATGTGATATCTTCTAGAGGCTTTCTTTGAGACACAAACTTCCACCACTTCCAGGTTAGACCTTCAAGCATAAAGGTATCCGAAAACACCTATAATGACTCATGCGACTTGGGGGAACAATAGTTTCTCTCAATCTTCCACAACCACTCCTCCCTCATAAGAGAATCTGCTTTCCCAAAAAAGAGGGGAGGGATCAACTTCTGAAACACTAGAAAATAGCCCATGGGATGATCAACTGGAGGATTTTCTAAATATGAACCACCTGAAGAATCACCATGGGCATCCATTGAACCTTCATGGGGGAGAACACTAAGGAACAAGAAAACAAGGAGCAAGATCAAAACATGGTCATTGCCATTTCAAATTGAACATTCCCCAATCTCTAAAATAAAAGATTATCAAATTATTTTTGGATGTGAATAATTCCCAAACAATCCACAAAGAGTAACTAGTGTCGATGGCTGACTCAGACATGTTCTTGCCAGCCATACGCCAGTCTTGCAATCATCACGAATAACACTCTAGGGTAATGTTCCCAGCTCCACATGGCTTGATAGATCTTGCGAGTTCATAGAGGTCACTTTCCCATCTCCCCTTTAATTTAACAATACCAAAAAAACCCTATGAATCAAGGACATCGACAAACCCAAACATCCCATGGAAACCCGAGGTTCAAAACAAGAAAGAGTTCATGATGTCCTACCCATTCCTACACCTCAAGTCCTGAAAATTCTACTCCTATACCATGAAAACTACAAATAAAAATGGCCGCTCTAAAAACAAGGTCCACTCAAGATCTGACATGATCTGATACCATTTTGTCACGAACCAGCCCGAGTCGACCTTGAACATGTTACCCATGCCCACCCGTGACAAGTCTCAATAGGCATTACTGATCCTCCCAGAATGGAGATAAGAGCCAGGGCATCAAAAGAGAGCAAGAGGGAATGATTTATCCTAATGAAAATAAATAAATCAGCATAATGAAAAGAATAGAACAACAAAAAGTAAATAAACAACCCGAAAAGAAAGAACAAACAACAACAACAAACTACCCTTAACATGACCAAAACTCCTCACGACCCCGAGAGTTTCTCACCAAACCATAACCAAATCTCCCCCATAGCGAGCAATCTCGAGTAAAATCTGTAACAAAAACTAAATATAGGAAAGCACTATAGGCTTGAGTATTGAATCATAGTAAGCAGGCCCAAAAAACTATTCCCAATGCACTACCTTTAAATAAAAAATTTACCTATTTTAAGTTTAATATAAATTATATAATATATTGGTTTCCGCACACACTTTAATTTATAAAACAAGTAACATACCATTTCCCATTTTAGTATAAAAACAAGTATAATATTTGATGGGAAAATGTGCATTACATTTTAAAATTTTTTTGAGAAAGATTTAGAAATCCAATTTTTAATTTTTAGTCAAGAGTAAAACACACACAACACACAATAAACAATATGGGCAATATGAAAGTAGAAAAAAAGGACCATCAACCGAATTATGCCCCTGAATTGTCCACCACATACAAATAAGGACTAAAGAAAACATGGGTTGAAACTAGTAGCTCATGAACAATCTAGATTATACTATACGTGTTACTTAACCTGAAGGCATGCCCAACTCAATGACATAAAACCCCCCCAAACACTTGGTGTTTCCCTACCTAGACTAACCGAGGGGACCCCGACCATCCCTCAACAAGTCCCGAGAGGCATTCCCGATCCTCCTAGGATGGAAACAGGTGCCAAGGCATAAAAAGAGAGAAAGAGGGAATGATTTCTCCCAATGAAAATAAATAAAGCATAGGAAAGAAAAAAATAGAACAACGCAAATTAAATAAACCACAAAAAAGAAAGCACGACAAAAAAAAACTAACCTGACAATGTCCAAATCTCCTCACAACCCCGAGAGTCTCTAAAAAAACCACAACCAACACTCACCCATGGTGATCAAGCTTGTATCAAACATGTAATAGAAAATAAAAATAGGAAAACACTATAGGACATAGTATTAAAAATCAGTAGGCATGCCCAACAAACTATTTCCAAATAACTTCCTTTAAATAAAGAATATACCAATTTCAGGTCTGGACTAAATTATATAAAAAAACACACATTCATTTATAAAACATGCAACAATCCATTTACCTTTTTAATTTAAAAATATGTTTAATATTTGAAGGAAAAATATGCATTACATTTTAAAAAAGATTCAAGAAATATTTAGAAATCCAGATTTTAGTTGTTAGTCAAGAGTTAAAACCCAAACAACACACAACACACAATAAGGTCAATGGGAAAGTATAAAACAGGCACCAACAACTAGAATAATCCCCTGAATCATCTGCTACATTCAAATAAGCACTAAAGAAAACATGGGTCGAACTTAGGAGATTTTAAACAATCTATAACTAACTATACATGTGACTCATCCTAAATGCATTCCCTACACAATGAAGTCAAAACGCCCAAACACTCGATGTTTCCCTACCTGGCCTAACCAAGGGTCCCAATCCCCTTGTAGAGCAATGTTGGTACTAAGGGCCACTAGTTAGTGCATAACCTAAACTAGAGTAGCAATCTTTCTCAGAAGATTCACTTATTATGACAGGTTCCCATGTCAACACCTGTAATAAAAAAGGGGGTGGGTCGACAATATCAAACAATAAACCAATTCCAATGCACAAACATTGCACCCAATAACCCAAAAAATCGGCGTTTACAACAAGCTCACCTCTCGAGTCACCCGAAAGAGGGTTTTCAAAATAATTTATTTCATTAAAGTGCCAAAAGGGCCTTAAACAACCAATCGCCACCAACCTATTTCCAAAAATCCATTTTAGAAAGACAAACAAATTTGGAACCCAATCCAATATTTAAGAGAAACACAATTTATTTATAAAGGCCAATTGGGCATTTTATCAACACTAATTTTGCACATTTATGAGAAAACACTTTCAAGTAATTCAAAACAAGAGAGAACCACTATACTCCACAAGGAACATTTATTCAAAAACTATTTATTTAATATTATTTACAATTAATCTAAAATTAATGAAATAAAAAGTAATTAATAAATTATAAATATAAAGACAAGTGAAGTGGGAACATACCTCGACTCGTAGTCCATGCACGATGATGCGACACATCTCAAGTGGGTGAAAATGTACGTCAAAGATGACGACCATAATTTCATAGAAAAACCATTCCAATGCCCTTCAACTACAAAGATAACTAGAAAAAAATGATAATTTAAAATAAATCAAACAAAAGTCAAATAAATCCTCACCTAAACCTCAGTGAATGGGAAAGGAAATGAACCCACACCCCTCACGTTCAGTGGCTACGTTTTTTGCGCACCTGGTTGTGAACTAAGTACACAGTAAGGGAGAAGGAGGAGGCCACGGGTGAATGGGAGCTGCTCGGATGGGGGAGGCAATGTCGGAGATAGTCGGAGAGCAGGGGGGAGGCGCTGGATCATGGAAAAGGGGAGCAGTGGAACCAGGGTCAGTAGGCGGATGGAGTCGGTGAGAGGAAGAGATTCAGGGGGGGGGGGGCGATGGAGGGATGCAAGGTGGGGGCATGTGGCGCGGTGTAGGGCAGGCCAAGGGGTGGTGCAGCGCTGTGCAGGTGAACCAAGAGGGTGCACCGACAGAGGGGGGATTGGGGAACGCGATAGTGTAGTAAGGTCGATGAGGAGGCCTGGCTAGTAGGAAGGGGATATCGGGAGGAGGCGGGATCCGTTGGAGTACGGGGAGTGGCGATGTGCAGCACCGCTGGATGGGGAAGACGAGGGGTAGTACAACGAAGGAAACTAGGGAGACGAGGGAGCTGACTTGCACATGCATCGGGTCAAAGGCAGAGGCACAGATGGCTGGGGGAGGGGGAGAAACCGCGTGTAAAGGGAAAAAAGAGAAATAAATGAAAGATAAAAACTAATTAATACGACTAATAATAATAATTAAATAAAAATAAAAATAATAATATTATTATCACTCATAATAATAAAAATAAAAATAATAATAACTTTAATATAATAATTATAAAACAATTCTTTTACAAATAAAATTTGGTTAATAAAAACAATAAATATAATGATAATAATAATAATTCCTTAATTATAATGTTAATAATAAAAATTATTATAATAATAAATCCTTATTAATAATAAGACTAATAAGAATAATAATAATCATATAAGTAAAAATATAAATAAATAAAAAACACATTTCATTTCAAAATAATAATTAAAATTACTAAGCACAAAAATTTTAAATAATGAAATAAATTACAAAATTTATTCATTTTAATTTTCCGAAGACAGGTAGACTGTGTCGTTACATGGGTGAAGCTGTGTGGGGTATCCAAAACGTGGTCCACCCAGGCGATCAATGACGTTAACTCAAAAACGAGCATTTTTTTGACAACACTCAAAAATCATGTTTGGGTTTCAACCCGAACCTTGACAAAAAATTTTAAAACCAAAGAAAATAATAAAATTAAAATAATAGATATGTTAGGGTGTGACAATTCCTCTATGTTTCATACACTGTTTAAAACCAAAAAGAATATTGTGAGACCTGATAATCATATGGAAAACCATATAATGATTAAAAAGATAGGTAAATCATGAATCCATATTATACAAAACACTATGTTTGACCAATGAAATTCAATATATTTAAAAAAAAATTAATTTTTATCCCATAGTTAGATTTATCCTGATAAATATCCTTATATATATCACAAATATTTTCACATACTAGGTTCCAAAGAAAAACTAAACCTTTCTATAATACAAACAACAGTATCCCAGAATATTCATACATAGATATAATATTGTAATTGATGAATATTAATTATATAAATAATAATTTTTTTATATTTATTATAGGTTTAGTTTCCTAGTAAATAGGGAATCAAAAAACAATATGTTCATAAATTATATATATCTTATCCCACAATTCTCATCGTAATTATTACCATTTTGAAATAATTTACATCTAAAGCCATTATTTATAACATGGCTGGTGGATAAATATGAAAGGATGAGATTAGATGCTGATTATGGGTGGAGAAGGTATATATCAATGATAAAATAGCTATAACATAAACATAAGGCTTTTAGATCACAAAACTGCCTTTTGAAATCCAATACATTCATATAATTGATCATAATCTTGAGTCATGGAATAAATATTGGTAGTTAAGAGTATGTGAATCATATAATAATCAATGAAAATGAGCCATGATTACATAATAATGGAATATGACATGGAATTTTGGCATATAAATAATCTTATAACATGGTGAGAATGAATAAATTGATATAGGAACCCTCATTAAGTAAAGGACATGAAAACATGATCTCAAAAAAACATATGTTCTTGAATTACATTCCCACACATAAATATATAGACATGAATTCCAGGTTTATTCATAAAATGATGGTAATAAAATTATGCACCATACATAAAATTGTGAACATGAAATAAGGTTTATCCATAACATATTTACCTCTTAAGTTATAAATTTTAACAAATTTATTTCTAGGAGATATAGGTCCAACCCATAACAAAATGAATTCTATAAAAATGCGTTCCACAAGATCACAAACCATTCTTCATATAAAAAATAACTAAAATAAACATGTTTCATAATCATTTCACATTAAAAAAATCCATATAAGGAATGTGGCTGGAATCCTTGGATTATATTCCATTTAAATATTATATAACATCATAGTATATCATTTTAGATGGAAAATAATTGTGGAATAACACCTAAAATAATTTATAAAGAGGATAAAATTTTCATTTTTCAATCACATTATTTTGAATAGTTTCAAAAATTTAAAATAAATTAAATTTTTAAAAGAATATTGTAAAAATATAAATTATGATCCAATGAATGAAATATCATGATGGTTGGATAATTTTATCTTATAAGTTAAAAAATATTACATCCATATTTATATTGAAAAACTCACAAAGTACCTTATTTTGAAAATGATAATAAGAATATATACATACGACATTACAAAAAGTTAACAAAGGAAACAAATGACATTAAAATTAATAAGATAATGCAAAAAATATTTTTGAAACCAGTTTTTCAAAACAAGGACATGGAATAAAAATATCCTCCATTGGTGATTTAAAAAGAATCTATCCTTAGTATTAATGATATAATAAAATAATACCATTAATACATTTGAATGTCAATAATTGTGAAACACTTGAAAGAAAGAACCTTATATTGATATGTAAATACCATAATTTGCATGAAACTAAAAAAAATTAACTCATTGGTAGTATATATACCTCACAAATGAAACAAGTTTTATTTGACCATGTGTCCTATAGAAATTAAAGTGACACAAAAAATATCTTACACTGAGTTAATTGTTATTTAAATGTAATATTATGTTCTGTATAATAAATTTAAATTTTATAATATATCTATAATTGAGATATTTTCATATTCACAATACCATATATTATCCCTTTATATAATTTCAACTATCCTTTTTCAATGAATCTTTATTTCTGAGTGATAACTGTTTCATTTATTCATGACTACACAAGTTTAGTAATTTAGGTCCTTGTAACAATATATTTGTTACATAAACCTCAAAATATTAATAATTATTTAAATATAATATATATTCATTATAAAAATATATAGATTCATCCATGATGTTAATTTTGGAAAGAATAATTACATTTTTCATGGAGATGGTAGGCCACACATATGCATGGACATTTTTTTCATTTTTTTAATTGTAGAATGAATGAAGGGTAATTAATAATATACATTTACAGAATAATTATATATATATATATATATATTAAATATTCCTAAAATCTTCCCTTATTACCATCCATATTAAATAAATATTAAAAACAAATCACATCACTTCATGGAGGTCGAAGTCCCAAAGTACATACAAATAACATTGTCATTTGTTTTCAACGATTTTGACAGAATAAAGGTATTTTTCAAAAAATAACTAAATAAGTTTAATTATTCCATATCTTTAATATATAAATGAAATATATAATTATTCCTTCCAGAAATGTTTTGATGATAAATTACTTATATTTCTTTGTGGAGTCAATATGCCGTTCTTACACACGAGCGATAAATTCGGTTATCATTTGATGGGAAAGAGAGTTTATAATAGTGTTTTCATAATTATAAAAACATTTAATATTATTTTGGAATAAAATGTAATATTTTTTATAAATAATATAGACATATATATGTCAAAAAATTGTATAAAATAAAGATATCACATTAAGTGGTTACCTATTCTTTGAACTGACACTTTTATATCTCTTATAAATGGCTATAAGGTTAGACATTTCAAAAAAACAGAACATATATAATGTCCCTTGAGATGTATATAATGTAATTATATATGGATTATTGAGATATATGGTTCATGTTAGTGTATATATGTGAAGGGTGAGGTTCCCTTTTATAATTGGGATGAGGGGCACTTTTGTAATTTTATAAAAATATTAAAATATAAAAAGTCTATTCTTAATCCAAATACTTAAAAATATGAATGAACTAAAATAAATGTAATTTTCGTTTGAAAAAACATCTTCCAATGATATTATTATGTGTCTTATATCATTTTAATCATTATAATTTTTAATAAATCCATGGTAATTCATTGTTGACATTAACCATAATAACTACCTTTTAAAAAACAAATGGCAAGGTATGTTACCATAAATGTAAAACAAACAAAAAATAATCCATTTGTAAGGTTTAAAGCTATATTACATAAAAAGTGAATAATATAATGTGTTTATGAAATATAAATAATTTAAATAATATTTTTATTTTCAATTAAGAAAAAATACATTTAATTTTAAATTCAATATATGAAGCCACTGGGTAAGTAAAAACGTAATTATTATAAACCCAATAAAATGTATTATATAATAATAAAATAAATGGGAAAAATTAATAGGAATAGTGAATTACATGGATTATACCACATGGAATAATAAATGTATTTAAAAGAAATTAAAAATATAGAGAAAAGTTGTTTTATGATGATAAAAATGTGGGACACCTAGCATAACTAGAAAATGACTCGAAATCCTAAAAATCATCCTTTTTGTTCCTACCAACCCTTATTGGTGATTCTCCATATAATATTTGGTACTTGAATCACCTAATTGTTTTTGGAGTATTCCAATCATCCCATCGATCATCCATGTTTGAGGATCCACCATTCTCATAATGATGGTCAGTAGCTCAACCTCAATCATTGACATTTTCCAGTATTACAGCTTGACTCTCAGGATCATTAGAAACTATATCCTATTTTTTCATAAGAGTTGAATATGAATTCAGAGATTTCAAAAGATTATAAGGAGGTAGAGTCATATCCCCAACATAATGTAGATCTTACAACGACACATCAACAACACTATCATGAATATCAAAATGGGAAGCCACACATGTATGCGAATTTATAGGTTCTTTTGTTGACATATCAACTGCATCTATGGTATGAACCTATCCAAAAGGTTTTCCAAGATTAAAATAATACTAGACCTATAAAACCATATGGTATTTTTCTACAAATAAATTTCATACATATGCTCATTTTTTTCTCTCACTGGAATAATCCAAAAAATTATAAAAAAGTTGATCAAATTCAGTATTTTTTAGACTAATAAATCAAAATGACACTACCTTTTCTAGTTCCACTAGTGTGAGGGTCCTAAAAAATGAAATAATCATATTTTCCATCATGTTTTATTTTCTTCTCCATTGGTAATGTATTTTGATCAATTGTAATAGGGGGATATGCTATAAGGCCCCAACCTTAAACATTACTTCATATTGAATTAAATGAATAATTCACATAGATGATCTTTTCATGTTTAGAGTTTTAGAGAATCAGGACATAACTATTACATCTCAAAATATTACATAGTACACACTTCGACTAAGTTTCTATAAAATAAAAACACTTAAAAAGAAACATGTCTAGTTCCATGTTTTAGATATCATGTCTTTCCTTGATACCATCCTTGACCCTATTAATCTTTATGTCCTGTGGAAACATTTCAAAAACATGGGATGAGCATAAAAATCCCAGTAAAGGATACACAAAGAGGGAAAACTGTTAGTTTTTTCAAAACAACAAGTAAACCATGAATACTTTATCAAAGTAATACTTTTCACCTTTATGAATTAGTAAATAATCTTCACTGAATAAAAGATCATTACTTACCATTTTGTAACCAAAATATTACCATAAAACCCATATAAAGAACACATAACATATAAAGGTAACTTGGGACATAAACATACTTAAATGGAATAACCATACGGTCGAATTCCACACATACTTAATGGAATAGCCATACGACCGACTTCCATACCCAATTCATTGGAGGTTATAATGTAACCACGCATCCTGGTATTCACGACATCACCCGTCATATGGTTTATCACATGACCACCCATCAAATGTCCAAGTACCACTATAAAATCATAACACATAATACAATTATAAAGGAAAGAAAACATTTCCACATTTCAAGTACAATATATCACTTAAATATATTGACATAACAAATCCATTATCAAAACCATTTTCGATACCAAAATACATAAAAGAGTATATGGTATTTATTTACTTTTAAAAAATATAACGGCTTGTTGAGGAAGCCAAAGATCAAATAATACTCGCGGCGACAGAAAGGTCGTTGTCACCACGTACGTTAGAAGAAACATACTTTTTTTCATTTAGTAAAATGATTCGTATTAAAAAGATTCCTTTTGAATAAAAGTAAAAGTCAAAGGGGTTTATAAACTGTATAAAGAACGGTGTGTATAAACAAAATATGCATCAATGAAAAGAGATTGAGACGAAGTCCCTTACAAAGATGGTATCCATTGATTAAGGATAAATCAATTACATAATTATGTGTGACAAATTAATACACCAAATATAGGTGGATATTAAGTGTAAAACAATCAGAGTTCATTCAAACATATTCATAGAACGACATATTCAAGGAGTAAAAGTTTACCCCATTGAATCAAAATTGGGTTAAGAAGTTCCCTTGCAAAAATTCGACAGCCTAACGACGTCACTTCAAAATTAAGAAAATGAGTTGATGAGAGATAAAAATGGTATCTCATCACTTGGAAATAAAATTTAAATCAATAAGGCTATTGAAGAACATATCCCAACATAATATTATGTGAATTAAAAGACATAACAAAAGAAGTCTTTTAGAAAGAGGAGGGTGAAAGGTTCCCTTACAGACTTGGGAAAATTTCAAAACATACACCCCATGGAAGAAGGGTCATAAAATGAAGATGTAAATACACATAAATGAAATTATATTACAAAAAAGAGTAGAATAATGTGAAGTACATAAACCACTCCAAGGAAATGGTGGCAAACGTATCATAAATGTCACGGGAATAAAAGTGAGATGAAAAATCCCTTACGGAAACTCGACAGCCTAACGACGCCACTAAAAACCTCCAAAAATGGTTTGATGAGATCAAATAGGGTCTCTCATCATATGAAAATAAAAATTACATTAAGAGGAATATAAAATAAAATCCCCAAACATAAGAAAGATGAGCTTAAAATAAATGACATAAAATATAGTGCTTAAAAAGAAAAAGAGAGGTAGGATCTCTTACGAAAATTCGGCAGCCTAATGGCGCCACTCAAAACGTCCAAAATGGAATGATGAGAGAAAATAGGGTCTCTCTTCATATGAAAATAAAAAGTACAGTAAGATTAATGTAAAATAACAACCCAATCATAAGAAATATGAGCTTAAAAGGAATGACATAAAAGAGTGTACTTAAAAAGAAAGAGAGGGGTAGGATCCCTTACCTCAAGTCCGACTTGCCTTGTTTGTTTCTTTATATTCCTGAATAATAAACTATGGTCAATTTATAATTGCTTAATTAACTCTTTTAAAGATTATTATTCAGTTCATATCACATATTATAGTGTTATAATTATTGGTTAAAAATGTGAGTTCATATCAAACGTTTTTGTCGATGTTCGGTACATGAGTAAAAATTGAACTTGTTGGAAAAGAATTTTCCATGTAGTTATAAGTACATCATCTCCAGAATAGTATTAATGATTTAAATATCAGATATATAGATTATATATTAATTTTATACTATTACATAACATTTGGAAATAATAAAAGTGAAATGCACCGTTTATGGAGACGGTAGGCCGTACGTACGCATGAACGCTACTTTCATTTTTTTTGTCATATTAATGGAATTAATACTAAATATGAGATATATATTATAATTAAAGAATGATATCCATCATTTAGATGTAATATATGACATATATATCCATTATATATATGTACTTATAATATTAATAAACATTTGGAGATAAGAAATGACATGTACCATTCATGGAGACGGTAAGCCGTACGTACGCATGAACGATACTTTCATTTTTTTTTGTATTAAATGGAATGAAATAATAATTATATAAAGGTATAATATAATTACAGTAGGATATCATATGTAATACCATTAATTCCATCATTTATACATCCCACATATGGCATTAACGAATCAAATCACTTTGAGGGGGCAGTTGTCCACACATCCTAAAATGAAGATATCGCATTTACCCATAATGGAAACCATAACGGTATGCCATAAATGAAAAATACAGAAGCATAAGGAAAACATAAACATATTATATATCATATATAAATATAGTGACATAGTAATGGACACCTTTGAAGGTGTTAAAAGAATATTGAACAATCATCATTTCGTGAGGCAGTAATTCTCCATCCACAGAAACAATATGTTCTTTAACCATTAGACGGAGGTGTGTATTAGTGTAGCTAAAATCCTCCTCATACAAACATCATAGTATATTGAATATACTGGTGTTGTTACAAAATAAATAAATAAACAGAGTTTAGGGTGTTGGAGAAGCAAAATAAATCAAAAGAACACAAGTGAAGACATTACCTTAAAATCGGGTAACTCCTCTTGGTTTGAACCAAAAGGGTTTCTTGAAGAGAATTATTACAAAGGTGAGGCTTAAATGATGAATAGAGGGATGTGGAGAGATGAAATGGTCAGGGTTTGGCTGATCCAAAGGCGTGAGAGGTGTGGGTAAGGTGGTAGAGGTGGGGGCCTTTTATAAGAGGAGAGGAGTGGCACTCTTGGAAAGTTATAAACTTTTACTTTATTATAAATTGCTTTTCGGATTTTAAAGGTCCAAAAATTATATGTTTCTAGGATAAGGTGATAATAGTTCTAAATCCACCCATTCAATAGGTTTTTTACAAGTTTAGTTCTTAAATTTTACATTATCTTTTCATTTTATTTAAATCGTTAAATAATGAGGTAATCGTTGCATCATCATGGTGTCATAAATAATTTAATTTATTTAATGTCTAAAAATTATTAAAAAAATATCATGATGTAGGAAATATTTTTATATTTATAATGAATATTTATAGTAAAAAATATGACTTGTATAACCCCATGTAAAAATTGTTTTAGTAAAACAATACATGTTTGTGACATTTTAATTTTAACTTTAAATAAAATGGTATTAATGTCATTTTCCTAAAAAAGTGGCTCCATGGGGTCCCCAAGTTTACCCATGGATTTTCTTGGTCGGCCATGACTCATCAAATAAGTGTAGGACATGTGTCAAGGTCATTTCACATTATTAAAACATTATTTTTACCATAAATTACACTAATTACCTCTAATCACGATTAAAACTTAAAAGTTACTATTCACCGAAAAATTATTTTAATCCCATTGAACCACTTTTTACATCCTAATGACAAAAATGTGTGTAGGATTTTTGAAATTCAAATCACAGAAGTGTTAACATTTCATTTTAACAAAAAATCTGTGTTTAAACTACAACTTAGTGGTTTCACTATTCATCAAAAATTGAAGTTTTTCAGAAAAATACAAAACATTCACCCTAAGATATATTTGATATTCCGAATTATAAAATGATGTCTATTTTAAAAAATTCAAAACCTATTAGTTGCATTAATTAATTTAATAATTAATTACCGCTGTCAAAAAAAAAATAGCGTGTTTTTAAGAAACAATATCTATTAAAAGATTAACACTAGTTTAAGTCCAATTTCAAAATGAAATTAATTCCAATGACCACTATTGGATTAAATGGTAAAAATATATTATAATTTCACTTTAAAACCAATTAAAAATTTAATCTAATCATATAAATAAATTAGATTAAAAAGAGGTTTTGAATTAAAATACAACAATTTTCACTATTCATTAAAAAATGAACTTTATCGGAAAAATACCAAAACTTTACACAATGTAAATTTTGATGTCCCGATTCTAAAGAAGAATTTTATTTTTTCAAATATAACACATAAAATTGTCAAAAAGTGGATTTAAAAGAGGTTCGCCATCAAAAGGCAGTTAATCGACCTTTTAAAGAATATTAGAATGTTTACGCTTAAAATTGGATTCATTCACATTTTTAATCCTCTAAAATTTATTGAAAAAAGTAAAAATATTTGACAAACATATATAATAATTTTGTAGTTAGTTCTGTTCATTCCCTTCATTACAACATCTAGGTGTTAACTACCATTTAAAATAAAATTATTTTATTATTAGAGTGCAACGTAAGATTTAAAAGGAACTTGTTGTTGCGTATAGGGTAAGCCATCGAGCATAACATTCCCTTTAAATTAATATTAACATTTTATTAACAAATAGGGATAAATATAAAAATGTCATATTCTTTATTTACCTGGGGTGTAACATCCTTTCCCCCTTTTGGGAATTGCGTCCTCGCAATTTTAAAATTGGGCTTGGAAAAATCATTGAAAGTCCCACATCAAAACAAGAATCGGTAAAACAATAGATTTAAAAGAAATAAAGATAAGTACAGAGGTCACCCAAGTTAACCCATACTAGGATTACCTGCAGAAAAACATGGATATGGAAGAAAAAGAAAAGGGTCGTGTTCTGAGGGAGAGTGATAAAGAACATGTTTAGGAGAAAGTTAACCACAAGAAAATCACAAACTTGTGGTGGGTTAAACGGTATTCAATTCCCCAGTAGGAAAAGTTAATAGACACTGTTTTTGTTTTAAGTTACTTTTCATTGAGGAATTTATTTTTGATCTTAAGGAAACATACTTACTTGTCATGTTGACTTTCAAGTTTTACTATATTTCTTACACAAACTCATATTTCTCCAAAAGACGATCATTTAGGATGACTTGTTCACATTAAGAGTGCTATAATAAACTTCTAGAGAATCACCTAATCCAAAAAAGGGAACTATATATTTCCCATGTCTTTAGACAAAAAACAAAACCAAAATTGTTAGTACGAGATCAGATAATCCACAAAAGGATAATCCTTTATAAAAAGAAAATCTATTTTTAATCTCCAAAATTTGTCCAACAAAACCCAAAGTTCAACGAATACCATTCGATAAACAATTGTCCATAAAATTCTTCAAAGTAAAACAAAATAAGTTTGAAACCCAAATATTTGAAGGATTCAATCACATAGTCTTCCAAGGTACAAATTAACATTTATCTCTAAATAACATCAGTTGCTCTTAAAGTCTCATATTGAAAAGTAATTAACTTAATCACATATCCTCCATGATAGGTTAATAATTTCCATAGATAACCCAAAATCAACTTATTCTAGATTTATTAGATCATATAACTAAAAAGAATTAGTCAAACTAACCAGGGACATCACGTAGTCCAGTGGTAGGCAATAAATACCAGTCGAACTTTGGTTGTGGGTTCGATTCCCACAGCTTTGTCCGACGCGACGGGTTGTCACATGGTCTGCGTGTTGTTCTTTTTCCAAAACTATATAATTCTTAAAACATTCCCCAAAATGAGATAAAATCTTCAAAAATAATCATAACCTGTTTTAACCACAATTTTATCTCATTCCTTTCATTTTCCATCATAGCATATAGTAACCCATAATTACCTCAAAAGTAAGGATCATATAAACCCTAATGGTTACCTTTATAATTATTACCTGAACTTGCACATCGAGTTGGTCATATCTTACATGATTCATTATAGAACTTACCAAGGTTCAAGTGGTTGATCACGACTCCTTGATAGTCGGTTTAGAACAACCACAAGTTTCTTCATTGAATCCCCCATTTCATCCAGTCTCTTAATAAGAGAACCACCACAGTTTCCTTCAAACCCATTGTCACTTTGGTGCCTTCTAGATCCATCCATTTTCTAAAACCAGAAATTTCAGTGTGAGTATAGAAAAAAATTTATCATGTACTAATGAGGAAGATAAACACTAAGATATAATTACTCATTCACTTTTCTTAAAACTATGACTCTTTCTGAAATCCTATCCATTATGGTAATGTCACTTATTCTTAGAGAATAGCCTAACCTCTAAAGTTATCTAAACCGACCTCTGATACCAACTATAAGGCCCCGACCTTAAACATTAATTAATATTGAATTAAATGAATAATTCACATAGAGGATCTTTTCAGGTTTAGAGTTTTAGAGAATGAGAAAATAACTATTACATCACAAAAGATTACATAGTACACAATTCTACTAAGTTTCCATAAAATAAAAACACATAAAAAGAAACATGTCTAGTTCCTTGTTTAAGAAAGCATGTCTTTCCTTGATCCCATCCTTAACCCTATTCATCTTTATGTCCTATGGAAAAATTTCAAAAACTTGGGATGAGCATAAAAAGCCCAGTAAAGGATACACAAATGAAGGAAAACTTTTAGTTTTTCAAAACAACAAGTAAACCATGAATACTTTATCAAAGTAATACTTTTCACCTTTATGAAGTAGTAAATACTCTTCACTGAATAAAAGATCATTTATTACCCTTTTGTAACCAAAATATTACCATAAAACCCATATAAATAACCCATAACATATAAAGGTAACTTGGGACATAGACATACTTAAATGGAATAACCATACGGTCGACTTCCACACATACTTAATGTAATAGCCATATGGACGACTTACATACCCAATGCATTGGAGGTTATAACGTAACCACCCATCCTGGTATTCACGGCACCACCCCTCATATTGTTTATCACATAACCACCTGTCAAATGTCCAAGTACCATTATAAAATCAAAACACATAAAACAATTATAAAGGAAAGAAAACATTTCCACATTTCAAGCACAATATATCACTTAAATATATTGACATAAAAAATCCATTATCAAAACAATTTTTGATACCAAAATACATAAAAGAGTATATGGCATTTATTTACTTTTAAAAAATATAACGTCTTGTTGAGGAATCCAAATATCAAATAATACTCACGGCTGAAGAAAGGTCGTTGTCACCGCGTACGTTAAAAGAAACATACTTTTTGTCCTTTAGTAAATTGATTCATATAAAAAAGATTCCTTTTGAATAAAATAAAAGTCATAGGGGTTTATACACTGTATAAAGAAAGTTGTGTATAAACAAAATATGCCTCAATGAAAAGAGATTGAGATGAAGTCCCTTACAAAGACGATATCCTTAGATTAAGGATAAATCAATTACATAATTATGTGTGAAAAAAGAATACACCAAATATAATTGGATATTAAGTGTAAAACAATCAAAGTTAATTCACACATATTTATAGAACGACATATTTAAGGAGTACAAGTTTACCCCAAAGAATCAAAATTGGGTTAAGAAGTTCCCTTGCAAAAATTCGACTGCCTAATGGTGTCACTTCAAAATTCAGAAAATGAGTTGATGAGAGATAAAAATGGTATCTCATCACTTGGACATAAAATTTACATCAATAAGGATATAGAAGAACATATACAAACATAATATTATTTTAATTAAAAGACATAACAAAATAAGTCTTTTAGAAAGAGGAGGGTGAAAGGTTCCCTTACCGACTTGGGTAACTTTCGAAACGTACACCCCATGGAAGAAGGGACATAAAATGAAGATGTAAATACCCATAAACGAAATTATATTACACAAAGAGTAGAATAATGGGCTGTACATACACCACTCAAAGGAAATGGTGGAAAATGTAGCATAAATGTCACGGGAACAAAAGTGAGATGAAAAATCCCTTACGGAAACTCGGCAGCCTAACGACGCCACTTAAAACCTCCATAAATGGTTTGATGAGATCAAATAGGGTCTCTAATCACATGAAAATAAAAATTAAAGTATGAGTAATATAAAATAACATCCCCAAACATAATAAATATGAGCTTAAAAGAAATGACATAAAAGAGAGTTCTTAAAAAGAAAAAGAGAGGTAGGATCTCTTACGAAAATTCGACAGCCTAATGGTGCCACTCAAAACTTCCAAAATGGAATGATGAGAGAAAATAGGGTATCTCATCATATGAACATAAAAAGTACAGTAATAGTAATATAAAACAACATCCCAATCATAAGAAATATGATCTTAAAAGGAATGACATAAAAGAGTGTACGTAAAAAGAAAGAGAGGGGTAGGATCCCTTACCTCAAGTCCGACTTGCCTTGTTCGTTTATTTATATTCCTGAATAATAAACTTTGGTCAATTTATAATTGCTTAATGAAATTATTTAAATATTATTAATCAGTTCATATCACATATTATAGTTTTATAATAATTGGTTAATAATGTGAGTTCATATCAAACATTTTTGTCGATGTTCGGTACATGAGTAAAAATTGAACTTGTTGGAAAAGCATTTTACATGTAGTTACAAGTACATCTTTTCCAAAATAGTATCAATGATTCAAATATCATATATATCCAGTATATATTCATTTTATACTATTACATAACATTTGGAGATAATAAAAATGAAATGCACCGTTCATGGAGACAGTAGGCCGTACGTACGCATGAACGCTACTTTCATTTTTTTTGTCATATTAATGAAATTAAAACTAAATGAGAGATATATATTATAATTAAAGAATGATATACATAATTTAGATGTAATATATGACATATATATCTATTATATATATGTACTTATAATAGTACATAACATTTGGAGATAAGAAATGAAATATACCGTTCATGGAGACGGTAAGCCGTACGTACGCATGAACGCTAATTTCATTTTTTTGTATTCAATGGAATGAAATAATAATTATTTAAAGGTATATTATAATTACAGTAGGATATCCTATGTAATACCATTAATTCCATCCTTTATACGTCCCACATATGGCATTAACGAATCAAATCACTTTGAGGGGGCGGTAGTTCGCACTTCCTAAAATGAAGATATCCCGTTTACCCATAATGGAAACCATAAAGGTATGACATAAATGAAAAATACATAAGCTTAAGGAAAACATAAACATATTATATATCATATATAAATATAGTGACAAATTAATGTCTTCCTTTTAAGGTGTTAAAAGAATATTGAACAATCATCGTTTCGTGAGGCAGTAATTCGCCATCCACAGAAACGATATGTTCTTTAACCATTAGACGGATGTGTGTGTTAGTGTAGCTCGAATAATACTCATAACAACATCCTAGTATATTTAATATACTTGTTTTGTTACAAAATAAATAAATAAACAGATTTTAGGGGGTTGGACAAGCAAAATAAATCAAAAGAACACAAGTGAAGACATTACCTTAAAATCGGGTAACTCCTGTTGGTTTGAACCAAAAGGGTTTCTTGAAGACCATTATTACAAAGGTGAGGCTTCAATGATGAATAGAGGGATGTGGAGAGATGAAATTGGCAGGGTTTGGCCGAGAAAATAGCTTTATAGGTATGGGTAAGGTGGTAGAGGTGGAGGCCTTTTATAAGAGGAGAGGAGGGGCACTCTTGGAAAGTTATAAAATTTTACTTTATTATAAAATGATTTTAGTATTTTAAAGGTCCCAAAATTATATATTTAGAGGATAAGGTGATAAGAGTTCAAAATCCACCCATCCGATAGGTTTTTTACAAGTTTAGGTCTTAGATTTTACATTATCTTTTCATTTTATTTAAATCGTTAAATAATGAGGTAATCGTTGCATCATCATGGTGTCATAAATAATTTAATTTATTTAATGTCTAAAAATTATTAAAAAATATCATGATGTAGGAAATTTTTTTATCTTTATAATTAATATTTATAGTAAAAAATATGAATTGTATAACCCCATGTAAAAATTGTTTTAGTAAAACAATACAAGTTTGTGACATTTTAATTTTAACTTCAAATAAAAAGGTATTAATGTCATTTTCCTACCAAAGAGGCTCCATGGGATCCCCATGTTTGCCCATGGATTTTTGTGGTCTTTCATGACTCATCCAATAAGGGTAGGACATGTTTCAAGGTCATTTCATATTATTAAAACATTATTTTTACCTTAAATTACACTAATTACCTCTAATCACGATTAAAATTTAAAAGTTACTATTCACCAAAAAATTATTTTAATCCCATTGAACCAAATTTTAAATCCTAATGAAAACAATGTATGTCATATTTTTGAAATTCAAATAACAGAAGTGGAAAAGTTTCATTTAAACGAAAAATCAGTTTTTAAACTACCACTTAGTGGTTTAACTATTCATCAAAAATTGAAGTTTTTCTGAAAAATACCAAAAATTGACCCTAAGCTATATTTGATATTCCAAATTCAAAAATGATTTATATTTTAAAAAATTCAAAAAAAATAATTTGAATTAATTAATTTAATAATTAATTCCCGCTGTCAAAACAAATAGCGTGTTTTTAAGAAACAATATCTATTAAAAGATTGACACTAGTTTATGTCCAATTTCAAAGTGAAATTAATTCGAATGACCACTATTGGATTAAATGGTAAAAATATATTCTAATTTCACTTTAAAACCAATTAAAAAGATAATCTAGTCATATAAATAAATTAGATTAAAAAGAGGTTTGGATTTAAAATACAACATTTTTCACTATTCATTAAAAAATGAACTGTATCGGAAAAATAACAAAAATTTACACAAAGTAAATTTTGATGTCCCAATTCTAAAGAAGAATTTTATTTTGTCAAATATAACACATCAAATTGTCAAATAGTGGATTTAAAAGTGGTTCTCCATCAAAAGGAATTTAATCGACCTTTTAAAGAATATTCGAATGTTTACGCTTAAAATTGGATTAATTCACATTTTTAATCCTCTAACATTTCTTGTAAAAAGTAAAAATATTTGAAAAACATATATAATAATTTTGTAGTTAGTTCTGTTCATTCCCGTTATTACAACGACTAGGTGTTAACTACCATTTAAAATAAAATTATTTTATTATTAGAGTGCAACGTAAGATTTCAAAGGAACTCGTTGTTGCGTATTGGGTAAGCCATCGAGAATAGCGTTCAATTTAAATTAATATTAACATTTTATTCACAAATAGGGATAAATATAAAAATGTAATATTCTTTATTTACCTGGGGTGTTACACATGCCTTCTAGAAAGACATAACATTCTCAATGCCACCAGGGAAATCACTTAGTCGATCAACACCACTCTACCTAGGTACCATAACGTCATAAAATATATCATCCCCCACCTCAGATAGATGTGAGTCAATGATACCTTCCTTTACATAACACACACATTCCTCCTCAATAACATAAATTTCAAACTAATCACTTTCCATCCAATGAACTATTTAGGAATTGAAATGATTATATAACATGGTCAACGATATATGTCCACCAATTTCCATATCGGTAAAACCCGATATTTTGGTGGTGACCAAATCAAAAATTATGAATAATTATGTTCCACTAAATTAATAATGATTATGAGGTAGAACATTGGAATCAGATGATGAAATTAAACAATCACATAACATTTGATTAATGATGACAAGAACATTACGATATATAATAGTGTTTTGGACTGAATGTTATTTTGTTACACTCATTGGAATATAATAAATGGTATCATTATCATATATTGGAACATTATCATCCTACCTACCATATACCACATTATGAAAATTCATCACCTCCATGTTTGTAGTGTTAATTTTATCAGAATATTTCTTCCCATAAGAAAAGTGAAATTTGAACATACATCTATCAATATGGTTTACATATGTCTTATAGATTCAGAATCTCCAACCAACATGGAAATACATTCCTAAATATCCAATGCATACACAACTGAATAAAAAATATTGGATATGATCATAATCAATTGCATGCTAAAATATAAAATCACTAGAAACCAAATATACCATTATAACATGAGTTGAATTTAGATCACATTCCACCATAAAATGGGGAATAATTCCCATCCCTAGCTATATTATACGCATTTTCAATCGTAATTTGTGTTACAACATCCATTGAAACATCCCAAAGAATATTTGGGTTCCAAATTATCCATGTAAATCCTTTAACATACATCCAATATTTCACGGTAGAAATCTTGGTTTGAACCAAAACAAACTAATGATCCCAGTCTAAAAATATAAGAACTCTTGGCTTCAAATTGATAAAACCAATCTATATGACTTTAACATCAAATAATATGAATAAAATATATATAGAAATACCCGCTATCGATCGAAATCATGTTCCAACTATAAAACTAGTAATCTGGATCAACCTCTTACTCAAATCCACATGTTTCAATGAATCAATCTTGGATTGGGGTGAGATAAATGAAATGATAGAAGGAAAATATGCCTAAATCCACTACTGGGTGAACATAAGATCTACTTCAACAAAATATAGGGAATTTTTAATGGAAATAATGTTTATTTTTATGGATGGATCACCTCAATGATGAGTATACAATAGATCAATAACATCGACACTAACTCGAACACTTTCACATCCTTCCAAATATCTTGATAAACCAAATACACATAGAACGATTTGAGATAAGTTAGAATCAAAATTTCTCTATATTGATCTATAATGTAGGGGGGGGGGGGGAATCAAGCCACCAAAGACGTAAACTCACAATTTAATAACATAAGTAGTCTCAAGATCCACCTATATTGTAGACATAGTCTCGTAAGATTCATGGATGAGACCCCCCCTCTTTGAGTAAAGGGGAAATGATTTTTTTATATGTTATGTGGCCTTGGAATCACTAAGTCACATGATCCAATAGGAACTAGACTGATCTCTAGTAACTCCCTGAATTCCAACATGTGTATCAGAATGTTTTGAAGATATCATTGTTAGTGAAACTCAATCAAAGGATTGACCACCAATCACCATAGATCTACTCAATATCCACTATCACTAAGCTGGTTGCTATCCCCATCTAAATCTATTGTAAAATAAGTACACAGAATCATTAAAAGTGTATCAATCCTAGTATTTTTAATTATATCGATTTTATATTCTTATAATTGAAATAAATATTATATTAATATTACACAATAACTTAATGAAATTTTAATATTAATAAAAATTATAAATATTTTTTTATCATGAAAATAACTTAATTAAGATTATTATAGACATTTAGTTTCATTAATATATTTCATTTTTCTCTCTATGGAAAAATAATATATATTAAAAACCTAATAGTTCAAAATTTGTATCTTTCTTTTCATTAAATATTACAAGGGTAATTTTTATGCACATATATCCATTAAAAAAGTGTATTTAGATCCCAATATTCTATGGCTATACATAAATTCAACCAATAATAATATGTTTGAAGAATTATGACCATATCAATTAATTTTAACTATTATTAACAATATTTAATGTTTATCATGGTGATAAATTTTACCACAGTTACTATTCATAATGCTTAAAAATGAAAGGGACCTATGTAATAAAGTTAATCCTCATGACTCCAAATATTTAATATATTTTATTATATTCAATATCAATTAATGTAAGAAATTAATTTCAATATAATTGTGAACACAGAATGTTAAACTCTTTTTAGAATAATTTAGTTTTACTTAAAGATGACATTTTGGTACAAAAAATGTCTTAAATAAAAAAATTTATAAAATGATTCATATTTATACTATTAGATTATTTATTACATAATATAAATAATTGTTTTTAATACATTTTTAAATATTTTATAACATTTCACATTATTGTATCTAAAATACCAAATTCAATAAAAATAGTTATTTTGTTATTATTCACTTGAAAATAAATATTTTCATAAAAATTTGAAAAATGCACCATGAACTAATTTTGATATGGTTATCTAAAAAGCTATAAAATTTTTAGGAAATAAAAAAATTATTTTTTGAGATATTATTTATATAATTTAATTTCCAAAAAAATTAAATCCTTAATGAGGAAGCCCCATTTATAAAGAAGAAAATAAAAATACTAAAAATTGAGTGATTATTTTATAAGAATTTATCATTGTATGTATATTTAGCATAATATATATGTATATATATATTAGACTGATTTTAATAATTTTCATACTCTCTAATTTAATTTCTTCTTTATAATTATCACATTATGTAATAACTTTCACTAGTACCACAATTTTCATAAAATATTGTTATGTGTAACATTACATATTGATGAAATAAAATTAGTTAATGAGAAATATTTTCCTAAATCAAGGGGTTTCACATTCTTCATATAGACTAGACTTAATATTTTTAGTATTTTTGTTGTGATAGATTTCACTCTGTAAAAAGAGGTCTTTTCTTTAATTATAAATTGAGGCTTCAACCCCATCATTTAAAAAAATATATTTCACTCAAACCATATGGAATGTAATCTTGAAGTAGTTATGTGAGGAATTATACATTTTAAGAGAACAATAATATATAGTTTATTTTATGAATATATATATATATATATATATATTTAATTATATTATTTTGATTTTGACATCGTATATTGTATACTTGACTCAAAAAAAATCATGTATGTGTAATTTTAGGGGTTAAAGTTTATCTTTATTGAGTTTTAAGAAACAACTATATGATGTACTGTCTACCAATAAGGCTGGGTATGTTTCCACATATTATTTCCATTATCAAATCATATATATTAGTCAAATATTATATTATTAAAATATTATTTCTGATAATTTTCCAATCACCTATGATAATTTTAGTTCAATTTGATTTAAAAAAACCCACTCCAACATTCCAAAAAAAATAATTTTGGTGTTATATATCATTTTATGAGGGATCATGTAAATTAATTTTCTATTTTATTATATGATGTTCTAAGTAAAAATTGTTGGATACATATTCAAAAAAAATTTATAATCACTAAAATTTGGGAATATAAAATTTGAACTGTGTATATTAGAAGAATAATATTTTGGAAGAAGATAATTTATGTAACTTTAAACTAGAAAAAATCATAGATGTCTTCTAAATTGTGTAATATTTATAAATCATAATGAAAAATTTATACTATGTAAAATCTTGTTAATTGAAAATGTTATTATTTATGTGGGATAATTTATTTGTTCCTTTTTGATAAATTTCGCAATGGTGGATAATTTTTTTGACATTTAAATAAATATTGAATACAGTAATTTTAAAAAAGTTGGACATTCTAAGTGTGTAAACATGAATAATAATAAATTAATTTTTTGTTTTTTGATAAATTAAACTTTTTTCAATGATAACTAATTTCAAAATTTTTAAAAAATAAATTTTATAGTTGAAAAACATGTAACACCCATTATATACATACAAGTGTTATTAATTGAAAAATATAAATATTTTTAAAATAATTTTGTTTATATTCATGTGATTATAATTTTTTTGATGAGTTCTTTTAGTATTTTATATTATTTTTTTATAAATATATTTCAAATTTGTATATATAGAACATACATTATCTATTATCATTATATATATATATATATCATATATATATATATTGTAATATATATATTTATAATATTCCACACACTTTTTATCATCTTCCTCTAATGTCTCCATGAATGAGTTTCCTTTGGCTCATTCATTATTCCTTTATTCTCACCTATGAAGTTAGGAACTTCCTCATGGTAGCATTCCAGTGCACGTTATCTCCTTCATGAAAATAGTATGGGTTATAAGAACCATGTAAATGAAAATTCCATAATTGATTATAGATACTTCTTTATAAGTGACACTTATTTCAATTTCATTAGTAGAGAACTCCTCCATCAGTGTGGCTCTAGGTTTCTCTCGGTTTAATACACATGTGACATCATGTGACACTAGTGAAATGCATCACCTAGTTTGACCCAAACCAGTTTCTTCATCCTATACAAATAATTTTCCTTAATTTATTGAACATTTTCAGTAACACCGACATAATTCTTCATCAACATATATCATGGACTCTTTCTCTCTTTATTTAAGTTGTACGAGTAAAACCATGACAATCCGATATCACAACATGTAGTGTTTTATCTTCGGGTTTCAATCCATAACATTTTTCCAGGTATCCCACGTATATAGAATTAACGAAGTAGGGTACTTATGATAAATATTGTAGTAGGTAGTATGATGATCCTCCCAACCAATAGTGTGTGTAAATTCTACCAATCATGCGACCGATAAGTGATAGTAAATTTGAGTTCCATCCTACTGTGAATCATCCCTCTAACCTACGACGAGTGTTTCAACATATCATGAGTATTCCTATGGTCCATGAATTATATATAATTCATACCATGAAGGTAATATAAACTTACTGTAAATAACTGAAATGACTACCACGTGTATTAAATAGTTTTAGCTAACCACATATTTTAAACTACGTGAAATATTTTTTAATTACATGAAATTATTCATTTTTTTTCAGCTAACTATGTTTGTATTTTATTTTATATAGTGATTTTTTTATGTTACTCTATTTTTTTTCATGTGATCACATGAGAAAACTATTTATATGGCCATTATACCTATAACAAAAAAATTTGCACACTAGTTCAATATACAATCCATGAATGAATTGTATGTATACCCATCGTACATGATCTTATGGTCATTATACACACAAGAGGATTGTAACATAGACAATCAGTTTATAACTAATTTATTTTTTAGATGATTTTTTTCTTATGACACTCTATTTTTCTATATTTTTTGAAAAAAATACTTATTCTATATGTAGTTAAAATTATTTTGTTTTTTATATATTTTTTTAAAAAATAATTGTTATATAAAAAATGTTTTACATTTTTTAGACTATAATTATCATAGAAATTCCTATTAAATTAATAATTAACATAATAATCATTTCACTATTTATTATTATTAGGTGTGAATAATTAATTTATTTCATTATTGTGGATTAAATTTTAATTAATTTTAATATATTAGTAACTCTCAACTATTCTAACAAATTGGATAGGAATTTTTTAAATTGGGATAACCATAGAATTAATTATATTCCACAACATTATAGATCTCATGAAAAAATTATACAAAATTATTTGTCTCATCATTTTATATATTTATAAACATTTTTAGGTGGTTTTATTTTTAAGAAACATCCATGCAACGAGATTAACGATCATAATTGGTGATTTATTAATAAATAGTGATCAATTCGTATAGTAAAAATAAATTTTCATCGACACATAATTATTATTTTTTTCTTATGAAAATAATTATCATCTTGATTGAAAAATATATTCTCTAATGACTAATATTCCATTTATATGATCATGAAGCACATTTGTTTCCATTACATTGATCACAAAAGAGCTTTATCTATTGACTATTTACTACTATATTGATCATGATCATCAAAATTATTCACCCTCATCATCATATAATTCTTTTAGTAATAATGGTATTTTGTTAATTCATATAATCTTTCCATTTTATATTTTTAATCATTCATGCCTAGTAAATGATTTTCCCAAAAGAAGTATGTCTTTTCTTTTGGTTATCCTACCACCCAATATCAATATTGATTGTGACTACCAAATAAAATCAGGTAAAATAATAGGTTAAATACTCCTATAAAAATGGGGGTTGTGATGCCATGTATTTGTAAAATATTAGTCAGTAACATGCTATTACATATTTAAATGCGTGCTTCTTAGTTTGTACCAATATTCTCTTGAATTAGATAAGGTTTATGAGTGGATAATGATCGTGGTGATCCAAAAAACTATAAAATAAAAATTTTCATTCCATTTCACTCTACTATAATAAGATTCATAAACACAACACTAAATTTTGATTATTAAATTAATAAAACATGGATTATATTTTTTGTATACTTTTTAGCAGCTCCTCCCCCCATCTTGTTATTATTTTAATTAACTAACATATAATAGTTCTAACTTGTGGTTTTGGATTTGAAATTTTTTTATGGTCTATGATAACAAAAGGATACTATTTTTTATTTGTATTGGTAAAAATCCCATGTTAAAATGTGTAATCGAAATGTGATAAGTGATGGAGTTAAAGGAGAATTATTTTTAAATACAATTAGGCATCTAGGATTTAGTTACTAAAATAACATAAGTTTATGGAATTTTTATTGGATAGTAATAGTTTTTTGATTTTTTATCATTGACCTAAAATATTATTGGGTACATACATTGACAATTTTTTGTGTGTTAAGAAGTGAAATAGTTGGGTAGAGACATACATACATCCCCTTTGAGAGTACGTGTGGTGAATCTCTGAATCCCATAATGTTGGTTCACATTTATAGCTTTTATATAATATAATTTTTTTTATTGGGAACGTGTTCCAAATTCATGTATGATTGTGGGATTCTGGAAATAATTATTGATATATACATGTTCAGATATTTTTTCTTTGAAAATGGGTTTAGTTTTGGTGATGGTAAGACTGTATAAATTGGGTAATCTATGTGGTAGATAATCATTGGTTGATTATTTGTTATGGAGAAAGCCCCAACTGAGGTATGTTTAGTAAATAATTATTCATTCATTCCTTAATTTTTATATAGTGGTTTGGTGATTTGAGTCTATTGGATTTTTTTATAGGAATTTGGGATCGTTATATTGATTTAGTTTATAATTTTTGATGATGTTTTTTCTTTTTGAGTTGGTCTATTTCATTCATTAGTTATAATGACAAATATTAGAAATGATATGAGAGACTTATTAATCTATTAGTTATATCTTATATGTAATTACTTATATGAATCTAGGTTTTTTTGGTCTAGAGGAAAAGGTTATTATGGGTTAAACCTTTAAAATATATTGAACTTGTGTATTATGATTTATCTCGGTGGAAATATGGGCAATCCCATGCTAAGAGGAATTCCTATGGTATATGAACTATGAGAAAATTTAGAAAATACCAACATTTATTTGAATTACTCTATGTTTTATAGAATATTAAAAATTTATATTCTCTTGATTAATAGTAAGATGTGTTTTTTTTGATATGGAAAAATGTTTTGGATGGTAGTTTTGTGGCTATTGTGAAGGCGATCTATGTGTATTACCACAAGCATGTTGTTGATTGATTGTACCACCTCTTGAAATGACTTGTGGGTGTAAAATTGATGGATATAGCATAAATGAAATTATAAAATAGGTAGGAAATATTCTTGAGTTAATTCCTTCTTTTCTTAAAATTATAATGAAATGAATTAAATATTTAGAAAACATCCCTATCCTCCATTATAAATACCACCGTCACCACTATTTCTCCTCACACCTCCAATGCCTTGAATCATGTAAAATTTCTTCCCAATAACTCTCTCAATAATCTCCACACTGTTAGGTTCCTACTAGTATCACCCAAAATACTATTTAAATTTTTCTTAATGAGGTTCTCAAAGAGAGGAATTCAAGAGGTAAAATCCCATTTTGTTCTTTTAATTTTCTATCATTTTATTTTCTTTTCTTAAAAATTCTTAAACTCCACTATCCAAAATGATTGATAACTCCAGTATCATATATATACTATAATTTATTAATGTTATCTAAATATCATCAATTAATTACCTTCTCTTCCCATTTTTATTCAAAAAATGAAAACATCATTCTTGAGGTGCTGATTTACCACCTCCATGGATGATGGATTTTTATTTTTTCAATTCTACCTTTATGGCTAGTCATTAAAAAAAATTTATGGTTAAAAATAAATTTAATAAATGTAATATAACATAATTAATTCTCTATAACTTTTACATATATATAATATCAACACAGAATATGAAACTAGTTCGTCAAAATTGAAAAAAACACCAACATAATCTAAATGGTAATCATTAACACTTTTTATAATGAATATCCTCATAGATTGAAAAAATGATATATAATATAATTAAATTAACATTAATTTAATTAATAAATTTAATTTCAATTTTTGATAACTATCCCGATTTCACATGATCTTTCATACATTTATACAAGTGAACCAATCATGAAAACCCAAGAAATGAATACTCCCCAATGAAAAAATTAAACCTCATTACTCCTCAAAAAATCAATAGATAAACTTAATAATATAATTTATATCATATAAATGTTTAATTTTTCTTAATCAAATTATTAATAAATCTAATTTCATTATCCAGGACATTAAACGTATGTGCAGAACTCTTTCAGACTTGAGTTAATGGTTTCACCCTGAACCTCCATTTTTCATTTGGGCTACGCCTTCTCACTTTTTACAAAAAATTAGTATAAATTATTCCTATATAATTCTTATAGATTATTTTTATATGATCCAAAAACTTATATTCATATATGTTCATATTTTATTAATAGGAGAATACATGTTTCCTAATTCTACCTTTTCAATTCCTCCCGATAAGCACACCCGATTAATGGGTACTTCCCAATTTCATAACCATATTCAAGTACCACCCATAACCTGAATTAATCAACCAATATTATTTGAAAATAATTATTTTTATCATTAAAAACTTTTTTTTCCATTTTTTTCCTCATAAACACAATTTTGACTTTTTCCATTATAATGAATCTCTTTTTGTTTTCTCTTCAACCACAATGAAGTGGACCATTTATAAACTATCTCAAAAACTCATTTACATTTTTTAATTTAATTTTGAGACGATTTATTCCTAAAACATAATTTCCCTATTGTACACTTTTATTTTATTTTATATACATGTTTACAATTTCATTTTATGACCTATGGAACGATATTTTTCAAAAGAACACTTCATTGAAAAGTAAAAATAATATTTCAATCAATAATTACATGATGATTTTATTAGAGTATAGTAACATATTTAAACACGATTTGTTGAATAATATTACTAATTATTATTGATATTTAATGATATCATCTACCATATTGTATTAAATGGTTTATGATTTGTGCAATTTTGGATGTTCTTCTATGTACCATTCACCATTTCACTCAGAATGGTACTGTTTATGTTTATTGGTTGGGTAATTTTATTAAAATTTCATATAAATATGTTGTTAATGATTTAATAAAATAATATGAGGATTTAATTAGAGATATTGTGTGATGGGAATGGCCTTATATATCCTCTTGATGCATCGATAGGATTCATGATATAAAACAGATGTAGATTTGGACGAGGCCTTATCCATTTATTTTTAGATTTCTTAGTCGAGGACATGAGGAAATGTTTCTAATGTACAACTTTTTAATTCCATAAATATGATATTATTAATTTATAATCCAAGATATTATTCTACTATTATAATCTCTATAGTTATGTTTTATTCTGAAATGATTATTTTTATGGAATTATTCTTTTTCAGTTTTCATTCTAGCTATATTATTCTCATGATAAAATCTAAATGAAGTATTTTTTCTTGTTATTCAACATACCTTATTGTTTTTGTTTATTTATGATATAATCTACTATATTTTTACCCTTATAAAGCATATGATATCCCCCCATTATAATGTTCTATTATCCACTGGATACGAATATGTAAATTATGAATGACATGAATGGATAATATATGAGTTTTTTGAAGATTCCAATGGAGTTTATATATTGTTTTTTCATCCAATTTTAAGGTAAAACTTATGGTTTTATTTTATTTTCCAATGATACAATTCTATTATTCTTTTACAATTCTTTTCGTTCTTCCCAATGTAATATGTCAAGACACTATCTCCATGCTACAAGGTTCGAGGTCTTTGCAGTTGGTATCCGTGCGAGTTTATAAGAATCCTTGGAAAGTAGATTTATAAAAAAGATAATAATATGGAATATATAATTATGATAAAAATTGAGTATAATCATAGAATATAATCCCATAAGTTTTATGGTAGATATTATGTGGGTCTTTCGATCAATACATCCCTCTATGAATACTAGTAGTAGATATAGTTCTTGTAGAAATGTATATCGGTGTATCAACTATGAAAAGGTGCATTGGAACTAACATGAACTAACCTTGTACATAGAATAACCCTTACTGTACAAATAGTTTGACACTCCCTAGAGATATTATTATGGTAATTGAAATTTTATACATAAACCAAAATGAAGGATTTAAGAGAAAACATAACCCCAAAAACCTATATTTATGATAACATATACATAAAATATTCAATTTATGGTTCTAGTTTTAAATACTGAATTATTAATAATAATATTATTTAGTATATTCCATTTTTTTTGAAATGGATCATAGTGGAATGAATAGAAACTGTATCAACACACATATTCCTTATAGGGATTTACCTCATATGAACGATAATGATGTTAGAGTAGGAGATGCAACTGGAGCCAAGAAAACATTACCTATATAAAAAAAGATGATTTAGGTTGTGAATAAAAACCTTACTTGTATAGAGAATCATGATCAACAATGTGGTTGTACATTTAAATACCACTTCATGAGAGAACAAAATCCATAATTCAATGAGACTACAATACCATTTGTAGCTGAGAAGTAGATCAGTTTTGTAGATTATATATTTATTACATTGTGAAGTTAGGAAAAGGATAAGGTTATAATTGAACTTATCATATATTGAGAGATACTGATCAATGATTTTAATTAATTCTAAACAAAATTCCAGATAAAGAAATTTCAAATATGGAATGAAAGGATATATGGTATATTTTCTTAGAAACTTTTTTCATTCTGGACAACGAGCAGATAAGGATATAATTTTTTTGAATATGAGATAAAATATGGATGAGAATGTTTCTATGTATAAAGAAAACATTATAGGGTAGTCAATACATGTTTTGGATTATTTATATATTCCGAAGAGTATGATTGATCAATTCTTTAATGGGTTAAAAAAATTCCTTCCAAGGGAATATATCTCCCAAAAATTTTCATCATATGAATATATGGTCTCATGTTATATCAAGAAAGAGAAATAATTATATTTTTATATAAAGATAAGGGAAATAATTGAAGAGGAGGGTGGAAGAGAAAATAATGGACAATGAGAGGAATAAAAGGTAATTTTAAATGTATTAAAATTGTGGAGGAAAACACCATGGTTCATTTTTAATTTGAAAATAATTTTCCTAAAAGTGTCTTGAGAAAGGACATGATGCTCATGATTTGCTAGAAAATTTAGAATCTACCAGATTTCAATGTTACAATTATAGGAAGTTGTGTATCTATTTCATTTATTTTCCTATAATTTAAGGAAAATTTCCTAAAAAAACCATCTGATCATGGAAAATATTGTGTGATTGGAACAAATAAGATTGGATTTCCTAATGGTGTGGTGGAATGTCAGTAATCATCTCCTTAATTTTTTTCATGGTTTATTTGATTCTAGATAAGTGCATTCCTTTTTATGTTCCCAGTTTACATTAAAAATTGTATATTTACAATTCACCTTATCTCGGGAGATTTCAAGAAAGACTCCAAGAGGAATCCTTACTGAAATAATAATGTGTCGAGTATTTCATATTATGAAACATAACCATGCTCTCACTTCTGATTTTATCAACTTATCAATGGATGATTTTGATATAAACCTCGGTATGGAAGGGATTTCAAAATATAATGTAAAGTTTATGTTTATCTATAAGTAAATTGTTATTTTTCATAAAGGAATGAAATATATAATCTATAGAGGGGAGAATTCATGATCTGGACCATATTTGGATCCACCTATAATAGTCATTCTAAATGTAATTCATGTGGACGATGCTAAACTATCATCTATAGATGATGAAATAAATATTCAAATTGAAAACATACCTATTGTACATGAATACATTGATGTATTGATAGATTATTTACCTGGACATACTCTAGCGAGGGAAGTTTATTTTTATATTGATCTTATCCCATTTGTAAGGCCAGTATTAAATACTCCTAATAGAATGGATACAAGGGAACAAGTGAAGCCGAGGAAACAACTAGAGGAATTGAATAATAATGTATTTATTATCCTAGTATTTTCTCTAAAAGGATCCCATGTTCTCTTTTTCATGAATGAGGATAGATACGTGGGGTTGTTTATTGAATATAGATAAATAAATATTTTTACAATAATGAAATTGTACCCACTACCTCACATTGATGATTTATTTTATCATCTTTAGGGAGATCAATATTTTTCAATGATTAAACATTGATTTGGATATCATTAATTGTGTGTGAGGAAGATATTTCGGTGACAACATTTGAAACCAGGTATCAATATTAGGAGTCTTATGAAATTCCATTTGAAGTGACTAATGCACCATATATTTTTGTTGATCAATGGAATTTTTTCAAGGAATATCTTGTCGAATTTTTTGTGGTATTTTTTAATTTTATCACGATTTAATTAAAAATCTATTTGGAATATGAGAACACTTTCATATTTTTTTATAGGCTCTTAGAAGAAAAATACATATATGGGATGTTTATAATGTGTGAATTCTGGCATCAAAAAATTTGTTTTCATATACATATTGTCTCAAGGAATGGAATCTAAATTTAACTTTTGATGAATAGAGAAGATTAGGAATGGTCTACTCAAATGAACATAACCATGGTACATAGTTTCTTTAGATTAGAAGGATAATATTGGAATTTCATTCAGAATTTTTCCTAATTAGCTAACCCATTATCCAAATTACACATAAAGGGGTTATGTTTATTTTCACAACGGAATGCGAGGAATGGTTTGAAGAATTGAAGAGGATATTAGTAAATTATTTTTTCCAGACTCTACCATAGGGAAATTTTAGATTTGGGATTTATAATGACACATCAATGAAATGACATGGTTGGGTCCTTATAAAGACTGATAGATATATTTCATATGAATCAAGGAAGTTAATAACTCATGAACATAACTATCCCACTCATGATATTGAGTTATATTATATAATGATTGATAGGAAGATATGTAGATGATATCTCTATTTTGAAAGATGTGATATATATACAGATCAAAAGAGTTTGAAATATAAATCCTCAGAGAATGATCTAAACATGAGGAAAATAATAAGTCTTTAGGTACATAAGGATTATGACTGTTCAATACAGTATCACCAGTAGAAAGAAAACAATGTAGAAGTTGCATTTAGCAGGAAGGATCATGGATTTCAAAAAGATAAGGATTTAAAAGGGATCTATTGTTCATTGATCTAGTGAAGGTTGATATGGGAATTATACAGAATGTTGAAAAATCACTACTATTATAATTTGTTTCCTAATCATCTTATTGGAAAGAATTTAATGTTCTTAGTATAAAGATGGGAATTTTCGTAATAAAATTAATGCACTGAATGATGTAAAATTCACAGACTAATTTTATGATGACTGAATTATGAAATTTTGGAATAGTCTCTATATTCCCCAAATACATGAGCTAATAATGGAGTTATTGGATGATTCCTAAAGATAAAAGTTTCCTATAAACCATAAAATTCCTAATATGTATATATATTTGAGGGAACATTTTTTGTGGGATAATATGAAGTGGAAAATTTCATATTATGTTCAATGATGTTTTGAGTGTCAATAAGTGAAGGATGAAAGAAAATATCCTAGATTAGTCATGAAAACCTTTCATATTAGTACGTGGAAATGGGATAAAACTACATTGGATATGTTTTCTGGATTTCCAAAAAATCCAAGAAGTAATGATGCTGTATGGATAATGGTTGATAGACATACCGAATCTACACATTTATTCACTATAAGGGAGGATTTTCAATTAGTAAACCTTAAATGAATCTGTATTAATAAACTATTAAGACTCCATAGTGGACCTCTTTCAATTTTGTCTGATCGTAATCCAAAATTTACCTCAAAATTCTAGATAAATGTTCAAAAAAATTCAATATTGATCTTCATTAGTATACTTCTTATCACCCTAAAATTATTAGAAAACCAAAAAGGATGATCCAAAAATTAGAATACATGTTGAGATCATGCTCACATGACATTCAAGGAATTCTAGATTAGAATTTTCCTTTGGTAGATTTTTCTTGCAATAATAATCTTCATTATATTATTCATTTGAAACCATGTGAATCATTGTATGGAAATAGATTTCATACATAGATTGTTGGGATGAGGTTTATGAATGTATTGTTATAGGACCACTGTTTGTATAGAAAACAGTGGAAAAGGTAAAGACTATTCAAACCCATATAAAAAAGCTCAAAGTAAACAAAAAAGTTTTAATTATAACAAAAGAATGTATTTGGTGTTTCAAATAGGAGATAATTTTTTTATATGAGTATCTACAAGGTAGTGTGTAATATGATTCGATATGAATGAAAAACTAATCCTCAGGTACATCATACCTTTTGAAATTCTGTAGTGAATTGGATCTATTGGTTATCTTCTAGAAATGAACCTAGCCATTCTAAAGTAAATAATGTTATTAAAACCTCTTTGTTAAATATGTAAATACTAGACCCAATGGATTTACTCTCTTAAGAATAAATAGAATTGGAACCTAATTTATCTTACTATGAATATTCTATCCAGATTCTAGACACAAAAGAACAGGTGTTGAGGAATCAGATGACTCAACTTGTAAAGGTACGTTTGATAAATCAAAAAATTGAAGTGGTGATGTGGTACCAAAAAAACATATGATGATGAAAAGTAAAAATATATTTATGGGAGTAAATTACGGAAATTAAGAGGAATAATTTTTTCTAAATTAGAGGAGAATATAACACCCATGATTTTGTGTAATGCCTATTTTAAATATATTGTCTTCCATAGTTTATGATTCACGCAATACTGTGTTTAAAACCCTAATATACTATTAAATATGAATGTTTGAATAGTAATGTGACCATAATGAATATTAATATATTCAATAGGATAATAATGTTCCCATGAATGTATTCATAAAATTTATATATCTTATGAATGAAAATGTAATATATTCATTTATTGTAAAAAATAGAAATTTATTTCGAAAATTATTACATAAGTATACAAATTTTTTTTGAAACTTAAAATATAATTTAAAATTTTATAATTGAAATAATTATTTAAAATAAAATTAATTTCCTCAATGTGAATAAAATATTAAAATATTTCTGTTGTATGATTATAAGAAACTTTTATGAGATCTAAATTAATTTTTAAAGTAATATAAAAATTGTTACAATATTAAAGTCTATTTTTAAAGAAAATGATGGTTTTATTTGAGAATTAATTTTCAAATATTTAGATTAATGTTTTGATAAACATTAGTCCAAATATGAATTATATCTATTGAAAAATATTTATGTTGAATATTTAGTATTTTTTAAAAAAGTTTATGTTTGGATGAAAAGTGATATATTGTAATTTATGGTATTAGTTAAAAACAAGAATTATTGAGTCATAAATGATGTATAGATATTATAATAACATAATTTCTAACACCCCTTCATTATTTTAATATATTTATTTATAATTATCAAATTATTCATAGTCTACATAAAAAAAATTAAACAAATGAAATAAATATTGAAAGACACCACTCTCCTCCCTATAAATACCACCCCTCCCCACAATTCTCCTCACACCTCAAAAGCCTTGAATATAGTGCAATTAATGAATAATTAATATCAAAAACTTATCCAAAATTTTCTATTTCTTTTGATATTACTTAAATTAAAACTACATTGTTCCTTAAAGAGTTTCTCAGTGATATGAATTGAAGAGGTAAAATCTCCTTTTTATCCTTTAAAATTTTATTAAATTTTAGTTCCCTACTTATACTTACTTCACCTTCTCTTACCAAACATACATGATAATAGAAGAATAATTAATTTTATGTAGTTTTATTTCAATAATTTAATATCAATAAATAGTTGTCTCATCTTCCCTTTTTTATTCAAAAAATTAAAACATCATCCGAGAGGTGCCGATTCACCACCTTCATGGATGATTATTTTAATTTTTCAAGTATTCCTTCATGGACGATCATAAAAATATTATGGATAAAAATTACATTAAAATATTTAATTCTAAAAATTTAATGTCTTGTAATTTGTATATATATAATATATTACTACATAAGAAAAAACTATTTTGTGATGATGGAAAAAATTCCAAAATAATATACATGGTTAATCATTAAATATTTATCTAATGAAACATTAAAATATCTATAAAAAATTATATATTATAACATTTAATCTCATATGAGTTCAATAATAAATTATAATTTCAATAAGGGACATCCATTCCCATTTCAGGTGATTTTGGTACATATCTATAAAATATAGAATAATTATACAAGCAAAATTATTTACTACATTGTGGTAATTATTGAGAAGAAATAACTCGTATTAAAAACTAAATCCCAAGAAGAATACATGTTTTATAACTCTCACATTTATATTCCTTCTGATAAGTAAGCCTAATTAAAGTGGACTTCCTAATTTCTTAACCATTATCAACTACCATCCATGATTTATTTTATGTTACTAATTTTTTTATGAAATCACACTTATTATTAGTAAGGACTATCTTTTTTTTTTCTTTTCTTCATTTCTATAAACAATTTTTAATTTTTCAATTTTTACGAATTTTTTATATTTTCTCTTTAACCACACTGAAGTGGCCCATTTTAAATGTTTCATAAAAAATAATTAACATGTTTTCACTTAAGTTGGAAATAATTTAAACCTGAAACATAATTTTATTTTACATTAAATTATTTTTTTGGTTTATACATGTTTAAAATATAATTTCATAGTAAATAAAAATAATTTTTCCAAAAGAAATATTCTTGAAAAAGTAATTAAACTGTATTCTCTCATGATTTTGTCAATGATTTTATTAGAATATTTTCACCAATTTCAACACCATATTAGGAATAATATCATTAATTATTATTGAGATTTTATGATATCATTTACCATTTTTAATTAATTTTTTTATAATCATATTGACTTTTGATGTGGAATCATGAAACAATTCAGTGTATTACTATGAATGGTTAGAGTTTATGTGTACTAATTGGGGAATGTTATTTACATTTCATATGCATATGTTTTTATTGTATAACCCCATTCATATGAGAAACACATTGGAATTAGTAAGTGATTATTGGGGCCACTATATCCCTTTAATACATCAGTAGGACTCATGATAAGAAAATAGATATGGATTTGGCCGAGGCCTTAAGAATTTATTTTCAGATGTCTTAGCTGAGGCCTTGACAACATGGTTAAAATAGCTAGCATTATTCATTACATTATTATGATATTAGGAATTGATAATACATGTGATTATTATGATACTATAATTACCATTTTTGTGTTTATTGTCACGTGGTTATTTATATTTCACTATTTATTTAGTTATTATTCTTACCATATTATTCTAAAGATTATGTTATAATGGAATGTGTTATTAGTTTTTCACAATTCGTTATTGTTTATATTTATTTTTAATAACTGATACTATGTTTACTACCCTTACCAAACATCAGAGATCACCCCATTCATGTGTTTTATTTTCCCCAAGAATGTGAAGTTGAATATTAGTGTTGACTTATATGGATAATATTCGAGTATATGGATGTTTCCAATGGAGTTGTTATGATTTTTTTCCTTTTAATTTGTAATGAAAAACTCATATTTGTGTCTGGTTATCCAATTCTACTAAACTATTTAGTCTATTGGGATATGAGCACTTGTTCATTGAAGTAATGTAATAATGCAAGGCATTGGTTCTGGGATTCAGGGAGTCACCGTCACTATATTAATATTAATAATTTTACCAAAAAATTACATTTTAACAAAAGTTGTATTTTTTACTATTAAAGAAATCTATATTTTCTAAAAAATCACCAAATTAATTCTCGAGGTAATTTTTATTTGATTATTTCAAAAAATGAATTCTAAATACTATTTTATAATTTTGAAATTTACATTTTAATTAAAAACATTATATGAAAAGTGTTTTGGGAGGATAATTTAACTTTTTATTTAGAAAATTGCATACTATTATTATAGTTAATATTATTAGAAATTCATATAAAAATATGAAAATTATTTATTCCAGTACTATATAGGGTGTTACATTCTTTCCCCCTTTTTAAATTTAATCTATGTAATTATATTAAATTATCAATCAAGTTTGAATATTATTCCCTCAAAGAATTTTCAGATTCCGCCATAGATTTTTCAAACATATTGTTTTTCCATAAAATAGTAAATTGGAGAATCACTATACTATTCAACACTTTCTCTATATGGTCATGAAATTAGAATTTTTTTTACTATATATGAAATATTATTTTCCCACCGATCTCTGTTGGGATCAAATCATGAGAGGATTATTTAACATACATCCATAACATTGAATAATAAAAGATATTTTTTACCTTGGATAAACATGGAGGTGGACCCACTCTATAGAAAACTAATAAAAATTTATCTCAATTTTCAAATTTTCCAATGAACAATGGAGATAACATTTTATTCATTAAAAAAATCATCAAACGTTACATTGAGATACTTTAGGGAAGACATGATCACCAACCTCATTAGAAATAATTTCCCTATAGTTATCCCCATAACTTTTTTCTTTCACTGAAAAATCCTTATATGTTTCTGAATATACAATACATTCTCTTCCATTTCCTATTCCGACTCTAGGACCATTTACAAACTTTCTCCTACATCATCTAAAAAGATAGGGTCTAACACTAATTTCAAAATAATGCCACAAAAGGTTCCTTCATTATAATGAAATGAAAAATGTTACTATAAGAAAACTAAAAAAATGAAATTCATGAACCTAAATTCACTTGTATAACAGTGAATAAGAACAACACATATTATCTATAATCTTAATTTTTCTGATGAACCTACCGAAAATACATCAAAATAGATATCAAATATGTTTCACTAATAATTCAAAGGGAATTCCTAATCACTACATCCCAGAGACATGAAACTAGGCATTTAGAAATAACCATTGATAATTAAATCACTTACAGTAGATTATAATAAAAATCTTACATTGTAAAAAATTCATCACTTTCAAAATTCAGTATAATAATTTCATGTATAATGAGATTATACAAAACTATAAATAAAATGAATCTTCCAAAAACTTGTCTCTAGGTGGTCCATGACCACCCAATATATCTCGTGTCACCCTTCAATTCTCACCCTAGAATTAACTCATAAATGAAGACAAAAGTAGGATAACACACTATAAGATCAGAAAGGATGAAAATCCCCAAATAGTACAGTTATTGTGTGAGATATAGAGCCCTGTAGGTTTTCACCAAATATTCTAAGGAATTAGTTGACATGGTAATTTCAATATGATAACTGATGTTTGTAATAAAGAGAGTATGAATCTTAGTTTTAAAATATAATTTTTTTCATATAAAAATGATTTTAAATACTAAAATTTAAAACATTCCATATAACTATTATTAAACTAAAAATTTTATAGAAATTTTTGGATAATAATTTCGAAATATGTAAAATGGTCAATACTATAGATTCATATATTATCATATAAATAAACATATCAACCCTGAAAAGAAATTATAGATCCATGTAGTGAATACGAATTATATCAAGTATCAAGTGTCAGGTACATAGATTCCATGAGAATAACCTTGACATGATAGCCATTCCTCTATAGTAATTCTAAATAAATCATCATGAATAATTTTCAGTAATACTTCTACTAACATGGGACTCAAGAAATCTAGTTCCACTCACACCTATAGTCATGGAAATATGTCTTTAACTGCAACCTTTCCTATTCACAAGGGAACCACTATATTTTGTGGGAGTCCGCAAATAAATAATATATCTAGTTCATCCCATATAACATCCTTGGTTCCCCTGACTAGTCAAATAAGAGAGTGAAATAATCATGTAATGTGGGTCACATGGTGATCCTCATCAATATTAATCATGGGCTCACTCCCTGAAATCACATATCACTCTCACCACTAAGTTATCTACATGTAAATAAAAAAAAATTCTACACCCACAAATTGGATGTACAAGAATCAATCTTGTTACATTTATGGATTATCATAAGAAAGGATAATCATATAGTGACAACTGGGATGTCAATAATAATGAATTAAAGTAAAAACCATTTAAAAAATCAATATTTAAAATGGTAATCAAACATTGTTACTTTCAAAAATCATCATCATAATGTAACAAAGTGAATTAAAACATTCATTTTTTAAAGAAACCTTACATCCATCAATATAATTTCTAAAATTTTAAAAGGTTTTAAATACATTTCAAAACATGGGTTTACACTCTCATTCCTTGTGAATAAACAACACACATTAAATCACCCAAGAGCACAGATATTAAAAACAATGGGAAATCATTTAATTTTGGATCATGGTAATTTAAAAAATTCATACATTTGAACGTATTTAGAAAACATAAAATAGTTCAAATAATTTCATTAAATTTAATGAATTTTAATTTATAAATTGAAACTGATCATATTCCCTCACATTCCACATGGAAACATCAGGAAACTCATTGAAGTAGAATTAAAATCAATACAACATATATCAATTTATTAAAACATGATATATAACCCATAAGATGTTCAATTTGTTTAAATGATGATAAAATATGATTTCTTAGTGGAATTGATGATAAAAAATTATAGAACCCGAGTTGGAAGGATGAACATTTCATTATATTATAAATTAAAGATAAATTAAAAAATTATTGAAATCATAGAAACACCTACATTGAATATTCATAATCCTACCACATATTATATAATATGGGTCACCTTTGACTATGATCACTATATAGTGGAAAATGAATATTGATTGATGTGATGAGAGGTCCTAGATCAAAAATTCAACATAAAAAATTCCTAGTAAAATTATGCAAAATTCCATTATATCTTTAAGTATGATAGAATCAATATTATAGTATAGATCATAGAATAAGAAGATAAAAAATCATAAGAAGAAGATTAGTGCTTTAATTGGAACATGAATCAACTAGGGGATGTGGTTGGGATAGAAAAAATATATCTACATGGATCAAAATATTCAATTGATTACATTATTCTTGATTGGGAGGAGTTTAGGTATAGTTAGGGAGTTTCAGGATTTTAATTAGGGTTTTTAGAATAAATATTGTTCACAAGGTTTCCTAGGTTAGTCCATGGGGTTAGTAATAGATGTATGCCTAGCAATGAAAAAAATAGAACCACTGGAAGAGCTGCACAAATAGTATAGTCGTGCACCTACTTTTAGACCCTTTCTAGTCTAATGGAATAGTTTTAATTGTATGTATTAGTTGTTAATATAACCATTTTCTAAACTAGTGCCCCACCTAGGCTACTAGAAAATGCCGCATATATTCACTGTATGGATTTTAAAACCATAAAGATATTGTGAACATGCCAAAAAACTATAAAAATATCCAATTATAAATAAAAAACGCAAAAGTATATCCAATTAATGGATAATCAATTAAATATGTATAAAAAAATGTAAAGGGTTGTTAAAAACTCTACATGATTGGCCTTTATGTGATACAATGCTTTTAGTTAGAATGATAGAACATGAATATAAAAGAAGAACACATTCACTCATCTTGCGAGGTAGTTGGACAATAATAAAGAAAATAGACAAAAAAATTACTAAAAATAAACTAAAATCTACTATATGAACACAAATATACCTTAACAATATTTCAGAATGATGAGAAACTTGAGACCTAAGATATGTCACCCCAACATATTGAGATTCAACCAAATGGTCTAACAAGATAGAATCACATATCTTATATCCAAGTATGTAACATTAGCCAATATAAATGGAGAAATGTCAATGATCAAGAATCACAAGAATGAAAAATAACTAATAAATATTTCTAACTTGGGAATGTACATGATGGTAAGTAGTGATTTCAAACATCGGGCCTCACCCCTCAATAATCTCATCAAATCAAACAGCAGCACCCCCATATTACTGGTTTATCAAGAATCCACATTTTACTAGACATGAGAGTATATTCCCTATATCTATCCATGTCCAACCAAAAATAGATCTTTTATACTTGTTATTACAACAATTATATCTACACCCTCAAAATGGATATCATCTAAAAGATCGATAATTTACTTTAAATATCATGGATAAAACTATAATAAACCATGAGAATATATTCCAAAACAAATTATGGATTATTATTACAAGATTATAATGCATTTCCAAGAGTAAAATGAACATATATTAACTAAAATCATTCCAAAAAGAGGACTAATAATTCAACAATGAATATTAAAAAGGAAGAATAAGATATTTCATTAGAAAATGGAACCAAAAACACTGTTACATCCATGGTCAATAGGGAATATCCATAAACATTCAAAACCAGTCACCCAATATATACCTAAATTTCGTTTCCTAACATATTCAACACCCAATAAAGAAAACTCAATTTGTTTCAACTCTATCATTGAAAAAAACCATCTTGAACAATATCAACCATAGCTAGAAACTAACAACCACCAACTCATACACTACATGAAAATCATTACTAAATGTCCTATATATATATACTTATTACCATGAATCATATAATTCTCATTAGTTAGGAGATTATTATCTGTATTAATACTTCCTTTTTCAGTCACTTGACATATGGAACCTCTTAATTTGAACCAAAAGAAAACACTGTACACAAACCTTCAAATATAATGATCATATTATCTTGAATAGGACACAATATACACACTAGAAATATTTATGATGAATCTAATGTCATCAATGAAATTTTCATTCCTAGACCATAAAATATTCATTTTTCCATTTATGTCAATTCACAAACTCCAATTTGGATAGAAAAATATTCTTTGAGTATGTTTGAATAACAGATCGACCAGGAGATTTGAATAAAAATTAAGGTGTATGGGTGAAACAATTTCTAAAATGGAATTCATTTTGAAACTATTTATAGAAAATATCATATAAGAATCATATAAAACATTAGAATATATTGGAATACTCATAAACTGATTTTTCATCAAGATAAAAACCTAAGAACTTGGTAGCTTTCCCTTTCATCACTACCTATGGGTACACCCACTAATTGAAGACATATATGAATAATTCCAAAGACGTTAATTCTTCCAATAAAGATGAAATCACATGTTCCCACCTCTTATAGAGAGGTCCCTTAGGCATATAATTGATAGACTTTACCTTTAGTTAATATAGAGTCTTGAGAGAATCAATGAATCCGTTAACCTTTTCAATCCACTTTTCTCCCTCAACACAAACTCGATCACCTTTATATGAAGTTGGAAGAAAATATATAAATTCAATTATGGGGTTAAAAGGATGAAATGACTCTATATTAACCACTCCATTTAGAGTCTTAATATAGTTGCAAACAAGATATTCCACTTCTCAGAAACATGACGTACCACTCCAAAAACCAAACCACTAAATGATAATTATATTATTCATGGAAAACATATAGGTGTACATTTATGGAAATAAAAAATAAAAGAATATAACCTTAGTCATTATATAATAATAATGATAAATATGAATTCTTTTGAACAAAGTCAATACCCACTTTTATCAATGTATCATTAATTTCAAAACACAAAATATTTCACCTTATAAAAAACATTATTGTTTCCTTTCAAAATTTTCACTCCTTTTATAAGTGAAATGATAATTATTCTATACTCATTTTCTATCTTGTGGAAATTATTATTTGGATTCATAAAAATTACTACAATTTTCCAATTATCAGAACCATTTCTATTTATAAACCATTACCATATACATTTCTTATTTAAACATTTCTTCATCACATCACATGAGATTATTTGAAAACTAATTTTATAAAAAAACATTTCATAATAGCAGATTTTTTTGAAAAATACTATCAATGAAGTTAATTAAAACATAATTTATGAAATTTTTTTATTTAAAAGTGGATTTATAATCATCAACATGTGATTAAAAATAAAATTACCAAACAAAATCATTAAACAAACCACATAAATAACCATCCCAATAGATGCTTTAAAATTGATGTCATCACCTAAAAAATGGACAGGGATCCAAGATCAATATTCAGTGGAACAATGAATTTTTTATGCATGTGATGGAAAACTACTCAAAGGCCACACAAAATGTTCCTATATTGACATATCGATCAGTCAAACTGATTCCTTCTAGCTTACTAGCTCATTATGGAATATTTCCATATTGGTCGTCTTTCTAGTACAACCCAAAAACCATAAGATAATCTCAAAATCAAATATCATATCATTAGGAATTAAATTCATATTCATCATTTGGAAACCAATAACTCTGTAATGGATGGAAGACCCCACATCCATGGAAACTCATGTATCGTTTTGAAAAGGTGGTGATCAAAAACCCATTCATGGACTATTAATTTTGTCACAACACAATATTTACCTATTTTTTAACTCGAATCACACAAAATTACATAATTGGATTAAAATAGATGTGATTTCTTTCCAGGAAGGACTTCATTTTATTCCATTTCTGACGGACCAACATAAAATTTTATAATACATGATATTTGATCTGATTTTTCACTAACTCGACAATTTTTCTCGATCTTAATGGAATGTGATAATCACCTACGCATGAAGAAATTGTAGTTTGAAATTATTTTCCCCAAAAAAACTATAATAAAAAATTTACAATGATGAAAATGATATAAATACATAAATAATTTTAATCACATCATTTACATGGAGATGATACAAAATTAGAAATAAAATGATACTACTAGAAACCCATCCATTTGTAGTCCATGACTGAGAACCATTTCCAATTACACTCTCTCATAGACACCATATCAACTACCAACAATGGAATATGGAGGCAAAAGAGCCTACTATAACATCATAAAAGTCTACAAAAACCAAAGAGAACAAGTAGGGTATGATATAAAGATACTAATAGGTTTCTACCAATGATTGTACATATTTACTTCATGATGTATGTAAATCATGATATGAGAGGTATAAAAAATATATTTTATGACGTTTATTTGAAAAATTGCATTCTAAAGACATAATATCACTTATGAAATGAAACATGTCAAATGATCCAATTAAGTATTTAAAAACTGAAAACTCTTTTATGAATATTTAAAAAACCATTTCAAAAGAAATATTAATATTAGAAAGGAAATGAAATATCATTCATCAGGTACTATGATTTGTTCAGGGGTCAATAATATTGCATGAAAGAGAACAATTTCATTAAAAAAATAAATATAGAATAGAAACTCCATTTCCATGTAGTGATAATGAATGATTTCAGGTATTAATTTTAAATTATATGTAATTAATTATAACAATCTATGTATAATTATGAGTCCACCATATAAATCCAAGTTAAAAATATTTTTTACAAATCATCAAGGATACATCTACTATCACAAGTCTCAAGAAAAATTGTTCAATGGAGACCAAAATTCATGGATCCACATCCATAGCTAGAACCTTTCATGTTCTCCATGGAACCAATATACAAGGTGGGGCTCCTTTAATGAATTATACATATAGCTCATCCCATCTAGCCATATTGGTATTCATTACGGGTAAATTATGGGAGTAAGATTACAAAGTTAGGAGGATCACAGAAGGATCCTTATCAGTATCATTCATGGGGTAATGACAATATATTGCATCTATCAATCATACATATCCACCCTCAAAGAAAATAATATCGTTTCCAACACCCACTAATAGGAAGTATGAGAATCAAGCAGGTTTCCTTGAAATATTATCACAATAGGTAATCATCATAAATTACCAACCAAGACATAATGTATAATTAATTCAATATAAATCATTTTATATTGATAAAAAATGGTAATCATACCTTCTTCCATTCACAAATCATCATAATAATTCCATACAAGTATTTAAAAAAATATTTTATCTTAAAGAAACAATAATGAATTTAAGATAAGTTTTATAATTATTAAAAAATTTCAATAAATTTCAAATCATAGTTTGACACCCTCTTTCCCTGAGAATAATTCACTCATCTCAAATCCCTGAAGAGAACCTATCATAGAAAAATGGTGAAATCCATTAAAATATGGGTCCTGGGAATTTCTAAAATTTAATCATTCAAATGAAATTAGAAATAATGAAATCGTTCAACTTATTTCATTCAGTTCAAGGAATTTACCATTAAAAATCAAAACTAAGCATATTACCACACATTCAAGAAGGTATCCTTGATGAACTCTTTGATATATAATTAATAAATACATTACATTCACAACTTTTTAAAACAATGAGAAGGATCCCAAGACATATAAAATTTATTTAAAATATGATCAAAGTGTATTTCATAAGGGAATTCAAGATAAAAAATTACAAAAAATTATTGTGAAGGAGGAACATATCTATAAATTATGATGAAAAAAAGGCATGTAAAATATAGAAAAAATATATAATTACCTACAAGGAAAATAAAGAATCCAACTACAGAAAATCTAGTATCATTAACCATTGATGGTTGTCACAAGGTATATGAAGACAGATCCTTATTGAAGTGAGAAGTGGTCCTAGATCTAAAATTCCTCACAGACCATCCATGGAACAAAGAAAAACAATTATATTATAAATTCTAGGGTGAATGAACCAATATGGTAGGAGATATGAAATACCATGATGGCACAAAATTTTTAGAAGAGAATCTTCTTTTTTATTGTCTCATTGACTGGACAATAGATACGGTAAGGATATTTAAAATAACTCAATGGGTCTCCCAAAAAACAAATAGATCCTATTATGTTAGAGTGGCACTAGTATAGGTTTATTTAGATTTTATTAGAATTAGAATTTATTTTTGGGTAATTAATTAATTTTAACATAATTCCAGGTGCATGGTCGCATGGTTAATACTAATTGTAAGCCTAATTATGGGCTTAAAATGAGCCACCAAAAGAGATTCATGGTTAAGGAACATGGTTATCTTAACCATGTTACAAGAATATTACCATTTCAAGGTTAATTTAAATGGTATCAAGGTTTGGATTAATGGTAAATATATCCAAGAACCTATGATGCTCCCCCACCGGGGCTACTGGGAATTGATTCATGGTTTGGCTACACAGTTTCTCAAACCATGAACCTACTGAACATAGGCCCAAAAAACAATAAAAAAACTCTGAAAAAAACATTTCAAGAAACCCACAAAGTGATCCAATAATATTAAAACTCAAATAAATGGTTCAAATCAACTAAAATAATGTAACAAAATTTTAAAATCATTCTCTCATGATGGATTTTTTTGAGAATGAAATAATGTGCTGAAATATAATTTAGAATAGATCAACATCCAAATTTCTATCTAGAAATTAGATGTAAATATATGATATTGGCTATAGATAATGGATAGAGTAACTCCACGTAACTATACTATATCCTTGAGATATAGTTGTGGTAGTTGATCCAAAGGAATAATTTCTAGAATGGGATGTAAATGTAAAAAATTAGTTATTCAGAAAAAAATTACCAAAGTCAGATTATTAACATGAGGTGGATTTGGAGAACAGACAAAAATTCCATGGATATGATTTCCCATTTATACAATGGTATATGAAATTGTTTAAGCATTAAGTTAGATAATTTTCATTCTACTTTATCCTGATGACAACTCATACAATTTCATTTCAATATCTTTAGTATCATCTTCCATTCCATCCGAATAGTAATACATTTTATAGTCTCTATACATATAAGTGAATCCTAGATTAGTGAAAAATTTATAACAATGAGAATAAATAAATTAATATTTCTTAAACTAGGAATAACATGGTGGACATAATCTTTTACCAAACCAAATGACAGCTTATCTATTGATAATAAAATCAAGAAACTAACCCTTCTTAATATATACTACCTTTTTCTATATTATATAACCCTATGTTTGAGCTTTCAAATTTCTTCACATCAATATATACTTCATTGAAACCTAAAACAATATAGTGGATGTACCTATATCCAAAACATATAGGAAAATATTTGTCAAATCCTTAACCAAAGGGATATTTTCTAAATGATAAATGATTAGTTTATAAATTTTTTTTACTCAATGAATGAGAAACCGTGTTTAACATTTCTGAATGGTTAATATATGTGAAATTTTAATAATTTATCATTTCTAGGAATATAATATGTCTCATTTGTAATTAATTCTATATAAATTTATACTTCAAACATTGATGAATATTACATATTTCATATATTTCTCCATAATATTAACTCCATCAAATTTTTATGTAAAACCCAATAGAATCTAAATAAACCTCATGTATATTGTAATATAGATAAAAAATTCATATGATTTTATAGATAAGAAATTAACTAATCATTATACATCAGGGAAAAACCAAGTCACATTAATTAAAAATCAATGTGGATGAAGTATTATCAATTTTTAGACTAAAGGGAAAATACTAGAGTATTCAATGAACTAATTTTTTAGTTATTGAATAGAATAATTACATTATTTTTTCAAGATAATTTAGTTTCATTTTCTTGTTAATTTTGTCAATGGCCATGAAATATAAAAGTTTATTTAAGAAAACTATAAATTGTATCCTTATAAATTCAGAAAACTATGAATCTATTTTTTCTTTTATTGTTCTTGTACATTATTCAAAAAATATAGTTTAATAAATTTCAATAGTTATACCATCAATATACATGATGTATCGAATGAATGAAATATTTTTCTACCAAAATTTATAGTTTCTAAATTTTCTAAACCATTTAATTTCATTTACGTTTTTCATATCAATCCATAGGTTTCCTTTCTGCAACCATATCTATTAGAATATACCAAAATATAATCACTAAACACAACCACAATAATTCTAATGAACTAATAGAGAAATGTATTAATATTTTTTATAATTAATCATGTTTTATTAGAAAAATAAAAGGGTATAACTACAAACTCATAAATCCCATTATACTCTAAATAGATTGCATAAAATCCTATCCACCTTCACCTTTAGCTAATAATACCAAGCCCTATGATTAACCTATGAAAACCCTGATCTTCTTAGATATGATAAAACAAATCATCAATATGTAGAAAATGAATCTTTTTCTTAATAGTGTTGCCGTTAAAATATCTATAATAAATTAAAGGCGTCATGGAACCATATTTTTTAATAAAATAGTAGGGGAACCACGTAGTAATGTTCTGAGGATAATGAAACATTTATCTACCTACACATGATGTTTAATGTTACATTATTAATGTTCAACTTGATCAACTGAATATAAATTTACTGAAATAGGTAAAAAATTAGGAACTAAGAAAAAATTAAATTTACCTTCCTAATTAGGAATAAAACTAAGAAAATAATCTAAAAATAAATCCATGTATTCATTCACTTTAGGGACATCACCAGTTTCAATAGTATCTTTATTTTCAACAATATGATCAAAATAACATTCACAACCATCCCTAACCAATTTATAATCATCTTGGTATGTATAAATGGTAAGAAACCATTGAATAAAACATTATAATCTCTTCAATATAAATTATTATGAAAAATTGACAACCAATCCTTATCTAATATCGTATTAAACTCAACTAAGGTTGGTTAATGTTTTTTAACGAATTAATGATTGACTAATAATTGTGGGAAAATTCTATGAAATGATAGTTTCTATAATATTTACATTGATATTTTTTACTAATAGTTATATCCTCTTTTAGTGGGATCAAATTATAACATTATATGAAAACATTCCTTAGATAAAAATAATGTGGAAATATGTACTAAAATGGTATTTTGAATTATTAAAATAAAACTATAACATTCCTTTCACTACTTCACATGATGGATAAATGTTAACTATAATTGGAAGAAATATTAGACACCATTTTTTATTCAATATTTTTAAATTCCATTTTAATTAAATTTATTCATAAACATATTGATAAAATTACCCAACATATTTCAATTTAAAAAATTTATTATTGGGTTTTAATTAAATTCCTAAACATTTTACTCATACTCAAGAGCTATATGATCAATCATACCGTATTAGAAGGCCTTACCAAGAATTGAAATACATTCTTAATAGATAATATTAAAACAATATCACAATACTGGAATGTGATTTTCATACCTAAGAAATTATTTGATAAATTCCTCCCATATTTTGTCCACAAATTTTTATTTTTCAAGATTTTTTTATTGAATAACTAATCATCAAAAAACTGTTTTCCACCTACCTACTAAATAAAACAATTTTTGTAAACCTTGGTAATTCATATGAAGAAAAATACCTTTGATATCATGTCTTTAATACTGATAAATATATATTAATATTACAAAAAAGGAATGAGATAAAATCATATACAAGAAAATATAATCTTTAAAAAGTGTCATCATAATCACCTAAATTTTCATCCACCATTTTCCCCAATTGAGTGAATTGTTTCTCAATCCTGATTTGAAAAACCATAGGGAAATATATATAAAGGAATGTATTCTTATATGTGTCTTATTAAATTTAATGAAATTCATATCTATCTTTGGTATTATAAACTAAATACTATCCTCAGTGAATTCCACCATTAAATATATAATTGGAAAGGGATACATTTTCATGCTATAAACACCACATGATATAAAATTTCATATCGGGGGAATTGTTCCTTCCTTTTAATACCAGACGGTTAGATGATCCAATGAATTACGGTGGATGTTGTCTAAATAAATTATCAACTATAAATACAATTATTTATCATATAAATGGATTCACTTTATCATGGATTCCATCACAATTTATTTATTTTTTTTGACTGATCGAACACCACAAAAAAACTATTATTTTCTAATTCTAATAATCCACAGATGCTGATAAGTATAGATGTTTTCCTCTTAGTACATTAACACTACAGATTCCTTGTTTCCTAAATGGAGAAAAAATTTGAAAAATAATGTTTACACAATAAAACAATATAATCATTAAAAGAAAAATAATTAAAAATTAAAAATAATGTACAATAAAAATAATTAATCATATTAATGTCATTATGAAATATAAACTTTTCTAAACCTTATCATGGTACCATATATAAGGACCCATCAATAATAATTATATACTCTTGTTACATTAAAATTTAAATCACTTTTTTTAGATTTTCATTTAATTTTTATATTTATATTATTACATAGAAAAGTCATAAATTTTATATAATAGAACCATATATATACCAAGTTGGTAATTATTACCATAATCCATATTTCTAATAATATTATAACCTTCAAATAGAACATGTTTTCATTTAATGATAAATCTTCATGAAAATCAACTCTCACAATTTCTTATTAATATCCTCCATTATTACCTCTTAAAAACATTTAACAAAATAGGATTAACACAAAACTATCAGTAAGGAAAATGAATGAAATGAAAAAAAACATATTAATCGATTATTAATTTTAAAAGATATTTCCTTTAATGTTTTATTTGGGATAAAAATGAAAGTTTTATTACCATATAATTCAATTTCATTTCCAAATGATTACCACTAATTCTTTTTTATGAAAAAATGAAGGGAAAAAATACTCAAAATTTATTCATAGAAAATATAAAAAACACACAAATACTATTTGAAAATGTTATTCTTTTCACATATTATAAGTTGTAAATAATTTCCCATTAAAAATAATCTAATTTCATACCCTTTTGGAAAACCTATTCCTATAAAAAACAAATATCAATCATTGAGAAAAAATAATAGTATGTGGGGGAATAATTTTCAATATATCTCATAAAAATTTAATTGCCATATATTCTACTTCCATAACCAATGAATTGGTGGGCTATCCTAGACCAACCCAAAATCGATTTGTAATGTAACCACCTATCATTATTTCATACCACTCATCACAATTTATTTCGATAAATAATAACAGAATATTTACACATAAAAACCAACAATTATTGTATTACACTATTCCAAAATTAATTTCACTGAAATGAAAAAAATGGTTAGTAAAATATCCAGTCTATTTAAAACCCCTTTATAAATAAAAAACACATAGATAGAGGAAAATAATTTTTCATTTAATAATAAATGAAATAATTTAAATGAACTAATATAATAATTTAATGGTTATAGTGGAGACTAAGATTTTTGTCACTATATACTTTAAAATAGAATATATTTTTTTTCTATTTATCTAAATATCAAATAAAAACACATAAAAATATTTATTTTAAAAATAGTTGAAAAAAGTCAAAAAAACTATTTATAAAACATTAATATACACACATTAACTTTCATAAAATAATTTAAAAAGTAATGGATAAGAAATAGAAGAGTTTTTAGGTAGCACTAAAAGATTATTTTTTTAAATAAAGTTCCTTCCCAGAATGGATACATTTATTTCATAACACCATTGATAGAATAATGTTGAAAAACTTTTAATATCATTATAATAGAGATTAATTTTATATAACTAGAAATGGGATAGTATATACAACACATAAATTAATATAGGTGCATAACATTAGAATATACCTCAATGAGAAGAAATTTTGACAAGGTCCCTTATGATGAGTTCCACTCCTCAAGTATTTGATTTATTATCATTAATAATAAAATTATATTAATTTTTTAATTTCATATATTCATATTACTAATTTATTATTCCATTCATTTTATCTCATACAATGATATACAAAATTAGATAATTATTTAATTTCTCTTTGGTTGTTTTGACGGTATTCAAATTGTCTATTTAAAAAGGAATTTATTAGGTTGATTATAGAAGAATAAGTAATTACATTAACATAACCTTAATAAAAAATTTTATATGGTTATCATATTTATATAGAAATGTAATTTTAAAAAAAATCATTAATTTTTTGAGGAACAATTAATTACTTTACAATCATAGAGATGGTAGGTCGTACGTGTGCATGATTAACGTAACTATTTTTGAACGATCATTATGGAAAGAAGTTAAGTATTATTTTACCTTTCCATAACGACCATCATGTATCATCCCAGTCAAATAATGAATAAAACATTTTCATATTTATTAATATTTACGTATTAAATATTAATTTTACTTTAAAGGGGTTGCTATGTTCGATAGCGTACCCGATACGCAACAAAGAGTTTCTTTGAAATCATACGTTGCACACTAGTAATAAAATAATATTATTTTAAATGGTAGTTAACACATAGCTGTTTTATTGGTGGGAATGGATATAAATAACTAAAATATGATTATATATGTTTTTTAAATGTTTTTACTTTTATCTAATAAAAGATAAAGGCTTAAAATACGGAAAGAATTCAATTTTAGGCGCATATGCCCTAGTTTTCACTAAAGGTTCACTTATCACCTTTTGATGGAGAACCGTAATTAAATATAGTTTTGTTTACTCTTATACATTCTATTGAACCAAATAAAACTCTTCTTTAGAATCTGGACATCAAAATTTACTTTGTGTAAATTTTTGGTATTTTTCCGATAAAGATCATTTTTTAATGAATAGTGTAAAATGTTGTATTTTAATTCAAAACCTCTTTTTAATATAATTTATTTATATGATTAGATTATCTTTTTAATTGGTTTTAAAGTGAAATTATACTATATTTTTACCATTAAATCCAATAGTGGTTGTTGGAATTAATTTCACTTTGAAATCGGAGTTAAACTAGTGTCAATCTTTTGATACTTATTGTTTCATAAAAACATGCTATTTGCTCTGACAGTGGGAATTAATTATTAAATTAATTAATGAAACTTATATGTTTTGAATTTTTTAAAATGTAATTCATTTTTGAATTCTGAATATCAAATATAGATTAGGGTGAAGTTTTTGTATTTTTCTGAAAAACTTCAATTTTTGATGAATAGTGAAACCACTAAGTGGTAGTTAAAGAAACAGATTTTTCATTTAAATGAAACATTTCCACTTCTGTGATTTGATTTTCAAAAATCCTACATAAATGGTTTTCATTGAGAAGTAAAATGTGGTTCAATGAGATTAAAATATTTTTTTTGGTGAATAGTAACTTATTATGTTTTTAATCGCGATTAGAGGTAATTAGTGTAGTTTAAGGTAAAAATAATGTTTTAATAATATGAGATGAGCTTGAAACATGTCCTACCATTATTGGAGGTGTCATGGACGACCAAGAAAATCCATGGGTCAACTTGGGGACCCCATGGATCCACTTTGGTTGGGAAATGACATAAATAACTTTCTATTTAATGTGAAAATTAAAATGACACAAACATGAGTTGTTTTACTAAAATTTTTTTTAAATGGGGTTATACAAGTCATATTTTTGAATATAATTATTCATTAGAAATCTAAAAAGATTTCCAAGATCATGATATTTTTTTATAATTTTTAGACATTAAATTAATTAAATTATTTATGACATCATGATGATGTAGCGATTACCTCATTAATAAAGGATTTAAATAAAATGAAAATATATTGTAAAATCTATGACCTACACATGTCCAAAACCTATTGTATGGGTGTATTTATAACCCTTATCACCTTAAACTCTAATTATATCAATGTGGGACCTTTTGAATCCGAAACTCATTTTATAATAAAGTAACATTTATTTACTTTCCAAGAGTGCCCCTCCTCTCCTCTTATAAAAGGCCCCCACCTCTACCTCTTTACCCACACTTCCAAAGCCTTTGGCTCGGCCAACCTCTACCCATTTTGTCTCTCCAAATCCCTCTCTAAATCTTAGAAGCCTCACTTTGGGCATAAGTCTTCCCAAGGAAGCCTTTGAGCTCAAACCAAAGGGAGTTACCCGATTTTAAGGTAATGTCTTCACTTGAGTCCTTTTGTTTTATTTTGCTTCTCAAACCCCCTAAAATCATTTTATTAATTTCTTTTGTAACAAAAACAGTATCTTAAATATAGTAGGATGTTTTTATAAGAATTATTAGAGCTACAGTTACACACACCTACATCTAATGGTTAAAGAACATACTGTTTCCGTGGATGACGAATTTATGCCTCACGAAACGATGATTGTTCAACACTCATATAACTCCTTCAAATGTGGCCATTAAGATGTCACTATATTTATATATGATATATAATATGTTTATGTTTTCCTTAATCTTTCGAATTTTTTATTTATGTCATTCCTTTATGGATTCCATTATGGGTAAACACGATAATTTCATTTTAGGAAGTGTGGACTACCGCCCCCTCAAAGTGATTGGATTCGTTAATGCCATATGTGGGACATATAAAGGATGTATTTAAAGTTATTATATATGATGTTATACTGGAATTATAAGATACCACTATATCATTATTTTTTTCTTTCCATTAATGTATGACATAGAAATGAAAGCAGCGTTCATGCGTACGTACGGCTTACCGTCTCCATGAACGGTGCATTTCATTTCTTATCCCCAAATGTAATGTACTATTATAAGTACATATATATAATGGATATATATGATGTATGTTACATATAAATGATTAATATAATTCTGGAATTAAAATATACATACCTATCATTTAGTTTTAATTCCATTAATATGACATAGAAATGAAAGCAGCGTTCATGCGTACATACGGCTTACCGTCTCCATGAACGGTGCATTTCATTTCTTACCTCTAAATGATTATGTGATATTATAAATACATGTATATGCTAGATATATATGATATATATGATATAAAAATCAGTAATTTCATTCTGGATATAAGGAACCTTTGACCACACGAAAAACATGTAATTGTAAGAAGTCCACTTTCGACTGAAGAATCAAATATCGACAAAACAAACATTATTAACTTAAATGATTACATAATGTTTATAACATGGTAATAAGTGATATAAAAGGAATAATGAACTTGAAAAAGGTTCTTAAGCAAATATAAATTAACTCAAGTTTATTATTCAGGACGTTAAAGAACGACCGAGTCAAGTCAGACCCGAGGTAAGGGAACTTCTTAACCGAATTTCCATTCTTTGGGTTAATCTCCTACTTTCAAATTATGTCAAGATATTATTATTTCCTATCCGGTATTTATAAATTATTTATGTGTAAATATAGTGAGTACACATAATAGATCTATTTTATTTAAAAAATTGTCTTTATAAGGGACTTCGTCTCAATCTCCTTTCATTGAGGCATATTTCGTTTTATACAGAACATTATTTTATACGGTGTATAAACCCCTTTGACTTTTACTTTTATACAAAAGGAATCTTTTTCTACGAAGTGTTTTACAAAACGAAAAAAGGAATGTTTCTTTTAACGTACGCGCTGAAAACGACCTTTTCCGCCGCCGCAAGTATTATTTGGTCTTTGGCTTCCTGAACAAACAATAATGTTTTTTTAAATGAAATAAATACCATATACTCTTTTATGTATTTTGGTATTGAAAATGGTTTTTATAATGGATTTATTATGTCAATATATTTAAGTGAAATATTGTGATCAATGTGTGGAAATGTTTTCTTTCCATTATATTTGTTTTATGTCTTATGATTTTTATAATGGTACTTGTACATTTGACGGGTGGTTATGCGATAAACCATATGACGGGGGGTGCCGTGAATACCAGGACAGGTGGTTACATTATAACCTCCAATGCATTGGGTATGGAAGTCAGCCGTATGACTATTCCATTAAGTATGTATAGAAGTTGTCCAAATGGCTATTCCATTAAGTGATATGTGTGGAAGTTGACCGTATGGTTATTCCACTTAAGTATGTTTATGTCCCAAGTTACCTTTATATGTTATGTGTTATTTATATGGGTTTTATGGTAATCCGTTGGTCACAAAAGGGTAAGTAATGATATTTTATTCAGTGAATAGTTTTTACTACTTCATGAAGGTGAAGGTATTACTTTGATAAAGTATACATGGTTTACTTGATGTTTAAAAAACTAAAAGTTTTGATTCTTTGTGTATCCCTTACTGAGCTTTTTATGCTCACCCCATGTTTTTTTGAAATGTTTTTCACAGGACTTAATGTGGAATAGGGTCAAGGATGGGATCAAGGGAAAGTCATGCTATATAAAACATGGAACTAGACCTGTTTCTTTTTAAGAGATTTTATTCTATGGAAACTTAGTAGAAGTGTCTACTTTGTAATCTTTTAAGATGTAACAGTTATGTCCTAATTCTCTAAAACTCTAATCCTGAAAATATCCTCAATGTGAATTATTCATTTAATTCAATATTAAGTAATGTTTAAGGCTAGGGCCTTATAGTTGGTATCAGAGATCGGTTTAGATAACTTTAGGAGTTAAAATTCTATTAAATGATTATCCAAAAATATTTTTTTGGTCAAATTGAAATGATATAACATTTGAAGATTACCATGTTTCTTCACCTAAGGTATTTCTGTGATAAGAATGGTTTTTCCATAGGGGAAACATAACAGCTTTTCTGGGAAGGCATACAGAGGGAAATGACCATCGAAATCAGCAACTTGAGATGGTCAGAATCAGAATTGAAGAGTTTTCTGTAGTGATGGCTCAGTTCACTCAGGTGATAAGTTTTTGGTTGTGTTAATTGATGATATTTTTGTTTTTGCTAAAAGTAAAGAGAATCATAAAAGACATTTAAGGGTTATTTCGCAAACCTTAAAATAAAATAAATTGTATGGGAAATTCAGCAAGTGTGAGTTTTGGTTACAACAAATTTCTTTCCTGGGTCACATTGTTTCAAAAGATGGCATAACTGTTGATCCTGCTAAAACAAAAGTTGTTGAAGAATGGAAAAGACCCATAAATGTAACCGTGATCCATAGTTTCCTTGGTTTGGAAGGTTACTACCGAAGTTTTGTTAGAAATTTTTCACGGTTATCTATTCCAATGACAAAGCTAACTCGGAAGGGTGTCAAGTTTATTTGGAAAAAAGAATGTGATGATTGTTTTCAGGAACTGAAAAGAAGATTTTTGAATGCTCCAGTTTTGGCACTACCTTCCAGGAATTGGGTGTTTTTTATCTAAAATGATGCTTCATTGAAAGGAATTGGTTGTGTCCTAATGCAGAATGATCAAGTAATTGCTTATGCTTCACGACAGCTGAAAACTCATGAGGTAAATTACACTACACATGACTTGGAATTAGCTGCTGTTGTTTTTGCTCTAAAAATTTGGAGGCATCATTTGTATGGAGTAAAGTGTGAAATATATACCGATCACAAAACATTAAAGTATATATTCACTCAGAAAGAATTGAACATGAGATAGAGGAGATGGCTGGAATTAATCAAGGATTATGATTGTACAATTCATTACCATCCGGGAAAAGAAAATAAAGTGGATGATGATTTGAGTCGAAAAAGTAATGCTTCATTAGTAATGTTACGTTTGGAACGTGATCCTTTGGTTAAGGATTTGATGAAATTTGGCATAGAAGTTGTTGGTGTAGGATGTTCTTCTGTTTTGTTTCAGGTATCAGTGAAATCTTCTCTATCATACAGAATCAACCAAGCACAGAAATAAGACAGTGAGTTGCAGAAAAAGGTAGAGTTGGTTTAGAAGGGTAAGTTGCATGAATTCAACATTGATAATGATTGTGTTTTGAGGTTTGGGAAGAGATTATGTGTGCCTAGTGATTCACATTTGAAGAGAGAGTTGTTATGTGAAGCTCATAGTTCTCCTTTTTCAGTTCATCCTGGAAATACTAAGATGTACAGAGATCTGCAGGAGTATTACTGGTGGGATGGAATGAAAAGAGATATTGCTGATTTTACTGTGAAGTGTTTGACTTGTCAGTAGGATAAAGTAGAGAGGAAGTTACTGAAATGGATGCTTCAGACATTACCAGTGCCAGAGTGGAAATGGGAAAATATATCCATGGAATTTGTTGTGGGATTACCGAGGACATCTCGAGGTAATAATGCAATCTGGGTTATTGTTGATCGATTGACTAAATCGGCGCATTTCCTTCCAATTCGAGATACATTTTCTCTAGATCAACTTTCTCGATTGTATCTTAAAGAGATAGTTAGGTTGTATGGAGTTACCCTCTCCTTTGTATCTGACTGTGATCCCTGGTTTACTTCTAACTTTTGGAAAGGCCTTCAGAAGTCGTTGGGTACTGAATTAAATTTTAGTACAGCTTTTCATCCGCAATCAGATGGGCAGTCAAAACTAACAATTCAGACCATGGAGGATATGCTATGATTTTGTTCGATGGGTTATCATGGATGTTGGGACCAACATCTTTCTTTGGTTGAGTTTTCTTATAATAACAGTTTTCATTCCAGTATACAGATGGCACCATTTGAGGAATTATATGGGAAGCGGTGTCCAACTCCATCATTTTGGGATAAATTGGGTGAAAGGAAGCCGATGGGACCAGAATTCGTAGAAGAGATGGCAGAAAAAGTTCAGCTGATTTAGAAACACATGATAATAGCTCAGAGCAGGAAGAAGAGTTATGCGGATAACCGGAGGAAGGATCTATCTTTCGAGGTAAGTGATCATGTTTTTCTCAAGGTTTCTCCATGGAAAAGTGTGATGAGATTTGGTAAGAAAGGAAAGCTGAGTCCAAGGTTCATTGGACCATATAAAATTCTGGAGAAAGTTGGATCAGTTGCTTACCGAGTGGCTTTACCTCCGAGTTTATCTCAGGTACACAATGTTTTTCATGTTTCGATGTTGAGGAAGTATATGCCAGATCCATCTCATGTTTTGAGTCCAGAGGTAGTTCAGTTGGAAGAGAACCTATCTTATGAAGAAAAACCAGTCAAAATTCTTGATCGAAGAGAGAAAGTGTTGCGAAATAAGGTAATTCACCAGGTAAAGGTTTTGTGGAAAAACCATATGGTTTAAGAGGCAACGTGGGAATCTGAAAATGCTATGAGGGATAAATACCCCCACTTATTTTGATAAGTGAATAAAATTGCGAGGACGCAATTCCCAAAATGGGGGAAGGATGTAACATCCCAGGTAAATAATGAATAAAACATTTTCATATTTATTAATATTTACGAATTAAATATTAATTTTACTTTAATGGGGTTGCTATGTTCGATAGCATACCCGGTACACAACAAATATTTTCTTTGAAATCTTACGTTGCACACTAGTAATAAAATAATATTATTTTAAATGATAGTTAACACATAACCGTTGTATTGGCGGGAATGTATGGAAATAACTAAAATATGATAATATATGTTTTTAAATGTTTTTACTTTTATCTAATAAAAGAAAAAGGCTTAAAATACGGAAAGAATTCAATTTTAGGCGTATATGCCCTAGTTTTCACTAAAGGTTCACTTATCGCCTTTTGATGGAGAACTGTCATTAAATATAGTTTTGTTCACTCTTATACATTCTATTGGACCAAATAAAACTCTTCTTTATAATCGGGACATCAAAATTTACTTTGTGTAAATTTTTGGTATTTTTCCGATAAAGTTCATTTTTTAATGAATAGTGTAAAATGTCGTATTTTAATTCAAAACCTCTTTTTAATATAATTAATTTTTATGATTATATTATCTTTTTAATTGGTTTTAAAGTGAAATTATAATATATTTTTACCATTAAATCCAATAGTGGTCTTTGGAATTAATTTCACTTTGAAATCAGACTTAAACTAGTGTCAATCTTTTTATACTTATTGTTTCATAAAAACACGCTATTTGCTTTGACAGCGGGAATTAATTATTAAATTAATTAATGCAACTTATATGTTTTGAATTTTTTAAAATGGACTTCATTTTCTAATTCAGAATATCTAATATAACTTAGGGTGAAGTTTTGGTATTTTTCTGAAAAACTTCAATTTTTGATGAATAGTGAAACCACTAAGTGGTAGTTAAAGAAACTGATTTTTCGTTTAAATGAAACATTGCCACTTCTGTGATTTGATTTTCAAAAATCCGAAATATATGGTTGTCATTAAGAAGTAAAATGTGGTTCAATGAGATTAAAATATTTTTTTGGTGAATAGTAACTTATTAAGTTTTTAATCGCGATTAGAGGTGATTAGTGTAGTTTAAGGTAAAAATTATGTTTTAATAATATGAGATGAGCTTGACACATGTCCTAACCTTATTGGAGGTGTCATGGCCGACCAATAAAATCCATGGGTCCACTTGGGGACCCCATGGAGCCACTTTGGTTGGGAAATGACATAAATAACTTTTTATTTAATGTTAAAATTAAAATGACACAAACATGAGTTTTTTTACTAAAACATTTTTTAAATGGGGTTATAAAAGTCAGATTTTTGACTATAAATATTCACTAGAAAGATAAAACTATTTCCTACTTCATGATATTTGTTTTATAATTTTTAGACATTAAATATATTAAATTATTTATGACATCATGATGATGCAGCGATTAACTCATTAATAAAGGATTTAATTAAAATGAAAAGATAAAGTAAAATATATGACCTAAACATGTCCAAAACCTATTGTATTGGTGGATTTAGAACCCTTATCACCTTACCCTTGAATTATATCAATGTGGGACCTTTTTAATACGAAAAACATTTTAAAATAAAGTAACATTTCTTTATTTTCCAAGAGTGCCCCACCTCTCCTCTTATAAAAGGCCCCCACCTCTACCTATTTACCCACAATTACAAAGCATTTGGATCGGCCAAACTCTACCCATTATGTCTCTACAAATACCTATCTAACTCATAGAAGCCTCACTTTGTGCAGAAGTCTTCCCAAGGAAGCCTTTGAGCTCAAACCAAAGGGAGTTACCCGGTTTTAAGGTAATGTCTTCACTTGAGTCCTTTTGTTTTATTTTGCTTCTCCAACCCACTAAACTCTTTTTATTCATTTATTTTTTAATAACACAAGTATCATCCATATACTAGGATGTTTTTATAAGAAGTATTAGAGCTAAAATTACACACACCTACATCTAATGGTTAAATAACATACTGTTTCTGTGGATGGAGACTTTCTGCCTCACGAAATGATGATTGTTCAACACTCATATAACACCTTCAAAGGTGGCCGTTAAGATGTCACTATATTTATATATGATATATAATATGTTTATGTTTTCCTTAATCTTCTTTATTTTTTATTTATGGCATTACTTTATGGCTTCCATTATGGGTAAACACGATACTTTTATTTTAGGAAGTGCGGACTACTGTCCCCTCAAAGTGATTTGATTCGTTAATTCCATATGTGGGATGTATAAAGGATGGATTTAAAGTTATTATATATGATGTTATACTGGAATCATAATATACCTATATATCATTATTTTTTTCTTTCCATTGAAGTATGAGATAGAAATGAAAGTAGCATTCTTGCGTACGTACGGCTTACCGTCTCCATGAACGGTGCATTTCATTTCTTATCCCCAAATGTAATGTACTATTATAAGTACATATATATAATTGATATATATGATGTATGTTACATCTAAATGATTAATATAATTTTTGAATTAAAATATACATACCTCTTATTTAGTTTTAATTCCATTAATATGACATAGAAATGAAAGCAGCGTTCATGCGTACGTACGGCTTACCGTCTCCATGAATGGTGCATTTAATTTCTTACCTCTAAAGGATTATGTGATATTATAAATACATGTATATTCTAGATATATATTATATATATGATATCCAAATTAGGAATGTCATTCTGGATATAAATAACCTTTGACCACACGAACAACATGTAATTATAAGAAGTCCACTTTGACTTAAGAACCAAATATCGAAAAAACAAACATTATTAACTTAAATGATTAAATAATGTTTATAACATGGAAATAAGTGATATAAAAGGAATAATGAACTTGAAAAATGTTCTTATGCAAATAGAAATTAACTCAAGTTTATTATTCAGGACGTTAAAGAACGATGGAGTCAAGTCAGACCTGAGGTAATGGAACTTCTTAACCCAATTTCCATTCTTTGGGTTAATCTCCTACGTTCAAATTATGTCATGATATTATTTTTTCCTATCTGGTATTTATAATTTCTTTATGTGTAAATATAGTGAGTACACATAATAGATCTATTTTATTTAAAAAATTGTCTTTGTAAGGGACTTCGACTCAATCTCCTTTCATTGAGGCATATTTTGTTTTATACAGAACTTTCTTTTATAAGGTGTATAAATCCCTTTGACTTTTACTTTTATACAAAAGGAATCTTTTTCTACGAAGTGTTTCACAAAACGAAAAAAAGGAATGTTTCTTTTAACGTACGCGATGACAACGACCTTTTCCACCACCGCAAGTATTATTTGGTCTTTGGCTTCCTGAACAAACCGTAATGTTTTTTTAAATGAAATAAATACCAAACACTCTTTTATGTAGTTTGGTATTGAAAATGGTTTTTATAATGGATTTATTATGTGAATATATTTAAGTGAAATATTTTGATCAATGTGTGGAAATGTTTTCTTTCCATTATATTTGTTTTATGTCTTATGATTTTTATAATGGTACTTGTACATTTGACGGGTGGTTCCGCGATAAACCATATGACGGGTGGTGCCGTGAATACCAGGATAGGTGGTTACATTATAACCTCCAATGCATTGGGTATGGAAGTTAGCCGTATGGCTATTCCATTAAGTATGTATAGAATTTGGCCAAATGGCTATTCCATTAAGTGATATGTGTGGAAGTTGACCGTATGGTTATTCCACTTAAGTATGTTTATGTCCCAAGTTACCTTTATATGTTATGTGTTATTTATATGGGTTTTATGGTAATCTGTTGGTCACAAAAGGGTAAGTAATGATATTTTATTCAGTGAATAGTTTTTACTACTTCATGAAGGTGAAGGTATTACTTTGATAAAGTATACAGGGTTTACTTGATGTTTAAAAAACTAAAAGTTTTCATTCTTTGTGTATCCCTTACTGAGCTTTTTATGCTCACCCCAAGTTTTTTTGAAATGTTTTTCACAGGACTTAATGTGGAATAGGGTCAAGGATGGGATAAAGGGAAAGTCATGTTATATAAAACATGGAACTAGACATGTTTCTTTTTAAGAGTTTTTATTCTATGTAAACTTAGTAGAAGTGTCTACTTTGTAATCTTTTGAGATGTAACAGTTATGTCCTAATTCTCTAAAACTCTAATCCTGAAAAGATACTCAATGTGAATTATTCATTTAATTCAATATTAAGTAATGTTTAAGGCTAGGGCCTTATAGTAGGTATCATAGATCGGTTTAGATAACTTTAGGAGTTAAAATTCTATTAAATGATTATCCAAAAATATTTTTTTGGACAAGTTGAAATGATATAGAATTTTAAGATAACCATGTTGCTTCACCTAAGGTATTTCTGTGATAAGAATGGTTTTTCCATAGAGGAAACATAACAGCTTTTCTGGGAAGGCATACAGAGGGAAATGACCTTCGAAATCAGCAACTTGAGATGGTCAGAATCAGAATTTAAGAGTTTTCTGTAGTGATGGCTCAGTTCACTCAGGTGATAAGTTTTTGGTTGTGTTAATTGATGATATTTTTGTGTTTTATAAAAGTAAAGAGAATCATAAAAGACATTTAAGGGTTATTTCGCAAACCTTAAAATAAAAGAAATTGTATGGGAAATTCAGAAAGTGTGATTTTTGGTTACAACAAATTTCTTTCCTCGGTAACATTGTTTCAAAAGATGGCATAACTGTTGATCCTGATAAAACAAAAGTTATTGAAGAATGGAAAAGACCCACAAATGTAACTGTGATCCATAGTTTCCTTGGTTTGGAAGGTTACTACCGAAGTTTTGTGAGAAATTTTTCACGGTTATCTAGTCCAATGACAAAGCTAACTCGGAAGGGTGTCAAGTTTATTTGGACAAATGAATGTGATGATTGTTTTCTGGAACTGAAAAGAAGATTGTTGAATGCTACAGTTTTGGCACTACCTTCCAGGAATGGGGAGTTTGTTATCTACAATGATGCTTCATTGAAAGGAATTGGTTGTGTCCTAATGCAGAATGATCAGGTAATTGCTTATGCTTCACGACAGTTGAAAACTCATGAGGTAAATTACACTACACATGATTTGGAATTAGCTACTGTTGTTTTTGCTCTAAAAATTTGGATGCATCATTTGTATGGAGTAAAGTGTGAAATATATACCGATCACAAAAGTTTAAAGTATATATTCACTCAGAAAGAATTGAACATGAGACAGAGGAGATGGCTGGAATTAATCAAGGATTATGATTGTACAATTCATTACCATCCGGGAAAAGCAAATAAAGTGGATGATGCTTTGAGTCGAAAAAGTAATGCTTCATTAGTAATGTTTCGTTTGGAACGTGATCCTTTGGTTAAGGATTTGATGAAATTTGGCATAGAAGTTGTTGGTGTAGGATGTTCTTCTGTTTTGTTTCAGGTATCAGTGAAATCTTCTCTATTAGACAGAATCAACCAAGCACAGAAACAAGGCAGTGAGTTGCAGAAAAAGGTAGAGTTGGTTCAGAAGGGTAAGTTGCATGAATTCAACATTGATAATGATTGTGTTTTGAGGTTTTGGAAGAGATTATGTGTGCCTAGTGATTCACATTTTAAGAGAGAGTTGTTATGTGAAGCTCATAGTTCTCCTTTTTCAGTTCATCCTGGAAATACTAAGATGTACAGAGATATGTGGGAGTATTACTGGTGGGATGGAATGAAAATAGATATTGCTGATTTTACTGTGAAGTGTTTGACTTGTCAGTAGGATAAAGTAGAGCGGAAGTTACTGAAATGGATTCTTCAGACATTACCAGTGCCAGAGTGGAAAAGGGAAAATATATCCATGGACTTTGTTGTGGGATTACCGAGGACATCTCGAGGTAATAATGCAATCTGGGTTATTGTTGATCGATTGACTAAATCTGCACATTTCCTTCCAATTCTAGATACATTTTCTCTAGATCAACTTTCTCGATTGTATCTTAAAGAGATAGTTAGGTTTTATGGAGTTACCCTCTCCATTGTATCTGACTGTGATCCCTGGTTTACTTCTAACTTTTGGAAAGGCCTTCAGAAGTCGTTGGGTACTGAATTAAATTTTAGTACAGCTTTTCATCCGCAATCAGATGGGCAGTCAAAACGAACAATTCAGACCATGGAGGATATGCTACGAGCTTGTTCGATGGGTTATCATGGATGTTGGGACCAACATCTTTATTTGGTTGAGTTTTCTTATAATAACAGTTTTCATTCCAGTATACAGATGGCACCATTTGAGGAATTATATGGGAAGCGGTGTCGAACTCCATCATTTTGGGATAAATTGGGTGAAAGGAAGCCGATGGGACCAGAATTCGTAGAAGAGATGGCAGAAAAAGTTCAGCTGATTTAGAAACACATGATAATAGCTCAGAGCAGGAAGAAGAGTTATGCGGATAACCGGAGGAAGGATCTATCTTTCGAGGTAAGTGATCATGTTTTTCTCAAGGTTTCTCCATGGAAAAGTGTGATGAGATTTGGTAAGAAAGGAAAGATGAGTCCAAGGTTCATTGGACCATATGAAATTCTGGAGAAAGTTGGATCAGTTGCTTACCGAGTGGCTTTACCTCCGATTTTATCTCAGGTACACAATGTTTTTCATGTTTCGATGTTGAGGAAGTATATGCCAGATCCATCTCATGTTTTGAGTCCAGAGGTAGTTCAGTTGGAAGAGAACCTATCTTATGAAGAACAACCAGTCAAAATTCTTGATCGAAGAGAGAAAGTGTTGCGAAATAAGGTAATTCACTAGGTAAAGGTTTTGTGGAAAAACCATATGGTTGAAGAGGCAACGTGGGAATCTAAAAATGCTATGAGGGATAAATACCCCACTTATTTTGATAAGTGAATAAAATTGTGAGGACGCAATTCCCAAAATGGGGGAAGGATGTAACATCCCAGGTAAATAATGAATAAAACATTTTCATATTTATTAATATTTACAAATTAAATATTAATTTTACTTTAATGGGGTTTCTATGTTCGATAGCGTACCCGGTACACAACAAAGAGTTTCTTTGAAATCTTACGTTGCACACTAGTAATAAAATAATATTATTTTTAATAGTAGTTAACACATAACCGTTGTATTGGCGGGAATGTATGGAAATAACTAAAATATGATAATATATGTTTTTAAATGTTTTTACTTTTATCTAATAAAAGATGAAGGCTTAAAATACGGAAAGAATTCAATTTTAGGCGTATATGCCCTAGTTTTCACTAAAGGTTCACTTGTCGCCTTTTGATGGAGAACTATCATTAAATATAGTTTTGTTCACTATTATACATTCTATTGGACCAAATAAAACTCTTCTTTAGAATCGGGACATCAAAATTTACTTTGTGTAAATTTTTGGTATTTTTCCGATAAAGTTCATTTTTTAATGAATAGTGTAAAATGTTGTATTTTAATTCAAAACCTCTTTTTAATATAATTTATTTTTATGATTATATTATCTTTTTAATTGGTTTTAAAGTTAAATTATAATATATTTTTACCATTAAATCCAATAGTGGTCTTTGGAATTAATTTCACTTTGAAATCGGACTTAAACTAGTGTCAATCTTTTGATACTTATTGTTTCATAAAAACACGCAATTTGATTTGACAGTGGGAATTAATTATTAAATTAATTAATGAAACTTATATGTTTTGAATTTTTTAAAATGGACTTCATTTTTTAATTCATAATATCAAATATAGCTTAGGGTGAAGTTTTGGTATTTTTCTGAAAAACTTCAATTTTTGATGAATAGTGAAACCACTAAGTGGTAGTTAAAGAAACTGATTTTTCGTTTAAATGAAACATTTCCACTTCTGTGATTTGATTTTCAAAAATCCAACATATATGGTTGTCATTAAGAAGTAAAATGTGGTTCAATGAGATTAAAATATTTTTTTGGTGAATAGTAACTTATTAAGTTTTTAATCGCGATTAGAGTTAATTAGTGTAGTTTAAGGTAAAAATTATGTCTTAATAATATGATATGAGCTTGACATGTGTCCTACCCTTATTTGAGGTGTCGTGGCCGACCAATAAAATCCATGGGTCCACTTGGGGACCCCATGGAGCCACTTTGGTTGGGAAATGACATAAATAACTTTTTATTTAATGTTAAAATTTAAATGACACAAACATGAGTTTTTTTACTAAAACATTTTTTAAATGGGGTTATAAAAGTCATATTTTTGACTATAAATATTCATTAGAAAGCTAAAACTATTTCATACATCATGATATTTTTTTTATAATTTTTAGACATTAAATATATTAAATTATTTATGACATCATGATGATGCAGCGATTAACTCATTAATAAAGGATTTAATTAAAATGAAAAGATAAAGTAAAATATATGACCTAAACATGTACAAAACCTATTGGATGGGTGGATTTAGAAACCTTATCACCTTAACCTTGAATTATATCAATGTGGGACCTTTTTAATCCGAAACGCATTTTAAAATAAAGTAACATTTCTTTACTTTCCAAGAGTGCCCCTCCTCTCCTCTTATAAAAGGCCCCCACCTCTACCTATTTACCCACAATTACAAAGCCTTTGGATCGGCCAACCTCTACCCATTATGTCTCTACAAATACCTATATAACTCTTAGAAGCCTCACTTTGTGCATAAGTCTTCCCAAGGAAGCCTTTGAGCTCAAACCAAAGGGAGTTACCCGATTTTAAGGTAATGTCTTCACTTGAGTCCTTTTGTTTTATTTTGCTTCTCCAACCCACTAAAATCTTTTTATTCATTTATTTTTTAATAACACAAGTATCATCCATATACTAGGATGTTGTTATAAGAAGTATTAGAGCTAAAATTATACACACCTACATCTAATGGTTAAAGAACATACTGTTTCTGTGGATGACGAATTTCTGCCTCACGAAACGATGATTGTTCAACACTCATATAACACCTTCAAAGGTGGCCATTAAGATGGGACTATATTTATGTATGATATATAATATGTTTATGTTTTCCTTAATCTTCTTTATTTTTTATTTATGGCATTACTTTATGGCTTCCATTATGGGTAAACACGATACTTTTATTTTAGGAAGTGCGGACTACTGCCCCCTCAAAGTGATTTGATTCGCTAATGCCATATGTGGGATGTATAAAGGATGGATTTAAAGTTATTATATATGATGTTATACTGGAATCATAATATACCTCTATATCATTATTTATTTCTTTCCATTAAAGTATGAGATAGAAATGAAAGTAGCGTTCTTGCGTACGTACAGCATACCGTCTCCATGAACGGTGCATTTCATTTCTTATCCCCAAATGTAATGTACTATTATAAGTACATATATATAATTGATATATATGATGTATGTTACATATAAATGATTAATATAATTTTGTAATTAAAATATAAATACCTCTTATTTAGTTTTAATTCCATTAATATGACATAGAAATGAAAGCAGCGTTCATGCGTACGTACGGCTTACCGTCTCCATGAATGGTGAATTTCATTTCTTACCTCTAAAGGATTATGTGATATTATAAATACATGTATATGCTAGATATATATTATATATATGATATCCAAATCAGGAATGTCATTATGGATATAAAGAACCTTTGACCACACGAACAACATGTAATTGTAAGAAGTCCACTTTGACTTAAGAACCAAATATCGAGAAAACAAACATTATTAACTTAAATGATTAAATAATGTTTATAACATGGAAATAAGTGATATAAAAGGAATAATGAACTTGAAAAATGTTCTTATGCATATAGAAATTAACTCAAGTTTATTATTCAGGACGTTAAAGAACGATTGAGTCAAGTCAGACCCGAGGTAAGGGAACTTCTTAACCCAATTTCCATTCTTTGGGTTAATCTCCTACGTTCAAATTATGTCATGATATTATTTTTTCCTATCTGGTATTTATACTTTCTTTATGTGTAAATACAGTGAGTACACATAAAATATCTATTTTATTTAAAAAATTATCTTTGTAAGGGACTTCGTCTCAATCTCCTTTCATTGAGGCATATTTCATTTAATACACAACATTCTTTCATACGGTGTATAAACCCATTTGACTTTTACTTTTATACAAAAGGAATCCTTTTATACGAAGCGTTTTAAAAAACACAAAAAAGGAATGTTTCTTTTAACATACGCAGTGACAATGACCTTTTCCGCCGCCACGAGTATTATTTGGTCTTTGGCTTCCTGAACAAGCCGTAATGTTTTTTTAAATGAAATAAATACCATATACTCTTTTATGTATTTTGGTATTGAAAATGGTTTTTATAATGGATTTGTTATGTCAATATATTTATGTGATATATTGTGATCAAAGTGTGGAAATGTTTTCTTTCCATTATATTTGTTTTATGTCTTATGATTTTTATAATGGGACTTGGACATTTGACGGGTGGTGCTGTGAATACCAGGATGGGTGGTTACGTTATAACATCCAATGCATTGGGTATAGAAGTCGGCCGTATGTCTATTCCATTAAGTATGTATGGAAGTTGGTCGAATGGCTATTCCATTAAGTGATATGTGTGGAAGTCGACCGTATGGTTAATTCACTTAAGTATGTTTATGTCCCAAGTTACCTTTATATGTTATGTGTTCTTTATATGGGTTTTATGGTAATCCTTTGGTCACAAAAGGGAAAGTAATGATATTTTATTCAGTGAAGAGTTTTTACTACTTCATGAAGGTGAAGGTATTACTTTGATAAAGTATACATGGTTTACTTGATGTTTGAAAAACTAACAGTTTTCATTCTTTGTGTATCCCTTACTGAGCTTTTTATGCTCACCCCATGTTTTTTTGAAATGTTTATCATATGACTTAATGTGGAATAGGGTCAAGTATGGGATCAAGGGAAAGTCATGCTATATAAAACATGGAACTATACATGTTTCTTTTTAAGAGTTTTTATTCTATAAAAACTTAGTAGAAGTGTCTAATTTGTAATCTTTTGAGATGTAACAATTATGTCCTAATTCTCTAAAACTCTAAACCTGAAAATATCCTCAATGTGAATTATTCATTTAATTCAATATTAAGTAATGTTTAAGGCTGGGGCCTTATGCATCATATCATAAATTCTATATTATTTCATTAAAAGTGATTATATATTTAATACATGTTTTTGGTGAAAAATAATCACATCATTTCATGGAGGTGGTAGTCCACACGTATGCACGAACATCATTATCATTTTTTAATATTTGGAAATATAATAAAAAATGAAATATTTTAATCTTATAATTATAAATATTTAATTAATATAATAATTATGTAATTTATATCACATATATTCAATAAAACGTTTTTTTATTACATTCTATTTAAGTGTTAGTGAAAAAATCATCACATCTCTTCACAAGGTGGTTGTCTCTCGTACACATGAGTGTCATTATCATAACCCCCAACTAAATTGAAAGTGAGAATGTATTTATTATTTCTTGGTTAAAAAATATTAGTCATTTGATAATGATTATATATATATATATATATATAACTTCAATCAATTATTCTATCAAACCATAGAGGGCAATGATGAAAAAAATGACATCGGTTCTCGAGGCGGTTGTCCACAAAGGAGACAAATTATGATTTATATTAATATTATATAGTATAGGAAATAGATTTATTTTCTTCCATAACTTTAATAACATTAAATTATGTGGTATAAAATTATGTTATTATATTGTAATAATTGAATAATATTTGAATGATGTGGCCGATGAAATAAAATAATGACCCCTAGTTAAAAATGATACCTATTCTTTAAGGAAACTCATTAGGTTAGGAAAAAAGTCCTTCTTATGTTGTATTTATAATTTATACAATTATCTAATTTGCAGGGAGGTAATTTAGAAATCTGTATATAGAGCTATTAACTAATCCTAATTATTTAATGTTGTTAAGAGGAAAGGATAGTGGGTGGCCTTTGACATGTGAGGTGAGTAAAACACCTCTAATTATTGAAAATAAAATGGTGTAACCATGTTTTTAAAGTGACATAATGATTTAAGATGGACCATTAATGAGGATTATTTTTTATAAGAATAAAATATTTATAAAACATAGAATTTATACAAGTTTTAGTCCATTATTATGATTCTCTTTTTAGTTCAACCAGTTGGTAAACCTCTTTCCACCTTAACCTGAATGAAATATTTTAACTATTTTCATGTTAATTATTATGAAAAAAATTATATCTCCATATTAGATAATAATTTTTTAAGTGATTACAAATATGGAATAAAATTTTACAGATTCAATTAAAATAAGTGTAATTAATTAATTAAAATATAAACAAAACTACTCGATGAAAATGGGGGGTTTCAATAAGTGTATTTCTTATGAAAAAGAAGTTTTATATTAACCCTATCACTAGTAAAAAAATATATATGAATTATAATTAATTGTTTCTAATATATAGTATATCTGTTTCACTTAAATCATTACTCATTAGGGAATGTTTTAATTAATTAAAATAGTGAAACATTATGAAATTTAAAATAATTTTTTGAAAAATCCTGTTTTAATACCAAAGTTAAACATATACTAAATTACCATATAAAAATTATTAAAATTTAATTTTTTGGATTATCTATAAAAAATTAAACATATGTTCCTTGGAAAAATATTCTAAAAATAATATGATTTTCAAATTACATAATTTATTGAAAATTAATTACATTTTAACAAAAACAGGAAGTCTTCACTATAAACCAAAAATATTAAAATTAAAAAAAACACTCAAGGTTTTACCCAATGTTATGATTGATATGATGATTTAAAAAATGAAATTATGTTTTCATATTAATATTATATAATATAAAAATTACTTTTATAAATAATAACATTATATGGAATGATTTTAGTTAAAAATATTTACATTATGCTTTAAAAAATTACATAATACATTTATAATACATTAATATTTATAAAACATAAAACGATTTATTATATCATTCCATATAATGTTATACTTTGTTATGATTATTTTAGTTGGGTTTCCTATTACTAGGTAACTATTGGAATGTCTAGAAGAGTAGCAAGCCTAGTGGTTTCTGAGAATTTCAAAATAATTAACATAGATAAGGAGGATTATTATTTGGAAATCATTACACACCCATCATGTTCCATAAATAAAAAATTTAATGTTTTTAAGCTTAATATATATATTCCTAACATAACTCATGTTATATGAATTCTTGACATTCAACTTAAAGGTAATGAGTCATATATGAAGTATCCAATCTATATAATCTATTATATCAATATGACACTATGAGGAAGTTTGATTATAATATTCTTTATTATGATGAAACATATCATTAATCAGGATGTTAGTTGGGCGTGGTATGTACTGTTTAAATATCAATATTTATTCCTTCTCTCTCACAAAGTAGATTGAAGATTCCCGATAATGAGAAAACTAGTGGAGGAGTGCTAAAAATGATCTTTATCACCAAACATATTTATTTATTTTTTCATCTTAGTCATAAAATAATTTGATGAGGGTTTTTATAAAAAATGGGATGTTTGGGGAAATTAGAGGAATTATAGGTTAAATGAGGTTTTTACCCTAGTGATTGATGAACTAGGTAATATGTAGACTGGATCTTAGTACCAGGTGGTAGCCCATGGGTTGTAGGGCCACTATCAGCAACACCACATACTCGATGGACATGGACAGAGAAGCCTATAGAGATGTAAGATGTTGTTTTATTGTTGGCAATTTAGTGACAATAAAACACAAAATTTAATTCATTTAGGAAAATAATTTTTTTATTTTGAATTAATATTGTTTTAGGACCACTAATTATCTTATACTCTTCTAACTAAATCTCATGCTATCTGTCCACAATAATTGACATGGGAATATTTTATTGGTCACATGATCTATTTATCATACGAGTAAAGAACAAGATCATACAATTCCATTGTTTCATAATGAAATCAGTGTAAATCAGTTATTCATATTATTATAGATTCTTTTTTATTAATGAATATGTATTAATTTAATCAAGGTATGATGGGGTACTTTCTGTGGATAATCTAATGTATACTTATGGTTTTCCATTCATCATATATTTATTCATTTTTTATTTTTTATGACCCAATTATCTCTAAAGACTTATGGTATCTAGAAAAATGTTTATGTTAAATATTTTATTCCTTTCATCCTCAGATGAAAATATTTTTCTAGATAAACCCCTTATTCTAATTAATTTAATATTATGTTTACTGAGAAATTGATTAGTGTTGAGTAATCCCAATAATGAGGTAATGATTTCAAAAATAAATAATAAAAATTCAAAATCATTATAAAAAATGTCACATTGACTAATTTTATTTATAATCATCTAGAAATCATGTTATTATTTGAATTATTATTTATTATGGTCCATATTTTAATGAATTATATAGAATATGATATATAAAAGTTTATTGAGAAAAAAATTGGAATGCATATAATAATTGTTATTATCCACTATGAAATGAAGTATATTTTCATTTTTTCTGAAATTATTTTGATTCAACTAATGTGGTTTAATTTATTTGTTATTCTAAAAGTCATATTTTGAATGTCAAAATATATATATGTATATATTGTTTTATAATATCGTAATTAGGTAATCACCTGTCAATGAATAGGTTAATTGTATGGGACATGTTTACAAAAACCTTATGTGGTATAAAATTTCACATTTTTATGGGATTATTTATTTCAGTTCCATGTCTAAATATACATGGTTAAAAATCTCTATCAAGGGTCATCGGTTCATGAATTATTCCTATTATAATTACATATATTTTATGGTTGATTTATGGAGATGAGTTTAGTGCTAATATCTTTGTGTGATTTCTACAATTGTGGATTTTTCTAACACTAATATAATATTCTATGTCAAGTATCATGGAATGCATATATATAATGGATCATCTCATTTTGGATAATTTCTTTAAATTATAAATATCAATGATGAAATACTTATTTAAACTCATTAATTGGTTTTATCTCATATACATGTGTTTTTTCCATATATTGTCTTTATTATTATAATCTTCTTGGGATGAGTAGTGAAGAACTAATGGAAATTACATACTCACATCCTATATGGGACCATTTGTGATATATGTTTATTCCCTTACAGATGCTGTAGTTAAGTGAATGAAACATGAGCATGCGAGATAGTCTCACATGGGTTTTGGAGCTTTTGCATTCTCTTGAGATGTTGTTGGTGTCTAATAGGGTGTATTTATAGGGGACTTCCATCAAGGATTTTTTCGAATCCTTATACATGAGGCCTTCACGTAATGGTTCCTCTTAACCTTATTTATGTTATATACAATGTGTAAGAGAGGATATTTTTTTAGATTGACATACTTATGGATGGTAAGGTTACACAGGTCGTGTATATATATGTTTTTCATAGCCATATCATATAGATTAAAATATTTAGTATCATATATGATATACATTCTTACATGATGTTACACAGTATAATACTAATGGGACAACAATAAAAAAATTCCCCCTAAATATGCTTCAGGGGAAATCATAGACTATTATGTTGACTATGTATTGAGAAATATCTTTTGTGTATAGATCATTAATTCATGGACATGTCTATAAGCCTTTAGTGATTTGGTGGTATAGGTGAGGTGCTAATTTTGAATGGATTAGATGTTGTTTTTATAGTGAAGACTCAATTTTTACATGGGTATTATGTTTGTAATGTGTTGAAATTATTGAATAAAATTTTAAATGCAATTAGTTAGACGAATAAATATCATTCATGATTTTAAATAATGATTTTTTAGATGAAAAATGGTTTTAAATATAAATAAATTTGTATAATAAATGTATATTGATGTTAAAAATTATAAAATTTTTCTAGAAATTATTATTTTATTCTAAATAAATGTATTCCAAAATTTAAAAGTATTTTTGTGTCAATGTTTTATTTTTTTTAAATTTACTGATTCCATATAACTTGTAATGCGATTTTGAATTTTATGACTTTTTAATTATGTTATATAAATGTATGGAAAATTCCTAAAAATGGTGGTTGGGGAGGGGGTTTAATAATATAATCAGATATTATTATTTTAGAGAATATATTCATAATTGATATATTTTGATTAAACATTAATGTTTGATATTATTATTGAAAACAATTATTTTCAATGTATTATTTGGAAATTGAGATTTTTCCATTTCATATGACCTTATAAATTTAAAATAATTTTCTATAAAAAAATATAATGGGATTATAGTATATGATTATATACATAAATAGGATTTTATTATAGAATAAATTATCATGTTTATATAATAAATTTAAATTATTTTCCTAAGGGATAATGTATATTAAAAGGTATTTTATTAATTAAATAAGAATCAATTAAATGAAAAATATGATATCAAAAATTACAATGTTATGATATATATAAGTCTTATATTAATGAAAAATGAATTTAGATCACATGATGTGTGAGACATGAGTTTGTTTGTTGCGTGGTATAATATGAAGGTGTTGTAATCTGGGGATATATGGATTTTGATTGGTGAGGATAATATGTGTTTCACCATTTTTATTTATAAGATACAATTTGGGTAATGACTTTGGATCTATGTTGAGATATTTATAAATAATTTTTTCAATATTTTTTCTATTTATATCCTTAATATGATATCATTTACAAGTATTTATCTATGGAAAACGTTAAATTATTTACTTATTATAAATTATTATTAGTCAAAAAGAGAACACAAGTTTTTTTTGAGTTTTCATATTAATCACATAATGTTTTAGTATATGTTTTTGTTATTTTTTAAAAATATTGAACTAATTATATATTGACACATTATACATATAAGAGCATGTTAATCTTCACATGATGTTTATTGTCATGGTGGCTTTCTAAATATATATTTCCTTTGATATATGTACAGTTACTGGGTATAAAGTATTTTCATCACTTTGATATATTTGACTATAATAGCCTTTTATAGGTAAATTATGGCGGTGTGTGATGTTGTGGAGATAATTTTAATGTTATTTTTTACTTATTATATTGATTTTTTTATATTTCTTTTTGAGATATTTCAGTAGTTTCATATTTTATTTCTTCTACCCAGGACCTAGATCATCCACTATTTAGATGAATGAAACTATGGGGAAATAATTGGATTATTTGGGTGTTATTTGATGATATAATTTATGATATTACAAATTGTATGTTTGTTGGAATCATTCCTATTTATTTCATTTAGGATGGTCTTTTTTGGGTAATAATTTTTAAACCAGTATACATTTCGACACGTAGTACTAATAGAGTGACCAAATAGCACATAAAGGTCATTTTATGATTCACATCAGTGAAATGATCATTACATGATGGTATGTTACATGGGTGAATAATTTTATCATATCAAAATAAAAAAAATATATATGGATTTATGTCATTTTTTTATAATTTTTAATTTAGTGCAATGATGACAAAATGTTGAAATTATAATGTGTATCATTATATAAAATAAAAGTATAGATGACAATTATTAGAGTAAAAATGATTATTTATTTAATTTATAAGAATTATATAAAATATTATAACATTATTTATCATAGTACAAAAATATAAAAAAATATGATAATGATTTTTATATAGATGTTTTGTTATCTAAAACACTATTACTGATCATTTATATTCTATATAAATTAATGTAATTATAAATAGGTGGGATTATTATTTCGATTGAGTAGTATTTCAATATGGAGTGATGGATTTTATTTTTTCCAAGATAACTATAATCCCCATATAATTTTTTGGAAACATTTTGAATTAGATATTACATGATTCAAAAAAAATTAATTGTTTCCCTATCAAAGGGAATCCTTTTCAAAAACAATATTATATTTGAATGTTTTTAAAATAATCATTACAATACAATATGTTTCATAAATGATAATGGGTGTCATCAAAATAAATTTTGAAATATATTTATTGAATTAATTATTCAAATATAATACCTCTATTTCACATCCCATAACAATCGTATTTATATTCCATGAAGACATCATGTGTTATATGATTACTTATTTTCCCTTAAAACATTTGAGGGAATGAATGATTTTTCATTTATTCATTCTTTTTTTGTTAGATATTTTTGTATATGATTATATAAAATTTATACCATCAAAAACAATATCTATATATCAGTAAAAGTAAAAAAATGTATTTTTTAGGGAGGTGATACATCCATATCTTTAATCTATTGGGTTGGATGCGATGTTTTAATTGAAAATAGGATTCTTATCCGGATAAGGTAACTTTAATAACTAATATTGGAGAGATAGTTTTTTTATAGTGATTCAAACAATGAAACAATATTGTTTCATAATTATAGAGAAGGAATTTTTCTATAATTATGTGATGGAATACTCTTAGATCTATATAAGATAAATTTTAAATTTTTTATAAAGGGTATTTGAATGTTACATAAAATGAAATATATGTATATATATATATATATATATTAATTTTTGTAAAATATTTTATCAATATGATTCTTTTAGTCCTTTAGTTATATCAAGGATATTGTGATCACTATAAAGGATATGGTAAACTTTTAAATAACTATATATTTTTCCAAATTATTTTGAGAATAAATCCAAAACAATTGACTCTTATATTTCAAACCATTCATTTATAGACTTAGATGGGCCTCTATAATATGATCTATATAGAATACATATTTCCATTGATATGTTAAACTAAATAATTGTTTAGACTCATTTTATGCTTGTAATACACTGAAATAATGGTATATATATTTCCAGAGCAATCCAATAAGATGACATGCGATTCAGAGGCCCAATGTTCTTGGAATTAATTTTATACAAAATTAAATATATTTTTTATTGGTAATGTGTGATACCTCAAAAAATGGGATAACCCCTAAATTGTTTTATTGCAACAAAACTTCGAGACTACAGTTGAGTCCATAATGTGGGTTTTACCATAGGCAGGGCATAAAAGAAGTCAACACATCACATTTAGACCCCTCACGCAATGGAGGTGTGATAAAGTGAATTAATTTATTGTTTAAATTAATTGATTATTTATTTTTTACACAAAATGATATTAATAAATATATCATTTGGAATAATTCGACAGGGTGGTCTCATAATTATCCCACCACCAGTGAAGTTATCTTTTTTCTTTATTTGGGGAATCAAAATCGAATAACAACGAAACGTGATATCAGATCAGATCAGGATTGAAGAAAAGGCATTAACTTCTTACAATAATATTAAGATAATGTTCATAACTAATGATCGATCCAGAATAGAGGTATAACTCATCTATTGGGTTTTTAAACATTTTTGTGAAGAAAATATGTATATTTTTTCCCTATTCAAGTTTTTTCTTGTTATGGACATTGAATAAGCACATATAATAGATTTCATATTATTTAATCAATGATCAAACCCCGGTTCCTTGTTCTTTATAACCAGATAAGACCACTTTTCTAGTGATGTTTTGAAAATTGGTTTATAGTGTGTTTATCCCTTAATTTTTAATGTAATTTTTTGGTAGAGTCCTCGTAGTCCTAGCACGACACTGTCAGGCGTCACTAAACATGATTGGGGCCTCAGGTTCGTGGTGGAATGATGACACAAAAATGTTTTGGTGAGAAAATCATCGATCTAAAATCGTTAGGATACATGGAATCTTGATATGTGGATATGAGATATAAGATATAAGATATGAGATATGAGATATGAGATATAGTATGTATGATAAAAGATATGAGCCATGAAATATAAGATATAATACATGAGTCATGATATATAGTATATAAGATACAAGAAATGAGATATAAGATATGGGACGTAAATATTTGTTAAATAATCTCGTATCGATTATATATTTTTACAGATGTGTCTTTTTGAGAAAGGATCAGTGAAAAAGTGATCCTAGGATTGAGAAAATCATTTTACCACCAATGTTGGGCTCCAATTTCAGACTCATGCCTTGGGTCAAAGAACCCCCCAATAATAATAAATATATTACAATTACAGAATCTTTTATTAGATATACCTCTGTCATATGGTGTCAAAATTCTGAACCATCATTGATGTTACAACCCAGAAATATATGTGTATGTTTGATGATTAATATATAATATTTAATCAGGACCCATTTCTCATTACAATGAGAATCCAAAAGAGCATAATGTGGTGAAATGTGAATTTTTCATGTGGCATCAAATTGAGGATATTAAATATTCTATCTCTAGAATTTTTTCATATAGTATATAACTGTTCTCTACATTGAGTATTATGTTATATAATTCATAAAGATCAGGAATTGATGCACTGAGGAGAAACTAGATGATGAATGAGATTGTACAATATGACCAGGAATTTCTGGGATTACCCTTCAGTTAGGGTGGGAAGTGGCGTACCGTAATGATATTTCTGACTTACCATCTAGCATAGTTGGGTAGTGGAGTTCCTCAATGTTTTTGGTTTAACCTACAGTAGGGATGGATAGTAGTGTTCCCTGATGATCATTCTGAGTTAATCCATAAAAGGGAGGTTTGTGGAGTTCCTCATTGTTAATGTCTTACCCTGCTACTGGACTATATCTGGGAGTTCCCCGATGACATTCAAAATAGGTAAACAACCCTAGGTCTAATTAGTGGAGTTCCTTAGTGACTATCATAATAGGATCCCCCTAGAAAAATAGTGCATGGTTACCTCACCATAAATATGAGGCCACTGTACTACGTGAATTTATGACAAGACATGGTTTGACATTGATCTTGACTCACAAGGAAGATGGAAACCTTCCCCACTGAGAAGTGTTCTTGTGATGCGACCTAAAATAGTATTGGTGAGTTAGTGGTGTAGAAAGTGTATAGTTTCATGGTGTGGAGATTTAGTCCCACAGAGTTTTGTGTTCATGGTTGACGGGTGAGACGAAGGTTATCATTGATGGAAATCACTGGTAATTGTTGGCTAATCGAGATTTTTTATGGTATTTGAGATAGAGACCCCAATACTCTCTCATTTTATATTCTATGACTGATCATATATAAATTCATCATTTTGGATTCTATCCATGGAATTGGACACTCTAATTCCTAGAGAGACGAAGACATGTGTGTCATTCCATGTTCTTTCTGTGTCTACCTTCTTTTGAATGGATGAGTATACTCATAGGATATATGTGTATAAGGCTAGATAGGTTTTTCATCTACCCACTGTGATTATCCCCTAGTGCATGGATGATCTTACCTTTACTATATCTTTGGGATGAGCTAAACTCTTTCATTATACCATGTTCTATCCACCATATTCCACGTCATTTTTACATCTTAATCCTCTCCTTTCACCCTTTTGGGTAATCCTAATGGGTATGTATATAGTCACCTCTCCATTGTCTTTTCCCACATGTATCATTTATTTTTCAACAAAAAACTGGTTTTCTATGACTTTGGAAGAGTATAGAGGTATAGGGTGCCTGGACCACATATAGTGGACGTATCTTGGGATTCATGACCAGGGATCTCCTTCATTTTTTTTCTTCAGTTTTTTAATCATGTGTCATATTTATTGTTGGATGTGTGTTTTTCCTATTTTAACTTTCATTTTACACTACCATACTTTTCTAACATCTACAGGTTCATGAATGTTTGGTTTACTATATAGTAGTGTTTAATCTTTTAATTTATCTCACTACAATTTTTCATTGAGTTGGATGTGTGTGTGTACATGTTCACGGGGATAGGCCTCCTTGGGTTACTTATGCCTTTGGTGCTTTTCACCTTACCATGGACTATAGAGGCAGGCTATCAGTAGTTATGGCTCATGCCCTAGCCTGGGTCCAGTCACTATTGATTGGTATCAACACATTTTCAATTTGTGGGATGTTTTTCTGGATGTATCCCCTTAAAGAGGATAAGTTGGGTTTATAGAAATAGTTTCAATATGTCTCGACTGTGAATCTTAGTCTATGGATTGTAGTGATGATACTAGCGAGAGATGTATCCATTCACAAAGACCATGACTACATTCTTATCGACTCAACACATCGAGACATTTTTTGCACGGATAAATATTAGATGAATCATATAGGATTGAGTCTTTGACTATCCCTATTGATTCATCTTGGTATTGTTTTTATCAAAATAAATATATATTCTCATCTAACCACGATAATTCTTGATAAATTTCAGGATGCTTCTGTGATGACAACTATCCAGGATACCATCTCCCGTTCGTGATGATGACCCTATGAGTGATGAGGCCTCAGTTCAGGGTCAATCTCATGATCTCATTCCTACAGGTGGTTAGGAAGAATCACCTCATCTTATTGAGAAATTGATCATCATAGTAGAATAGGCTAAGTATACGCATAGTCCTACCACATTCCTTGAGTTTTGGAGTCAATGATCACTGAGGTTCTATGGCAAGTCATATCCTCAGGCAGTAAATGAATGGATAGATTCTTTGTTCCTCAAATTTAGGATTTATCGGACCCCGATAGATCAGGTGGTGTCACTATCATCCATCCTTTTCAATGGAGTACCTAGGTGCTAGTGGATCCTGGTTATATAGATGCATAATGAGTATACACTCTCTTGTGACGATTTATTGTAGTTGTTTCATGAGGATTACTACCCCTACTCATTAAACTATATTCGGATCCAGGAATTTTTTTAATTATAGTAGGGAGGTAAGTTAGTGGAATTTTATGTGGAGTGGTTAATAGACCTTACATGCTATGCTCTTGAAATTATTAGGGATATGAACTTTCAAGAAAAGATGTTTGAGTACGGACTATGTCGAGATATACATGCTAGTATAGTCCCCTTCTGCAAACCCATCTATACCATGGTGCTGAAGCATGCATTGGTGACATAGATCTTTGTGTCAGTGGGATGTTATTGAGCTGGAGATAGTCATGGGAATCCCACATATGAGTCATCTATAGTATCTAGTAGGCACGACCTATCTCATTGAAAGGGTCCCTTTCATGAGAAGGCTCGAGGATGTGGTTGTATAGTGATGGGGTTTCAAAGAGCACCTGGGAAGCTCAGGGATGCTGGAGCTATTCTTATTTTGGTCAGTGTCACATGGCATGAGGCTCCACTACCATACATGATGAGAATCCCAGGTAGATAGCTGATGGACAACCATGGAATATGCAACATCATGATAAGGGATCACCCAGGCATGGGCACAGTTGTCCCCAGAATAAGGAGATGGAAGAGCATAAAGTGGATCCACAGGTGTAAACCAACATTATAAGGTTATTCCACCACCACCATATATTGGCCAACACCACGCTCTAAGAGTTGGCAGTCAGGGCCATGTTTAGCTACATTTTTTGATGTCTACAATCCTATAGTGGAAAAGATGACCAGAGTTATGATCTATATTTATTAAAATCATAAATAAATATTATTAAACACTTTTTCTAGAAATTATTTTTTCTCTATATGACCATTGTGGGAACTGTAGCTCCAATTTGAGAATCTATTAGAAAATCTTTGTCTTGTGGTTCATATAGGGAACACTAATTCTATATATTCCATCTACTTGTAGTGAAAGATATCGCTTGTAGGAGATAGGTTTATGTGGGACCTTTTGGTCCTCACAATGGAACCCTATGGATTAATATTGGTTATATATTATATTTCCAAGGTCTTGTACCATATTGATTTTCACCATAGAAATGTCAGATGCCAATGCCGAGATGGAATGGGATTATCCATCTCTATAGATAGAGTTTTAATTTTAGGGAAAGTGGGCTCATCAAGCAGGAGGCTGTAGTCCATCACCGATTAGTTGAAAAGAGTATCCCATGGTGTAGCGGGATCTTTAGGAATCATGTTTCCTTTAGATGTACAGTATTAAATGGATGTATTCCATGAAGATGTGCTGGGACTACATTTGAGGAGGATGACATATTTTTTCATTAACATACATAATGAGAATGCCTCGATATCCACTGTGGAATATTGTAATGAACCTATTGAGCTCTGGGAGATATAGTTGCAGTTAGAGGAACTTTGTGAGAATGGTTTCATTAGACCCAATGTGTCCCCCTAGGAAGCTCATGTGTTTGTGAAAATGGTGGACGAGAGGTTGTGGTTATGTGTGGATAATTGAAACTTGAACTAGGAAAAAATAAAGAACAAGTAAACAATTCCATGAATTGATGGCCACATTGATTAGTTGTGAGGTGTGAGATAGTTATTGAAGATCGATCTCAGTTCCTTCTTACACAAATTGAGGGTTCTTAATATTGAAATTCCAAAGATTTCATTATGATGGCAGTATAGAAAAAATTATTTTCTTTTGATTCCCATTGGTTTTGATAATTTACCTTCTATGTTTATGTATTTTATGAAGTAGGTCTTCCAACCATGCGTTGTATAGTTTGTTTTTTCATCATCTACAACATACTTATCTACTCTAAAATAGAGGAGGACAATGCAGATCACATGATGATAGACCAGGAAATTATTCAAGAGAACTAGATTTATGGAAATATCTATGTATACTGAAACTAGATAAATGTGGTTCAGTTTTGGGGGAGGTTCATTTTTAAACAAAAGGATTAGCAATGGATCCAGCAATCATCTAATTGGTTTTTGAATGGGATCCACCTAATATTGTGATATAGGTAAATATATTACATGGGTTGGAAGGTTACTTTAAGAGGATTGTAGAAGAATTATTTGGAATCATAGCCACATTTACCACCTTAGATGTGGAAAGATAAGTCATTTACCTAGTCAGATATGTGCTAAGGGGCCTTTAAGTAGTTGAGGAAAAGGATAACGAGTACTCAATTGTTGAGACTACCAAATGATGGCGCCGAGTTCATCGTGTCTTGTGATGCCACAGGAGCTGGACATGGTTATGTTTTGATGCCGCATCATGCATTTATCACATAAGGGTTGAAGCAGTTCATAACCAAAGATAAAAACCCCACAACTCATGACCTAGAGATTGTGTTGGTAGTCTTTTTCTTTAGGATGTGGAGACACTTTCTTTTGGGAGAGTGAATTGTGGTTTAATCAGACTACCAGTGTCTTAGGTATATATTCACTCATATGCACTTGAACATGAGACAATAATTCTATTTGGAGTTCCTATAGGACTATTACGTCGAGATATTCTATACTAAAGGGAATGAAAACATTATAGAAGATTCTATTAGTAGGATATCGTGGTTTCACATAGTGCATGAATATTTAGAGAAGATAGATTCCCTTTAGCTAAACCATGTGGAGTAGGAGGGTACATCATTTCATCCATTAATGGTAGTCACTTCCTCACAAATTATGCATGTGAGAGAGTCCCAACATGGTGAAATTGACTATGTGATCTAACATAATATTATATCCACCGGTGAAACAAAATATGTTTATTATGATGGACAGAATCAAATTTTCTTGTTCTAGGGGTGAATTCTGGTTCTAGTTCTAATGTGGGAGGATGTGATGTTGTAGTTAAAAACCTCTCCCCTAGATGTACATCCCGATGTGGGGAATATGTATAGAGGCCTTAAGTGGTATCTTTGGTGGTCCAACATGATACAATGCATAGATGAGTTAATCTCCCGGTGCACCTCATGTCTATATTTGAAGGATATGAACCATGTTTCGGTTGGTTTGTTTCACCCCCTTGAGATCTTATAGAGTAAGTGGGAGGACATATACAAGGATGTCACCATAGGGATTTCATGCACAGTGAAGGGCCACGATGAGATTTGGTATATGTTTTTCGCACACATGATGTCAGTCCACTTATTTCCCATATGAGAAAAGAGTTTTTTGGAGAGTTTATGGGGTGATGCATGTATGGGGGAACATCATCCTTCACGGGGTGCCGTCAAATATTGTCTCTGATCATGATATGAAGTCTATTCCATGATTTTGGAGAGGCATGAAAGAGAAATTCAGGACTAAGAGGTGGACTATTTCAACCCATCAGCACCATAACAATTGGCAGATGGAGCACACTATCCAGGTGGTAGAGGACATATAGAGGGCTTTTGTGTTGGACTTTGATCAGAGATGGGAGGATCACCAACCCTTGGTAGGGATTTCATACAACAATAACCACCACTAATCCATCGACATGGAACCATTTATGGCCCTATATGGGAGACACTATTGGTCACCCCTGTGTTGGACAATGATTGTTAAGACATATCTTGTGGGGGAAATGATAGTGTAGGAGACAATATAGAATGTCTAGGTTTTCCATGAGAAAATGAGGATGGGCCAGATCTGATCAAAATAAAACACCGACTGTCATTATAGAACCCTAGAGTTCGAGCAGGGATCCAATGTTTTCTTGAGAGTATCTCTATGATGAGGAATTTAGAGGTTCTAAAAGGGATGTAACACCCCAATATTTCATAGTACGTTATCTTTTTAATGTAATTTAATATCTTATGTTGCGTGCAACACTTACTTGGCTTGTGTTATATGCGATATTGAGTTTCTCTGAAACAACACATTACTATTATAATTATTTATATGATATATTTATTTAACAATTAAATATTGTAATATGAATAGTAAAAAAATAAATTTTAAATGTTGTTTAAATTTTTTTCACATAAATAAAACATATTTATAACGAGATGTATATGTTTTGTTAATATATATATATATATATATAAACAATTTTCATAAAAGAACTACTTTTTGTGTCCTTTTATGAACAATAATAATAGTAATTTTAGACACTTATAAAAATTGAATTTAGTAAAATAGACTTCATTTTTGAATTCAGAATATCAAAATTAGCTTTTGATGAATTTTTTGTATTTTTCTAAAAACATTCAATTTTTTGATAAATAGTGAAAAATACTACATAGTTCTTAACAACCAAATTTTTCAATTAAATAATTATTTTTAATGAATATTTATCTTAAAGTAAAAATAGATACATAATAAATATATTATTCTAATATAAGCCATTTGAGTCATTTTATAATAATATTAGATATATAAAATTTTATTGGACTTATAACATCTTTTACCCACCTTCTAGGTGCATTTGCAAATTTGCATAAAATTTAATTTTACCGCTTCTATGAATTGAATATAAAAAATCCAACATACATATTTTTCATTAGTAGGTAAATTGTGGTGAAATAGGATGAAAATAATTTTTGGTGAAAAGTAACTTTTGAATTTTATTTACCACGTTTAAAAGTAAATAGGGTAATTAAAATTAAAAATAAAACTATAATAATATAAAATTACAAAAAACATGTCTGAATTATATTGGATATGTTAGTTTTGACCCAAATAAATCTTAGGACAAAATTAAATTCCTTTTTTATCCATTTGGCTATGATTTGGACATTTGTTATATTTTATTTAAAGAAGAGTTAAAAGGGTAAAATTCAAATTTTAATAACTAATTTTTTTAATATAGGGCTATACATAAGATGAAATTGACAATAAAATTTTATTAGAAATCTAAAATTATTTCCTACATCCGGGTATTTTATTTATAATTTTTAGACATTAAATAATAAATTTATTTGTTGACATAATGATGATGTTGTAATTACGTTTTTAATGAATGATTAAAATAAATGATATTATAAATATTAAAATAAATATAAATTGATAATTTTGATGCCATAAACGAATTTTATAGGATAATATGACTTGTTAGGGTTGATTCAATTTAATTTTTTATATAATAATGTTTTTATTACTTTAATGAAATAAAAATATTAAATAGTTTCAAAATTGACATAAATGAGTTTTTATAACAAATACCATTTTATTAAATTATATAGTAGTCCTAAAAATCTAAGATTCAGAAAAATGAAAAATATAATGTTTTATATTTTATAATTAACCACTTGAGGATATCTTGGAATTATATAATAGCTATATTAACCATTTATTATAAAAATATAAGAAGACATAGTAAAAGTTAAACTATTTAACTAAGAGTTAAATCTAAAATATAAGGTTAATATGGTGACCTAAACATGTCTGAAACCTATTTTTGAGAGCATTTTGACCCATACCCACCTTATCCCAAAAATAAATCAATTTTTATCTATCAAAAAACGAAAATAATTTTATAATAAATTAATATTTCAGGTTTTTCCAAAAGTGCCCCTCACCTCTCTTATAGAAAGGAACTTACCCTTTTGTTAAATTCACACCTCCAAAGCCATTTTTCTCTGCCAACCAAACTCATATATTCTACCAAATACCCTCACATCAACCTAGGGGCCTTAATTTATCATAAATCCAACCTATAGATCCCTTTTGTTCATATTAAAATGAAACACCTAATGAAGAGGTAATTATTTCATCACCTATTTTAAAGTTCTTTTCTTCTTCTACATCCTATGGCATTACTATTTCCATAATAAAATAATAACTCAAATACCTTATAAATTATGATATGTTATTATAAATATGGGAAAACCATATTCCTTATTTTATCCATGTTATGACTGAAAATGTTTCCATTACTTCGTACATAAGGCTTACTGTCTCCATGCCGTGGTGTAATTTGTTATTCAACACTATGTTATTTGGATGAATATAATGAGGAGTATTATGTATATAAATAATTAATATGACATTATAATTTTTCTTTGTAATTAATATACCATCCAATTCCACACCTTTTAATCATCAAGGAAATGATATCGTCACTTGTGGGTACGTACGACTTACCATCTCCACGACGCGATGAGACCCATTTCCACGTTCACTATTCAAGGATAATACTAAAAAAATATTTTATTAATAATTATGTAATATATGAAATAATAATTCTACTGGAATATATATATATATACATATATTTCATTCACTTACTTCCATTCAATACGATATGAAAACAGTAACATCGGTCATGCGTACGTACGACCTACTGTCTCCATGTACGGTGTATTCAATTATATATATATCTATATTATATATATTTATATTATGGAAATAAAAGATATATAAATCATATTATACATTTTTGAAGTAATTAAATCATGATCTAATTAATACAATCAAGAATAACAAGTCAAATCACATACAGTCAATATAGCAACATTATAAAAAATGATGCATTAACTCAGAATTATTAATAAATGAGTACTATAAAGTCATAAAATAGTAATATATAATATCATAAATATTATAATGATTCTTATATAAGTTAATAATATGTTTAAAAATATTACATAGGAGTTTCAGACACGTACGAAGAGCATCAGACCTAAGGTAAGGGTTAATTCCTCAATCTCATTATTATCTAAGATTTTTTATGTGTAAGTATTTACTTGGAAATATTTATCATAACAGTCCATGATTTATAAAATAGAATTCAAAAAGGATTATTTTTAAGGGTCTATTTTCCTAAATCTTAATTTTAATTATTTTAAAATTTTATTCTTCTAAACCTTTCTCATTAATGTCCATGTTTTCAAAATGGTTGTAAAGATTTATTTTTATGGACATGAATGTTTTAAAATGTTATTTAATTTCAGAAGTTTCAAACTGTAATGGGAAACATTGATTAAAAAATATCTTTTAAATGTATTCCTTTATAAATTGGGTGACTTTAAAATGATTTCATGAAAAAGGGATATTTCTCTCAAAGAGTTATACTGACCATTTTCTTCCATGTTAACATAATTTACTCAATATTATTCTTGATTGAGGTTGATTTATTATAATACAATCATCCATATTGTATTGAATGAGTTATGATATTATTGACCTTTGATGTAAACTTTTTATACCATTCATCGTTTATGGTTCAATTATTGAAATTTCATATGCTAGTTTCAATACAAATGATTATGTTATGTTTCACCCTTTTCATATGATGAATGCATTGTCTTAGTAAGTGACGAGTGGGGCCCGCTATATCCCCTCGATGCATCGGAAGGTCTCATGAGACAAACTAGTGTCTTGGAAGAAGGACTTGATAAAATATTTGTGAATGGTCTTGTCACATGGTACTGACGTAATAGTTACTATGTCCAGCATTATGCATTACCTTGTTATGAAATTAGTTATTACATTTGATTATTTGACTAGTACAATATCCATGTTCATGTTTATATGGTAATTTTGGACTTATTTTTACCATATTATGCTCAAGTTTTATGTTTAAAAGGCTTTTTTTATTATACATCTAGCATTAAAATGTTAATGATTTTGCTGAATTATTTACCCTTACTGAGCATCTGAGCTCACCCATTTATTTTTTTTATTTTTCCAGGATGACAATAAGTGTATTATTATTGATATGTAGGGTTAATCATGGGTAATAATGGAGTTCTAAATGGATTATTTCTATTCTGTTTTATGTTATAAAGCTTAATGTAACATTCATGTTTGTATTATATTTTCCAAGACTGCTAAACAGATTGTTACTTAAAGACTTGATTCCTTGTAATCTGGCCAATGTATTAAAATAATGCACTGTCTCTGGGCTTCTGGGGTAAGGGCGTTACAGTAGAGGAATGATATCCCTGAGGTTCATCCGACCATTCAATATTATGTAAATGGTTGGAAAGATTGATTACTGCCTTTCCTTACCACCATAACATGAGACAGTGAAAACTTCTTCCATGTGTCGCAACTAAGGAGATATGTGTAGGACCCTATTCATATCATTGAATTTGGTGATATAGAAATCGAGGATGAATCCACATTAGTGGATCACCTGATGGAGATTTAGGATCCATATGAGTGGAAGTTGCATGGGGAAACCATCCATTTGGTTTGTGTGTTGTGGAAGCATGGAAACTTGTAGAAGAGTTCCAAGGAGCGACATATCCAGGTGCGATCTCAGTATCCCGAGTGGTTTTATTTGTTTTTTAATGTCAAGGACAAAAAAAATATTGAGGGAAATATTTTGGGACAATTTTTTTCAACAAAAATATTAAAATATTTCAATACATATTTCCTAATCTCGTTACTATGACAATATGGGATTCTGAGGCCCGTTGTGCCGCAAATAAATTTTGTAAAAATATTTGATATATTTTATATTTCACATGAATTATTACTCAAAGAAAACTGGATAAATATTAAATGGTTTATGAAATTATAATTATTTGAACAATGTTGAGTTTGGAACATGGTTTTTACAATATCTATGAAATAAAATAAGTCGACGTGAGATTCTCGGTCCCCTCATTAATTTTGGTTGCGCTTAAGAAAATTAACTAATTATTTAATTAAAATAAATTTATTAATTATTTTTTACATAAAAAATGATTATTAATATATCTCTAGGGACAATTCATCAGAGTTGGTCCGGAATTCTCCCACATCCGATGAATCTCTCTTCATATTCCCTTTGGAGAATCAAGATCAAACAACATTGGAATGTCAGATTAGATCCTATGCTAACAAAATAAATGCATCAAATTCCTCCAATTGATGTGTGAGTGAGTTCTTCCCCAATGATCAATCCAAAATAGATGTATTATTATACGTTTTTTTTGTGATTTATGAATTTATGTTAAATTCTGTAGTATATCATTATTCCTATTTCAAACAGCATATTATTATGGACTTTTTAGGATCTAATGTACAATATTTCATATTGTTTATTCAATGTTCTGTCATCAGTGACCTATTAATGATCACCATACTAGAAAAAATGAATAGTGAGGTTTAAAACATTGGGATATAGTTATTTTCTCACTGAATTCCCTAATATCATAGATAAATATTTCCATGTAGAACTGAACTCGATCGGGTCCCTAGATTTTTGGAATATTGATTTTGCGACGATAGTTTGTCAAGCGATGCACATATCTAAAATCATAATTATAGAGGGATGCTTGATCTATAGATACGATATATGAGATACAAGATATGAGATACTATATATAAGATATAAGATATAAGATAAGATATTTGAGATATGAGATATAATATATTATATATGATATCTACGATATAAGATACAAGATATAAGATATATGACATGGGACATAAATCTCTGTTAAATAATTTTCTATCAGTTATATCTTTCAATAAAGGAATCTGTTTGATGAATCGTTAGTGAAATCATGAACATTTAATTTAGATGGCCATTTTAACGGTCATATTGGATATCATTTTTGAATCTCTTCCTGGGATCAAAATAATAATCAATAATAATGAAATTATTATTGTAGAATCTTATATCTGACATATCTCCCTCATACGGTGTCTGAATGATGGACCATCTGCGACCCAATGACATTGAAATATAGTTAAATATTTCAATTCCAATATCAATTATTTAATTTGGACTCCCGTATCATTACCATGCATTTCCATTTGATCATGATACTTTGAAATGTGATTTTTTCACCTGGGGATCTATTAAGTCACGTGAATAACCTATCACCTACTTTTTTCATATAGAATGTCATGGTTCTATCACTTGTGGACTTTGAGATAATATGTTAGATGTTATGATAATAATATACTAGGGTGACACGTAATGATGGTAGTAATATTACAAGATCACTAGAAATTTAGGAGCATACCATAAATAAATATTTTGCAGTGGCATTCCCCGAGGATCTTCTTGAGTTACCCTCCAGTATGGTAGGGAAGTTGAGTTACATGATTTTTTGGGACTACCATCCAATAATGATGGTCAATGGAGTTCCTTGATGACCTTTCAGAGTTAACCTCTATCTAGGATGGGTAGTGTAGTTCCTCAACGTTCTGGGATTACCCTCCATTAGGACTGGGTAGTGGAGTTCCCTGATGACCTGGCCGAGTGGTACCCTCTAGTATGACTAGGCAGTGTAGTTTCATAGTGAATATCAGAGTTGGAACCTCCTATAAAACTATGGAATGGGATCCTCACCTTGAGTTTTTTCCTTGACTATGTGGCATAATGAAGAAACATGGATTGACATAGTTTTGGACTCACAAGGAAGAGGGACAGTTTCCCCCACCAAGATGTGTTGCTGTAACATGTCCTAAAACTCTATGTGTGTGTCAGATCCACCCAAAGGGGGATATTATCATGGTGTAATGATTGATTCCATTAGAAATCTGTTTTTAGGTAAGATTTGTGAGATTTTGGGAATTTTTGATTGGATTATTTTGGATCTATTGGATACTCTTCTTCTTGGGATAGTACGAAAATAGATATCCCCTTAATATATTGTTTTGGATTCTTTGACTGGGTATATATATATTATTACAATTGGATTTAATCCATAGATTTAATTACACACCTTCTAGGAGAAGACAAGATGTGTGGGTTATGCCACGTGTTTCTCGTGTCTATCTTCTAGAGGTTGGATGAGTCTACTCTTCGGTAATATATGGTAAAGGCTATATGGTTAGTTAATCTAATCACAATATTTATCCCCTTATTCTTCTACAACCATACATTAAATCTATTATTGGGTTTAATTGTACTCTTTAACTATAACTTGTTCTATCTACTACTTTCCTATCTAGTTGTATATCTTACTACTCTCGCTCCACCCTTATATATAATTCTAATGTGTATGTATATTCTCACCCATGCTTGGGATTTTCCCACCTGTGTCGAGTCTTGTGCAGATGATAGACATGTCGACCATGTCTTCGAAGGAGTTTTGAGGTACTAGGATCTTGGATTTCATATAGTGGCCATATATTAGGTTTTAAAATAGGGGATCTCCTTAAGTTGTTTTCTTTTCTATTTTTTTATGATGGGATATATTTTTGGTTAGGCGTGTATTTTTCCACTATTGTCTTTCAGTTTACACTATCGTAATTTTTTACCATATATAGGTTCATGCATATATGATTTACCTTATAGTAGTGTTGCATCATTTATTTTCACCATTTTCACTTTTTCATTGAGTTGGCGATGTGTATGTGTGTGTACAAGTTATAAGAAAAATTCTTCCATCACTTATTTATATCTTCGATGCTTCTCTCCAACCCTACTCTATGGATGCGGGATTGGGGATGGTGCGACTTGAGCAATTGATTAGGTAGTGTCTTTACAATAATTTTCATAAATAAAATAGAAAATTATGAAGAATATTATTTTAATATCATGAAAATAATTATGTAGAAATATAAGTTAGAAAACATTATAATGAAAAACACGATGAAAAAGTGGTTATGGATTTTCATCATATCAAGTTTCTAGTTACCATAAATTATATGTAATGATGTGGAAGATAATAAAACGTTTGAAATTATTTATTTAGGGGAAAACTAAAAACATTATATGGAATTATTTAATGAATGAGGATGTGAAAACTATAATAGAATACCATTACGAGTATATCCATTGTAAAAATATCATAAAGAACTACATGGAATATCATTTTATTATAAAAACCTTATATTTTATGAAATATTACCCACTAATAGATATCAGTTCTTGGATAGCTTGCATTACATTAAAAACAGAGTGTTTGAGAATAATTATAATACATATAAAAAATTAATTATTATTAGTTTTATTTATAATAAATTTAAATATAAAAAAATTAATTCATGTATAAAATATGAATGACCTAATGGACTATTACTGAAATATTTTTCCAAAGGAACTATTTTATTCAAGTAATTTATAATTAATGTTAAATTATTTTATTAAAAATTTACTTGAATATAAAAATACTATACAAAAAAATATTTTTAACACATTTATATATTGATTTCATTAGATATATATAAGATACAATTAAAAATAAAGGCATTTAATTGTTTGAGGAGATATTTTAATGAAAAATAACTTTTAGGCATGAGATTTTTTTATTAATAAAAAAAATTAATAACTATTGATGAATTATTTTATTATAATTTAATTTTTATTTAATTAAAACAATTGTTTAAATCACAAACTATGTTTTCGTGGTTACAAATTGGATAAAATTATATTTTCGTCTTGAAATACATTTTTCTAAAAATAGTTTTCTTTTTTATTTTATGTGTTTACATTAAAACTAATATCTTATGCGTATATAGATTGAATACGACAAAATTATTTTCAAATTTGTAATCCTCATGTTCAAATTATTTAAATATTTCAATTTAATTTTTTTAATATATAATAGAAATAGATGTTAAAATCTAGTTATCGTTGTAGGAAAATTGTGGTTAAAGAGGTATCAATCTAATGGTTTAAAGTCTAAACTAATATAAAAACTTTTATAAATACATCATATTATTCCAATTTAAATAATATATAATCCCATTTCAAAATGAATTCGTCTTGGTACCACATTCCCATCATATTAACCTTTTTATATTATATTATTCTAAATAATTACATGTTTTCCCCTGCACTCACATAAAAATAAGAACCAACTCTTCTCTCTTTTCAACACAACATAAGAACTTTAGATCAACCATACCCATACAAAATAGATTTTTAAGTTACCTATCCCTGAGAAAAATTTCTAAATCCTCTTAAAAGTATAAACAAAAGTTCCTTAAGAAGATATTAAATGGTTATTTCTTAAAGAATATGTATATGTTCATACCAATATTTTTCATGTCTCATTCTTTATCTGAATACCATATCCATGATGTGGAAATTTTTAATATTCATATTTGTCTCTCTAAAATAGTTATATAGATAAAATTAATATATAACTATAATTTTTATATCTTATTTGTATTACAATATATTATATACCATCAAAACTAACAATTCGTTGTAAAATTATAACGTCACTAGTTCCTTTGTGTAGACTACAACCATCACAATGTGATGTGTTTTTTTATTTCCAAATTACATGAATAGTAATAATGATAGATAACACACACACACACACACACATATATATTATATTTATGATATTATTTTAATTTTTTATGTGGTCATTACTATTTACCTTTCATTATTTATATCCATCGAATAGTGGAAGCATCACTCATGCGTCTATACTGTGTAGATTCTCCATAATGTGATGTAATACAATTTACACAAAAAAAATTTATAAATGGTTATAATAATTATATATAAATAATAAATATGGTATTTAGTATATGATTTATATTCTTTATATGGTTATACCATGACCATATGCACAGTGTGAAACCCTCGAAGTAAAACATTCATGGAAAATGTACTAATTTTCACCCAAATAATTATTCTAAGGAAGAAATATTAATAAAAAGATAATTATATATTATATGGGAATTATATATAGGGATATATGTATTAATATGGTTTTTTAGAATTATAATAAATCTATATTTCTTAAACATGAGTTTCTAACTAATTTAGTTAATGAAGAGACTTGATTTAAAATATTTATGTTACAATATAAATTCATTTCTAGGATTATAATATCCAATTTTCAATGAGTGGAATTTTACAATCAATATCCTTTAAATCCAATTTTTTTTAGATATATATATTTATTGGTTTTATCATTTTATACTTATATTTTACACCCTTTTGTATTTAATTCAATTGAAAATATATTTAATGAAATTAACCACCTTTTTCACTTTTTGATCGAGAATCATTCCTCTTTATAGGATTGTTCCATAATTATTTTTAGTTAAGGATCTTTAAATTTTAGAACATCTTTTTAAAATATAATATACATTTTTTAATAGTTTTTTAAAGCTATCTTATTGTACACTTCAAATTATTATCTATTTATATAAATATGAATAGAATAATTGATTTATTTTTTACCACACCTATAATATTCTTGGATGTCATGAAATATATTTTATATGAAACATCCTTTACATGCATCCATTTTATTTTTCAAAGAAATTATTTTTCTCGATATTCTAGTAACTTAGTTTTTTAGGATTGTAAATTAAAATGTATTTATTCTCTTGATTTTTCAATTGTATTTTAAATAATTTTATAAATAATTTTTTTTATATATCTCAACATCCATAAAGCATTATTATGTGTCAGTGGGGATAATCTCATATGATGAAATCCACTTTTCTAGATGAATGCTGATTATGATGATATGATTAATATATGAATCATTTATTATTCCTAGGTGTTAATTAATATCTAATGAGATTATAAAATATGTCATGAGATTATCCACATCCTTTATCTAGATCAAAATAAAATTATATTATTGTGAGATGGTTATGAAACCAATATAATTTACTTGGTTTATTCTATTATGATATGATAAATTTCATATGATCTTTCATCACATGTATGTATGGTTTGATAATGTGGTGGATGGGTCCATAATATATATCCCAATAAAAAAATGGCTAATTATGGATATCTAAGGTAGTAATACATTCATCAATAGGTAGTGAGCCCAATTCATTAATGGAAATTTTCGGCTATGATATTAATAAAATTGAAACCAATGTACTTTTATTATAAGTAATTATTTATTAATAAAATGATTATAAATTATTTTGATTACAACAACATTTTTCTTATGGCTTGTTATAATGATAAATATATACTTATTTGTATCATGATAGATTTAAAAATATTTCCCTCTCATAGGAATAATCTATTTGTAAATTCTAATGATTTATTCCATTAATAATGTATTACAATCAATTCAATATTCAAAAAGAAATTTTAATCTTATTATCATGATATTGGACCGTGATTCTAAACAAATTCTTGAGTATCATCACTATTTGTTATGTCCCATGATTACCCTTTTTGTGAAACTGATACCAGCCATTATTATGTTGCTATTTTCCCCGTTTTGGTAAGGAATGTTCTTATTATCCCCCATGTATATAATTTATGATATTGTTATTTTTATATATCTAGCATTCAAATGAACAGATTTATTACAGCTCTTGGGAATGTTTATTTATGTTATGTATTCTATATTCATCTAAAATGATTCAATAATAGGGTATTTTTTCCTTATGATTCCTATATTTGTATCATTGTAGGGTTTAGTTAATTTTTATATTTTAGGGTTTTAGAAATTTGTGAAAAAATTCTTGGGGTTTTTATGTATTTGATAACATCATAAATTTATAATATCATAGTGATTATGTTTTTTAAAGAAACGACTTTAGAATTTGAATATAGGAATGTGGATTATGTTGTGTCATGGGTTCACCTAGGTGTAGGAACACTAAAAAATAATGGATGGGAAGCAAATCGATCTTCACATGGTTCATGATTTTTGGGCCTAATATTCCATACCCTAACATACAATGCCATTAATAATTCTTTGGATAAATTTCATTTTCATTTTAAGTAATTCAGATGGATAAAGAGGATATAATATAATATAAACTTTGATGAGTTGAAAATTATATAAGATGGACCAATGTATTTATTGCTAGTTCTAAATGTGTAAGAATCTTTTAAATCTCATGAATTATTTACATGATTATATTATTTCTCAATTTTATTTTTTTAAATTTGTGTATACACTATTTTTTTTAATATTTGTTAATTCATATATACATTAAGATTTGTTTGAATAATTTTGATAATATCCAATGAAATGATTTTCATCATGAGAAACCAAATTATGTGGCTCATTGAATGAAAAATAATGTGATCATTCCTAACTAGTTATGACGAATTATGATTAACAACTTAATCCTCAGATATTTTTTGAACTCACCAAACAAGAAAAAATGGATTTTAGGGACTTTTAGGTGTTATAGAACATAGAGGGAACATGATTCATCTTCTTACCTTTAAGGAATATGTAAATATGCACTCGAGGACAAGTTTTAGAGGAAGCGTAAAATGTTTTATATATGGATAATTAAAACATAGAGAACATAATAGTTTAGGAAAATTAGGAGTATAATGAAGGGAAATAAAGTAAATACTATAGCACCATTTAGAGTCTAATGTATTTTATATGGGGATCACTGTAATTATACTTTTCAAATTCAAAATATAATGTAAAACACATATATCATGGAAGGTTCTATGTTATGTTTATCGTTGAAAGGAATTATTATAAATAAAGAACATGTATCCTCCACTCAAGAGTTAGGGATGTTGTGTGGAATTTTGAATGAATTTTCTATTTGAATATATTATTTTTTATCTTTTTTCACGACTTTCCTTCTTTATGATGAAGGTGAGATAATGTACCCCTAGTCCCATCTCTAATAGGCCCCGGGGTAGCGACCAGAACAAAAGGTATAGAAATATTAAAAAATGAAGACATTACCATTTTATTGTAACGTTGTTTGGGAGAGAAGATGTACCATCCTAAAAAAATCTCAATGGAAATATATATATAAGGAAACCAAAATCCATCCCACATGAATGCTTTGCGGAAAATATAAGGAAATCCATGGTAAGTATAAAAATTAATCAAAGAAGCAACACAAAAACTATCTTGAATGTCTGAGCTAGTAAGGTCCATCACAGTCTGTATAATCTACTAGGAAACCAAAAAAAATTGTATGTATGTTGGGTGAGCATACAAGTATAATCATTAGGGAAAAAACAATGTCACTCATGGACAAGTGGCAGAAGAAAACTAATTCCACTATGGGAAAACATAAGTAACCAATATCACCTAACATGGAATACTAACCAACCAACCTCACCAAGGCAGACTCACCAAATAAAGAATATCAAGCAATATAATGTAGTAAGAAAAACGATACGTGGGTCTCCCATACAACTTCCCACTCGTTAACAGCTCATTCCAAATGGTGAATATCCTAATGCTACCATTCTCTACCACAAGCCCCACTGTCACAACCTTCTAACACACACCAGGCCACGTTCGATATCACATTTCTGCCAGTAAATACTTGGGCCATATGCATACCACCTCCTACCCAAAAAACATGGGTCTTATCCTGAAGACACATGGGAATTAAACCAGCACTCAAAAAACCAATACCCTAAATCTGATAATAACCCTCAAGTCATTGATGCCTTCCTAAAGAGTCATGGGTTTTAAATTCCTAGAAGAGAGAGAATATAAGAGAAAATAACCAACCATCCATCCTCCCACTGGATGTTGGAAAAGACACCCTCCCCCATAATAATGGGGGTGTTCAGAACATAGTGCTCAATGTGGGTTGGGTGTGTATATAAACAATAAGAAACTACAATTTTATATATATATAGGTAAAAAACACTCATCCCATCATATGAGATTCCATACATACTACAAACCCTCACAAAACAACTTTCACTACTACCCCTACATGCACAGACACACAAAATCCATAACCAAAACATCATCCCACCCCTTCCATTTAACCAATTTTCATTCTTCATTGTATTCCCATTCATTTATATACTCCATACCCACTAGGGAAACTAACATCTGAAATACCTGCAAACTTTACTATACTGTGATGAGCCTGATTAACTATAGAGGGTTCTTGCTTATTCCATGATTACAACAATTCAAGGAACATAAATACCCATATCCTGAGAGAATAGAAGAAAATTTAGACACTTCTAGGATTAAACAATGAAATAAGGACCAATATAAAGGATTTCCATTTTAACACCCATTCATAAAAACAAACAAAAAACAACCAGCTTCCAGTCCAACTACGGACCCCCTTTCTCAGACACCCATTTAACAACAACCATATATCATTATTCAATATTCTCCCACTCAAGTCATGCCCTCTCAAGAAATCCCAGTAGCCTTGATGAACAACCACATCACAACCTACACACCTATAAACATGTAAACATTATAACCCGGTCCTATAGCCCTACGACACAGACAATGCCCAGATCCAGTCCCATTGCATAACAAGTTCATCTATTCCACAATCAATCAAAATCCCATATTACAAAACCAACACCCCAACCGTACCAACCCACATACAAAGCCCATAATAATCACCACTAAACCACATCCCCACTACACACACAAACCACATCCTTATCACAAAACCAAATCCTCTTTCCACACATTCAACCACAACTATGCTTCCAATAGTACCAACAAACAACCCACACAATTCAAAAAAACCAAAAAGAACCCATCACACAACCACTCCTAACAAACATGATGTATAGAAATTTGGCCAACAATGTTATTTAAATTTCACTTTGATAAGAAGGGGTGATAACACATGGTTTTCATCCTGGGGAATCCAATTATTTAATTAGGTGTATATGATTGACCATGATTTTATTTACAACAATTATTCACAAAAAAAAAATAATAGTCATAATGCCTCACCCATTCTCATGTAATGACCGCCAACAAAAATGATTTTGATAGAACACACAGTCACAACTATCACATCATAAACAAGTAAACAAAAAAAATAGGTGATCAACTACAAAATCTCCACCATCCCAAAATCATTACTTCTAATTATCATTTTTAAATTTAAATTTATTAGTTATGAAAAGAGAAAATTACTATGCCCACCCCACATGATACATAATTTAAAAGGGAGACAAAGGAAATCCCTAGATGGAACAATAGGTGAAAAAAATTATTTAGTATACCAATACAGGGGTGATCTAGTAGCATGAAAAAATATAAGGAAAACTAGATCAATGGATACAAGACAACACATGACTCCATAGGAAGGGAATGATCTAGGCACACCCATATGTAACAAAAAATATTGGGAATGGAAGTTCCCAGCTTTGAAGAGACAAATCCTATATCTATGGAAGAACGATTTCAAAAGTCATTAATGCCGGATTGTGGCCAATACCATATGGTTGTATTATTTCAGACTCCTCAGAGCATTAGTATATTAAATATATACTAAATATCCTTTGAAAATCCCTTAAAAATGAAAAAAACATGACTTTATGCTTGATTTTTCCCACATAAAATGTAAGAGGAGTGACACTGGAAAAATGGGGAGAAACTAGGAAAAATAGGAAATTTGGAAAACTGTCGGATGTGACTAATAGTTGTGTGAGTCACCAGTGGCACCATTAGGGGATGCTCTTCTGGGTTCGCCCATTTGTTGAGGCACTTCTCGATGCCACCGTCCGGTGAGGCTATGCTTGATTCCACCATTCGGTGAGGCACCGCTCGATGCCACCATTTAGTTATGGTGACACCATTTAGTGAGGCACCACATGGTGCCACCGTTTGTTGTCATAGTAGAAAAAACTATATTTTAGTTAATCTCATGAATTAAGACTTTTTTAGCACCCAAAACACCCCAAACACCGTATTTTCATAATTAAATTTACCAAAGGGTTTAGGGTCATTACATTAGATACCTCTCAAACTATTCTCATCCCCGATAACTCAAAAATATACCAAAAGGAGGGTTCTGAATAACCAAATCATGTGATACCTCACAAGGATAAACATCCTTGTGTTTCTTAAAAGATAGAGTGAAAACTCAATATCAAAGAACACCTCCTTCTACATCTGATAAACCAAACATCCACAAGATACCCCACACACCAACTATCCCTACACATGAATTAGGGATTCCTTTCACAGTGTTATGATATTATCCACTTTAGTCGGAACTGAATCACCTGCACGGGTTTAATCACATCCACATTGATGTATCTGTATTAGGAAACATGTTTCCCCTTTCCAAATGTTGTGAATTTATCACAGATTAGAGGACAGGGAAAAAATCCATTACATAGAACAAAATTTCATGCACTAAATCACATATCAAAGAACCCAAGAAAAATTGAAAACAACTTTGGGTACTGGGAACACATATTTGGGTCTCTCTCCCAAGTAATCTTCTCTCACACATAAACATCACCTAGAATTCCTAGATTTCCACTCTCCAATCCACAAACATTGGGTCCTCTTCAATATCCAACACTCCTCAAACAATGACATGGGAGTTACCAGAAATATATTGATAAAGCTGAGAGACTTGAACGACGTTGTGGACCCTCCCAAACTGTGGAGGAAACACCAGCTGATATTCCACCTCGCCAACTCATCCAAGCACTTAGAATGTTCCAATGAACATGGGATAAATCTTTCTCCCTCTACCAAACCTATAATGCACATGTCAAGGGGAAGCCTTCAAGAATATATGGTCCACAACCTAAAACTACAAGTGCATTCTCCGTTAATTGCCAAACGACTTCTACTTGTTCTGTTTTGGCTTCATCCTCTCATAGAAAAGCTTCACCTTCACTGTCACACATTGTTACACATTTGGAAAAAGTGAAGCAACCTCCCCAACTTATGTCCAACACAAGGGAGAACAATATTGTCTTTCATATATGTCTTCGAACCAAGCCATGAGGATGGAATAATGATAAATATTATTGTAATCAAATTCTCCAATGAAAAATGTCACACCAAAGACACACTTTAGTCTAGAAAACATTATCACAAAAATTCCTCTAATGTCTGGATGGTCCTCTCGATTTTTCCATCCGTCAGCCGGTGGAAATATATGTTGAGGCGTAACTGTGTTCCAAAGGCATGCATCAATACCCTCTAGAATCATGACACAAAATTTGTATCCTAATCTGAGACAATAGGTCTAGGAAATCTATGAAACCACCCCACCTCATCCACTACCTCTTCACTAAGGCGTCCACTATGCTCGACTTTATGATTGATAATAATTGCGAAAAATTCTTCAACTGATCCACTACCACCCAGATTTCATCGCATCCTCCTTGAGACATTGGTAATCCTGTGATGAAATCCACTAATATGTTTTCCCACTTCCACTTGGGGACATCTAATTGTTGTAGGAGACCACTGGGAACACGGTGCTCATCCTTCATTTGATGGAACACCAAGCACTTTTCCAAAAACCCTTCCCCCACCCGCTTTATCTCGGGCCACCTGAACTGTTCCCTCAAGCCCCATTACATCATGGAAGTTCCTTGCTGTACCACCTATGGTGACTTATGGAACACAAGGATATCTACCTCAAGCATTTACACTGGGACAAATAGATTCCCATAGAACATTATCTTATTTTTACCATCCTATGACCATCACAAAGAAGCATTTCCCTGGCCAACGTGATCACGCATAGCCACTGCCTCAGAGTCTCCCCTTGGAGACTCCTCCACCTTTAAAATTAGAGAAGACTTAACTATAATCTGAAATAGAAAGCCTATTTGACCATCCATTCCTGCATCTATGTGTAAGGCAACCGACTCTTCCATCGACCTCTAAGAATCTGTAGATTCTTAAACCACTCCCTTCTACGAATTTCTTCTCAATGAATTATCCACAACATTTCAATTCCCTAAGGTGTAAGAGATATCAAAATCATAATCCTAGAGGAACTCCATCCACCTTTTTATTGTATGTTCATATCTCATTGGGAAAACATATACCTCATGCTCTTGTGATATGTGAAGACCATAAAGTGTTCACCGATGAGTAATGTGGCTACAACATCATAAAAAACATCACCGATTCAGGTTATAGATCATGGTAGGAAGATTTATTTTTATGGGGGCATAACTACCTAGACACATAAGAGATCACTTGTCATTGCTACATCAACAAAAAACACAAACCCATATGGGAAGCATCACAAAACGCCTCAATCATCACTCCTTCCTCTAGAAACCTGAGCACAAGAGAACTAAACACCATCCCATTTAGGTAAATAAAATCATCATAGCACTGCTAACTCCACACAAAGGCTTGGAATTTGGTGGTAAGAGCTGTCAACTGAGAAGATACTCAAGATAAACAAGGTAGCAATATCTTGTAGTAGCCTTCGAGCCTAAGATAACTGCGAACTTCTGTCACATTCTTGGATTCTTTCGAAGAAACAACTATATTGATATTTGAAGGTTCCACAGCTACAACCTCCTAAGATACCACATGACCACGTTATTGGACATTCAAAGTCCAAAACATTCACTTATACAACTTTATATAGAGATGGTGGTGTTAGAGGATCTCTAGGATAGTCCTGATATTCTTGGTATTCTCCTACTCTAACCTCATGTAGTTCAGAATTTCATTGATGAGCATGATGATGAACCAGTTTAAAAACACATGAAAGGTAGATTTCATGAGCCTCATGAACACGGCTATCGCATTCATAACTCCGACTGGAATAACTATGAACTCGAAGTGCTCATTCCTACACATGTAATAATTCTTCATGATATCACCCTCCTTTACCATCAAATGGTGATACATATACCTTAGATCGATCTTGAAAAAAAAACTAAGGCCCCTAAGTTAGCCGAAAAGACCATCTATCCTTGAGAGAGGGTAACAGTTCATGAAAATTACTTAGTTCAACCACCAATAGTCTATAGACAGTCTCAGACCACCATCTGCCTTCTTCAAAAACAAGATCGGATCATGCCACAATGAAACACTAGGTCGGATAAATCCCTTCCTCATGAGATCATCAATCTGGACCCACATGTTTCATCATTGAGAGGGTTTCATCCGATAAGGATCTACAGAAATCGGACTATCACCAGGTTGTAAGTCTATCCCAAACTCGAAATTGAGTTGATGGGGTAGAGTTAAATCATCCTCGGGGAAAACATATAGAATATATCTATAAACTCATGAAAACTCCTCCATCTCAGCATCCATCAATCCCACTAATAGATATTCGTTCAAGGAAATAAGAGGCTCCACGTGTTGACTTCGTATCTGACAACTACCCTCGTGAGAGAACCCCACATGTTGTCCACCCACATCTGAAAACATGACTATTCTCCAGAATCACTAAATAATATAAAAAAATGAAAATAACTAGATAATTCTATGTATGAAATCGTATTTCCACATTGGAAGCATAAAGTGATCCCCACTAGACTAATGCAGTCCCATAATTTGCCTAAATCCCTGACAAACATCAAACTAGCTTGTCCGACCTCAAACTACTGTACTCGACACCAACAACATGGAATGTCTCCCTCTGTCTAGTCTGATGCCATGGGCTAGACTGGGTGCAATGAAGGAGTCTGAAGCTCATAAATTAAACAATTATCAAGAAAACATTATAAAAAAACTGATTGTACCTCAAATGATCTTCATCCCTGCTTAAAAAGTTGTATTTAGGGTCTGAAACATCCCACTCTTGGTTCCTCTACAGCTTGGATGTCATCCTCCTCCCTGACCATGCCCTAGCCAAGGTACCTCAGAAGAATTTTGAGGTCATCCTCTTCCTACACCATCCACCCTCGGTGGAGTAGGGGCTAATTGTCACTGTTGTAGGAAAAGGCTCACTAGTAACTGCTGTTGAGGTGGGCTCTCAACTTAACCATAACACCATACTGAGCTTCGGTTGGGAACTATCCCTGTATGTTCCCATGAACAATTTAAGAAAAAATACTCAGCCTCAGGTCTGTGGTATAAGGGTAAGGACTAGAGGGCTAGAACATAAATTTCTTGGGTCAGCTCCCTGTTGGAGAAAACCTGGAAGGCCCCAACACTGGATACATTCTAATGATGGCATTTCCACTTGATTTACTTGGTTGAATTCCATCTCACAGAAGAAATCCTCATGATGGCCTCATTTTCACCACATTAGGATTCTTCTGATCCTCTACGTATGTCATTAGTGTGAATAAAGTAACTAAATAGTTAAGGGAAGGGCAAAGTTGCTCCTCTAAGTACCTCACCTAAGAATCCCCATCCCAAAAAAGGTCTAAAAAAATGCAAGAGATCATTGAATGGGATCCACAATTCCCTCACCAATATATTCTTATACTGGAGGGAGAGTAGCTCTTACCTCTTCTCAGCGTTCATCGTGGAAGTATGAAATTCCATCCGGAACTCCACAAATTCAACCCACATAATATCGGTCTCCTTCTTCTCCATAAGATAACACATCCAATATTGATGTGCCAGTACCCTTATCTATCTCACCGCTAGTGGAAACCAATAATTTTTTAGAGCTTGGATGAAGTTGAAAGTGATCACCAACTACTCAAGGAAACTCTTTGTTTATGTATTTGAGACACTACCCTCATATTTTCCCATATTTTGTCCCTATAAAAAATGAAGAATATTTTTCCACTGATCATCCTCCTCTACTTGATTTATCGGCCTATGGTCAACTAGGTCATCACGCTGACTCTCCACTACTCGTACCATGCACAGGCGACGTCTAGGATCCATAGATGAATAAAATTTAAGGAAATTCTAGCCCTGGGTATTATGGAATTTCTTAAGGTTTCATTTTAACTCTATGTTTAATTAAGTTTCCCTAAAAATACCAAAAAAAACAAGAAAAAAATTCATCATTATGCATATACCTTTCCTAGGATATCCAAAAAAATGATGTAGCCTCACTTGGTTTTTTGGTAAGCTCAGAGTCTTTGCATCGTATCACACAGGACCCTAAAATTTCATGTCCTAGCTTGTCTTCCCTAGCCTATGCCATGCATCAAGATCATCTTAAACTGTTTCCCTACAAACCCATAAAATCGTCTAAAATCACAATTCTAAAATCCATTCTATCTCTTAACCTCACCTATGATACCATTCTATCATGACCCACCTTCATCAAGAAGAAAGAGGGATAATAACACCTTGAGTCCCTCCTCCAATAGGCCCTTGGGTGGTGACCAGCAACAAGGGTATATCAATTTCACAAAATGGGAGGCATTACCCTTTTTATTGTTACCATGATCAGGAGATAAGATGTACCAACCTAAAACAAATAAAAGGAAAAATATACATATAGAAACCAAAATCCATACCACATGCATGATTAATATAAAACTTCTTAGTATAGAAGGAAAACTCCAAGGAAAGTACCCAACTGAAACTAAACCGTGACACAAAAACTGTCCCCATGGTCCAAGATAGTGTGTTCCATCACGATCTACTTAATATCCATGGGAACCTAAATATAGTTGTTTGTATGTAGGGTGAGCATAAAATTATACTCATCCACTGAGAATAAAATTCATTCGTGCATAAGTAGGAGAAGCATACTAATGCCTCTTTGGGAAAATAATAGAAACCCACAATACCTAACAAGGAATATAAACCACCCAACCTCACCAAGGCATGATCACCAAATAAGACAAGTAAAGTAATGTAATTTAGTAAGCACGTCGATATTTGGGTACCCCACACCACTTCCCAATAGTTAAAAGAACATCCCAAATGGAGAACATCCTGACAATACGATGCTCTTCCACAAACCCCACTGTCACAACCTACCCACACACACCTGGTCCACTTACCACATCACTTTTCTGCCCATAGACACGTGGTACTCATAGATACCACCCCTTGCACGAAAATGCATGGGCCTCATAATAAAGAAACATGGGAAAAAATCCAATTCTCACACAACCAATACCATAAATATGGTAATAAAACTCATGCCATTAAAACCAACCCAAATACTATTGGATGATAAATTACTAGAATATGTTGCATAGACCGTTCAATAACCAGCCTTCCATCCTCCCACAAGGATGTTGGGAATGAAACCCTCCTTTATAAAAATTGGGGTGTTCGGCATATAGAGCTCAATGTGGGTGGGTTGCATAGAGATAACATAAGGAAATAAAACTTTGTACATATATGTAACAAACACCTAGCCCATCCTATGGGATTCCAAACATACAACCAGCACACACAAAACCACCTTCTCTACAAACCCCACATGTATAGCCACAAAATAGCCACAACTAATACATCATCCCACCCATTTCATTTATCCTATTGTCATTCCGAATTATAATCCCATTTCTTAATTTACTTCATACCTACCCAGGAAACTAAAAAACACTACACTAGGAACCATTCTCAGAAGGAAAAGTGCCAGATTAACTAAACAAGGTTCATGCTTATTACATGATTACACCCATTAAAGGCACATAAAAAACCAATCACGAGGGAATGGGTGAAACACTAGACACTGCCAACATTAAAAAGGGAAGAGAAACCAAGGTAATGGATTTCCATTGTAACACCCATTAATAAAAAAATAGAAAACAACCTTCTTGTAATCCCACTACACACCCACCTTTCCTGAACACCCATTCAACCACTTCCAACATTCACTATTAAAAGTTATCCTGATGAAGTCATTCCCTCCCAACCAAAGTCGGATGCATGCCTGCATAACAACACCACACCCGACACTCCTATAAACATGAAACATGACAACCTAGTCCTGCAACCTCGCTACCCAAAATTTCCCAGATGTAGTCCCACTGTATAAAGAGTCCATCTATTCCACAATAAATCAAACTATCAAACTGAGATACCAACACACGACCTATACCACCCCATACACCAATCCCACATCAACCACTACTAAACCACAACCCCACTACCCACATATACTACACCCTTCTCACAGAACCAACTATTATGTCCACCACAACACCCACAACTATGCATCCAATAGTAGCACCACATAGCCCACTGAAGTAAAATAACCAAAAAGAATATTGTAAACAATGAAACCTATCAAACAATGTGTATTTTGATATGGACAACATGGTTTTTTAAATTTCACTTTGATAAGAAAGGGTAATCATAGAAGGCTTTCATCCCGTTCATCAAATTATTTAATCATGTGTACATGATTAACCATATTTTCATTTATAGAAATTATTTATGGAAAATAATAATAGTAATAATGAATCACCCATGCATAGGAAAATACCACCAAAAACCATGATTTACCGTGATCAAAATGCCACAATAGATCAAATCATGTTCAAGGATAAGAAATAAATATGGCTATCAAAATCAACATCTCCCCCATCCCCAAGTTATTACATGTCCTCATATTTATTATATTTGGATTCATCCATTATCACAAGAGAAAATTACTATTCCCACCCTTCATGATACACAATTTAAAATAGGGAGGATGGAAATCCCTACATGGAACAATAGGTGACCAACAATTCTTCCTTATGCCAAAACAGGGATTGTGTGAGTAGATGGAAAAATACAAGGAAAAACTCCAAGGAAAACTGGATCGATGGATAGGGAAGAACACATGACTCCCCATAAAGGGAAGGCTCCAGAATCACAAATAGGGAATATAAACACACTAGGAAGGATAGACACATGCATTGGTGAGCTATATCATATATCGAAGGAAGAACAGTTTCAAAATTCATTAATGTTGGATCACGACAAAGACCCCACATTTTAATTATTTCAATGTCCCCATCGTGTTAAGATATTAATGATATACATAATATCCCTTAAAAGTTCTTTAATTTTCCCAAACAAGGAATTAATTTTTATTTTTTTCACATAAAACCTAAGAGGGGAGAAATTGTAAAAACAACGAGGAAATGAGAAAACTGTAAATTTGGAAAACTTTCAGAAGTGACTGATCATTCGGTGAATCATAGATGGAACCATTCAGTGAGTTATTACTTGGTGCCATAGTTTGGTTTGGCACCATTCAGTTCCACCTTTCATAGAGGCAATGCTCGGTTCCACAATTCTGTGAGGCACTGCTTGGTGCCACCATTCAATGAGGCACCAGTCAGTACCACATTTCGGTGAGGCACCACTCGGAGCCACCATTAGGTGATGAATTGATTGATGCCACCATTTGGTGCGGCACATCTCTATACCACTATTCATTGATCCACAACTTGGTGAAACTGTTCATTGTGGAACCATTCTGTGAGCCATAGTTCATTGTCACTGTGGAAAAAACTGGATTTTTATAAAACTCACAATTTACAGCACCATTACATCCTAGAACAATCCAAACACTGTACTTTAACAAACGAATGACCTTTAGTGGTCCGGGTCATTACATATTTTCATGGAATTTTATTTTTTATCACTTATTATACTTTTCTATATTTCGATTCCATATAAAAATCCTAAATATGGAATGTAATAGTTTATATTATAAGTTTACCTTTGATCATATAAAGATGAGAGTATGAATATAATCATCCAGTAGAAATGAAATTCATTGAATGTGTCTTACTAATTACTTGTGAGGGATATTTATCTCAAATATTTGGTAAAATATGGACAATTAAGATGTGCATAACTATCAATAATCATACCTTATGAGAGAATAATTTCAAATGATTATTTTAGAATAGCCTAAATTGTTTCATAATAATTGTAGAAGAAATTGTATGAGAATATTGGAAAGTGATTCATATTAATGAATGAATCACAATGGGGAACACCTATTTTTTTGTTAAGATGAATGATAGGCCAATAAATATTTTCAATAATTATTTATTATGTGACAAGAATACTATCAGGGATAGGTATCCTCTACCATGTATGGATGATTATTTTTATTAATGTTTTGAAGATCACTAATTTTCAATGATTTACCTATGATATGGATATCAACATTTGAGGATAAAAATTAAGACATACCCAAGACAATATTCTTCATGAGATTTGGTAATTACGAGTTTAAATTGATTCCATTTAGACAAAAACAATTCCCTATTATATCCAAAAATATAATGAATATAGTCTATAAATATTTATATTTTTATTTTTTGTTATCATTATATATGGTTGTCCATATATATATAATGTAACATGCATTTAATTTGCAATATTTTCCTTTTGGATTATATTTAATTTGTTTGATAGCATAATTTTTACATGAAATCAAGTCAATCTTACTCATAGAACCTAAACGCTTATCAATGGAATTTATCTCTTCTTATAGTAATGTCATATAGTATAAATCACATAAAATAACAAATATATCATAATAAAATCATTATTAATGAAGAATTAATGAAGTATTTTCTAGATGTTCCGGAACTAATACAGATGAAATAGTTAATTATTCATAAGATTATTAATATGGACCTTATGAATATTAAACATGACAAATGAATAATAAACTCACCATTGAAGTTATAATTAAAATTTATGGATCTTTAAAATTAATATATGGTATAATATTATCATAGTACGAGTAAATATTTTTTTAAAAAATTACTAATTAAGTGTTGGAATTTTTGTAAGTCATAAATAGATAATTAAAATTTTATGATTCATTTAATTTTTAAATTTTTTTTCATAAAATGTATTCATAAATTATTATTTTGATGTATTATTATTTAATATGATTATATAATACATTAAGTAATTTTTCAAAGTGTTTTAAAATTAGTTATAATTTTAACATCTATATTTTCTAAGTAAATGATGACTTTAAATAAAAAATAAATTACCCAAAAATTATTTTTTTTCATAAAATGTATTTAATTTGTTAAATATACATTTAAAAAAATTGTTAGGGTGATTTTTTTGTATTTTTCAAAAATATGTGAATTATTGATGGACACTAATATATGATAATTTTCAATAAATACTAAATACATGAATTCTTTGGTCATCGTTGATGTATGGATGATGTAAGAACCCTAATATCCAAAATAAAATTCATTATCTTAATATATTTAGTGATAATTATCAAAAAATACATAGTCTTGATCCAAAATAGAAAACAAATGAATATTATAATGTGAAAACACCCCTCTCCTCCATTATAAATACCACCCCTCACACCCTGTTCTCCTCACACTACTCAAGCATTGTTACTTGTCCAAATTGTTCTCAAACCTCTCCCCAATAAACTATCCTCTATTCAATTTCTCTTTGAGTAATCAAGATATCAAATCCATTGACCTAAGTAGGTTATCAAGGAGGATAAATCCATGTGGTAAAATCCTCTTCCTTTTTCATTTCGTTTCTTTTTAATTTAATTTCATTCATTCTATTATCCTAAACATATCTTATAAAAATTTGATTATATATCTAGTATGATTGACATAATGGTATGGTATTATGTTAATGGAATATTTATCATTTAACACCTACTGCTCTATTTTTAATCAAAAAATGAAATCGCTGCCCGTGATGTGTCAATTTACCGATGTTGTGGGTGACACGCATTCATTTTCCATTAATGACCTCGAGGATTTTACTGAAACCGTTATAAAGGTTTAATTTTTTAAATGTATATTAAAACCTTATTTATGTTCTGGAACTAACATATATGATTATAATAATAGAAAACCAAAACAAGTTTGTTGTAATTGAATAACTGCCAAAATTATACTAAAACGACCATCATTAACATTTATCTAGTGATTATTCCTCATACCATATAACAAAATTATATATAAGATAATTTATACTTATGTAAAATCAATAATTACATATAATAAAAATTATGTATTTTTTACCATCATTTTACATGAACATCCATTCATGTATATAAGTAAATCGATCATGAAATCCATGAAAAAGAATGCTCTAGAATGATTAAAATAAATTATATAACTCATCAAAAATAAAATTAATGAACATCACGAAAAAATAATGAATCAAATTCATATATAAATTTTTCTATTTTTTTAATTGAGGAATTTAATTTGATTATATAGTATATTAATGCGAATGATGCATTTAGACATAAGGTAAAGGGATTTCTTGAACACAAATATCTTTCATTGGGTTTCCCTCTTTCACCCAATTTTAATTACTTATTTTCATTAAATATAATTTAATCATCATTATCATAACATTTATTGGATATAAATGTTTTATAATTATGTTTATTTCAAACATAATGTTTTATAAAATAACTCTTCTTTTAAAAATACACACCTTTTACCTCTTGAGATTATTTCTTCTTCACTCAATGTTTATTATTATATCAATTATATTAATCCCTCTTTCATTTGGTAATCCAATGTTTATGAATGAAGTATTTATGAAATGAAAATATTAATTTACATGGGCTATTTTATTTCCACGATTGATATACATTCTATGTGTAATGCATGGTAATGTAAATATTATGATTTGGTAGGTGCACCATGAATTATATAGCACATTTTAAATGTTATGATGTGATAAGAGATAATAGAATTATATATAACTCATATGCTTTGGGTAATGTCATGTATTTCATGAGAAAATTGAAATATGCAGGAACATGCTTATATCTTTGTTCTGAACTATGTCTTGTAGTTGACCTCTAAGAATGATATTTCATTTTATGCATTTCCACATTTCATTCCTTTTCAAAATCATTCCTCTCATGATTACAATCATTTGCTTATGTTAGGATGATGATAATTATTCTCTGTCCAATTTATATTGATTCACCTTCATATCAATACTCTTACTGGGATTTTGGTTCTCAACCATTTATTTTATGTGTATCCTCATGTGATTATTTGTACTAAAGGGAATTCAAAAGAAAATAAGAAGCTAGAGAAGAAGGAATTAAATTTTTTTGTTTTTATTTAGAAAATGTTTTTTATCATCACAATTTTACCAAGATAATAAACCTATGATACTTGTTGTGTAATTACTTAATGTTATTATCTTTAAAATCATGTATGTGTTATGTAAGAAATATCAATGTCACTATAGTTTAAATAAGAGAACGCATTAATTAATTTGAGAATTATGATTAGATAACCTTAGTGAAAACCCATAGTATGAAACTATGTATATGTAAGTACAGAAAAATATTTTTTTGAACATTATAAAAAAAGGGATCCCATATGATATTCTTTTAGAGTAAATTTTTCAAAGTGATAATTTATTGATGACTTGATGAATATTGTTTTGTTCTAACTTGTTCTGGTTTATAAAATGGTGGGAAGCAAGAGAAGCATGCTAAAAAACCATGTAAGGGATAATGCTGTGATTTCATGAATGACATCCCCAATTCCATGGGAGGAGGATTTCATAAATTTATGGTGATTCCTACCCTCCTATCTTAGGTTATGAATAGTAACCTGAATAATATGAAAAATCCATATTCACCTAGGAGAGAGAAAATGTATGTAGAGTGTTATATATAGAAAATAAAAGAAATGTTTACTGGATCTTCTAATCCACTAGTCATCAAATATTGGGTCAATTCAATGGAGAATAAATTTTCTTCTCTTCACTATTCAATGAAAAAGAAGGGGATACTGGACATTTACCATATACATGTAGAGGCTGGTCAATGGTGAAAATTTATCTAGAAGACCAAAACAAAAGATGATATTAATGATATTGAGTTGGAAGAGATTAGTATAATGTTTATTAACAAGTATTTCCCAAGAATTCATTTTAAAAATATTGAGAGAGAATTTATAGGGATGATGAAAACAGAAGGATCATCTTAAATTTCATATGATGAAAATTTCAAAATGCATTAAATACACAATTTAGGTTTCATTATCAACATTGAAAGCAAAATTTATAGATTCTTTCAGGATTTAAAATAATGACTTAAAACGGGTCTATAAATTTGAGACATAGAGAGTTATGAAGAATTTTTTCGATGTCCTCTCAAAGTGGGGATTGAGTTTTGAGAATGGTCCCATGGATATAGTGATATGAAATTAAATATGGAGTCTCATGATGTAGGATATCATGAAAAATATGGAATGAAAAATCAATCACACACAATTCAACATATGGTAAGAAGCATCTCTGGAATTGTCTCAAAGGAATAAGGAAGTTATTCCTCTCTGGGAGAGAATTCAACAAATATCATGTTTGTCAAAAAGAAATGAGGAAGATGGATAATGTTATAGAGGAATAGAGACAACTACCCATGGTGAAATTATATAACTTTAGGGAGTAAGGTCACTATAAAATCTAGTGCACTAAAACTCAAGTCCTCGAGGGCAATTAACATCAGCTTCCACCAATAAAAGGTGCAAAGCAAATATTATTCCATCAATACTAATAATGTTGAACAATAAAAAGTAGTCATATAAGGTACACTTTCTATTCACTCAAGAATTATAAAAGTCATATTTGATTTTGGTTCTATGCATTCCATTATATTGTAGTGGCCCAGACAATGAATAATTAAATAGTTTTCAAAAAAACTCAGATCTATCAAATTGTTCCACCGAAAATGGTGGCACCCGTCATGGAAGCACCGGTCACAGTCGCACTCTGAAACGGCGGAACCACATATGGTGTTCCACTGAACCGGTGGAACCATGACGGTGTCACCCTAGTGGTCGAACCATCTCAATCTCACACCGAAACGTTGGAACCACTTACGTGGCACCGTGACATTAACACCATGAACGTTGCACTGTATACAGTGTCTCACCAAATGGTGTCACACCCATTGTTTCTTTTTATAGTTCTGCTCCCATAACGTGTCTTTGAACGTAAAAGTGTTTTAATACCCCATTAAAATCCATTAAAATCCCATAAATGGTATCTGAAATCCCCAAGAGTGTGGTGACCCTTGACATACCAAAATGTGTGGCTTTTTCCTCGGTGTCACACCCTCTTCCGGTACTTTCCAATTCCACCCGTGTTATGTGTTTTCAAATTTTCAATGGAAACCCTTAATCTCACAGTAATTGTGGCCACCTCTCTAATGAGAATTATTAAATAACAATTAATTCCATCATGTGTAACCATCCAACCGCATGATGAAACCATGATCCGCATTTAAATCCATTCAAAATTAATATCCTATAACTCTTGGATCTCACCTTTTATCACACGAGATTATTTATTCTTATTGGCTAGTATCTTTTCCTTTCCTTGGTGTGTTTGGATTACCCCTTCATGATGCTAGTGGTGTGCCTATGCTGAAGCCTTTCCTGCTCGCTCTTGTAGTCCTTGGAGTTCCTCCCTTGCAATTCGCACATCCCTAGTTCTTTACGCATGAAAAAAAACATCGATCACTAATCATCTAGGTAGGGGTTTTCCATTCGTCTCTCAATAATGAGTATCATGCGGGGTGGGTAAGATGATGTTCTTTCAGGGATGGATGAAACCAAACCTTAACAAAGAAAATAAATGTTTTCCAAAGAATGATGGGGTGTGTTTTATGATGCTGTTGTATTCTTTTATCTTTTCTTATATGTTGTGTATTGAATAGGCATATGTCCACTTAAATTTTTTTCCAACAGTGGTCCTTTAGTGTGAACTAATGAACCAATATTTTTCTGGATAATCATGTGATTGACTGGCTGTAACAAGGAAACTAGTTTATCACGTAAAATCAGTTGATTAAATGGATTCCCAATGAATAAGAATCCTTTAATGGTCACGCTAGTTAAACAAAAAAATATATATAACTAAATGAATGGTGTGTTTAAAATCTGAAAACTCCCTTGCTCTATTTTGGTAATGTGTATCGTTTTTCTGATTGATGCTTGTTAGGTGACAGGGATGGGGATGGGATCCCCTATTGTGCAGTTGTTAGTTTGTGGATTTCAGGGCTATGTGATGCTGTATGTTGGGGCTTGTATTGGTTCTAGTACTTTGAGGGATCCCATAGGATCCTTTTGATGCTGTGACTTTACAAGAGAACAGCGTATGAATGATTAATTTGATACTTGTTTTTTTTCCTTCCTTGGCTTGTTGAAATGCCTGTTCATTTCTCGGTAGTGAAGAATTATTTAAATGGAATCACTTGAATATGAAAGAAAGAATGGGTTCTATAGGGAATTGTTTTCAAGGAATGAGTTGTGACTCGGTTGTGGTTGTTGTGCTTCTCATGAATGTATAGTTACAAGGGTGTTTTTGTATGGGATGGTTTGGGAACCCCTAGGTTGGGATGAGTTCTTGTTTACTATATGTATAGTTTATTTCTTATGTTTCTTATTCGCGCCCCACCCAAGTTGAGCACTTCATTTCGAACACACCCATTTCATGGGGAATGGTGTTTTTACCAACACTCCAATGAGTGGCTGGTTATTATCTCCTTTTCAGCTCCCTTTACTAAGTATCCCAAGACACTTCGGGTAGGCTGTGATGACTTGAATTCCATTATAGCCCAATATTTTTCGGGCAGGGTAGTTGTGGTTGTTTGCCTAGGTGTATGCGGGCAGGTTGTTTCCCAATTGTCTTCTAGATGAGGCCGAGGTGTCTTCGGGCGTGGTAGTAGTTGTTCTGGCCTAGGTGTCTTCATGCGTGGTGGTATTTGTTCTAGCCTAGGTGTATGTGGGCATGGTTACATGCGGTTTTTGTGGCCCAGGTGTTTGCAGGTGAGATGTGTGGTTGTGGTATCCTAGGTGTGCGTAGGCGGGGGATGGAAGTGGGACTATGGTGAGAATGGCGGGGGAGGTCTGACACGTAGGATGTCTTCAATAACCAGCGGGAAAGTGGTGAGGGGTACCCAAACATCAATGTGTTATAACTATTATTATACCTTGCTTGTGTTATTTGGGGAGCGTGCCTTGGTGAGGTTGGGTGGATAATTTCCTTGCTATGTGCTTTGATTATCTTCTTTTCTCACAGGGCATTAGAATTCCTCCCCACTTGGGCATGAGAGCTTTTGGTTTTCCCTACCGAGTATACCTTTATGCTCAATCTACATATATAAAACTGATTTTAGGTTTCCAGGAAGACTTCAAGGACCATGTCGGACCCAATTAGCTCAGAAGCCGGAACAATTAGTTTTTCTGCCTTTTTTTCTTTTGGTAATTCCCTATGGAGTTTTTCTTGGACTTGTAGCACTTATTATTGGAACATGAATATGGGAATGGATTATTTTGGTTTTAATTTTTTTACTTCCAGTTTAAGTGTTGTTTTAGATTTACTATATTATCTTTCAATCCTACTAAATTAAGAAAATGTATAATGACTTCCATTTTATGGATGATTCTACACCCTTGGTTCTACTTTCCACTCCCGGGCCTATTGAAGGCGGGAATCAGGGGTCATTATCTCTCCTTCAACATGAGGAAAGAAGGGTTTGGCAATCTGTTTTCCCTTACCTCATCTTGGTGAAGGCAGATAGTGAAATATATCATACAATTTTTTTATAACAATTGAATCAAATCCCTGAAACATTGATTTAGAGATATCAATTAAAATAGATAGTGGTGAAAACGTTTCAACACAACTATTCGACTCTTCACCAATTGGTGTATATGGGAATATTATTTCAGTGAATCTCATAATTCTAACTTTAGTGGTGTTTGATTTAATAATGGGAATGGATTGAATCAAGTTATATATAGAATATTTCAATTTTCATGAAAATAAAATATATTTTCATATTATTAACCATCCCATGCTCCTATATAAATGAAAGGAAGATCAGGAATATCCTTTTGAAAGTCTTTCAATGCTGTGGGTGTCAATTCCTTGTGAAGAGGAATACCTTTCTTAAATGGTTCTGTTAATGGAATCTCTAACATAGGTGAAATTCATATTGTGAGGGAATACAATTATGTATTTCGTGAGGAGTTACCCAGACTTCTCATGATTGTGTGGTAGAGTTATCAATAGTCCCCATACCCGAAGCTATTCCGATAACAAAGTATCCATTAAGGATGGCTCCCATCAAACCCTAGGAGTTGGGAAGCAGATTCAAGAGCATTTAGACAAAGGGCTTATACACTGATGTGCAACACCTTGGGGTGAACCAATGAACTTTTTCAAGAAGAATGTTGGATTAATACACCTGTATGTCGATTAACGGGACCCCATCAAGATCATCATAAAGAACTAGTATCCTATTTCAAGGATTGGTGACCTGTACAACTAGATGTGAGGCACTATGGGTTTCTAGTGATTCCCTTAAAACATATTAATTCTACCTTAATCATCTTGGATTGGATGAATGGAGTCTTTAGACATTATCTCAACAAATTTTTGGTAGTGTTTATCAATGATATTCTCATTTACTATAAGTGAAAGGAGAAACAAGAAGAACATATAAGGATTTTTGTAAACATTAAGGAAGGAGAGGTTGTACACCATGTTCAGAAAGTGTGAATTTTGATTAAATAAATTCAAATTGTTGGGACATGTGATCATAACTGAGGGAATATCTATGGACCATTAAAAAAACAAAGATAATTGAGGAATGACCCTTACCATGTAGTGTCATGGAAAACCAAATTTTTTATCGATTAGATGGGTACGAAAATCGTTTTGTGAGAAATTTAACATGATTTTCTAACGGACTATATATGTTTACAAGGAAAGAGGTAAAGTAGTTTGGACAGATGAATGTGAAGAAATCTTCGAGTGTTTGAAGAGAAGGATGATGACTTCACCTATACTAAAATAAACAAAAGGTGTAGAATGTTTTGTGATATAAAATGATGCTTCTACGAAATTCTTGGTTTGTGTACTCAGTAAAAATGGAAAGGTGATAGCTTATGCCTCCCACAAATTGAAGATCCTTGAGATGAACTACTTTATGAATGATCTGGAGTTATTAGCTAAAACTTTTCCAGGAAAATTTGGCATCACTACCTCTATCGTGAGAAGTGTTGAATATTTACCGATCACATGAGCCTAAAGTATATATTCACACAAAAGGGGATCAACATGTGTAAAATTATATCGTTAGAGCTAATTAATTACCATGATTACTCTATGTACTATCATCCCAGAATTAAAATCAAGGCAACATATGCTCTTATTAGAAAATAACTTGCTACTCTGTCTATATTGTATATTGAGAAGGACCCTATCTTCTTGTACATGAAAAGGATGGATTTTAAAATCATAATGGTACAAAATACATCATAATGTTCCCCAATGATTGCCAACCATCTATCCAAGAGAATAATATGGAGTCCCAAAGGGATTATCTGGAGTTAAAAAAGGAGATGAATATATTACATGAAGGGAAACCACAAGAGTTCCATATTTATGGTGATAGTGTGATTCAGATTGGAGTGAGGCTTTTTGTTCCTTAATCACCAGTGATAAATAAGGATCTATTTGATTATGCACATAACTAAATTTTCTTAATATATCTGAGGAGTAATAAGTTATATTCGGTTCTCTAAGAACACTTTTGGTTGGATAACATGAAGAAGGAGATTTAAAAATATTTCTAAAGGTACTTGATATTCACCAAATTATTCTATTGTGACAAAATTTACAATGAATTATGTGATCATTACTTATACCCATTTGGAAATGGGAGAATTACATTATGTATTTTTTTAGTGGGTCTCTTGAAGGTATCCAATGAATATAATGTGATATGGGTTATGGTGGATTGATACACCATGACTACCCACTTTATTTCTATTCGAGAAGATGTATCACTTGAAAAAATTGCAAAGATATATTTGAAGGATGTGATGAGACAACATGGGGTTCCACTCTAAATTGTATCTAATAATGATCTCAGGTTCACATATAAATTTTTGGTGGAGTCTTCAAAATGATTTGTGAAATGTATTTAAATTCAACACGACTTACCACACACAAATTGATATCCAATATGACTGGTATATTCAGTCACTCGATTATATTTTAAGAACTATATCTTTAGAAATAGATTTGGGATGAGATCACCATCTTCCATTGGTTGAGTTCTTATAAAAAGTAGCTTCCACTTGAGTAATTATATTGATCCATTTTAAGCATTGCATAGAATGCAATGTAGAACTCTAACATGTTCCAATGATGATGGTGAATAAAATATATATGAACTTGATCATGTTCAAGAGTGCACAGAGAAGGTGAATTCCATCCAGAAAAATATCAAATCTGCTCAGAGGTAGAAAAAGTTCAACATTGACTACCATCGAAAGGACTTGTAGTACGTTGTTGGAGATAATATATTCCTTCGAATATCACCATGGAAGAGAGTCATTCACTTTTGAATGAAATGGAAGCTAAGAGAATGGTACAATGGCCCCTTATAGATACTTTATCTCATAGGAGTTTTGACCTATCAGCTTTCAATTTAACAAAATATGGAGAAATTTCATGATGTTTTCCACATAACACTCTTGCTGAAGTACATACCAGATCCCTCACATGTACTAAAATCAAAGGTGGTATAGTAGGAAGGTAATATCTCTTATGAGGAGAAGCTAGTAAAGATTCTGGACTAGAGAGATAATGTTCTACAAAGCAAGACATCCCAAATTGTCAATGTGTTATAGGGGAAGAATTGGTTTGAAGAAGAACATTTGGATACAAAGGAGAAAATAGAGGAGAAGTTCCCTCACTGGTTTTTGTAAAATGAAATTTAGAGGGAGAAATTTCAAAAGGGGGAAATAATTTAACGACCCAAACATTTTCAATGAAATTTATCCCTACTTATAATAATTTAAAATATTATAAGTCCCATGATATCACTTATATAATATAAAAAAACTTTATAAATGAAGAATTAATGAAATAAGAAGTATTTCTAGATGTTAACGAACCAATACTAGTTAAATAGAAACTTGTCGTTTAGAATAGTAATATAATGATTATGGATAGTTAACATGCCAAATGAATTGCATCCTCACCCATGAATGTATAAATAAATTTTAGGCATATTATAAATGATATTATGGTATAATTATATCATATACTATGTAAATAAATTTCTTCAGAATTATTAAATTAGTGTTGGAATTATTGTAAATCATAAAATATTTAATTATAGTTTCATGAATAATTTAATAATCTAAAAGAAAATTTATTTTCAAAAAATATATTCAAAAATTAACATTTTTATTTCATATGATTTTAAGATAAAATTACTAGTCTTTAAGTAAATATTCAATGTTTTATAAAAACATTTATAATTTTAAAATATGTATTTTTATATAAATGATGATTTTAATTAAAAATTATATTAATCACATTTAAAAAATTATATTCATAAAATGGAGTTCAATTTAATTTTCTAAATTTTGACAAATGGTTAGGTTAAATTTTTTTTAATTTTTCTGATATAAAAAAATTTTATTTTTGAATCGTAAAGTCGTATCATTTTCAATAAATGAAAATTAAATGAATTTTTTAGTCATTATTGATGTGAGGATGATGTAAGAACATTAATTTAGAATAATACAAAATTATTATAACATATTATAGATAATTTACTAACTATTCATTTTTTTGTGCCAAAATCTTAAGCTAATAATTATAATAAGGAGAAAACACCCCTCTCATCCACTATAAATACCACCACTCGAATCCTCTTCTACTCACACATATCACGGATTTGATCCATGACCAAATTCATTTGAAACAGACCCCAAATACCCTATCTCACGCCCAATAGATCTTGGTATCATCAGAAGACCAAAACCTTTTTCATAAGAAGTATCTCAAGGAGGATAAATCCAAGAGGTAAAATATCCTTCCTTTTTCTTTTAATTTCATTTTGTTTTTATTTTTTTCTTCTTTGAAAATAAAAATATCATATATAATTTGAATAATTACATTGGTATTTTTTATATATTTTTATAATATAATTTTAATTTACGAACCATTATTATTAGCCTCCCTCTCTCTTTTTTATTCAAAATATGAAATCACCGCTAGTGATGTGTCAATATACTGATGTCGTGGGCTATGCACATTCATTTTATATTAATGACTTCAAGGATGTTTTTGAAACCATTATAATGGTTGAAAAATATTTTAAAATGAATTTTACAACCCTTTGGATTTTTAGAACTAACATAAATATACATGATACAAAATGATGAAACAAAATGAGATTGTTGTGATAAAAAAACATCCAAATTTATCATAAACCAATATTCATTAACATTTTTCTAATGATTCATCCTCATACCATAAAACCAAATTACATATAATATAGTTTTATATTATGAAATATCATTAATAAAAAATAATAAAAATTCTAGATATTTATCCACATTTTACGTGAACTTCCATTCATGTATACAAGTGAACCGATCATGAAAACCATGAAAATGAATGATCCCAAATGAAGAAATTAAACATTATAACTCATCTATATGCCCATAAAGGATTAAAATAAAACTATAATGAATAAAATCAATGTATAAAAGTTTATATATTTTTAATTAATAAATCTAATGTGATTACACAGGATATTAAAGTGAAGTAAGCATTCAGAAAAAATGTAAAATGATTTATCCAACCCACCACTATTTCTTTGCGGTTTCCCTATTTCATACCATTTTCAGTTTGTAAATTCCATAAATATATATTCATCAACATTATCATACCTTTTTGGGTATATAAATATTTTATACTTATTTTTTCTAGAAAACACAATGTTTTCCAAAAGAACATATCATTATAAAAACACAACTTTTTCTAATCAAGATTATTTCTTCATCACTCAAGGTTGATTATTACATCAACAATGTTATTCCCAAATTAATTTTGGAAACCATATTTATATATTTATAATTTAATATATAAAACTTATTAAATTATATTTTTTATTTAATTTACATGATTTATATACTTTCTCTGTGACATGCTTGATAATGAAAATGTTGTGATGAGACGGGTGCTCTCAAAATTATATAGCGCAATGTATATGTTATAATGTGATGGGTATTCCCAGAATTATATAGAGCTCCAATCCATTGTGTAGTGTGATGTATATCATGATAACATAGATATATCAGTGAACATTATGCAATATTTTTTTACAACCACATGTGGTAGTTGACCTCTAATACATGATATTCCATTTTGGGAATTGCCACATTTCAATCCAATTATAAATGATTCCTTTCATGATTATGATCATATACTTATTTTATGATGATTATAATTATTGTTACCAAATATTATATTTATTCATGTTCATATCTATATTCTTATAATGATATTAGTTCGCACCTTCCTTTGATGTATATCCTATGGTGACTTCATGTAATAAAAATAATTCAATGGAAAATAAGAATATAGAGAAGAAGGAGATACAAACTATTGATGTTTTTTTAAATGTTATGTATGGTATTAATTTTTCCAATACACCAAACCTTTGGATCCCAGTTCAACAATTCCTTTATGTTGATATCATTAGAATTATGTAAGAATTTTGTTAGAAATAATAGTATCTCTATACTTACATTACATGCAACATGACGAATTAATGTGAAACATAATTTTATTCCTGTTCTATATGAATCACCACTTCCATATTACATTACACTCTAAAATAACTTTCTTCAATGACTTATGTTATAAGAGAGAATGATCCTTATTTGATGGTAATATAACATTAAAATATTTATTATTTAATATAATAACATATTACATAGATATTAAATTGGAGTTTATGAATAATTTTAACAAATTAATAGATATATGGTTCACTACATTAGTTACAAATTAATTGGAAATTAATATAGAAAACAATTAAATATAATGGAAATGTTTTTATAGAGAAACTATATATATGTTTAAATGGTGTTTTATATTAATAAATTAAAATAATTACTATTATTGATTCATATAAATTAAATAAATAATATATATTCAATTATATATTTTTAAATATTTATTCAATACATTTGGTTGTTATATGATAACAAAAAACCCAATTTTACACATTAAATCGTATGTTTTTTGAAAGGGGGTTTAACAACCTATTAATGGAAAACATATTTTAAATATAAATTTTGGAACATTTATAAATTTAATAGCACAAAATAAACCACATTTTTGAAATTATAATGTCAACATTATATTAGAAAGAATTTTTACTATATTTATAAGAAGATTCATTTTATAAAAATAGTAAAAATACTAAATTTTAATTAAAAAATGACTTTTAATCTAATTTAATTATTATCATAAATTATATTTTATTTTGTTTTTAATGTCATATTATATCAATTATATTTTAATAAATCAAATTTATTTACTTTTAATCTATTTATCGTAGAAATTTGTTATAAAAATATTTCATTTTTTAGCATTTTTACATTAAAAAACCTGCTTTTCCATCCCGTCTGTGTGAATAAATATAAATTAAATTCACAAAATTATATAATTTGAATAATGTAAAATGGTTGAAAAATGTGAAATAGAAATGAATTAAAATTTATATTATGTTTAACATAGTTTTAAAATAAAATTATTAGTGAAGGTAATTAAAATGAATTACAATGTATACGGTAAAATTAAGGTTAACAATGGAGTAAACATTTATCTTAAGTGAAATAATATCATAAAAACCTATAAAAATATATTTCATGAAAAAATTTATAACAAATATTCCCTTGTATCTAATTGGGTTCATTATTGGTTCCAAATGACATGGAAAAATGTGAGTGGAATTCCATTTTCATAAATTTACAAGAATACCCCACATCCACTATAAAAAGGCACTCAACCATCCCACTTATTCACAAAAAAAATTCCCACAGAATCACCAAAAGTGTTTCGATATAATATACCTAAATCACTTTAATAATCCAAGAATAACCACCTTTGGATGAAATCAAACCATGTATGTCTTTTGGTATTAATCAAAATGAGCTACCCGAATAAAAGTTATCCTTCTTCAACAATCACTTTTGATTCATTTACCACTCCATCCCTTAAATTATTTATATATCATGATTATATTAAAAGAATAATATATTAAAAATAATTGGATATTATTCTTCTATGTCATAAATATATACATTCACAAAATTCCATCAAACATGGTATATGATAAACATTCGTGTTTACAGTGGACAACCACCTCAAAAACTGATGTTGTTTGTTATTCAATTAGTCCCACCTAAGTTAGTAAATAATGATAGATTTATATTTTATATATTATATATTAAATTTAAAATTTCACCATGATTATGTAATTTTTAAATAACACATACCATTATGCGTTCCATTTTTTGTGGATACGATTACATCGCTTGTTGATGTGTGGACTACCGCCTCCTAATAGAGAAGCTATTCATTCATGCTATAAATGTAATGTATTAAGGATATAATGTATAAACAAATGTTATATATATGAAATAAATATGATACTATAATTATAATATTCATATTTATCTTTTAATTTTCATACTTTGAATATGAAAAATAAATTGAAGTAGTGCTCATGCATACATACATCCTATATTTACTATGAATGGTGCATTTAATTTCCTACCTAAAAATTTTATGGATTATTATAAATACATATATATGGAATATATATGACATATGAATCATTTTATAAACTATTTATATGCATAAATCATGATCTATATAATATGAATGACAATTTTCATGTCAAAACTGACTCGAAAAACTTGGAAAATAACACCCAAAATTTTAAACTAATGAATGATTAAAAAAATGGATAATAAGATACCATTAGAAGATCATATATAAAATCATAAATATTCATAAGGTTATAAAATAATTTAGTAACATTGTGAAATAACATTATACATGGGGATAAAGTATGTCCACTCATAATGAAATCAAGGTAGGGGATTTTGTCGGAATTTCTATTCCATTGATATATTTTTTGAAATTCACCAATTAAATTTAATGTGGTGTATATAAATCACCTTTTTATTTTTTATTATGATTAAATCATAATTTATGGTTTTAATATTCAATTTGAATTATCTAACCCAAGAAGTTTAGCTTGAAAATTACTAAGTAGTGAAAGTTATCTTGGTAATGTAACTTAATCTTGTGATTATTATCTTTCTCTAGAAACAATAAAATTAACTTATTATTTTTACATTGATTATTTCATTAAATATTCGTATTCTTGGTTGATGAAAGCCTTTTTGGCTTATTTTTTTTACCTTTTTTACATATAGTTTCCTATTTTATTATTATATGATTAAGTGGGTAATTATTGATAAATTCTTATCTTTTATTCAATATATATATTTGAACAAGAATATTGATTATTAATGAAATAGATTACTCAATAAATGATTAATGATTTGGAAAGGAACTTATAGTTTAGGACTGTATTTTATATATCCCCTTGATGCATAAAAAGGCTCCCATGAGTCTAATAAGTTGTCCTAATTAAATAGGTTTCTAGAATTCATTTTAAATAGTATTGTAAAAGGTAATGACAATATTGGTTTTCATGTGACTTAGAGATTATGTAAAAAAATAAACATTTACATCATAGATATTTGAGTTATCATTGTTATTATACATGCTATTTTCATATTATAAAATATATAGATGCAATTAATTCTTAGTTAATTGACTTAATGCTATGTGTTTCATTTATTTACCTTTTCATATTGATTATTAATTATATAGTAATTTAAATGGAATGTGTTATCAATTACATACCTCTCCATGTAGATTTTTTCTCATTGAATAATTTCCACATCCACGACACTTTCCCTTACTAAGAATTTTATGTAACCATTTTTTGTTTCCTTTCCCTATGTTATTAATATGAAATATTTTAATTGTATCTGTAGGACGCTATTAATTTAGTTTTATTATATATCATGTTTTATTTTCATTTCCAAATTTAAAATAGAAATCATGTATGTAATCCAGTTTTCCAGAAATACAAATCTAATTAGTCCTTTGGAAATTATTCCTTGAAATTATTCAAATATAATAAAGTAAATAACATGATCGAGGCTTGTAGGGTTGGGTATTTACATTTGTTATCAGAGGATGTTCAGTAGAAAAAATGAATATAATATTTTGAAAATACATATTAGGGAACAAAATCCTAAGATACACTTTGAAGAAATGTATGGAATAAATTACAATAATTTTGGTAAGGTATGTATTATGATTTTATTTCTAGAAATTCATCCCAAACTGGATACTACAAGTGGATTTGGTTCGAGAAAAGATGTTCCTAGGGTTAACAACTCTGAAAATGTGTGTTAGGCCTGACAGAAGAAGCACCGGGTACAAAACAACAAGCCTTATTGATTCACTATTTTCGACACTCCAATGGTATATTCTTAGGATAATTAACATTTAATTTAAAACCCATTAGGAAATATTTTAGAGTAATGATACCCCCAAAGGAACATTATTTATGACTGTGAGTCTTTTTATTGATAAAATTTTCATCTTTTTCTATGTGTTATGCAATATTTATAATTTTAAAATGTCAATAATTTTATGAGATAATCTAGTATATACCATATATTACATGAGAAACATGGAGAGAAAAAGTGTATTATATATTGTGGAAAATTTTGGGGTTTCCTTGATGAGAAATTTAATATATCTGGTATTATAAATATTAATGTTATGTATACATTAGGGAATTTTGATCTGTCTATGAAATAAAATCTTAACCTGCTAGGGAAACCTATTGCACAATTATATTATTTAAGGTTGGATCACATTATGTGATACATTCCACCATCATTTAGTCAGACTATTGACAAAATGGTAGATTAGTAATGGTTAATGTTATTGGATATATATATTTATGGCATTATGTTGTGGTGAAAAGAAAATGGTTCTGCTATTAGTGTATTTTCTCAATGGAAAGGAAGATCAATGGTGGTATTTAATTCGGGATAATAGGGGGAATAATAAATAGAACTAATAAATATAAGACATTTTAGGATACATTATTCATTATATACATCACTCATGGTTAACAAACTGAGATGAATTGAAATTTACTTGGTTTATGGAAAAAGGAATGTGAAATTGTTTTTGAATATGAAATTAACATTATGAGGATCCGAATATGCATTAAAAAGATTCATACACAACACTTAGTGAATGATTTACAACATCTTTGATGGTATTTAGTGAAATCCTTGAAAATGATAGTTTATCATACACTTTATTCATATGATGAAATCATTTTATACACTACTAAGATAGAGAATGAATTATCCAAGTATTATTACATCAAAATGAATTAAGAGAATAAGATGATGAATGTGAAAATGATAAATAATGGGAAGAAGGGATTGATATTTTCCCCCACATCTGATAACTGTGAAATGAATCACCCTGACAAATGCTTCAACTGATTGGGAGTTTGTTACCACTGTAGAAAAAATGTTAGTCCACCATGAATATAAATGATAAATTACATTCAAATTTTAGTGAATTAGATTTCTATTTAGGTTATTCAATCAACATAATAAAATTTCAGTATGTGTGAGATAATTTTGTTATTATATTGGAATAATTGAAAAATACATTAATGAGGTGGATGATTAAATAAAATAAAGACACCTAGCTACGAAAGATACCTCTTCTATAGTGAAACTCCTCAGTTTAGTCCAAAAATAAATCATAGATTATATGTTTAACTAAAAAATGATCTTTGTTATGGTAAGTTAATATAGGATGGTATATCTATAGTAATTTGCCTTGATAAAGGATTTAATGGTGTGAAGTGTAGAAGATAGTGAATGGCCTCTTACAAGTGAGGTGAGTGGCACACCTGTTATAATTGAAAATAAAAAATATATGTGCACAATTTTAATGCGAAATAAGGTTCTAAAATGGACCATTTTTTAGTATTAAATATTATAAAGTTGAAATATTTTTATAAAATATAATTTATTCACGTTTTAGGCCATTTCAACCAAAATTTTTTGTTTAACTCTGTGGAAAACCTCCTTACACCTTAACCCTGATTAAATATTTTAATTATTTTCACATTAATTTTTATGAATAAAATATCCTTCGATATTAAATAATAAAAATCATGATGATTCCAATATATGGAATAAATTTTAACAGATTCAATTAATATATATGGGTAAAATAAATTTAAATAGAAACCCTCATACACGATGAAAATGAGGGCTTTTAAGAACTGCATTTTTTAGGAAAAAAATGATTTTATTAAAATTATATGAATTTTAATGAAAAATATATGTATTTTAATTAATATTTAATAATATTTAAATTATATAATTCATTGAAATCATTACTCATTTCAGGAGGATTTAATTCATTTATAGATTATGATAATATAAAATTTAAAATAATTTTTAAGAAAATACTATTTTTTAATCCAAAAGAATACATAGACTAAAAAAATATAAAAATAAATAATATGAAATTGTGTGGATTACATATAATAAATTAATATAGATGTTTCTAAAATTTTATTTTCAAATCCTATTGGGAATTTAAAATTAAATAATTTATCGAAATGTATTGAAAATTTAACAAAAATTGATATTTTTCACTATTAACCAAAAAATAATATTTTCCAAAAAAATAATATTTCTTGCTATGTTATTTTTTATATGACGATTTAAAAAAAATTATGTTTTTCCTGTTTATAAAATATATATTATAAATTATTTTTTAAAATAAAAACCTTATATGGTAATATTTTAAACAAACCTAATTCAATTATGATTTAAAATATTACTAGATATTTTATTGAATAATTTAATATAAACAAACAAGTAAATGATTTATTATATCATTAACTAGGATGATATACCGGGTGACCCTATTTTTATTTGGATTTGGCATGTCTTTATAAGCTGATATAAATGATAGAAAAGGAGATAACCTGACGTTTTTTGGTCATTTCAAAACCCTTAGTACGGTTAATTCAAATGATTATCTTGTTACCAAACCATAATAATATTGTTTCATAAATAACAATTTTTATGTTTCAAAAATGAAGTTACATATTTCTACCGTAACTCATCTTATATGAATTCCTGATATTCAATAGAAAGGTAATGAGTCATTCATGAAGTATCCTATCTATAGCACTGATTGAATATAGATGATATTTTTAGGGAATTTGATTCAAATATTCATTTTTATATTGAATCATATCAATATTCATCATGTGGCATGGGTGGTTGAAGCACATTTGAATAATCAACAATCGTTCATTCTATCTAACAAAAAAAATTGACGATTCACCTGGATAAGTAACCATATTGAGGGATTGTAATAAATATCATGATAACCACATATATCTATTTAATATTTAGTAATAGTATTAATTTTTTTAATGATATTTATAATAAATAATATGTTTTGGGGAAATTAGAGGAAAAATCGGGTAAATGGGGTATGTAATATTGTGATAGATTAAGTAGGTAATATGTGGATTGAATCTAGGTACTAGGTGGTTTCCATTAGTTATAGGGCCACAATCCGAACCACTAAGTAATCGATAGACTTCCTACTAATACCCTATAGAGGAGTCAGTGGCTGTTTTAGTGTTGTGAAAATAGTGACATTACACCTCAAAATATAAATTTTCATACAATAAAAATAATGTTTTTATTTCGATTTAATGTAGTTCCAGGACAACTAATTATACCACACCCTTCTCATTCTATTCTAATTTATTCATGTTTTAACAATTGTATTTTGAATATCTGATATGTCATAAGAACAATTATTCTATGAGGTACAGAAAATATCATACACTTCCCTTGTTTCATGATGAAAATTAGAGTGAATCCATTATTTATATTTTTCTATGTTCATATTTTACATTAATCCATATGTATTAACTGAATCTAGGTAAGAGATAGTATTTTCTTTAGAGAATATAATTGTATTCTCAGGGGTTTTAATTCCACATATCATTCATCATATTTTATTATTAATGGCCCAATTCTATCTACACTCATGGTGTTTCTAGAAAAATGATAGGGTTGAATATTCTCTTCTTTGAAACCACAGATGAAAATAATTTTCTAGGTGAACCCATTATTCGATCAATTAAATATTTTGTGAACCTTAAAATTGATGTGTGTGGAGTAATAAAATCCATGAGATAGTGATTTCTAAAATGAAAAATCTAATTTTAATCCTCTTAACGGAATGTTATTTTGACTAATTATATTTATAATAATTTTTTAATCATTTTATTATTTGAATAATTATTCATTATGGTCCACATTATAACAATTTATATACAAAATATTTATAAATGTTTATTGAGACAAAAAATGGAATACATATAATCATTATTATTCTCAACTATGGAATAAATTATACTTCCTTATTTCTTACTTTTTCAATTAATAAGAATGTGGTTACATTTACGAGTTATTCAATGAGTCATATTGTGAATGTAATAATTTACATATGTAAATATTGTTTTATAAAATCTTGTGTAGGTACTCACCTATTTATGAATAGGTAGATTTTATGGGACCTGCCTACTGAAATATAATGTTGTGTAGTGTTTCCCATTTTTATGGGATTAGATATATCAATTCCATGACTAATTATATATTCAAAAAATACCTATAATGTGTCCTCAGTTCATGAATTAGTCAAAAAATAATTACATATATTTTTTGGTACATTTACGTACATGGGTATAGTGATAATAGTTGTGTGTGATCCCTACTTTTGGGGATGGTTCTAACACCCATTTCAGATTCTGAGTTTAGTATCATTGAATTTTATTTAAAATGGATCATCCCATTGTAGATATTGGATTTCCATTATCAATGTTAATGATGAAATACTTATTAAAATCAATAATTGTTCTTATCTCATAGACTTATTTTATATTCATATACTATCATTATTATTATAATCTATTAGTGATTAGTGGTGAAGATATAATGGGAATTATATATTCACACACAACATAGTCTGTTGTGGGATATATATAGATGGATTTATATATGATCTTGTTATGTGAATGGAACTTGATCAAGGGAGGTAGTCTTCAGTGGATTTTGGAGATTACATGTTCTATTGTGATATTTTTGGTGTCTTATATAGTGTATTTAGAGGGGAAATCCATTGATGTTTTAGTGGATTCCCCAAGCATGAGGCCTTCCCCTTTATGGTTCATCTAATCCTTATCCAAATTTTACACAATGTATATAAGGGTATATTTTTATGTTGATAAACATATGGATGGTATGGTTGTTCTATTGGCGAATATGTATGTGTTTCACAACCATATCATATAGAGTTCTATATTTGGTGTTGTATATGATATATAATATTACATGGTGTTTCACAGTATATTACTAATGGTTCAACTCTCAACCAAATCGCTCTAAATATGATCCTAGAGAAATCATAGTCTGTTATGTTGTATATAGAATCATTCACTCATTGACATATAAACAAGTATTTGGTGATCCGGTGGTATATGTGATGTGTTATTTAGGAATGGATTAGATGTTTTTTTGGGTATTTTGGATATAATTTATACACGAGACTTATGTATTTAATGTTTTTAAATTTTTTAATATGTTTTTAAATGGAATTATTGATATTAATATATATCATCCACTATATTAAATATTAATTTTTTAGATAAAAATGGTTTTAAATAAAAATAAATTTGGATATATATATGTATCTTAATTATAAAAATTATTATGTCTTCATGAAATTATAATTTGTTTTAAAATAGTCATATTCAAAAATATAATATTCAATTTTTATTAAAATTTTATATTTTTGATATTTAATTATTCCACAAAACAAGTAATGGGATATTGAATATTATGAATTTCTAATAATATTATTGAAATGTTTGTATGGTTCATATAAGGGTTGTGAGGATTAAATAATATAATAATATATTATTGTTTAAAGAAATATGTTATTAATTGATATATTTACATTATAAATTAAAGGGTGATATTCTAATTGAAAATAATTGTTTTCAGTTAATGGTTTGTAAAATGTGGTTTACATATTTTATATAACATTATCAATTTAAAATAATTATTTTATTCATAAATATCACGAGATTATAGTTTAAATTTATATTTTTAAATTGAATCGTATTTTTAAAAAACATAGTACTGCGAGATAATAAATGTAAAATTATTTTCAAACGTGATGATGACTATTGAATGCATTTTTCTTAGTTGAATAATAATTAATTTATATGTTATATTTGAAATTGATAAATATAATATTGTGATATATATATAATAATTATATTCATGTTAAATTTGTTTGGAATACATTATGGGTGAGACATTTGTTATTTTACAAAATGATATAATCGAAAGGTGTTGTAATGTAGTGATGTATGGCTTCTGATATTAATTTATAAGATTGATTATCCTTGTTTATTTGCAAAATACTATTTGAGTAACAAATTTGGACATGTGATTACTTATACTTAAATCATATTATTATGATTTCTTCTACTTATATACCTCTTATGATATCTTCTCCTAATATTTATCTATGAAAAAATTAAATTATATGCCTTGTGTAAACTAGTATTGTTCAAATAGTTAACACAATTTTTTGGGTGGTGTCTTATTAAGAACACAATTTTTTAGTATATGTGTTGTTTTTATTTGTTTAAATATATTTAATTAATTTTATGTTAACAAATCATTCATATAAGAACATGTTAATCTCCATGTGTTTCTTAGGGTCATAGTGGATTATATATATATATATATATTTATATTTCACATTATATATGTACATATCTTGTGTATGATGTAATTTTATCATTTTGATATATGTGGTGGAAAGAGTTCTTTATGGGAAAATGATGGGGTTGTGTGATGTTGTGGTTATAATTCTCTAGTGATTTTTACTTATTCTATTTAGTTTTTTATATATTATGTTTTTATATATTTAGTCTTTTTTATTTTATTTCATTTACCCGATATTTGGACAATCCACTATAAGAATGCATGAAACTACGAGAGATGATAAGATTATTTGTTGGTTATTTGATGTTATCCTTTATGATATTCCAAATTAAATGTTTTTTGAGTATTTCTTGTTGATTTCATTTATGTTGATCTTTTTATGAGTGAATAATTTTTGAAATAGTATTTATTTTGAACCTTGTTATTAATAGCTAGTATGTAGTGATCAAAAAGTGAAAAGAGGACATTTGGTGATTCACATCAGTGACATGATCGTTCCATGATGGTATGTTTCATGGGATACTAATTTATATCAAATTAATTTAAATTAAATATATATATATATTGTTTTCAATTTTGTGAAAATATATTTTTTGGGTGTAATGAGGAGAAATTGTGAAAAAACTAATTTATAGTACTATATGAAATAAAAATATAGATGATAATTTTTAGGGGAGAATGATAATTTTTTCTATTTATAAGAATTATATTCAACCTTGTAATATTATTTTATATACTAAAAAATCTAACAAAATATGAGAAAGATATTTTATATAGATTTTGTGTTATCTGATACACTATTATTGATCTTTTATATTCTATATAGATAATTTTCATTATAAATAGGTGGGATAATTATTTTCATTGAGTAGTATTTCGATATATTGTTAAGGATTTAATATTATTCTAGATAACTATAATCCACATTTAAATTTTTTGGAATCATTATGAACAAGATTTTACATGATTCAAAATAATGTAATTGTTTCACATTCAAAGGGAATCCTTTTTAAAAAACAATATTATCTTTGAATGTTTTTAATAATATTAATTACAATACATATAATTCGTAACACAAGAAGTATTTCATTAATATCATTGGTTAAATAGGTTTATATATTGAATATTTCAAATATAATACCCACAATTCACGTTCCATATCAATGGTATCTCTATTCCATGGACACACAAAGTGGTATAGGATTGATTATTTTCCCATGGAATCATTAAGGGTATTAATGAATTTTCATGTATTAATTCATTACCTTTGACATATATATTTTTATATAAATACAAAACTATTTGAAAATATAAACACATATTGATAGTCATGAAATAAAATAATTTTTTAGGGAGGGGATACATCCATATATTTTATCTATTGTGTTGGATGTGTTTTTTATTACAAATTTATTTTTTATCCTCATAAGTGTACATGAATAAACAATAATTAAAATAATTTTTTATGCAGACTCAATCAATGAAATTATATTTTTTTAAATCATTATAAATAATGTTGTTTATAAGAGTAATGTGGTGGGATTCTCTTGGATCTGTATAATAAAAATTTTAAAATATTTATATAGGGTATATGAATTTTAAATAAACACGAATATATGTATATATATAAATTAATGTTTGTAAAAATGATTTATAAATCTGATTTTATATCCCTTTACTAATATCAATGATACTGTGATCAATATAAGAGGATATTGTTGAGTTAAAACATATTACTTAGTTTTCTAAATGTTTTTGAGAATAAATCCAGAAAAATTTGACACCAATATTTCAAACCATTAATATGTGGGATTATATGGGTCTTGATAATATGATCTATATAGAATTCATATTTCCATTGACCTGGGAAAAGATATAACATTCAAAATAAAAAAAAATTATAATGAAATGTATTTTAATTCCATGAAATGTTTAATGTAGAATGAGAAGGCAGAAAACCATTATAATGAATCATATAATGAAAATATGGTTACAGCTTTTTATTTTATCATTTCCCAAGTTACAATAAATTATATATGATGACATAGAAGTTAAAACAAACATTATATTAAATTATATAGTTTAGGGGTACTTTTACATTTTATAATAAATGTTTTATTGAATGAGGATGTGGAAACTATAATAGAACACCATGATTAATCTATCCCTTGTAAAAATTTCATCAACAACTACATGGAAAATAAGTTAATTGTAAACACACTGTATTTAAAAAAAAAATTCTACTTAATAAATTTGAGGTGTTTAATAGTGTGTTTTACATGAAAAAATATAACTTATGAGAATAATTCTAATATTTCATAAAATGAATTATTATATAAATTATTGAAATTAAATATAAATAAAAAATATTAATTTATCTAATGAATTTTACTGATCCTAAAGGACTACCATTGAAATTTTTTGTTTTTATTCATTGTTCCATTAATGTTTGTTATATTTAAAGGTTATATTATCTTAATAATAATTTATTTCAATTTAAATTTATATACGGAAAATATTTTTTACACATTTATATATATATTTCATTGGTTATCAATAAGTTATTGTTAAAAATGAATTCATTTGAAGTTAAGAAGATGTGTTTTTTTTAAAACAATTACTGTTATGAATGTAATTTTCTTAATTAATAAAATAAAAAATTAAAAATGATGAGTTATGTAAATTTAATTTAATTTTTTTAATTAATAAATTTTTAAATCAACTAGTTTTTTACTAGGAAATAAATTTGATTAAATTATTATTTTTCCAAGAAGTACAATTTTATAAATATCATTCGAATTTTATTTTATTCATTTACATTAAAACATATATCATACACCTATAAGGACTGAAAATTATAAAATTGTTTCAAAATTTTGAATCATAATGTTCAAATTTTTTAAATAGGAAAATTTTATTTTTTTTCATTATAAACAAAAATGGTGTTTTAAATCTAGTTATTCAGTGTAGCACAAATGTGGTGAGCGAGGTATCAAAATAAAGGAATAAGGTCTAAAATAACATAAAAAATTGTCCACAAACCTTATATTATGACAATCAAAATGTTGTATAATCCCATTTTCTAAATATATTCACTTAGTTACCACATTTAAATCAGCATGACATTTATATTTTAAAATATTCTAAATAATTACACTTGTTCCCCTCCTATCACATATAATTGTGTACCATGTATTCTCTCTTTTTAACACAACAAGATCCCTCTAGATCGAATGAAACTATCCCAAAAATATTTTAAAATTCCATATCCAAGAGCTAAAGTTGGGATTTATTTTTAAAATATTAATTAAACATTCTTTAGGTAGAGATTCAATGTTTGTTTCTAAAATAAGTTGTATATGTTCTTACTAATATTTTTCAAGTCTCATCCTTCTTCGGACTACCATCTCTAATATGCAACATCTTTTAATTTACATAGTCATCCCTATTGGATAATTATATAGTTTAAATTAATATATATATATATATAATATTTTTATAATGTCATTATATTAAGATATATTTTCAACCTTCAAATATAAACATTCATTGGAAAATGACAATGTCACTCTTGTGTTTGTGTAGACTATAACTATCCTAAAGGGATTTTTGTTTTTTTAAATTCCATTTTACATGGATAATAATAATAAAATAATATATATATATATATATAATATCTGTGATATTATATTCATTCTTTAAATAGAAATGATTATATAACTTTCATTCGTTCGGTCTATCGAATTTTGGAACCATCACTCATGTGTATTTGTTGAGTATACTCGCCATAAAGTGATGCCATTTATTTTACACAAATAATATTTATAAATGATTATAATAATTATATAAAAATAAAAAAATTTGATATTTAGTAAATGATTTCGATTTTTTTATGATTAAACCATGACTGTAGTACATGGGTTGGAAGCTTCAAACAAAAACATGCTTGGAAAATATATCAATTTTCACCCAAAAATGATTTTAAAGACGAAATGTTAATAAAAAGAAAATTTAACATTTTTAGAAAATTATATATAGATATATTAGTATTGATATGGTTTTTGTTTAGAAAAATTGGATATCAATATTTATTATTCTTGTTTTTTAACTGATATTGAGAAAGGAGAGATTTGAGTTCAGAGATTTACATTACATTAAAAATTCATTTCTTGATTGTTAATGTTAAATTTCTATTAGGTGGAATTTATTTATTAATATCCTTTAAACACTTTATATTTTTTTCAACTATATATATATATATCTTTTTTATTTTCAATTTTTTAATTACATTTTCCTCACATTGTTACTTAATTCAACTCAGATGTTATTTTTTAAAATAAAGGACCTCACATAATTTTTTGGTCCAGAATGTTTACCATCCATATCATTATTTCCTATATTTTTTACTTAATGTTCCTATAATATTATAATGTCATTTTTAATACATTCCATTTATACTATGAATAAACAATATTTCTTTGAGGAGGTGGTAGTCAACACTTTTATTTATATTGTTATTATATTCCCAAATAATTGATCACATGAAGGTATCTATTACATAATTACTTCATAAGGTTAAAGACATAACATATATCATATATTAAATATAAATCCATGATTTTCAATCCAATCATGATGCTTTGAAATGTTATTTTCTTACCTGGTGCTTGATTACGGAAAGTGAATAGCCTATCACATGCTTTTTCTTACATAGAATGTAATAGTTCTCTCAATTGTGGACTTTGGGATAAAATGTGAGTTGATCTGATCATTATATAATAGGGTGACACATAATGATGGCAGTGATCATACACGATCCCTTGAAATTTTGGAGCTTACCATCTAGAAATGTTTTGCAGTAGCATTCCCCGATGATCTTCTTTAGTTACCCTCCAGCAAGGCTTGGAAGTGATGTTCCAAGATGTTCTAGGACTGCTGTCCATTAGGGATGTGAAGTGGAGTTCCCTAATGACCTTTCAGAGTTACCCACTAGCTGGGATGGGTTGTGGAGTTCCTCAACATTCCGGACTAACCCTCTATTAGGACTGGGTAGTGGAGTACCCTGATGACCTTGCGGAGTGGCACCCTCCCGTATGACTGGGTAGTGTAGTCTCATGGTGACTATTAGAGTAGAAACCTTTTATCAAACTAGGGAACGAGATCATCGACTTGAATTTTTGGACCCTTGACTGTGGGGGAACAATGATGATACAAGGGTTGACGTAGATTTTGACTCACAGGGAAGTGAGATGCTTTCCCTACCAAGATTTATTGCTATAACACGACCACAAAAATTGTTGGCAAGTCAGTGCCGCCCAAATAAGATAATATCATGGTGTGATGATTGATTCAATTATACATCTGTGTTTAGGGATGATTTTTGAGATTATGGGAATAATTTATTAGATTATTTTTGAACTATTGGATACTCATCTTCTTGTGATAGTATAAAAGATGGATATCCCCTTAATATATAGTTTGGGATTCTAAGAATGGGCATATAAATATTATTCCATTTGTATTTAATCCTTGGATTTGGACACACACCGTCTAGGAGAGGAAACAATGTGTTGGGTATGCTATGGGTTTCTCATATTCATTTTCTAGTGGTTGGATGAGTCTACTCTCCAACAATATGTGTTAAAGGCTCCATGGGAAGATCATCTACTCACCATGTTTATCAACTTATTCTTGTACAATCTTACATTCACTCTATTATTAAGTTATGTTTTACTCTTTCATTATATCTTGTTCAATATACTACTTTCCTATCTAGTTGTATATCTTAATACTCCCCACCCATATGGGGCATTCTAATGGGTATGTATATTGTCACCCATTTCAAGTATCTTCTCACTTATGTCGAGCCTTATATAGATGATAGGCCGGTCGACCATGTATTCAAAGAAGCACTGAGGTACTGGGATATTGGATTGTATATGTTGTTCATAGATTAGGTTTTAGAAGAGGGGATTTCCTTCAACTAGTATCATTTTCTGTTTTTAATGATGGGATATAATTTTGGATAGACATGAATTTTTTCACTATTAACATTTATTTTACACTACCACACTATTGTACCATCTAGAAGTTCATAGATATATGATTTAAATTATAGCAGTGTTGCACCATTTAATTTCTCCCATTTCACTTTTTGATTGAGTTTTCTATGTTTTTTTGTGTGTACATGTTCATAAAAAATTCCTCCACAAGTTCTTTATGCCTTCAATTCTTGTCTCCACCCCTTTCCTATGGATGCAAACATGTGGATAGAGTGACTTAGAGCACCAGATTAGGTGGGGTAATTAAAATAATTTTCATAAATAAATTAATAAATTATGATGAAACTTATTTTAATTTCATGAAAATAATTATGTAGAAATATAAGTTAGAAAAACATTATAATGAAAAATACGATGAAAATGGGATTATGGATTTAAAACATATGAAGTATCTATCTTACATAAATTACATGTGATGATGTGGAAGGTAAAAAAATAAATTTGAAATTATTTATTTGTGGGATAATTGAAAATTTTATAAGGAATTCTATAATGAATGGGGATGTCAAAACTATTATTAAAGGCTATTCATAGTATTTCCCTTGTAAAAATTTCAAAGAGAACTACATGGAATATATTTTTATTATAACAACCTTAGATTTTACAATATATTCCTCATTAATAAAAATGAGTTCTTTGATAACTATCATTACATTAAAAATAGTGTATGAGAATAATTTATTAAGATAAAAAAATTAATTATAATTAGTTTTGTTTATAATAATTTGAAATAAAAAAAATAATAATTCATGTATAAAATATTACATATCCTAATGGACTATTATTGAAATATTTTTCAATTGTAATTGATTTATTCCTATTAGTTATCACTAATGGTTATAATATAGTATTAAAAATTTACTTCAATATAAAAATATTATATAAAAAATATTTTAAACACATTTATATATTGATTTTATTGGATATAAATAGGACATAATATAAAATAAAATCATTTTATGGTATGAAGAGATTTTTTTAGGAAAAAAATTATTTTAGGCATGAGTTTTTTTAATAATAAAATAAATTAATAACTATTGACGAATTATTTTTATTTAATTTAATGTTTATTTAATTAAAATAGATTTTTTAAATAACATACTATTTTTATGTGGAAATAAATTGGTTAAAATTATTATTTAGTCTTGAAATACATTTTTTCTAAAAATATTTTTCTTTTTTATTTTATAGGTACATTAAATCTCATATCAGAAATGTATAGAGATTTAATATGATAAAATTATTTCCAAATTTGGAATCATTATGTTCAAATTATTTAAAAATTTTAATTTATTTTTTTAAATATATAATAGAAATAGAGGTTAAAATATAGTTAATGATGTTGGAAAATTGTGGTTAATGAGGTATCAAGCTAAAGGGATAAGGTCTAAACTAACTTAGACACTTTTCTAAATTCCTAATGTTGTGCTAATTTAAAAAATATATAATCCCATATTTAAAATGAATTAATCTTGGTATCACATTCCCATCATAGTAACCTTTTTAAATTATAATATTCTATATAATTACAAGTGTTCCCCTCCCCTCAAATATAAATACAAACCACCTATCCTCTCTTTTAAACATTACATTCTCCCTTTAGATCCACCATTCCTATACAAAATATTTTTTTAAGTTACCTATAAATGATATAAATGTGGGAATCCTCTTAAATGATTAAACAAAAGTTCTTTAATAAGATATTAAATGGTTATTTCTCAATGAATATGTATATGTTCATACCAATATTTTTCATGTCCCATTCTTCTTCTGAATACCATATCACTGATGTGGAATTTTTTAATATTCATAGTTGTATATTTTAGATAGTTATATAGATGAAATTAATATGAAACTATAATTTTTATATTTTATTTATATTAAAATATATTATCTACCATCAAACCTAACCATCCGTTGTAAAATTATGTTGTACCCCGTGATTTTTTGTAGAATACAATCATCACACTGTGTGGGGTTTTTTAATTTCCAAATTACATGGATAGTAATAATGATAGATAATATATATACATATATATATTATTTATGATATTATATTTCTTTGGATATGGGAATTTCTATTTACCTTCTATTATTTATATCCATCTAATAGTGGAAGTATCACTCAAGTGTCTATATTGAGTAGATTCTCCAAAAAGTGATGTAATTTATTTGACACAAAAAATATTTATAAATGGTTATAATTATTATATATAAATAATAAATATAATATTTAGGATATGATTTATATTCTTTATATGGTTATACAATGACGATAGTACATGGTCCAGAACCATCGAACTAAAACATGCTTTGAATATGTACCACCTTTCACCCAAATAATTATTCTAATGTAGAAATGTTAATAAAAATATAATTTTAGAATATATAGTAATTATTTATAGTGATATATGTACTTATATGGTTTTTAGAATTATTGTAAATTGATATTTATTGTACACGAGTTTCAAACTAATACAGGGAATGAAGAAACTTGATTTAAAATATTTCTGTTACAGCATCAATTCATTTCTAGATTGATAATGTTTAATTTTCCATGAGTTTAATATTATAATAAATATCCTTTAAATCCTATATTTTTTAACAATATATGTTTCTATTTTCTTTCATTTTTATACTTACATTTTCCTCAGTTTGGAATTTAATTCAATTGAAAATATATTTTTAGAAATAAACTACATTATTTCACTTTTTGATCGAGAATCATTCCTCTCTATTGAATTATTCCTTAATTACTTTTACTTAATGTTATTTAAATTTTACAAAATCCTTCTAAAATGTAATATAAATTATATAATAGGTTTTCAAAGTTATCTTCTATATTTATTCAAAATATTTTATATTTATATAAATATATAAATAATAATTTTTTTATTGTTTACCACAACTATAAAATTCTTTGATATCATGAAATATATATTTTTTGAAACATCCTTTAAATGCATCCATTCTACTTTTAAAATAAATTATTTTTCTCGATATTCTAGTAGTTCAGTTGTTTTAGTATTTTAAATTAAATTTTTTTTAATCTCTGGATTTTTCATTATTATTTCAAATAATTTTTTAAATTATACTTTTCATATATGTCAAAATACTTAATTAACTGTTATGTGTCATTGGGGATAAGATCATATGATAAAATCCACGTTTTTAGAAGAATTATGATAATGATGAAAGGATTATTGTATGAATTATTTATTATTCCCAGGTGTAAATTAATTTCTAATGAGATTATAAAATAAGTCAGGACATTAACCATTTCATTTATCTAGATGAAAATTAGATTATATTATTGTGAGATTGTTATGAAACCCTTAAAATTTACATGGTTTATTCTATTATGATATGATAAATTTTATATAATCTTTCAACACATTTATGTATGGTTTTGATAATGTGGTGGATTGGTCCAGAATCTATATCCCAATAAAACATTAGCTAATTAGGGATATCTTAGGTTGTAATATTTTCATCAATAGGTAGTGATCCCAATTTAGTAATGGACATTTTCAAATAGGATATGAATAAAAGTGAAAACAATATACTTTTTAGGAGAAATTATTTACTAATAAAATGAATAACTAATCTTAGGATGATGGAAAAAACTTTCTTATGGATTTTTATAATGATTATTATATACCTCTTTGTATCATGATATATTTAATTTGATATATCACTCATAGGAATAATCTATTTAAAATTCTAAATATTTATTCCCTGAATAATGTATTACAATCAACTAAATATTCAACAAGAAATTTTAATTTTATTTTCAGGATATCCAACACTTATTATAAAAAAATAATTGATTATCATCACTAATTGTTATGTCCCATGTTTACTCTCTTTTAGAAAATGATTCCACCCACTATTATGTTTCTATTTTCCCCATTTTGGGAAGGAATGTTATAATTATCTCCCTTGTATACCATTCCTGAAATTTATTATTTCTATGTATCTATCATTCAAATAAAATGATTTATTACAGTTCTTGAGAATGTTTATTTATGATATGTATTAAATATTCATAAAAATTATTTAATAATATTGTATTTTTTTCTTTATGATTCCTCTATTGGTATCGTAGTAGGGTTTAGTTAATTTTTATAGTTTAGGATTTTAGAAATCTGGAAAAACATTCTTGGGTTTTGAATATGTATTTGATGACATCATAAATTTATGATAGTGTAGTGATTATGTTTTTTATAGAAATTGTTTCAGAATTTTTCTATAGGAATGTTGATTCTATTGTTTTAAGGGTTCACCTTGGTGTAGACACACTAAAAAAAATACTAGATGGGAATCAAATCGATCTTCACCCAGTTCATGATGTTTGGGCATAATATTACACAGCTAGAAATACAATGCCATTATAAATTATTTGGTTACATTACATTTTGTTTTTATGTAATTAAGATGGATAAAAATGATATAATATAATATAAACTATTATGACTTGAAAATTATATAATATGAACCAAAATAATTACTCATTGTAGAAAATGTGTAAAAATCATGGAAATCTCATGAATTATTTCCATGATTATATTATTTTTCAGATTGATTTTTATAAATTTATGTATACACAAATTTTTTTTATTTTACTTAATACATATAACCATTAATAATTTTGTGAATAATTTTGATAATGTCCAATGAAATGATCATCATCATGAGGAACCAAATTAAGTGGATCATGGAATGAAAAATCATGTATTATTCCTTACTAGTTATCGTGAATTATGATTAACAACCTAATACTAAGATATTTTATGAACTAACTGAACAATACAAAAATGGATTTTAGGAATTTTCAAGTGTTATAGAACATAGAAGGAAAACGATTAATCTTATTAAATTTCATGAATATGTAAATATGGACTCTAGGAATTGTTTTAGGGGAAACATAAGATGATTTCATGTTGAAAATTATAACATAGAGAACGTAATAGTTTATTAAAATTTGGAGTACAATAAAGGGAAATAAAGAAAATAGTATGGTACCATTTAGAGTCTAATGTATTTTACATGGGGATCATTTTATTTATACTTTTCTATTTTAAAATATATTAGAAGACACATAGATCATGGAAGGTCCTATGTTATTTTTATCGCTGAATGGAATCATTATAATTGAGGAACACATATCGTCCACTCCATAGTAAGGGATATTATGTGAAATATTAAATGGATTTTCAATTTGAATATATTATTTTTTATCTTTTTTTCATGACCTTACTTCTTCATGATGAAGGTGAGATAATTTCCCCCTCGTCATCTCTCCAATAGGCCTCGGGGTGGTGATCATAACCAAAGGTATAGAAATCTCAAAACTGGGAGGCATTCCCATTTAATACTAACCAAAATCCGGATATAAGATGCACCATCCAAAAAAAACTCCATGGATAGATATATATGTAGAAACCAAAACCCATCACACATGAATTATTAATGTAATGTTTATTAAAATACAATGACAATACAAGGTATGTACAAAAATTATACTAAGCAGAAACACAGAAAGTATCATGAATGTTCGAGCTAGTACGGTCCATCACGGTCCGCATAATTTCCTTACAAGCATTAAAACATTTTTATGAACATAGGGTGAGCATACAAGTATACTAAGTAGGGAAAACAAAATTCAGTCATGCACAAGTGGGAGAAGCAAAATAATTCCCCTGTGGGAAAATAGAGGAAATGAATATCACCTAATATGGAATACTAACCACCCAGCCTCACTAAGGCAGGCTCTCCAAATAATGAAAGTCATGTAAAGTATTGTTGTATATAAAAAAATACGTTTTTATCCCACACCACTTCTTACTGGTTAAAAACTCATTCTTAATGGAGAATATCATGATGCTATAATGCTCTACCACAAGTCCCATTGTCACAACCTTCTCGCACACACATAGGCCATGTACCACATCACATTTCCACCCAGAGACACCTGGGCCTTATGCATACCACCCCCTGCCCGAAAACACTTGGTTCTCATCCTAAAGACACCTAGGAATTAAATGACCTATAACACAACCAATACCATAAATTTGGTAATAAACCTCAAGCCGTTACAGCCTACCCGAAGAGTCATGGGTGATAAATGCCTATAAGAGGGAGCATAAAAGAGAAAATTACCAACCATCAATCCTCACAATGGATGTTGGGATAAAACCCCTCCCCCATAAAAATAGAGGTGTTCGACACATAGTTTTTAATGTGGGAGGGGTGTGTATAAAAATCATAAGGAACTAGAATTTCATACACATAGGAAACAAAAACTCATCCCATCCTATGGGATTCCAAACATACAACCAACCCACACAAAACCATATTCACTACTACCCCTACATGGACAAACACCCAAAATCCACATTCAAAACATCATCCAACCCCTTTAATTTAACCAATTTTCATTCTTCATTGTATTCCCTTTCATTTATTTATTCCATACCTACCAGTTAAACTAACAAATGCCACACCTGTAACCTTTCCATGAATATGACGAGCCTGATTATCAAAATTGGGTTCATGCTTATTCCATGATTACATCGATTCAAGGAAAATCAAAAACTCATATCTTGACAGAACGAGTGCAACTTTAGATACTTCTATCATTAAATAAGGGAAGATGGACCAAGATAAAGGATTTCCATTTTAACACACATTAATAAAATCAAACAGAAAACAACTTGATTCTAGTCCCACTATGTCCCACATTCCCAGGAACCCATTAAAAAACTACAATCAATCATTATTCAATGTTATCCTACTCATGTCATGCCCTCGCATGCAAACCCAACTGCCCTTCTACACAACAACACCACACCCCACACACCTATAAAAATGAAAAAAATGACAACCTAGTCCCGTATCACTACGATTTAGAAATTTCAAAGATGCAATACCATTACATAACAAGTCCATCCATTCCACAATCAATCAAACAATCAAACTAAGAAACTAACACCCCACTCGTACATGCCCATAAACAAATACTATAACAAACACCACTTAATCACATCCCTACTGCACAGACATGCCACATCCTTCTCATAGAACCAACTCCTCTTTCCACCCATACCGCCACAACTATTCTACCAACAGTTTCACCACACATCCCACACTAGTCACAAAACCCAAAAGAACACAACACACAACAAAACCTATCAAACAAGGTGTATTAATATTTGGCCAACATTTTTCATTAAATTTCACTTTTATAAGAAGGGGTTATCACCCATGGTTTTTATCCCGGGGAATCCAATTATTTAATCATGTGTATGTGATTAACCAGATTTTTATTTACAACACTTATTCATGAAAAATAATAATAATCATAAGGCATCACCGATTCCCATGTAAATTCCACCAATGAAAATTGTTTTCATAGACCAAATGATCACAAAAATCACATCATAAACAAGGGTAACAAATAAAACAGGTGACCAACTTCAAAATCTCCTCCATACCCCAATTATTTCATCTAATTATCATTGTTAAATATTGTTTTATATGTTATTATAAGAGAACATTACTAAACCCACCCCGCATGATACAAAATATAAAATGGAGATGGAATAAATACCTACTTGTAACAATAGGTTACCATCAATTATTCAGTATACCAAAACAGGGGGTGCACGAGTAGGATGAAAAACAATAAGGAAAACTGGATCAATGGATAAAACACAACACATGACTCCATAGGAAGTGGAGGATCTAGGTTCACCAAGATGTAATGAAAACACATTGGGAATGGAATATCCTAGCTTTGAAGATCTGTATCCTTCATCAATGGAAGAATGGTTTCCAAAGACATTAATGTCGAATCATGGGCAAGACCATGTGGTTGTATTATTTCAGACTCCCTGAAGTGTTAGGATATTAAGGATATAATAACTAACCTCTTAAAATCCCTTAAAAAAACGAAAACAAGTATTCAACTAGATTTACATCAAATAAAATGTAATAGGGGATAAACTAGGAAAATGGGGAGAAACTATGAAAAATAGAAAATTTGGAAAACTGTCAGAAGTGAAAGACATTTGTGTGAGTCATCAGTGGCACCATTTGGTGATGTAATTCTTGGATCAACCATTCATTGAGGCACTGTTCAATGAAACTGTTCGGAGAGGAATAGCTTGATCCAACCATTTAGTGAGGCACCACTTGGTGCCGCTATTTGGCGAGGCACCACTTCATGCCACCATTCAGTGTGGCACCACTTGGTTCCACCATCTGACATCACCGTTGCCAAAACTATATTCTAGGTAAAATCTAGTATTAAGACTCTATTACATCCCAGAACACCCCAAACACTGTATTTTCACAAATTAATGGCACCAAGGGGTACAAGTCATTTCATCAGTTACAAGTAAATCTATTCTCATCTTGGATAATTCGAAACTAAACCAAATGGAGGGGTCTGAACAACCACCTCGTGTGATAAATCACAAGGAAAAAAATCCACGTGTTTTGTGAACGATAATGTTAAAACTCAATATCCAATAACGCCTCCTCCTGCATCTTCTAACCAAAAAATCCAGAAGATAACCCACACACCAACTATCCATACACACAAATTGGTGAATTATTTTATCAATGTCAAGATTCTATCCACTTTAGGAAGCACTGACTCACCTGCATGAGTTTAATCATGTCCCCATTAATGTTTCTTGATTAGGAATCATGTACCCCCTTTACAAATGTTAGGACATTATCAAAAATTAGAGTACATGGAAACAATCCATTACATAGAAAACAAGTTCACGCACTAAATCACATATCAAAACACACAAGAAAAACTCAAAACAACTCTGTTTATTGAGCAAACATATGTGACACTCACCCCCTAGTACTCTTCTCCAATACATCATACCTGCACAACACATGAACATAGGGAATAGTTCAAACAATCCAAACCTTCATTAATGGAAATCCCTCTTGATCAAATTAAATGTCCCTTTATGTAAAATGTTTATTTAAATTGTCAAAATCATTGGTTTTATGTTTTTGGATTTTAAAATATTGATAAGAATTGTGACCGTTGTTAATATATCCATTAAACATTAATCACATGATTAGTATAAATATAGGTCTTTAAAGAAACCAATTTACTCAGAAAAAGGAAGCAATGGCCTCATCTGGTAGACGTGCCTCATACAATGCCCATTTTTCAGAGCTCGGAAAGGAGGTTGCATCTTTGGGCTTTGCTATTGACCAAGCCCAATCCATTCATGAATATGTTAAGCTCGAGCAGAAACTACCTATGAGAGAAGTGGAAGTTGATAGAGATTACCACCCGAGCAATGTTATCCGAGCCACCCAAAGAGTCGGTCACCATCGCACACCTTACCATTCAATCTTATGAGGGTGTTATAAGGGGTTATATAAGAATACATTATAACTATGTTCATGTACATTATTTTTGTATATAATAATGAATATACCTTCATTTTATTATTCTTACGTTGTAGATGTGTTTTAAAGCACAAATAGTATTTTTAGTTAATATTAAACTAAGAAGTATATTTTGATGAATTAATAGATTTCAGAATTAAATTTGTTTTAATAAAATATTATTATTATTATAAAATTATTTTTTAATAAATATTAATGATTTTATAATTTTATGAATGCAATCGTAATTTTTTATTAAGGTTTGAAAGCCATTTTTTTCAAAACCCATGAATTTTCGATAAATGCCGATTTTTATTTTCAAAGTGAAAATTAACATATTTAGAAAACTATTTAGTTAAAATAAATATTATTTCTAAAATGAGGACGTCAAAATTATCTAATGGGGAATTTTTCATAATTTTCTGGGACAGTCAAATTTTTGGGTAAAAATTTAATACCGTTTAAATATATAATGTGTTTTATGACATCATAATGACAAAATAGTGATGTAATAAAATACTATAAGCCTTATTTTCACACAATATATATTTTAACATTAAAATAATTTGATTTTGGGTTTGTTTGAATTATTTTACAGAGCATTAATGGACCCTTCAAGGCTTATTAAACATCTTGTCTTTTTAAAGTGATTTCTTTTGGAGCGTGGCTCACCTCCACATTATTTTAAGAATTTAGGACTTTTGACTAATAAAATATTGTTTTCCAATTCCCTTTTCCAAAAACCATAGGAAAAAACCATGGGCTAGTTTGTGGTTTGGATTAGTTTAATGTGAGGTGTCCCAAACCTAAATAATAAAGAATTCCCTCACCTTTCCTATATAAACCCATCGAAGCTCCCACTTCCTCCTCACTAAAAGTCTTTGGAGTTAGTCCAACATCTTCCTTAATCTCTCTAGAAACCTCCCAAGGTACCCCAATCTACCAATAAACCTCTCTCCAGACTTTGGAAGCACACTTCCAAGTAAGGGTTTTTTCTTCATTTATCAATTTTGTCCAATTTTCCTTAAATTGTTATGTGTTGTAATTTCAATTATAAATATTAGGGTATGGTTTCACAACTCTCCCATTCTTCCCTAATTATGTTTTAATCATGGGAGACCCATTTCTCTCTCACTAAATGTCTCCCATGTACACCTGTTACTATGCCTAAATTCCGAAATGATTTTTTCTCTCCTCTTTTACATTCACGCAATTATTTTGTATCATGACTCTAAATTCCATTACAATTGTTGGGACATGAATCTACATGAACCCATTAAATTCCATTTAATTTAAATATGATGATAAAACCCTTTATCTATCATCAACCATTTTTAATAATTCTTACGTCTCGCCGTTACACTGCCGAAATTACACCAAGTTTCCAAGCCAATGTCATTGTGTGGGGAATACCATGCCCATTTCTCTATCAATGGTATTCAACTTTATACACATTTACTTATTGATTATAATGTTATATATTTGAATTCAACATTCCTTTATTGTGGAATAAATTATTATGTTTTATGAATCCATTTTATATGATCCATGTGGCACACCTATGCATGAAATGAAATGTTTAAGAAGGGTGCACCCTTATAGTGCTCCAATGCAATGGGTTAAGAATAGTGTCATGATACGTCATGTGCAATGGGTGTTTACTCACAATAATTCATGTGCAATGAGGTTTTACTCATGCTTCATGTGCAATGAGGATTTACTCAAGCTCTATGTGAAATGAGCCTTGGCTAATGCTAATTCTATGTTAAGTGTTGTTGCCACATTTCCATGTTATGCTTATCATGATTTATCATGCCTTTATTTTTATGCTTCTATTGTGAACTAATGATATTCCTATTGTATAACATGTATTATATTCCTCATATTAATCCATTTTTTCCCTTACTGGGCTTTATAGCTCACCCTTTTCATATGCATGTCCTCAGGTTATCCCATACAATGCTAAGTATGAGGGAATGTAGTGGTCATGTAACAAAAGTTTTCAATAAAGATGTTGTTTTTCATGTTTTAAGTTGTTATGTAATGATCCTTAGGCCCAACGACACTAAAACTTTTGTCCTTATATTTTGTATCCAATGAAGTTTATGTAATAAATTATGTTTAATTGTGTAATGAAAAGTAGGGTTGTCATATTTGGTATTAGAGGATAGGTTTAGTTATTTTTGGGATTAGGATCAGAAAACCCTAGTGAAGCCTTAGAGACAAGTCTATGTATAATAAAAACATCCCTATGTTTTGGTGAGTATTGAGTAAGTGCTTAATCAAGAAAATACACCCCTATCTGGATACAAGAAGGTAGAGGCGGCTCTGTTACAGATGTATCGTTGGTGTAAAACCCGAAAACACCGCTTTGAGCTAGACTCGAACGAGAACTGCTGCACTACAATGGGCCTTGTTGCACTCTTGGTTACCAAACTCCTTGGGAGATATGCTTTGGTAAATTCACATGCTTAGTTTGAACTATTATTAAGGGACAAAAAAAATTCCCTAAGAATATATGTTAGAAAGTAGATCATGGATAACATAGACTAAAGCCAATAGATGCATATGTTAATGAAATAAGAGTTATTTATATGTCATCGGTTTTGTCCTTGTATTACCCTTTATGTGTTACCCCTAAATTTCCTTTTAGTCCAACCAATGGCCGGTAATAGGAGGACTTTGGCTAACAACCGATATGAAGATCAATGTGATGACTGTACTAATGAGATGTCCAATCCAATGGGAGTGGGAATCATGAACATTTTCACGCTTCTCTATCATCTAGCTGAAGATTTGAATAGAAATATGGGTAAAGAGGAACGTTCAACCCCCCCCCCCCCAAGAAAGAACAAGTCTCTATCGAGAGCTTCATGAGACAAAGGCCTCTTACTTTTAATGGATCATCTGATACCTCAATCACTGAACAATGGATCAACTCTATTGAAAAGGTTTTATCCATCCTCCAATGTTCTGAACAAGAGAAGGTTCTCTAAGCTGCATATTGTATGGGGGGTGAAGCTGATCAATGGTGGGAATTGCTAAAAAATACGAAGCCTGAGGAGGAGATCGAGGCATGGGAATGGATGGATTTCCAGAAGATGTTTTTTGATAGATATTTTCCGCGCACCCTCCAACATAAGATGGAAAGGGACTTCCTTGTCCTCAAGAAAAAAGGCGACGAATCTGTTGGAGCGTATGAGGAAAACTTTACAAGGCATTCATGATACACTTCCATCTTTGTCATTACCCCGAAATTCAAGGTTGGCCGCTTCTTTGGTGGGCTGAAACCTAGCCTGAAGAAAGCTCTGGAAATCCGAGACTTCGACAGCTATGAGGAAATTGTCCGATGTGCCCTCAAGGTCAAAATGGAGATCTTAGAATCTCAGGGGTATCATGGGTATACGAATAATAATGTGGAATTCATTGCTAGCGGTCCGATGGATAAATACAACGGTTCTAAGAAGATCCAACACCCCACTTCCCCAAGGTGCGGAAAGAAGGACCCCGGAAATTTCTTGAAGGGGATGAGGAAATACTTTAGGTGTGGATGAGAAGGGAACCTAGATGTTAACTGCTGAAAATATAAACTTGTGGCTGCAACAGAAGATAGGAACTCTTCGTTCGAACCTCTTGGCGTTGTTCATTGCTAAAACTGTAAAGAACTAGGGCATCTTGAAAATCAGTTCCCTAAGACAAGGGTTTTTGGAGGAAATCCACAACCTCCAAGGCATCAAGGGAGAGCTTTTTTACATCACTACTACTGAAGTGAACCCCAAAAATGAAGTTGTGATAGGTACGCTAGTTATTCATTTAAGAATAGAGATCATATTTTTTTATTCAGGTGTTATTCATTTTTTATATCTTGAATGTTTAGTAGAACAATCCCAGCACCACCAAAACTCATGAAAGTGAAGATGTCAGTGAGTACAGAAAATGGGGAAATCATTGCATCCCCAGAATATAACTCCTTCCCTATCATAATCTATGGATTGAACTTCTCGGAGAACCTCTTCGTACTCCCTCCAGTGTAATTTGATGCAATTCTTGGCCTGGATTGGCTTTCCTTATATAGATCCAACATAAATTGCAGTAATAGGGAAATCACACTCGATGTGGAGAATCGACCCCTGATTATTTACAAGTGATAGGAGGAAGATGAATCTTCTTTAACTCTATCATCTCAAGTGTGGATATTACTACCCTATGAGCACACATTTCTGACTTAGATGATTGAGTCTATGTAGGCAACCATCATAGAAGACAAGCCTATTGTGAGGGAAGTCACGGAAGTGTTTCCTGAGGAATTTACCAGTCTTCCTCCAAGAAGAGTTGTTGAATTCTTAATTGAATTTATACTTGGGGAATTTCCCATATCCAAGAATCCATATAGAATGCTTATTGTGGAGCATGAGGAGATAAAGAAACAACTGTAGGAGAATCTGGATAAAGGTTTTATACGCCCAAGTGCTTCACCATGGGGTGCACCAGTCCTCTTCATCAAGAAGAAGGATGGGTCAATGCGCCTTTGCATCGATTATCATGAGCTCAACAAAATCACGATAAAGAACAAGTATCCTCTCCAACAAATTGATGACTTTTTCGATCATCTACATAGAGAAGAATACTTCTCCAAGGTGGATTTTCAGTCAGAATATTATCATGTAAGGGAGAATAAGGAAGTTATCCCGAAGACTGCTTTTTGTACAAGATACAGGAACATAGAATTCATAGTAATGCCTTTAGGACTAACTAATTCTCCTGAAATCTTCATGGACATGATGAATAGAGTCTTTAAATATTACCTCGATAAATTTTTGGCAGTCTTTACAGATGATATTATGATATACTCCAAAACCAAGGAGGATCATGAGGAGCATTTGAGAATTGTACTAGAGACCTTGAGGAAGGATAAGCTCTATGCCAAGTACAAAACATGTGAGTTCTGGTTGAAGGAGTTCTCATTCTTGGGCCATATGATCACAATAAATGAGATATCTATGGATCCCTCCAAAATAGATTCAATTGAGGGACGGTCGAGGGAAACATCGGTAATAGATATCCATAGATTCTTGGGGTTAGCTGTATATTATCGATGATTTGTGAGAAATTTCTCATGATTGTCCAACCCACTTACCAAGATAAATCAGAATGGAGTAATGTTATCTTGGAGTGATGAATGCGAAGAAAGCTTCAAGGAGTTGAAAACGAGGCTTACTACAACACCCGTGCTCACTTTACCCACAAGTGGAAAACTTTTTGTGGTATTCAGTGATGCTTCAAAGAAGGGCATGTGATGTGTGTTGATGCAAAAAGATAATGTCCTTGACTATGCTTCAAGTAAATTGAATGTTCCGGAATAGAACTATCCAACACATGACCTCGAGTTGGCTGTAGTGATCTTCGCTTTGAAAATTTGGTAGTATTATCTCTTTGGGGAGAAGTGTGAAATATATACAGACCACAAAAGCCTCATGTATATATTCACATAGAAAGAGTTGAACATGCGCCAACGAATATGGTTGGAGCTGATCAATGACTATGACTTCTCAATCTATTACCACCCTGGGAAAGCGAACAAGTTGGCATATTCCCAATGTAGAATGGACCCAGATATTCTATCATTGATGAGAATTGAAAAGGATCCAATCTTTTTAGATTTGATGAAGATGGACATGGGAATCATAATGAAGGGAAAATCATTAATACTTTCACAAATGATTCCTCAACCATCACTTTTGGAAAGGTTAAAAGATGCACAACATGATGATCTTGGAATTCAGGAAAAAGTGGAAGCAATCGGAAAATGGAAATCATATGAGATTAATGTTAATGAAGAAAGAATTGTGAGATTTGGGAAATGACTATGGGTTCCATCATTTCTGGAGTTGAAGAATGAACTTTTGGATGATGCACATAGTTTGAATTTCTCTATTCACCAAGGAAACACAACAATGTATCGAGATCTCTGAGAGAATTATTGGTGGGATAATATGGAGAAGGAGATCGGTGAACATACATCAAAGTGCCTGGTGTGTCATCAAGTGAAGGAACAGAGGCAGAAGTCTAAGTGGATGATTCAACCGTTGCCCATACCAGAATGAAAATGGGAGAACATCACCATGGACATTGTCACCGGACTTTTGAAGACATCCAAAGCCAACAATGCAATCTGGGTTGTTGTGGATCGTCTTACAAAGGCTGCACACTTCATTGCTATTCACAAGGATTTATCATTAGATCAACTGACATAGATATATATAAGGGAAGTGGTAAGGCTTCTTGGAGTACCACTATCTATTGTGTCCGATCGTGATCCAAGTTTCACCTCTATGTTTTGGAAGAGTCTTCAACATCCTCGGAATACTGAACTGAACTTCAATACGGCATATCATCCTCAAACTGATGGACAATCCGAGCGGACTATCCAAACACTTGAGGACATGTTGAGAGCGTGCTCAATGGACTTTAAAGGAGAATGTGATCAACATCTTCCTCTGGTTGAGTTATCTTATAATAATAGTTTCCACTCAAGCATCAAAATGGAAACATATGAAGACCTTTATGGGAAAAGGTACAGAACACCATCGTGTGGGATGAGGTTGGTGAGCATAAGCAGCTTGGACCAGAAATGGTTGAAGAAATAGTGGAGAAGGTGAAAACCATTCAGCATCATATCAAGGTAGCCTAAAGTCGACAGAAGAGTTATGTAGATAACCATCGATGAGACCTTGAGTTTAAAGTTGGAGACATGGTATTTCTACGCATATCTCCATGGAAGAGGGTCATGAGATTTGGAAAGAAAGGGAAGTTAAGTCCAAGGTACATCCGCCCCTTCGAGATTCCTGATCGTGTCGGGACTGTGACCTATCAACTAGCACTTCCACCTACCATGGACAAAGTACATGATTTCTTTCATGTATCCATCTTAAGGAAGTACATACCAGACCCTTCGCATGTACTCTCTTCAGAAGTGGTACAGTTAGAGGAAGATCTTTCTTATAAGGAGCAACCAGTAAAGATATTAGATCATAGAGAAAAGGTTCTATGATATAAGACAATGCACCTTGTCAAGGTGTTGTGGAAAAACGACAAGTTTGAAGAAGAAATGTTGGAATCTGAGGAAACGATGAAGCAGAGTTACCCACATCTGTTTTAGTGGGATAAAAGAAAATTTCGATGGTGAAATTTTTTAAGGGGGGAATATTGTAACGACCCAAACATTCATTAATGGAAATCTCTCTTGATCAAATTAAATGTATCTTTATGTAAAATGTTTTTATAAAATGTAAACTTCTTTGGTTTTATGTTTTTGGATTTTATAATACTGTTAAGAATTGTGATCGTTTCTAATATAGTTGTTGAATAGTGATCACATGATTAGTATAAACATAGGGCTTTAACAAATCCAATTTACTCAGACAAAGGAAGTGATTACTTCATTCAGCAGACGTTCCCCATACGAAGCCCATTTGTCAAAGCTGTAACACCCGAGACTTTTATGTTATATAAATCATCAAAGGAATCTTTTTCTACACAACACTTGCTTGGCTTGCTTTGCACGCAATCGCGACCTTCCTTGATAGCTTGCGTCGTACGCAATACCGAGTTTCACTAAACAACAATATGCTATTAAAACTAGCCGTTATGAATAGTAATAACCACTTTTTGAAATTTTATAAATTTTATTTTTCAAAATGGACTTCATTTTTGGACTCAGAATATCGAAATTAGCCTAGGGTGAAATTTTGGAATTTTTCTGAAAACTTTCAATTTTTGATGAATAGTGAAACCACTAAGTGGTAGGTTAAAAACTGAATTTTGCATAAAACTTAATTTTACCGCTTCTATGAATGAAATTTCAAAAATCCGACAGAAACGGTTGATATCAGTAAGTAAAATGTGGTTCAATGAGATAAAAATAATTTTTTGGTGAATAGTAACTTTTTACTATTTTTACCGCAGTTAAAGGTAAATAGGGTAACTAAGGGTAAATATGATATTAATATTACCCTAACACATGTCCTAATTCTATTGGACAAGTTTAATTCGACCAAAAACAATCTTATGAATAAAATATGACCATTTAGGCCCACATGGATTAGATTAGGACATTTATTATTAATTTATTTAAAGAAGGGTTAAAATAGTTAAAATCAAAGTTTAATAAGTAAACCATTTTTAATATGGGGTTATACATAAGATAAATTCGATTGTAAATATTAATTATAAATCTAAAAAGATTTCCTACATGATGGTATTTTATTTGTAATTTTTAGACATCAAATAATTTAATTTATTTATGACACAAAGATGATGCAATAAATATCTTATTAATGAAATATTGACATAATTGATAATATAAATACCAAAATAAATGTAATTTAAGACTTTTTATGAATTACACTAATTTTCTAGGTTACTATGATATATTAGTGTTGATTTAATCAACTTGGTTCGAACATATAATTCTGTTATGACTTTCACAAAAATCATATATCAAATAGTGTCAAAATTGACACAAAATAGTTTTTAAATCAAATATTATATTATTAATTGTTATTTTATTCCTAAAAATCTAAGGTTCGGCCAAATGACTTAGATAAGGATATATATATTAATAATAAACAATTTGGGGTTCGTTTGGCATGTTATAGTAAGTGTATTAACCATATAGTGAAAGAAAACAAAAAGACATGGTAAAAGTCAAATTATTTAACTTAGAGTTAAATCTAATTGATAAGGTTAAAATAATACCCTAAACTTGTCCAAATCCTATTGGTTGATATTATTTCGACCCATACCCACTTTATCTTCGAAATAAGACCCTTTGGAACCATTATAAACCGATTTTGACTTTAATATAAAATAATATTTTGAGATATTCCTAAGGTGCCCCTCTCCTCCCTTATAAAAGGGCACCTCCTCCCCCTCCTCCTCACACCAATTTGAGCACTCAAGCTCGGCCAACCCCTGCCATTTTCTCCTCTCCACTTCCCTAGAAAAATCCTAGATGTCCTGGTCTTCTTCAAATACCAATATTAGTTCCCTAAGTGGAGGATTCAAAGAGGCGTTCCAAAGAAGAGGTAATATCCATTACCGATCTTTTCAATATCTTTCTTCTTCAACTTCTTCTTCTTTTGTTGTTTCATGATAAAGTAATAACATCAGTATTACTTACATACTGATATGTAATTATAAATATGAAACAACACTAATTCACCTTCTATCCATCCTACGGAAAAATGAAATCACCGCGCGTGCGTACGTACGGAATACCGTCTCCACGCTGTGGTGTAATCTATTTTCCACCATCACTTTACAGGGATGGGTATAATGGTGTAATGAGTAACTATTTATTATTATTATAAAGTAATATTGATACTGAAATAATATATATATATATATACTCCAATACAATTCCACGATCATAGGAACGATATCATCACTTGTGCGTACGTACGGAATACCGTCTCCACGATGTGATGCGACTCGTTCTACATGATCATAGTTACATAGTAATTATATAAATGGATTGAATGAATAAATATGATATATGTTACACTAATACCATTCTGGATATAAGGTATCTATAACCTTAAAAGAAGAATCAGAATGTATTCGGCAAAACACGCATAAGAACAAAAGGCAATAAAGACCCGAGTAAAAAGTAACAATGAAATATTACTAACAAGAAGCTAAGAATATGACCATATATGATATCATATCAATATGTATGATTCTGGAATAAGTAAATAACATTATTTAAACCATTATACAGGCTCTTCGGACACGTACAAAGCAAATCGGACCTAAGGTAAGGGAAAATACCACAATCTCATTTTTATCCGAGATTGTTTATTCGTAAGTATTTACTGGGGTGTATTTTATCATCCACATCCATGTTTCATAAATATGTAATATTATTTCCATACATCTACAATTGTTTAAATCCTATTTTACCCTTCGGTGAGTTTTTAGTAAAAGATATGAAAGGAATATTTTGTCGTTTTTCGTACGAGGTACTTTTGACTTTTCCGACAAAAGTACGAGAAGAATGTTTTTTTTAACTTATACGGAATGAATGGATTTTTAAAACATTATTTCCAAGAATCTTCCTTTACAAGTTTTCAAGTTTATTTTTAATCAACTTCTTTTATTTTAAAGTCGTATGACATGTTATGAAAGGAGAAATGTTTTTGAAGAAGAAAGGATATTTTCCTCAAGAATGGAGTTAAAATGTTTTATCAAAATTATTTTCCATCTAAGATAATAAAGGGTTCTGTTTTTATCCCTATTATTACATTGATTTGATTATGCTGTGAGGGAATTATTTTTATGAAGTCATTTACCTTATATGATTTGTTTTATGACGTCATGATGTTTCAAGAATCCCATTTTTGTTACATGTGTTATGCGATGATGTATGATTTATGATTATGTGGCACACATAAGAAAGGATTCATTATAAGATGGGTGGGACCTATATCTCCCTCCAATGCATTGGGTAAAGATTTTATATCTCATGAGATAGACATGGCTGGAACGGAAGGTTATTTCGGTTCAGTGATACAGGACTGAAACGAGGAGTGAACTCGGTTCAGAAAGGGAATTTGTCCACTAAGATAGTCTTGGAAATGAGTCATGACTAACAAGAAATGATTTTCCATGATTATGTGTGCATGCCACAAAGTTCCAATTATTATGTTATGATTATGGGGATCTCATTTTCACTTCTATGATTTATTCCATGTTAAGATATTATGATCTCTTTTGCCGGTTATGATTTCCAAAAAGATATGATATGATTTTTATTTCTTTTATTTGCCCTTGCTGAGCATTTGAGCTCACCCTTTTATGTTTTCTTTTCCCCAGGTCAGGAAGATGGATATTAAGTAGAATATGCTAAAAGGGACCCGAGATGAAATAAATGGGAGACACTGTAGAAGATTTATGAACCAGTTGTTTATGTTTCCCAGTTTCTAAAGACACTATACCTATACGGTCCTTTCTGGTTTGGTCATATGTTGTAATAAGTGTGCTTCAATTTTGATGTATTAACAATGTATGTAAAGTATGGGTCGTTATAGTTGGTATCAGAGTAAAGGTATAGTCAACCTTTGGAAACTAGGATGTGAAAGCCTTAGTAAGAACCCTAAGGATAAGTCTAAGCATAGAACACAATCTTAGTGTTTTAGAAATGGACTTGAATAACCTAGGATAACACCTTAAGCATGAAAATTTTATTCTTGAATTATGTGGTTTTCCTATTATAATTAGTGTTGCTCACACTATTCTTCTTGGTTTTAGTCAATGGCTGGAACCCGAAGGAACCGTGTTAATGCGGAATGCGATGGGAAATGCAATGATTGTCCCCCTGAGCAACCAAACGATATGGGAGCTAGAATGCAAAATCTTGTATCCATGATCACACAACTTTCTCAAGCTATGAATCATGCAGGACTTCCAAATGAGCAAAGGAAGGAGCAACATTCTGTTGAATCCTTTATGAGGCAGCGTCCACCTTCTTTCAGTGGGTCTACTGATCCATTAGTTGCTGAACAATGGATTAGTACTACTGAAAAGATATTTTCAGTTCTTCAATGTTCTGAACATGATAAAGTCATCCTAGCAGTGTATCCTTTGGAAGGAGATGCTGATAAATGGTGGAATCTTATTAAGAATACGAGGCAAAGGGATGAAATTGAGTCTATGGAATGGGACGAGTTCAAGAACTTATTTTTCAATAAGTACTTCCCTCGTATTCTCCGAACAAAGATGGAGAAAGAGTTTCTTGAACTGAAGCAAAGGGATGATGAATCTGTTGGTACCTATGAAGCAAATTTTACAAGACTTGCAAGGTACGCTTCTGGTATTATTATCCAACCTGAGAGTAAGATCGATCGATTCTTTAGTGGCTTAAAACCAAGTCTTCGAAGAGTGTTAGCCATAAGGGACTTCAATAGCTACGAGGAAATCGTTCGATGTGATCTCAAAGTCGAGATGGAGATTGGAATAACCCATCAGTCACATGGGTTTGATAAGAAGAGGAAGATGGAATTCAAATAAAAATCTAAAGAGCACACGGAAAAGAAGACGAGCTTTTCCTTATGCTCAAAGTGTGGAAAGAAACATGGAGGGAGTTGTCTTAAAGGGACAAGTAAATGTTTTAAATGTGGAAAGGAAGGTCATCGGGCATTTGAATGCCGTGATAATGGGAAGAAGATGTCTAATGACGCAAACAAAGGAAGGGATACACAGAATGAACCTACTACACTTCAATGTTTCAAGTGCAAGGAGATGGGGAATTATGCCAATCAATGCCCAAATCCAAGGGTTGATGATGATGGTCGACGTCAACAAAATATTAAGGCTAAAGACAAAGGAAAGTCACATGCAATTTCTATCAGCGATGTGGAGTACGATAACGTAGTGGTGAAAGGTACACTTACCATCCAGTCTAAAGTAGAAAATGTTTTATTTGATTCTGGATCCACCCACTCTTTTATTTCTAAAGAATTTTCTAAGGGTATCACCGTATTAACTCAACAATTAGATGTTGAGTTAGCTGTGACAACACCTAATGGCACAACAGTCGCATCAAAAGTTTATAATTCTTCTCCGATCGAAGTTTGTGGGAAAGTGCTTCCTGCAAATCTTGTGATCCTTCCTTTAGTGGAATTTGATGTGATTCTTGGCATGGATTGGCTTTCTCTACATGGAGCTCATATCAATTTCCAAAGAAGGGAAGTCACATTTCATATTCCAGATCAATCTACGATCGTATATCAATGCAAGGATGAACATAATCTTCCATTGGAAATTTCTTCCATCTTATGGGTATTGATTCCACTAAATGAAGGTTATTTATCTCAAATGGTTAGTGAGAAACTCATGATTAAGAATATTCCCATTGTACGGGAGTTTGATGATGTATTTCCGGAGGAATTACCGGGTCTTCCACCAAATCGTGAAGTTGAGTTTTCAATAGAACTCGTACCAGGTGCTTTGCCTATTTCAAAGACACCTTATAGAATGGCCCCAATTGAGTTGCAGGAATTGAAGAAGCAACTCCAAGAGAATCTTGATAAGGGATTCATACGCCCTAGTGCGTCACCTTGGGGAGCACCTGTTCTATTTGTTAAGAAGAAAGATGGATCAATGAGACTCTGCATTGATTATCGAGAACTTAACAAGATCACTATCAAGAACAAATATCCTCTCCCACACATTGATGACTTATTTGACGAACTACGCGGAGCTCAATACTTTTCCAAGATTGATCTTCGTTCAGGGTATCATCAATTAAGGTTCAAAAGGGAGGATATACCAAAGACGGCTTTCCGTACAAGGTATGGACACTATGAATTTATAGTGATGCCATTTGGTCTTACTAATGCCCCTGCTATCTTCATGGATCTAATGAATAGAGTCTTTAGAGACTATCTTGATCAATTTGTGGTAGTCTTTATAGACGATATTCTTGTCAATTCAAAGAGCAAGGAAGAGCATGAAGATCACTTGAGAATTATATTGAAGACCCTGAGAAAGGAGAAGCTTTATGCCAAATTTACCAAGTGTGAATTTTGGCTTCAAAAAGTTGCATTTTTGGGTCACATAATCTCAAAAGAGGGGATATCTGTGGATCCAGCAAAAATAGAGGTTATCGAAAGATGGTTGAGACCAACAACAGTAACTAAGATCTGAAGTTTTCTTGGTTTGGATGGATATTATCGACGTTTTGTAAAAGATTTTTCACGATTATCTAATCCACTCACCAAGTTGACTCGGAAGGGAGTTAAGTTTGTCTGGACAGAGGAATGTGAAGAGAATTTCAAGGAGTTGAAAAGAAGGTTATCCAGTGCACCTGTGCTCACAGTTCCTTGTAGTGGAGAAAGGTTTGTGATCTACAGTGATGCATCCAAGAAGGGATTGGGGTGTGTTCTTATGCAAAATGATATGGTGATAGCTTATGCCTCACGACAGTTGAAAATCCATGAGCAAAATTACCCAAAACATGATTTGGAGTTGGCTGCGGTAATCTTTGCATTAAAGATTTGGAGGCATTACCTGTATGGTGAAAGGTGTGATATTTATACTGATCATAAAAGTTTAAAGTATATTTTCACACAAAAGGAGTTGAATATGCGTCAAAGAAGATGGTTGGAGCTGATTAAGGATTATGACTGCTCAATCCATTACCACCCTGGGAAAGAAAACAAGGTGGCAGATGCATTAAGTCGACAAGACCATGCTAGTTTATCCATGATGAGGATCACAAAAGATCCAATATTTATGGATTTACAAAGGATGGATCTTGGAATTATAATGGAAGGGGAAAAATCTTATCTTTCTCAAATGAATGTTCAACCATCTATACATGTGAAGATTAAAGAGGCACAGAAAGAAGATGTCGAGTTACAAAAGAAGGTGAGAAATGTTCCTGAATTCAACCTTAATTGTGATGGGATAATAAAGTTCAGGAATCGGGTTTGTGTTCCTTCCATCCCCGAATTAAAGAAGGAGCTGCTGGATGAGGCTCATAGTTCTTCATTCTCTATTCATCCTAAAAGCATGAAGATGTATAGGGACCTGAAAGAGTACTTCTGGTGGGATGGCATGAAAAGAGATGTTGCTGAATATGTCTCTCGATGCTTGGTTTGTCAACAAGTTAATGCTGAGAGACAAAAGTCTAAGGGGATGTTACAACCATTACCCATACCCGAATGGAAATGGGAAAACATCACTATGGACTTTGTCACAGGACTTCATAAAACATCCAAAGGCAATAATGCTATCTGGGTCATAGTTGATCGTCTTACAAAGTCTGCACACTTCATTCCTATTAGAGAGGATTTCTCTCTAGATCAGCTTGCCAGGATATATGTAAAGGAAGTGGTAAGATTGCATGGAGTACCACTTTCTATTATATCTGATCGGGATCCGAGATTTACCTCGAAGTTCTGGCGAAGTCTTCAGCATACTCTGGATACAGAGTTGAGTTTCAGCACTGCTTATCATCCCCAGATAGACGGTCAGTCTGAGAGAACAATTCAAACCCTAGAAGATATGTTGAGAGCTTGCTCTATGGATTTCAAAGGAGGTTGGGATCAACACCTACCTTTGGTGGAATTTTCTTATAATAATAGCTTTCACTCCAGTATTCAGATGTCTTATTATGAAGCTCTCTATGGAAAGAAATGCAGGACTCCAACTTGCTGGGATGAAGTTGGGGAAAGAAAGCTATTAGGACCTGATCTCGTTGATGAAATGGCAGAAAAGGTCAGATCTATTCAACAACACATAAGCGCAGCTCAGAGTCGACAGAAAATTTATGCCGACAACCGAAGAAAAGACCTAGAGTTTGAAGTGGGTGATAAAGTGTTCTTACGAATATCTCCCTGGAAGAGGGTTATGAGATTTGGAAAGAAGGGGAAGTTGAGCCCTAGATATATCGGTCCTTTCGAAATACTGGATCGTGTTGGGAAGGTAGCTTACCGATTGGCGCTTCCACCAAATCTCTCTAAAGTTCACGATGTGTTCCATGTATCTCTCCTGAGAAAGTACATACCAGATCCTTCACATGTACTCAGCTCAGAAGTTGTACCGCTGGAGCAAGATCTTTCTTATGAAGAACAGCCGATAGAGATTCTGGATCGTAGCGAAAAAGTCCTACAAAACAAGACCACTCGATTGGTGAAAGTTTTATGGAGGAACCACCAACTTGAAGAAGCTACATGGGAGCTTGAGGATATGATGAGGGAGAAGTATCCTCATCTGTTTGTTACAAAGTGACAAATTTAGAGGGAGAAATTCTTTTTAAGGGGGGTAGAATGTAACACCCGAGACTTTTATGTTATATAAATCATCAAAAGAATCTTTTTCTACACAACACTTGCTTGGCTTGCTTTGCACGCAATCACGACCTTCCTCGATAGCTTCCGTCGTACGCAATACCGAGTTTCACTAAACAACAATATGCTATTAAAACTAGCCATTATGAATAGTAATAACCACTTTTTGAAATTTTATAAATTTTATTTTTTCAAAATGGACTTCATTTTTGGACTCAGAATATCGAAATTAGACTAGGGTGAAATTTTGGTATTTTTCTGAAAACTTTCAATTTTTGATGAATAGTGAAACCACTAAGTGGTAGGTTAAAAACTGAATTTTGCATTAAACTTAATTTTACCGCTTCTATGAATGTAATTTCAAAAATCCGACAGACACGGTTGATATCAGTAAGTAAAATGTGGTTCAATGAGATAAAAATAATTTTTTGGTGAATAGTAACTTTTTACTATTTTTATCGCAGTTAATAGTAAATAGGGTAACTAAGGGTAAATATGATATTAATATTACCCTAACACATGTCCTAATTCTATTGGAAAAGTGTAATTCGACCAAAAACAATCTTAGGAATAAAATATGACCATTTAGGCCCACTTGGATTAGATTAGGACATTTATTATTAATTTATTTAAAGAAGGGTTAAAATAGTTAAAATCAAAGTTTAATAAGTAAATCATTTTTAATATGGGGTTATACATAAGATAAATTCGATTGTAAATATTAATTAGAAATCTAAAAAGATTTCCTACATGATGGTATTTTATTTGTAATTTTTAGACATCAAATAATTTAATTTATTTATGACACAAAGATGATGCAGTAATTATCTTATTAATGAAATATTGACATAATTGATAATATAAATACCAAAATAAATGTAATTTAAGACTTTTTATGAATTCCAAAAATTTTCTAGGTTACTATGATATATTAGTGTTGATTTAATCAACTTGGTTCGAACATATAATTCTGTTATGACTTTCAAAAAAATCATATATCAAATAGTGTCAAAATTGACACAAAATAGTTTTTAAATCAAATATTATATTATTAATTGTTATTTTATTCCTAAAAATCTAAGGTTCGGCCAAATGACTTAGAAAGGATAAATATATTAATAATAAACAATTTGGGGTTCGTTTGGCATGTTATAGTAAGTGTATTAACCATATAGTGAAAGAAAACAAAAAGACATGGTAAAAGTCAAATTATTTAACTTAGAGTTAAATCTAATTGATAAGGTTAAAATAAAATCCTAAACTTGTCTAAATCCTATTGGTTGATAGGATTTCGACCCATCCCCACTTTAGCTTCGAAATAAGACCCTTTGGAACCATTATAAACCGATTTTGACTTTAATATAAAATAATATTTTGAGATATTCCTAAGGTGCCCCTCTCCTCCCTTATAAAAGGGCACCTCCTCCCCCTCCTCCTCACACCAATTTGAGCACTCAAGCTCGGCCAACCCCTACAGTTTTCTCCTCTCCACTTCCCTATAATAATCCTAGTGGTCCTGGTTTTCTTCAAATACCAATCTTAGTTCCCTAAGTGGAGGATTCAAAGAGGCGTTCCAAAGAAGAGGTAATATCCATTACCGATCTTTTCAATTTCTTTCTTCTTCAACTTCTTCTTCTTTAGTTGTTTCATGATAAAGTAATAACATCAGTATTACTTACATACTGATATGTTATTATAAATATGAAACAACCCTAATTCACCTTCTATCCATCCTACGGAAAAATGAAATCACCGCGCGTGCGTACGTACGGAATACCGTCTCCACGCCGTGGTGTAATCTATTTTCCACCATCAGTTTACAAGGATGGGTATAATGGTGTAATGAGTAACTATTTATGATTATTATAAAGTAATATTAATACTGAAATAATATATATATATACTCCAATACAATTCCATGATCATAGGAACGATATCATCACTCGTGCGTACGTACGGAATACCGTCTCCACGATGTGATGCGACTCGTTCTACATGATCATCATTACATAGTAATTATATAAACGAATTGAATGAATAAATATGATATATGTTACACTAATACCATTCTGGATATAAGGTATCTATAACCTTACATGAATAATAAGAATGTATTCGGCAAAACACGCATAAGAACAAAAGGCAATAAAGACCCGAGTAACAAGTAACAATGAAATATTACTAACAAGAAGCTAAGAATATGACCATATATGATATCATATCAATATGTATGATTCTGGAATAAGTCAATAAAATTATTTAAACCATTATACAGGAGCTTTGGACACGTACAAAGCAAATCGGACCTAAGGTAAGGGAAAATATCACAATCTCATTTTTATCCGAGATTGTTTATTCGTAAGTATTTACTGGGGTGTATTTTATCATCCACATCCATGTTTCATAAATATGTAATATTATTTCCATACATCTACAATTGTTGAAATCCTATTTTACCCTTCGGTGAGTTTTTAGTAAAAGATATGAAAGGAATATTTTGTCGTTTTTCGTACGAGGTACTTTTGACTTTTCCGATAAAAGTACGAGAAGAATGTTTTTTTTAACTTATACGGCATGAATGGATTTTTAAAACATTATTTCCAAGAATCTTCCTTTACAAGTTTTCAAGTTTATTTTTAATCAACTTCTTTTATTTTAAAGTTGTATGACATGTTATGAAAGGAGAAATGTTTTTGAAGAAGAAAGGATATTTTCCTCAAGAATGGAGTTCAAATGTTTTATCAAAATTATTTTCCATATAAGATAATAAAGGGTTCTGTTTTTATCCATATTATTACATTGATTTGATTATGTTGTGAGGGAATTATTTTTATGAAGTCATTTACCTTATATGATTTGTTTTATGATGTCATGATGTTTCAAGAATCTCATTTTTGTTACATGTGTTATGCGATGATGTATGATTTATGATTATGTGGCACACATAAGAAAGGATTCATTATAAGATGGGTGGGACCTATATCTCCCTCCAATGCATTGGGTAAAGATTTTATATCTCATGAGATAGACATGGCTGGAACGGAAGGTTATTTCGGTTCAGTGATACAGGACTGAAACGAGGAGTGAACTCGGTTCAGAAAGGGACTTTGTCCACTAAGATAGTCTTGGAAATGAGTCATGACTAACAAGAAATTATTTTCCATGATTATGTGTGCATGCCACAAAGTATCAAGTTTTATGTTATGATTATGGGGATCTCATTTTCACTTCTATGATTTATTCCATGTTAAGATATTATGATCTCTTTTGCAGGTTATGATTTTCAAAAAGATATGATATGATTTTTATTTATTTTATTTGCCCTTGCTGAGAATTTGAGCTCACCCTTTTATGTTTTCTTTTCCCCAGGTCAGGATGATGGATATTAAGTAGAATATGCTAAAAGGGACCCTAGATGAAATAAATGGGAGACACTGTAGAAGATTTATGAACCAGTTGTTTATGTTTCCCAGTTTCTAAAGACACTATACCTATACGGTCCTTTTTGGTTTTGTCATATGTTGTAATAAGTGTGCTTCAATTTTGAAGTATTAACAATGTATGTAAAGTATGGGTCATTATAAGAGCTCATAAAGGTGGTTGTGTCTTTGGAATTTTCTCATTACCAAGCCCAATCCAAGCTTGAATATGTTATGCTCGAGTGAAACTGCCTATGAGGAAAGTGGAAGTCAATAGAGATCACCACCTTTGCAATGTTATCCGAGCCACCTCAAGAGTCGGTCACCGGCGCACAACTTACCCTTCGGTCTTATACGGGTGTTATAAGGGGTTATGTAAAAGACATAATCACTATGTTCATGTACATTATTTTTGTATATAATAATGAATATACCTTCATTTTATTATTGTTACGTTGTAGATGGGTTTTTAAGCACAAATAGTATTTTTAGTTAATATTCAACTAAGAAATCTATTTTGATGAATTAATGGATTTTGGAATTAAATAATATTTTAATGAAATATTATTATTAATAAATTAATTTTTATTAAATATAAATTAATATATAATTTTATGGATGCAATCATAATTTTTATTACGGTTTGAAAGCCATTTTTGTCAAAACCCGTGAATTTTTGATAAATGTCAATTTTTATTTTAAAAGTGAAAATTATCATAATAAGAAAATTATTTAGATGAAAATAAATATTATTTCTGGAATCAGGATGTCGAAATTATCCAACGGTAAATTTTTCATAATTTTCTGAGAGTAAAATTTTTGGGTAAAAATTAAATACAGTTTAAATATATAATGTGTTTTATGACATCATAATGACCCAAATATTGATGTAATAAAATACTATAAGCCTTATTTTAGGCCAATATTTGTTTTAACATTACTATAATGTGATTCTAGGTTTGTTTGACTTATTTTACAAAGCATTAATGGACCCTTCATGGCTTATTAAACATATTGTCTTTTTAAATTTATTTCCTTGGGAGTGTGACTCACCTCCACATAAGAAACCCCATTATTTTTAGAAGTTCGGACATTGGCCTTTTAAAATATTTTTATCCAATTCCCTTTTACAAAATCCATGGGCAAAAACCATGGGCTGGTTTGTGGTTTGGATTAGTTTAATGTGAGGTGTCCCAAACCTAAATAATAAAGAATTCCCTCACCTTTCCTATATACACCCACCCAAGATCCCAATTTCTCCTCACTCAAATCCTTTTGAGTTCATCCAATCTCTGCCCTAATCTCTCTATAATCCTCCCAAGGTTCCCCACGCTCCAATGAAGCCTCTCTCAAACCTCTCTCAAGCCTTTGGGAGCACACTTCCAAGTAAGGGTTTTTTCTTCCTTTCTCATTTTTGTCCAATTTTCCTTAAATTTTTATGGCTTTTAATTTCAATTATAAATTATGGGTTATGGTTTCTAACCTCCCCCATACTTCCTCTTTATTTTTGAATGATGGTAGGCCCCTTTCTCTCTCACTAAATACCTACCATGTACACCCGTTACTATGACGAATTTTTGAAAGGAATTTATCTCTCCTATAACATTCAAGAAATTCTTTTGTACCATGAATATAAATTCCATTAAAATTGTTGGGAAATGTATCTATATGAACCCATTACTGTACATTTTATGTACATATGATGAGACTACCCTTTCTATCTCATCAACCATTTTTATGAATTCCTACATCACACCGTTACACTGCTGAAATTGCACCAATATTCGAAGCCAATGTCATTGTGTAGTGAATACCGTGCCTATTTCTCTATCAATGGTATTCACCTTTATGAACATTTACTTACTGATTATAAAGATTCATGTTTGAATTTCACATTCCTTTATCATGGAATAAATGATTATGTTTTATGAATCCATGTTATATGATCCATGTGGCACACCTATGCATGAAATGAAATGTTTAAGAAGGGTACGCCCTTATAGTGCTGCAATGCATTGGGTTAAGAATAGTATCATGATACGTCATGTTCAATGGGTGTTTACTCATTATAATTCAAGTGCATCTAGGTTTTACTCGTGCTTCATATGCAATGAGGATTTACTCATTCTCCATGTGCAATGAGCCTTGGCTCATGCTAATTCCATGTTAAGTGTTGTTGCCACATTTCCATGTTATGATTATCCGGATTTATCATGAATTTATGTTTATGATTCTATTGTGCTCTAATGATATACCTATTGTCTAACATGTACTGTATTACTCATGATACTCCATGTTTATTCCCTTACTAGGCATTATAGCTCAACCTTTTCTTATGTATGTCATCAGGTTATCCCATGTAATGCTAAGTATGAGGGAATGTAGTGGTCATGTAAAGTAAGTTTTCAATAAAGATGTTTTTTCATGTTTTAAATTGTTATGTAATGATCCTAAGCCCCAATGACACTGGACCTCTCGATATTCTATTTTGTATCAAATCATGTTTATGTAATAAATTATGTTTAATTGTGTAATAAAAACACAGGTTGTCATAATAGTCATCCCATGAATCTCATTATCCCGACATTCTTGGATCTCCACTAGCCAATCCACAAGTGTTGTGTCATCCTCGATATCCAACTCTCCTTAAATAACGACAATGGAGTCATCATGAAGATATCGACGGAGTTGGGAGACATGAATGAGGTTGTGGATCCCCCCAAAAAATAGTGGATAAAATAGTTGATATTTTACATCATAAACTCATCCATGCACCTTGAATGTTCCAATGAACCTAGGAGAAATCTTGCTCCCTCTACCAAACCGTTGATGCCCACGTCAAGGGGAATCCTTCAAGAATACATGGTCTCCAACCTTGAAATCCATTTTCCTTATCATGTAATCATCATATGACTTCTTCCAGTCCTTTTTTCCTTCATCCTATCGTGTAAAATCTCCACCATCACTGTAATACATTGTATGACCTCTAGGCCAATAGCAGTAGCCTCCCCAACTTCCATCAAGCATAAGTGAGAATGGAAAGGTCATTCATATATTTCTTCAAATGGAGCCATGATGATGGAAGATTGAACACTAATAGTGTAATGATACTACTCCAAGGTAAAATGTCACACCCAAGACCCACTAAAGTCCATAACACATTCTCAAAAGAAGTTCTCTAATGTGGGGATGGTACTCTCGGTTCGTCCATCCGTTTGACGATCGAAACAAGTGATGAGGCATAACTAAGTGATAATGTCATGCTTCAATCCCCTATATAATCATGAAATAAAATGTGTATCCTTATCTAAGACAATAGATCTTGGAACTCTATGCAGTTGCACCGCCTCTACATTAAGGCGTCCACTATGTTCGACTTTATGATTGTTAAGATGTGAGCCAACTTCATAAACTGATCCACTACCACCCTGATTTCATTGCATCCTACATAAGCCCTGTGTAGTCCTATTTTGAAATTCATTGAGATTTCATCCCACTTGAACTTGGGAATATCTAATGGATGTAACAGACCACAGGGAACACAGTGCACAACCATCATTTTCTAGAACACCATGCACATTTCCACAAAACTTGTCACTTCCACTTCATCCTAGGCCACCAGAACTATTACCTCTAGCCCTATTACATCTTCTAAAATCCTTGGTGTACCCCCTAGGGTGACCTATTGAACCCATGGATAAATCCCTCACTCATCGCCATTAGGAAGAACAACTTCCCACAGAACATCATCTGATTTTGACCATCCTCCGACCATCACATAGAAGATTTTCCTTGGTCAATGTGATCACGCATAACCTATACCGCTGATTATCCCCTCGGAGACTCATCCACTTATCTCATTAGAGAAAACTGCACTATCATTTGAAATAGGAAGCCTCTTCCAATATCCATTCCCGCATCTATGTGCAAGGAAACCCAATCTTAAATTACCCTCCAAGAATCTATAGATTATTGAACTACTCCCTTCTATGAATTTTTTCTCAAATAATTTTCCATGAAATTTCCTTTACCTAAGATGTAAGAGATATCAAAATCATAATCCTAGATGAACTCCTTCCATCTTTGCAATGGCATGTTCAGATCTCGCTGATAAAAGATATACCTCAAGCTCTTGTGACATATGAAGACAAAAAAGAACTCCTCAATTAGGTAATGTGGCCACAACATCATCAAAAACATTACCACTACATGTTCCAGATCATGGGTGGAATAGTTACTTTTATAGGGATGTAACTTCCAAGACACATAAGAGATCAATTGTCATTGCTACATAAACACAAAAGACAATCCCAGATGGGAAGCATCGCACAACACCTCGATCATCACCCCGTCATCTAGAAACCTAAGAACAACAGCACTGACCAACAACCTTGTTAGATAACTAAAAGATTACTCGCACTTCTTTCTCCAAAAAAGGCGTAGCCTTTTATAGTAAGATCCATCGATCGAGCTACTACTCAAGAGAAATCACGTAGGAATCTGTAGTAGTAGCCTACCTACTTGAGAAAACAATGAAATTATATAAAATTCTTGGATTCTTCCCATGAAACAACTAAATTGAATTTTTAAGCATCCACTACTACACCCTACCAATACACAACATGCCCCTGGAATTGGACCTTAAGAAACCAAAACGTACCATTGTATAGCTTTCAATAGAGCTGGTGGTGTTGAAGGATCCCTAGGGCAGTCCAAAGATTATTTTTATGCTCCTCCCATTCCTTTAGTAGATCATAACTTAATTGATGAACATAATGAAGAACCAGTTCAGGAACACATGAAAGGTATAGTTCATGTGCCTCAAGAACATGGCCGGTGCATTCATAACACCGAAAGGAATAACTATGAACTCGTATTTCTCATACCAGTACCTGAAAAAAATCTTTAGGATATCATAGTCCTTTACCATCAAATAGTGATGCCCAAACCATAGATCAATCTTGGAAAAACAAATCACTACCCTAAAATGGTCGAAAATACCATCTATCCTCGGGAGAGGGTAATGGTTCATGAACATTACCTTGTTTATCCTCCGATAGTCTATAGACAAACTTAGACCACTATCTTCCTTCTTTAAAAACATTAACAGATCTCGCTAGGGTGACAGACGAGGTCAGATAAATACCTTCCTCATCGAATCATCAATATAGACCCGTATGTCTCGTAGTTGAGAAACCGACAACCGATAAGGAGTTATCAAAATCAGACTAGAACCGAGTTGTCAGTCTATCCCAAACTCAATGTTGTGTCAAGGGGGAATAGTCACAACAACCTTGGGGAAAAATCCAGAAACTATCTACAAATTAATGAAACCTCCTCCATCTCAACATCCATCAATCCCACTGATAGATTATCTAACAAGGAACTAAGAGCCTCCATGTGTTGGCAACCCATCTGAGATCTACCCTCACCAAAAAACCCCACACGTTGTGCACCCATGTCTAAAAACATGATTATTCTCTAGAATCAATCAATAATAGCACACACTGAAAATAACTAGCCGATTCCAATGATAACATCGTTGTCTGCATTAGTAGAAAAAAGGGATCCACACTATGCGGATATGGACCCATCACCAGTGTACATCCCCAACAAACATCAAACAGGATAGTCTGACCTCCAAATAGTGTACTCAACACTAGGGGAATAGAATTTATCCCTATTTCCAGTCCCAAGGAATGGGCCAGACTAGGTTCAATGAAGGAGTGTGAAGTTCCAGAATCAAACAAGCCACAAGAAAAAATACTAAAAAAATTGATCGTACCTCGAACATTCTTCATCCTTGCTTGAACTAATGACTCTATGGTGTGAAAAATCCCAATCTAGGATCCTTTACGACTTGGATATTGGCTGCCTACCTGAACATGCCTTGGTTGAGGTCCCTGAGAAGCATTCTGAGGTCAGCCTCCCCCTACACCATCCACCCTCGGTGGAGCTGGGGCCTATTTTCTCTGTTGTAGGAAAGGTCTGGCTGGTAACTACTGCTAATGAGGGCTCTTAACCTTCCCACATCCACCATACTGATATCAAGATGTGAAATATACCTGGAGTTTCCCATCACTACCTCTTGAAAAAAAAACTCAGCCCTATGTCTGTGGGATAAGGGTGAGGATTAGAGGGCCAGAACAAAAACTGCTGGGGTCGGATCCCCACTGGACAAATCCTTGAGGGCCCTGACTCTGAATAATTTCTAATGATGGCCTTCCCCTTTGATTTAATTGGTTGAATTCCATCTCTTATAATACCAACTCACAATTTCATCCTTTCCACCCATTCATGATTCTTGTGAACCTATATGTATATCAGTAGAGTGAATGGAGTAACTGCGTACTAAAGAGAAGGGCAGAGTGCCTCCTCTAACCGCCTCACCTAAGACACCTCATCCCAAAAAATGTTTTGGAGAAAAACATAAGAGATCCTTGAACAAGATCTCCAATTCCCTCACCAATATTCTCCCACACTAGAGGGAGAGTAGCTCCTACTGCTTCCCGGCCTTCCTCGTGGAAGTATGAAATTCCACCCCAAACTCCTTCTCAAAGTCGACCCACATAATATCGGTATATTTCCTCTCAAAAAGGTAATGCGTCCAAAAACATATGTGCTACTCCCCTCATCTATCACACCACAAGAGGAACCCAACCCTCCTTCATAGCTAGAATCAAGATGAAAGTGATCACCAACTCCTCAGACCAACTATCTGTTTTTGAATATGAGACAGTACCTTAGTATTTTCCTAGAGTCTCCCACTAGAAAGAATGGCGAATCTTTTTTCCATTGATCATACTACTCCACTGTATTTATCAGCCTTTAGTCAACTAGGTCATCACGCTGACCCTCTACTACATGTACCATGCGCATGCGATGTCTGGGAGCCATTGATGAATATAAAGTAAGAAACTCCTAAGACTGGGTAGTATGGAATTTTTGAAGGTTTCATTTTAACTTTATTTTTAATTTAGTTTCCCGAAAATACACATGAAAACAAGAACACAATTCATCATTAGGAATATAACTTTCATATGGTCTCTATGAAACGAATGGTGTAGCCTCACATGGTTGTTCAGTAAGCTCACAGTCCTTGCATCAGATCATCGGGGGCCCTAAAATCCCATTTCATAGCTAGTCTTCCGTGGCCTATGTCATCCATCAAGATCATCTAACATTTTTCCCTACCAAACAATGAAATAATCAATATGACTAATTCCAAAATCCTACGTATCTATTAACCTTGCCTCTGATACCATTCTATCATGACCTGCCTTCTTCATAAATAAAGAGAAACTATGACCCCCGCAAGTCTCTCCTCCAATAGGCCCCAAGGTGGTGAATAGCACCAACGGTATATAAATCTCAAAAAAGGGAGGAATTACCCTTTTATAGTAACTACACTCATGAGATAAGTTATACCAAACATAAAAAAATACTTGGAAAAATATACCTATAGAAACAAAATAAATCCCACATGCATGCTTAAAGTAAAACTGCAAAAAATAAAAGGAAAAATACAATGTAAGTTTCCAAATGAAACTAATCAGTGACACAGAAACTATCCCCAAGGTCCATGATAGTATGGTCCATCATGATTTCTGTAATATACTTGGAAACCTAAAAATAGTTGTATGAACGCAGGGTGAGCATAAAAGTATACTCATAAGGTAAAAAGAAATGTAATTCGTGCACAAGTAGGTTAAGCATATTAATTGCCTTGTGCAAAAACAACATAAACCCACAACACCTAACAAGAAATACAAACCACCCAGTTACACCAAGGCATGCTCACCAAAAAACACAATTCAAGTAATTTAATGTTGTAAGAACACCGATATAGGGGAACACAACGACACTTACCATTTGTTAACAGCTCATCCATAATGGATAACGTCCTGACGCTACCATGATCTTCCACAAGACACACTATCAAAACCTGCCAGCACACACCTAGGCCATATACCACGTCACATTTCTACCCACAGACACATGGTACTCACACCTACCACCCCATTCCCAAAAAAACAAGGGCCTTATCCTGAAGACACATGGGAAACATACCACTTCCCACACAACCAATACCATAAATTTGGAAATAAAACTCAAGCCATTATAGCATACCCAACGACTCTTGAATGATAAATTACTAAAAGATGGAGCATTGAATAACCAATAACCAGCCATCCATCCACCTACCGGGATGTTGGTAATGACACCCTTACCAATAAAATTGGGGGTGTTCATCACATAGATCTCAATGTGGGTGGGGTGAATATAGATAACATAAAGAAATAAATGTTTACACATATTTGTAACAAACACCTATCCCATGATATGGGATTCCAAACACACAACCAGCACACACAAAACCAACTTCGTTGCTACCCCTACAAAAATAGACAAATTATAGCCCCAACCAAAACATCATCACACCCATCTCACTTAACCTATTTTAATTATGTATTATAATACCATTCCCTTATTTACTCCAACCCTACCCGGGCAACTAACAACTCCAACAATAGAAACCATTCTTAGAAGGTGACATGCCAGATTAATTATTGCAGGTTCAAGCTTATTCTATGATTTCACCCATTTAAGGCATATAAAAACACTGATCTCGAGAGAATTAGGGAAAAATTAGAAACTACCAACATTAAAAAATGGTAGAGGGACCAAGGAAAAATATTTCCATTTTAATACCCATTCATAAAAAATAGAAAAGAACCCTCTTGTTGTCCCACATCACACCCACCGTTCTCAAACACCAATTCAACATTGCCAACTGTCACTCCCTAAAGTTATCCCACTGATTTCATGCCCTTGTAACCAAAACTGGATTCCCCACTACACAACAACACCACACCTGACACACCTATAAACATGAAAACATGACAACCCAGTCCTGTAGCCCTACTGACCAAAATTTATTATATGTAGTCCCACTGTATAATAAGAACATATATTCCTAAATCAATCAAACTATCAAAATGAGATACCAACACACCACATGTACCACCCCCTACACAATTCCCACATCAACCACCACTAGACCACAAAACTGCTTCCCACACATACCACAACCTTATCATTGAAACAACTCGTCTATCCACCCCTGTAAAAACAACTATGAATCAATTAGTAACACCACACAACCCACACTAGTCACAAAACCGAATAGAACACAGTAAAAAAACATTTCAATCAATGTGTATTCCGATAGGGCCAATAGTGTTCTTTAATTTTCATTTTGATAAACAGGGGTAATCACACTAGGTTTTCATCCCGGGGAATCCAATTATTTAATCAAGTGTACGTGATTAACCAGTTTTTTATTTATAGTAATTATTCATGAAAAAAATAATAGTCATAAGTTATCACCCATGCATAAAAAAGGCCACCAACAACCCAGATTTTCAGAGACCACACTGCCATAATAGATCACATCATGAACAAGGATAACAAATAAAACAGGCGATCAAAATCAACATCTCTCCTATCCCCAAGTTATTACTTGTCCTTATCATTGTTATATTTGGATTAATCCATTTTCACAAGAGAAAATTATTATTCCCACCCTAAATGATATACAATTTAAAAGAGAGATGGTGGAAATACCTACATGGAACAACAATTGACATGTGATTCATCCTTATGCCAAAAATGGGGGTGTGTGAGTAGTAGGAAAACTACAAGGAAAAACTCCATGGAAAACTAGATTAATGATTATGGAATATCACATGACTACATAATAAGGTAAGGCTCTAGAAACACCAAGAGTGAATAGAAACACATGAAGAATAGAAGATACCTGCATTGATGTGCCAGATCCTATATCGATGGTAGAACGGTTTCAAATATCATAATGTCAGATCGTGGAAAATACCTTAATATTTAATTATTTAAATGTCCCCAGATTGTTAGGATATTAAAGATATAATTAATATACTTTGAAAGAACCTTAAAATTCCTAAACAAGGCATTAATTTTTATTTAGATCAAATAAAACATAAGAGGGGAGAAATTAAAAAAACTGGGTGGAAACGAGAAAAAATGGAAATTTGGGAAACCGTTAGAAGTGACTCATAATTGGGTGAGTCACAAAAGGCACCATTCAGCGAGGTTGCACTCGATTCCTCAATTTACTTTGGCACCATTCAGTACCACCATTCAGAGAGGAACTTCTTGGTTCCCCTATTCAGTGAGGCATCGCTTAGTGCCACCATTCAGTGGGGCACCAATAAGTGCCACCTTTCGGTGAGGCACTAGTCATTGCAACCGTTCGGTGCTGCAATTCTTGGTGACACGATTTGGTGAGCCACAACTCAGTTCCACCATTCGGTGAGGCATCGCTTGGTGACACAATTCATTGAGGAACCATTCAGTGACCCCTTGTTTGGTGTCACCATTGCAAAAACTGGATTCTAGGAAAACTCACGAATTAAGCCACCATTACATCAGAAAACAACCCAAACACTTGATTTTAATAGTGGAATGTCCTGATGTGGTCTAGTTCAATACATCATTTCTTGGAATTTTATTTTTTATCATTGATTATCCCTCTCTCTATTTAGAATCCATATAAAAATCATAAATATGGAATGTAATAGTTTATATTATTAGTTTACATATGATAATATAATGGTGTGAGTATAATTATAATAATCCAATGGAAATTATATTAACTGAATACGTCTTACATATTACTCATGAGGGATATTTATCTCAAATATTAGGGAAAATATGATCATTTACGATATGCATAATTTTCCGGAATCATACCTTATGATACAATAATTTGAAATGATTATTGTAGAATAGCCTAATTTGTGTCACAATAATCGATGAAGAAACTATATGAGAATATTGGATTGTGATTCATATTATTGTGTGAATCACAATAAGGAACACCTAGTTTTTGTTAAGATTAATGATAGGTCAATATAAATTTTCAATAATTATTTAGAATGTAACTAGAATACTATCAGGAATAGGTATCCTCTATAATGAATGGATGATTATTTTGATCAATGTTATGGAGATCAATAATTTTTAATGATTTAACTATGATATGGATATCAATAGTTGAAGATAAAAAATGTGCACATATCGGAGACAACATTCCATATGAGATATGGTCGAAATGAATTTAAATTGATTCCATTTAGGCATAAAAATTTCTGTAGTGTATTCATATATATAATGAATATAATCTAAATATGTTTATATAGTTATTTGTTTGATATAATTATATATGGTTCTTCACACATATTTAATGTTCCTTTCCATGAATTAACAATATTTTCCTTTTGGATTATATTTAATTTTTTTGATATCATTCATTGTACTTGACATCAAGTCAATCTTACTCTTAGGACCCAAACACTTATCAATGGAATTTAAACCTTTTTATAGTAATTTCATATAGTATAAATTACAGAAAATATCATATAGAACATAATAAAAAAATTAATAATAAATAATTAACGTTGTATTTTTAGAAGTCCATTAACCAATACCGATGAAATAGTTAATTATCCATAGGGTCAGTAATACAACCCTTATGAATAGGAAACCTGCCAAATGATTATTAAAATCACCAATGAAGTTATAATTAATATTTATGCATATTTAAAATGATGGTATGGTAAAATTATATCATAGTATGAGTTAATATGTTTTAAAAAATCACTAATAAGGGTTGGTATTTTTGTAATTCAGAAATAGGTAATTAAAATTTTATGATTCCTTTAATATTTTAATTTTTTTTCAAAAAATGTATTGATAAATTATTATTATGATGTGTTATTATTTAATATTTTTTCTATACCTTATTTAATTTTTCAAAGTGTTTTAAAATCTGTTATAATTTTAAAATATATATTTCTCAAAGTAAATTATGATTTTAATTAAAAATTAAATTACTCAAAAATTTTAAATTGCTTTCATAAAATGGATTTCATTTTTCAAATATACATGTCAAAAAATGTTTAGGGTGAATTTTTTGTATTTTTTTGAAATACATGAATTATTGATGAATACTACAATACGACAATTTTCAATAAATGCTAAATACATGAATTATTTTTTCATAGTTGATGTATAGATGATGTAAGAACATTAATCACGAAACAACATTCATTATTTTAATATATTTAGTGAAAATTCTCATATTATACAAAGTCTTGATCTGAATTAAAAAACAAATTATTTAATAATGTGAAAACACCCCTCTCCTGCACTATAAATACCACCCCTCGCACCATGTTCTCCTCACACCACTCAAAAATTGTTACTTGTCCAAATTATGACCAAACTTCTCCCCAATATGCTACCTTGTATTAAATTTATCTTGGTCTCATCAATATATCCAATCCATTGACCTATGTTAGTTATCAAGGAAAATAAATCCAAGTAATAAAATCCTCTTCCTTTTTCATTTCATTTCATTTTAATTTTATTTCATTCATTCTATTATCCTAAACATATCTTATGAAAATTTGATTTATAAATCAGAATGATTGATATATTGTTATGGTATCATGCTAATGGTATATCCATCAGTGAACACCTCCAGTTCTTTTTTTAATCAAAAAATGAAATCATCGCCTATGATGTGTCACTTAATCAATGTTGTGGGCGATGCACTTTCATTTTCCATTAATGAATTCGAGGATTTTAATAAAACCATTATAAAGGTTGATCTTAAAATATAATTATGTTTAAACCTTATTTATGTTATGGAACTAACATATCTACATAATAATAATGGAAAAACAAAATGAGTTCATTGTGATTGAAAAGAATTCCACAATTAAACTAAAATGATCATCATTAACATTTATCTAATGATCATTCCACAAACTGTATAACCATATTATGTATAAGATAAATTAAACTTATGGAAAATAATTAATTACCTATAATAACAATTATGAATTTTTATCACCATTTTACATGAACATATATTTATGTATACTAGTTAATCAATCATGAAATCTAAAAAAATGAATGCTCCCGAATGATAAAAAAAACTCTATAACTCATCAAAAATACCATTAATGAACTTAATAAAAAAATAATGAATAAAATTCATATATAATTTTTTATGGATAGTTTATTATGGAATTTAATTTGATTATACAGTATATTAATGTGAATGATGTATTTAGAGATAAGGAAATAGGATTTCAGGAACGCAACTATATTTATTTTGGTTTTCCCCATTTCACCCAATTTTAACTGCGAATTTTTATTAAATATCATTTATTTATCATTATCATAACATTTATTGGACATAAAAGTTTTATAATTATGTTTATTAGAAACATAATGTTTTCCATAAGAACTCTTCTTTCAATAATCCATACCTTTTACCTCTAGAGATTTTTCTTTATTCACTGAAGGTTGATTATTGTATCACATATGTTATTCCATATTTCATTTTGGATTCCAATGTTTATGAGTGAATTCTTTATTAAGAGATGACAATAATTTACATGAGATATTTTATTTCCACAATTGATATACATTCTATGTGGAATGCATGGTCATGTAAATGTTATGATTTGACAGGTGAAATAAAAATTATATCACGCATTGTAAATGTTATGATGTGACGTAATATCTTGGAATTATATAGAACTAAAATTAATTGGTTAATGTTATGTATTTATGAGAAAAGTGAAATATTCAGGAACATGTTTCTAGCTTTGTATTCAACTATGTGTAGTAGTTGGCCACTAAGAATGATATTTCATTTTATGCATTTCCATATTTAAACCCTTTTCTAAATGATTCCCCTTAGGATTACAATCCTATACTTATGTAATGATGATGATAATTATTCACACTCTAATTTATATTGATTCACCTTCATTTCAATCCTCTTACTGGAATTTTCTTCTTACCCCTTTCATTTATGTGTATCCTCATCTGATTACTTTTACTATGGAGAATTCAAAGGAAAATAAGAAGATATAGAAGAAGGAATTAAATAAATTTTTATATTTTTATTTATTAAATGTTTTTTATCATCATAATTTTCCCAAGACACTAATCCTATGATCCTTGTTCTGTAATTACTTAATGTTATTATCTATAAAATTATGTATGAATTATATAACAAAAATAAATGTTGTTATAGTTTGTATCAGAGCACACTTTAGTTAATTTGGGAATTATGATTAGAGAACCTTAGTGAAAACCCATAGTATGAGACTATGTATAAGTAAATACATAAGAATATTTTAAAAAAAAAAATTATAAACATATGGATCCCATAAGATATTCTTTTGAAGTTAATTTTATAAGGGGATAATTTATTAATGACTTGTTAAATATTGTTTTGTTCTAACATGTTCTATTTTAAAATATGGTCGGAACTAGGAGAACGAATCCAAAAGACCCATGTAAAGGATAATCCAGTGATTTCCTGAATGAAATCCCCAATTCAATAAAAGGTGGAGTTCATCATTTCATGGTGATTCATACCCAGCTATCTCAGGTTATGAAAAATAACATGAATAGTGGGGAAATTCCATCTTCACCTAAGAGGGATAGACAATATATTGAGTGTTGTATATATAAAAGAACCCTGATGTTTAGTGTATCATATAATCCACTAGTCAAGGAACTATGGGTCAACTCAATGAAGAAGATATTTTCTTCACTTCACTATTCTATGATAGATAAGGGGACACTAGACATTCACCGTTTACATGTAGACAATGTTCAATAGTGGACATTGATTTATAACACCAAACAAATGGAAGATATTGAATATATTAAGTGGGAATACATTAGGTTAATGTTAATTAACCTGTATTTCCCTCGATGTCATTTGACATATATAGAGAAACAATTGATAGATCTGATGAAAAAAGAAAGATAATATTAAATGGCCTATGATGAATATTTCACAATTCATGCAATGTATATTTTAGGATTCATTGTAAACAATGATAGAAAATTTGAAAGACACTTTTGGGGTTTAAAACCATGCCTTAAGAAGGGTCTATACATTTGATATATAGTGAGTTATGAATAAGCTGTTTGATGTTCTCTCAAAGTGGGGATGATGTTTTGATAATGGTTCCATGGATATGGTGATAAGAAATTAAATATAGAGTTTTATGATGTAGGATCTCATGAAAAATATTGAATAAAAAATCAACCACCCACATGTCAAAATGTGGGAAGAATCATATTAGGAACTTCCACAAAGGGATAATAAAGTTATTCAAGTGTGGGAGAGAATTCCAAAAAGATCGTATTTGTCAAAAATACACGAGGAAGAAGGATAATTTTATAGAGGAATAGAGAGAACCACCCATGGTTCAATGCTACTACATTACTGAGAAATGTCCTTATGAAATCCAATGCACTAAAACTCGAGTCCTCAAGGGAAATTTGCATCGAATTCCACTGATGAAAAAGGTCCAAGGAATGGATTAATCCATCCCTAATACAAAATTGGGACCAGATAATGTAGTCATATAAGTTATACATTATATTCACTAAAAATTGAAAAATTCATATTTTATTCTAGTTCTACATATTCAGTTATATATTACAAGTTTGTTAGAACTATTGAATCCAAGCCCTAAAACATTGAAGTATAGATATCAATTAAAATAGATATTGGTAAAATCATTTCAACCCAAGTGTTATACTATTCACTAATTAGTGTATGTGGGAAGATTATACCTGTGAATCTCATAATACTTCCCTTAGTGGAGTTTGATGCTATAATGGGAATGGATTAACTCTCCTTATATAGAGAATATATCAACTATTAGGAAAAGGAAACACATTTTCATATTATCAACCATCCCATGTTCCTCTTTAAATGAAAGAAACATCATGAATCTCCTTTTAAAATTCCTTCAATGGTGTGGGTGTCAATTCCTTTTGAAGAATCATACCTCACTCAAATGGTTGAGTTAATGGAGTTTCTAATATAGATTAAATTCATATTTTTAGGGCATTGAATGATGTATTTACTAAGGAGTTACCTAGACTTCCCATGACATTGAGGTAGAGTTATCAATATACCCCATACTTGAATCTATTCTTATATCAAAGTTTCCTTTTAGGATGGCTCCCATTGAATAGGAGGAGTTGAAAAAGCATATTGCAGGGCATTTGGACAAAGGGTTTATACACTGATGTGATTAACCATGGGGTGTAAAAATGTCCTTTTTCAATAAGTAGTTTGGTTCAATGAATCTGTGTGTCAATTAATAGGACCCCAACAAGATCATCATAAAGAACTAGTATCCTTTTCCAAGGATTGATTACTTTTTTGAACCGTTGTGAGGAGCCCAATACTTCTCAAAGGTGGATATTCTTTTTGTATATCACTCTCTAAAGGTGAAGAAGGAATATATTTATAAGACTAAATTTTTTAGGAGGAATATACACAATGGGTCTCTATTTATTCCCTTAAATCATACTAAGTCTCTTTCAATATTACAGAATTAGATGAATAGGGTCATTAGACATTACCTCAAAAAAAATTGGTAGTGTTTATCGATGATATTATCATATACACTATGTGAAAGGAGGAACATGGAAAACATATAAGGATTTTATTGTAAAAATTAAGGAAATAGAAGTTGTATACATTGTTAAGAAAGTCTGACTTATGAATAAAGCGATTAAAATTTATATAAATGTGACCATTATTGAGGGAATATCTATGGACCCTTAAAAAATAAAATTTCGGAATGACCCTTAACATCTATTGTTATAAAATTCCATATTTTTCATAGATTAGCTGGGTACTACCATCCTTTTGTGAGAAATTTATCTTGATTGTCTAGCTGGAATTATAATTTAATAATGAAATAGGTAAAGTAGTTTAGACAGATGAATTTGAACAAATATTTGAGGGTCTAAAGAGAAGGATGATCACTGCCCCTATACTCACCTTATTAATAGGTAGAGAATGTTTTTTGATTTAAAATGATGCTTTCAAGAAATTCTTGGGTTGTGTCCACATGAAAAATGTAAGGGTGATAACTTATTCCTACTAACAGTTGAAGATACTTGAGAATACCTAAGTAATACATGATATAAGGTTATTAACTATAAATTTTCCTTGAAATTTTTTGTAACAACCTCTATCACGAGATGTGTGAGATATTTATAAATCACATGGGCCTAATGTATATATTCACACAAAAAGAGATGAACTTGTGTAAAATTATATGGTTAAAGCTAATAAATTACCATTATTATGCTATTTACTATCATCCTAGCATGGAAAACAAGGAAACATATGTTCTTATCATAAATGAACATGATACTATGTCCATATTCTGGATTGACAATGACCATATTTTCTTGTACATGAAAAGGTTGGATTTTAAAATCATAATGGTACATTATACATCATATCCTTCCAAAATAATTGGCAACCATCTATCATAGATAATATTAAGAAGTCCCAAAGGGATTATCTAGAGTTATAAATGGAGGTGAATAGAGTACATGAATGGAAGCTGTAATAGTTACATATCTATGATGCTAGTATGATATGAATTGGAGTGAGGCTTTGTGTGACTTCATCACCTGCAATAAAGAAGGATATATTTGATAATGAATATAGATCAATTTTCGTTAACTTTCCTAGGTGTACTAAGATGTACTATGATATCCATAAACACTTATGTTTGGATATCATGAAGATGGAGATTAAGAAGTATATCTCAATGTTGTTGATATGTCACCAAATTAAACTAGAGTGACAAAAGTTCAAATGAATGATGTGACCATTACCTATACCCATGTTGAAAATTTAGAATTACATTATTTATTTTGTCTTGGGTCTCATGAATACATCCAATGAATATAATGTGATATGGGTTATGGTGGACTAACACACCCTGACTGCCCTCTATATTTCTATTCGACATGATCTCTCACATGAAAAACATTCAACGGTATATCTGATGGATGTGATTCGACAACATGGGATTCCACTATCGATATTCTATAATCATGATCCCATGTTCACATATTAATTTTGGCGGAGTCTTAAACATGATTTTAGTAATGAATTAAATTTCAACATGACCTATCACCCACAAACAGATGGAAAATCTGAATGTACTATTCAGGAACTCGTTGATATTAAAAAAACCATATCTTTTGAAATAGATTTGGGATTAGATCATCATATACCAATTTTTGGGATCTCATACAAAAATATCTTCCACATGAGTATTCACATGGATCCATTTGAATCATTGTACCGAAAGTTATCAAGAACTCCAACATGTTCCAATGAAGATAGTGAATGAAATATATATAGACATGATCGTGCTCAAGAGTTGATAGTGAAGGTCAATTCCATCTAGTAACATATCAAATATACTTAAAGGTGGATAAATTTATACACTTAATACCATCGAAAGGACATGTAGTTCATTGTTGGAGATAATATATTCCTTTGAATATCACCATTGAAGAGAGTCATGCAATATGGAATGAAATGGAAGATAAGGGAAAGGTACAATGGCCCCATATAGATCCTTGATCTTATAAGACGTCTGGACTATCAGCTTTCACTTCCACCCAATATTGACAATTTTCATGAAGTATTCCACATAACACTCTTGAGGAGGTACATACCAGATCCATCACATGTACTAAACTCAATGGTGGTACAGTTTGAAGATGATATCTCTTATAAGGAGAAGATGGTAAAGATTCTAGAGCAGAGAGATAAGGTTCTACACAAAAAGACATACCACCATGTCAATGTGTTATGGCAGAAGAATTAGTATGAATAATAAACATTGTAACCAAAAGTGGAAATGTTGGAGAAGTACCCTCACTCGTTTTTGTAAAATGAAATTGTGATGAAGATATTTCAAATGGGAGTAAGAATGTAACAACCCAAACATTTATGAATTTAATTTATCTCTTCTTATAATAATTTCATATAGTATATATCGCTTAAAATATCATATATACTACAATGAAAACATTATAAATAAAGAATTAATGAAATAAGTAGTGTTTTGGGAAATTAATGAACCAATACAGATGAAATAATAACTTGTCCTTTAGAATAGTAATATAACCCTTAAGAATAGTAAACAAGGAAAATGAAAAGTAACCCCACCCATGAATATATAAATAAAACTTAGGTATAATATTAATAATATTATGGTATAATTATATCATAGACTATGGAAATAAAGTTCTTCAGAATTATTAAATTAGTGTTGGAATTATTGTAAGTCATAATTATTGAATTACAATTTTATGACTAATTTAATAATTTAAAATAAAATTTATTTTCATAAAATATGTTAATAAATTAATATTTTTATTTCTTATTATTTTATTATTATTTTATTATTCCTTTATTAAATTTTCAATGTTTTTTGAAAATAGGTATAATTTTAAAATTTTTATTTTGTATATAAATGATTATTTTAACTGAAAATTAAATTAATCATATCAAAAAAATATATTCATAAGTTGGTGTTCAATTTTATGTTCTAATCATTGATAAATTTATAGGTTTATTTTTTTGTATTTTTCTGGAATACTCAATTTTTTATGAATAGTAAAATCATATAATTTTCGATAAATGCTAATTAAATTAAAATTTGAGTCATTATTGATGTGGGGATGATGTAGGAATATTAATTTAGAAGCATAATTAATTATTATAATATATTATAAATAATTAACTAACTGTTCATAGTTTTGATCCAAAAATATAAAACTAATAAATATAATAATGAGAAAATAGCCCTCTCCTACAATATAAATACTACCCCTTGCAGCCTCATCTTCTTACACCTATGAAGCTATTATCCTTGAAAAAATTATTTTGAATCTAACCCCCAATCCCCTATCCCATTCCCAAGAGCTCTTGGTCTCATCAAAAGTCCAAAACCTTTTTCGTAAGGAATTTTTTAAGCAAGATAAATCCAAGATGTAAAATACTCTTCCTTTTCCTTTCAATTTCATTGCGTTTTTATTTTTTTCTTCTCTTATTGTAGTGTTCTCATATAAAATGGAATGATAACTATGGTATTTTTTATATATTTTTTGAATATAAATTTAATTTAATACCCATAATTATTATCCCTCCTCCATCTCTTTTATTCCAAAAATGAAATCATTTCCCGTGATGTGTCAATTTACCGATGTTGTGGTGTACGCACAATCATTTTACATTAATTACTTCAAGGATGTTTTTGAAACCATTATAATGGTTGAAAAATATTTTCAAATGTATTTTAAAACCCTATTGATCTTCTAGAACAATCATATATATACATGATAAAACATTACGAAACTAAATGAGTTTCTTGTGATCGAAAAACAACCAAAATTAACCTAAAACAATCATCGTTAACATTTATCTAATGATTCATTGTCATACTATATAAAAAAATTATAAATAAGAAAGTTTTAAATTTTGAAATATTATTAATAAAAAATAATAAAAATTCAAGATATTTATCTACATTTTACGTGAACTTCCATTCATGTATACAATTGAACCGATAATGAAAACCATGAAAACAAATGCTCCCAAGCGTTGAAATTAAACACCATAACTCATCTGTAAGATCATAAATGAAAATAATAAAACCATAATGAATAAAGTTCTTGTATAAAAGTATCTATAATTTTAATTAATCAATCTAATGTGATTATATAAGATATTAAATTGAAGGAAGCATTCAGACAAAGGTAAGATGATTTCTCGAACCCACATCACTTTCATGGGGGTTTCCCTCTTTCACACCATTTATATTATGTAAATTACATTAATATATTTTCTTCATCATTATATTTCCTTTTTTGGATATAAATGTTTTATACATATGTTTTTGGGAAACAAATTTTTTTCCAAAAGAACACTTCTTTGAAAAAAACACAACTTCTTCCTATCAAGATTGTTTCTTCTCCCCTCAAGGTTGATTATTATCTCAATACCACATTAATTTAGGGACCCAGTATTTATGGATGTATAATTTAAGAAATAAAAACAATTAATTTCCATTTGTTATTTAATTTCCAAGACTTGTTTGTATTTTAGGTGGTATGTATGATAATATAAATGTTGTGTTGAGATGAGTTCTACAGGAATTATATAGTGCAATGTAAATATTATCATTTTATGGGTGTTCCCAGAATTATATAGATCTACAATGCATTGCGTAATGTGATGTATCTCATAAGAATAGTGAAAAATGAGTGCACATTATGCTATCTTTTTTCAGAACTGTGTGTGGTAGTTGACCACTAAGACATGATATTTCGTTTTATGTATTTCCACATTTCTATCCTATAATAAATGCTTTTTTTTCATGATTATGATCCTATACGTATTTTATGATGATTATAATTACTCTCACACAATGTTATATTTATTCATTTTCTTATCTATGCTCTTAAGAGGCTTTAATATCACTCATTTATTTAATATATATCCCAAAGTGACTGTATGTACTAAGGATAATTCAAGGAAAAATAAGAAGGCAGAGAACGAGGAATTAAAAATTGTGTATGTTTGTATTTTTTAAATTCTATGTATGGTCCAAATTTTTGAAATTCACCAAATCATTGGATCCTGCTAATGTAATTCCTCTAGGTTGATATCTTTAGAATGCTGTAAGAATAATGTTAGAAAAAATAGGGTCTCTATACTTATGTTACATGCAACATGATGAATTTATGTGAAACATAATTTTATTCATGTTCTACATGAAACACCACTTCCATGTTATGTTAAACGCTACAATAACTTTCATTAATTACTTCTGTTGCAAGACAGACCGAGCCTTATATAACCAAAATATAATATTAAAATATTTATTATTTATTATAATAACATATAACATAGATATTAAATTGGAGTTTATAAACAATATTAATAAATATATAGATATATGGTTCACTACATTGGTTTCCAATTAATTGTAAATTATTATCGAATCGAATTGAATATTATGGACATGTTTTTATAGAAAGACTATATATATATATATATGTGTACATGGTGTTTTAAAATTTATAAATTAAATTAATTACTATTATTGATTGATATCAATAAAACATATATTATATATTCAACAAAATATTATTTTAATATTTATTCAATATATTTTTTATGTATAAGATAACCAAAACCCAATTTTACACATTAAACCCTATGTTTTATATAGGGGATTTTACCACATCTTAATGTAAAAAATATATTAAATATAAATTTTGGAACATTTATAAATTTAAAAATACAAAATAACCATCATTTTTGGAATTCTAAAGTCAATATTATATTTAGAAGAATTATTTACTATATTTTTAAGAGGTTTCATTTTTTACAAATAGTGAAAAATATAAACATTTTAATTGAAAAATTACTCTTCATCTAATTTAATAATAATCATAAAATATATTTTATTTCTATTCTACATCACATTATATCAATTATATGTTTATTAATCCAATTTATTTCCATTTAATATATTTCACTTTGAAATTTGATATAAAAATATTTCATTATTTTTAACATTTTTGCAGTAAAACCCCGCTTTGTTGTCGAGTATAAGAGAATATATAGAAATTAAATTATCAAAATTATGTAAATTCAAAAATAAAAATTGGATAAAAATTGGAAATAATAATAATTTAAAATTTATATTATGTTCAAGTTAGTTTTTAACCAAAGTTATTATTGAAGGTAATTAAAATTACATAAAATGGTTACTATAAAACTAAGCTTAACAACAGAGTAAAAATTAATCTTAAGGGAAATAATAACCTAGAAGCCTACAAAAATCCATTACATGGAAAAATTTATACCAAATCCTCACTTTTATCAAATTGGGTTCATTATTAGTTACAAATGACATGAAACAATGTGGGTATAATTCGCTTTGTAAAAAATTTACAGGAATTCCCCTCAACCACTATAAAAAGTTACTCAACCCTCCCACTTATTCACAAACAAAATTCCCTTCATCTCACCAAAAGTTTTTTGATATAATATACCTAAATACATTACATAATCCTATAATAACCACAATAGGATGAAATCCAGCCAAGAGTGTCTTTTGGTACTGACCAAAATGAGCTACCTGAATAAGAGTGACCCTTCTTTAATGATCACTTTTGATTCATTTTACACTCCACCCCTTAAATTATTTATATATCTGGATTATATATTAAAAATAATATATTAAATATAAATAGATATTATTATTATAAGTCTTCAATATACACTTTCAAAAACATCCATAAAATGTGGTACACAATAATCATTCATGTTTACGATGGACTACCGCCTTACGAACTGATGTTGTAAGTTATTCCATTAGCACCCCCTAAGGTTTAAAATAATTGTTTATTTCTATTTTAACTTTTATATATATTAAATTTAGATAATTACTATGATTATTTAATTTTTAAATAATTCGTACCATTTTGTGTTCCATTTTTTGGGATACGATAACATCATTTGTGGATGTGTGGACTACAGTCTCCAAAAAGAGAAGTTAATCATTCATGATATACATGTAATGTATTAAGGATAATTTTTATCAAAAAAGGTTATATATAATAAATAAATATTATACTATAATTATAATTATAACAAATTTAATTCAATTTTCTTTGTTTAAATATGAAAAATGAATTGAAGAAGTGCGCATTCGTACACACATCCTAAATTCACCATGAATGAGGCATTTTATTTCCTCTCAAAAAATTTTATAGAGTATTCTAAATACATATTTATGGAATATATATGATAGTTGAATCATGTTTTAAACTATTTATATATGGAAATCATGATCAATATAATATGAATAATAATTTTCAACTCAAAACTAACTAAAAAAACTATGAAATTAACACCCAAATTTTTTAAAATAATGAATGATTAATAATAAATGGGAAATAAGATGTTATATGAAGATCATATTGAATATAATAAATATTAATAAGGATCAAAAATAATTTATTAAAATTGTGAGAATGTATTATACATGATGATAATGCATGTTCACTCATAATGAAACTCAATGTAAGGTATTTCGTCTAAATTTTCATTCAATTGAAATTTATTTGTTGCAATGAACCAATTAAATTTAATTGAAAGTATATAAATTCCCTTTGTATTTTAATATTATTATTCAATCATAATTCATGGATGGAAGATTAACTTTGAATTATCTCACACAAGATATTTATCGTTAAAATTACTAAGTAGTATAAGTTATCTTTGTAATGTAACATAATCTTGTGACTATTATCTTTCTATAAAAACATTCAAATTAATATTTTATTTATACATTGATAATTTCATTAAATATTCTTAGTCTTGGTTCAATAATGTCTTTTTTGTTAATTTTTATACCATTTTTACAAATGGTGTTCAGTTTGATAGTTATTTTATTAACTGGGGATTTTTGGATAAATCCTTACATTTTATTAAATATAGTTATTTGAACAAGAATATTGATTATTAATGAAATTGATTACTCAATATATGATTAATGAATTTGACAGGAATATATAGATTGATACCGGATGTTAAATATGACCTTGATGCATAAAAAGGTTCTCGTGAGATAAATAAGTTATGCTAATTAAATAGGTTTCTACCATTCATTTTAAATAGTACTGTAAAATGTCATGACAGTATTGGTGTTCATGTTCCTTAGAGATGATGTCCAAAAAATAAGTATTTACATTATAGATATTTGAGTTATTATTCCTATTATATATTCTATTTTCATATTATAAAATATATTGATGTAATTCATTCTATGTTTATATAATTAATTGAATTTGATTCATTTATTTACCATTTCACATTGAAGATTCCTTATATAGTAATTTAAATGGTGTATGTTCTCAATTACATACTTTTATATGTTTATTTAGTCTGATTGAATCATTTATAGATCCATTTTAATTACCCTTACTAAGAATTTTATGTAACCATTTTTTCGTTTCCCTGTGTTATGAAGATGAAATATTTGAATTGTATTTGTTGGATGATATTCATTTAGTTTTAATATATATAGTTTTTTATTTCCATTTCCAAAAATAAATTGGAAATCATGTATGCAATCCAGTTTTCTAAAAATACTACTCTAATCAGTACTTTGGAATTTATTCCTTGGAATAATTCTAATATAATAAATTTAGGCACCTGCTCCAGGCTTGTAGGGTTGGGGATTTACATTTGGTATCCGAGAATGTTTAGTACCAAAATTGAAAAATAAATTTTTAAAGAAAATATTAAGTAACATAATCCTAAGATACACCTAGGATAATTAAAATTTTCTTTACTACCCTTTAGAAATTATTTTTGAGTAATGATATTCCCAACGAAACTATATTTACGATTATGAGCCTTATTATGCATTAAAATTTCATGTTTTTTTTATGTGTTATGAAAACTTTGTAACTGTACAATGTCAATAATTTTATGAGATATTCTAATATATACAATTGATTACAAATGGAACTAGGATGTGAGAAGTTTTCAAGTATTGTGGCCAATTTAGTGTTTTAACTGATGAGAAATTCTATGTATCAAGTATTATAACTATAAATTTGAGGGACATATTAGGGAATTTTGATCTGTTTATGAAACATAATCTTACCCTGTTGGAGAAACAAATTTCACAAGTAGATTATTTAAGGTTGGATCAATTTACGTGATATAGGCCCCTATAATTTAGTTGGACTACTTCCCAAATGAAAAATCAGTAAAGGATAATGTTATTGGATATATATTTATGGCATTATGTTGTGGTGAAAAGGAAATGGTTTCACTTTTAGTGTATTTTATCAATGGTGAGGAAGATCAATAATGGTTACTAATTCGAGATACTAGGGTGAAGAATAAATTGAAATCATATAATTTAGGACATTTGAGGAGACATTATCCAATATATACATCACACATGGTCAACTAACTGAGATGAATAGAAATTTACTTGGTTTAGAGAAAAAATAAAAGTGATTTTTTTAGAATATGAAACTACCTTTACAAGGATCAACATATGCATCACAAGTTTCATACGAAACATGTAGTGAATGATTTATCAAATATTTGATGGTATTAATATAAATCCTTAATGGGTGCTAGTTTATCATAAAATTTATTCATATGATGAAATAATTTTATGTTCTACTAAGATAGAGAATGAATTCTCCATGTCTTATCACATCAAAATTAATTAACAAAATAAGATGATGAATATGAAATTAACATATAATGGTAAGAAGGGAATGATATTTTCCCACACATCTTATAACTGTGTAATTAATCACCTTGGAAAATGCTTCAATGGATTGGGTGTTTGTTATTAGTGCAGAGAAAATGGTAGTCCACTATGAAGATAAATGATCATTTAGATTCAAATTTTAGAGAATTGGATTTGGATTTAGTTTATTTAATAATCATAATAACATTTCAGTATGTGGGAGATAATTATATTATTATATTGGAATAATTTAACAATATTTTAATGAGGTGGATGATGAAATAAAATAAATATTCCTAGTTAAGAAAGATACATCTTCTATTGTGAAACTAATTGGTTTAACACAAAAATAATTGATAGACTATATATTTAACTAAAAAAATTATCTAGGTTATGGGAAGGTAAAATAGGAAGGTATATGTAAACTAATTTTCTATTAGAAATGAATTAATTGTGTGAAGTGAATAGGATAGTGAATGACCTCTTACAAGTGAAGTGAGTGGCACACCTGTTATTATTGAAAATAAAAATGTGTACACACATTTTTAATGTAATATAAGGTTCCAAAATGGACCATTTTTTAGTATTATATATTATAAGGTTGAATATTTTTATATAAAATTTAATTTATTCACGTTTTAGTCTATTTAAACAATTCAACTTTGGTTTAACTCGATGGGAAACCTCTTTACACATTAACTCCGATTAAATATTTTAACTATATCCACATCAATATTATATAAACAAAATGTCCTTCAATATTTGATATTAAAAATTATGATGATTAAAAATTTGGAATAAATTTTAACAGAATCAATTCATATATATGGTTAGAATAAATTTAAATACAAATAATTATAAATGATGATAACATGGGATTTCAAGGAGTGCATTTTTCTGAAAAAAGATGATTTTATAAAAACTCTACGAATTGTAATGAAAAATATATTTATTTTAATTAATATTAAATAATATATAAATTATATGATTCATTTAAATAATTACTCATAATAGGATGTTTTAATTCATTTATGAAGAGAAATACTATAAATTTTAAATTAATTTTTAGAAAAATACTATTTTTTAATGCAAAAGAATACTTTTACAAAAAAATATAAACAAAATCATATGAAATTTTTTGGATTACATATAACTAATTAAAATATATTTTTATAGAAAAAATTAAAAACATAATATCAATTCAAAATTAATTAATTTATCGAAATGTAATGAAATTTTAACCAAAATTGATAGTCATCATTATTTACAAAAAAATAATATTTTCCAAAAAAATTATAATATTTTGTGCTATGTTATATTTGATATGATGATTTAAAAAATAAAATATTAATTTTTTCATGTTTATATATTATAATTTATAAATTATGTTTTAAAATACAAACCTTATATTGAATGATATTACACATACCGATTTCATTTATGATTTAAAATATTACGAAATATTTTTTTAAATAAATTAATATCAACAAATAATCAAATGGTTTTTATATCATTACCTAGGATGTTATACTGGTTGATCCTGTTTTTATTTGTATTTTGAAATGATTAGGCAGCAGATTGAAAGGATAGAAAAGTATATAGACTAGCATTTTCTGGTCATTACAAAACCCTTAGTACAGATAATGAAAATGATGATATGGTAACCAAACACTGAACATCTAGTTCCATACATTACAATTTTCATGTTTCTAATCTAAATTTACATGTTTCTACCTTAACACATCTTATATGAATTTATGATATTGAACGGAAAGGTAATGAGTCATATATGAAGTATTTGGTCTATATCATTGATTGAATATAGATTATATATTGAAGAAATTGGATTCTAATATTCCTTTATATATTGAATAGTATCATTAAACATGATGTGACATTGTTGGAGGAAGCAGATTTGAAATATCAATACTCTTTTTTTATCTCTAGAAAAGTCGATTGAAGATTCATGTGGATGAGAAACCTCTTAGAGGGACTGTAATTAATATCATGATAAGCACATATATGTATTTATTTTTTAGTCATAGTGCTAAAAAAATATTTTGGATCATTATAATAAACAATATGTTTTGGGGAAATTAGAGGAAACAATGGGTAAATGGTGTATTTACTATAGTGATAGATGAAGTATGTAACATTTTGACTAAATCTAGGTACCAGGAGGTTTCCATTAGTTATAAGGCCACTTTCAGCACTACCGAGTACTCCGTGAACATTGAACGAATACCCTATGGAGGTGTAATTTCTTGATTTAGTGTTGGGAAAATTGTGACATTCCAACTCAAAATTTAATATTTCATACAAAAAAATAATGTTTTTATTTTGATTTAATGTAGTATTAGGACCACTAATTATTTCATACACTTCTCATTCTATTCTAATTTTATCCAGTTGTAATAACTGGATTTTGAGTCTCTGATAGGTCATGATAACAATTATTCTATGAGGTATAGAAAAGATCATACACTTCACATGCTTCATGATGAAAATTAGTGTAAATCCATTATTTATATTTCCCTATGTTCATATTTTTCAGTAATCCATATATATTAATTTAATCAAGGTTTGATAGAGTATTTATTTTTGAAAATATAATTTTATTCTCGTTGGTTTTCATTAGGTGTATCATTCATCATATTGTATTATTAATAACCCAATTATATCTACACTCTTGGTGTTTCATGAAAAGTGATATGGTTGAATATTCTCTTCTTTGGATCCTCAAATTCAGATAATTTTCTAGGTGAACCCTTTATTCGATCATTTTAATTTTTTGTAAACCTTGTAATTGATGGTGTTTAGTAAGAGAAACCATGACATAGTGATTTTTTTTTAAAAAATCTAATTGTAATCCTTTTAAAGGAATGTTTTTTCACTAATTTTATTTATAATCATCTTATAGTCATTTTATTATTTGAATAATTATTCATTATGGTCCATAGTATAATGATTTATATACATAAGATTTATAAAAGTTCATTGAGACAAAAAAATGGAATACATGTAATCATTAATATTATCCACTATGAAATAAATAATATTTCCTTATTTTCTCACTTTATTTAGTTAATAAGAATGTGGACACATTTATGAGTTATTATTATATTCATATTGGATATTTTCGAATATACATATGTATATATTGTTTTATAAAATCTTAAGTAGGTATCCACATGTTTAGGAATAGGGGGGTTGTGGGGGACATGTCTACAGAAATATTTTCTGGTATAGAATTTCCCATTTCTATGTGACTAGATATGTTAGTTCCATGAATAATTATAGATACTAGAAATTCCTATCAAGGGTCCTTAGTTCATGAATTAATCATTAAATAATTACAAATTTTTTTCTTACATTTACGTATAAAAGAATATTGTTAATAGGTGTGAGTGATCCCTACTTTTGGGGATGAATCTGACACTCATTTTTGATTCTAAGTCGAGTATCAAGAAATTTTATATATAATGGATCACCCATTTTAGATATTATCATTCAATTATCAATTTCATTGATGAAATACTTATTAAAATAAATAATTGTACTTATTCATACACTTCTTTTATTTTCATATACTGTCACGATTATTATAATATATTAGGATGAGTGGTGAAGAAATAATGGGGATTATATATTCACACCCAAAATAGTCAGTTGTGGGATATTTATATAGGACATTATAGATGATTTAGTTATATAAATGGAACTTGATCATGGGAGGTAGTGTCTTATGGTTTTTTGAGATTACATGTTCTATTGTGATGTTTTTGGGTTCTCCAATAGTGTACTTAGAGGGGAAATCCATAGATGTTTTAGTGGATTCCTCAAACATGAGGTCCACCCCTTATGGTTCCTCTAATTCCAACATATTTTTTTTACAAAATATATATTAGGGTTTATTTTTATATTGAAAAATATATGGATGGTATGGTTGTTCTATTTGTGAATATTTATGTGTTACATAACCATATCATATAGAGTTCGATATTTAGTATTCCATATGATATAGATTATTACATGGTGTTACACAGCATATGACTAATGGTTCAAATCTCAACCAGATCCCTCTAAATATGTTCTTAGATAAATCATAGTTTTTTATGTTGAATATAGAATCATTCAATCATTGACATATGAACTCGTCTATTGGGATACAATGGTATAGGTGAGGTGTTATTTTGGAATGGATCAAATGTTTTTTGTGTATTTTGGACACTATTGATAAATGAGACTAATGTTTGTAATGTTTTTAAATAATTGAATACATTTTTAAAGGGAATTAGTGATATGAATAGATATCAACCATTATTTTAAATCTATTTTTGAGATGAAAAATGGTTTTAAATATAAATAAATTGAGATATATTGAAGTATTTTAGTTATAACAATTATTAACTTTTCATGAAGTTATAATTTGATTTCAAATAGTCATATTCTGAAATTTAAAACTATGTTTGAAATATACTTTTATATTTGTCATATTTAATGATTCCTCAAAAACATGTAATGGAATTTTGAATATTATGAATTTATAATAATGTTGTCGAAATGTTTTGATGGATCATATAAGGGTTGTGGGGGTAAAATAATATAATCATATTTTATTATTTAATGAAATATATTATTAATTCAAATACCTAGATTATACATTAATGGGAGATCTTCTTATTGAAAATAATTGTTTCCATTTTATGGTGTGTAAATTGAGGTTAACATATTTTATATAACATTATAAAGTTAAAATAATCATTTTAATCATAATTATCATGGGATTATGGTATAATATTATATTTCTAAATTGAATCACAATTTTTTAAAAAATAGCATGGCTAGATGATAAATGTAATATTATTTTCAAACATGATGATGACTATTACAAGATATTTTATTAGTTGAATAATAGTTGATTGATATGATATATTTGATATTGATAATTATAATTTTGTGATATATTAATGTCTTATATTCATGTTAAATTAATTTTTAATATATGATTGTTGAGACATGTTTTTTTAATAAAATGATATGATCAAAATGTGTTTTAATCGGGTGATATATGGCTTCTGATAGTTCATGATAAGAATTATTCTCCGCGTATATTTTTGAAATACTATTTGAATAAAAAATATGGACATGTTATTATGTACACCTAAATCATATTATTATGTTTTTTTCTATTTATATTCATCATATGATATTTTTTCCCAATATTTATCTGTGAATAAAATTAAATTATTTTCCTAGTATAAAATATTATTAATAGAATATAAACATAATTTTCTTGCAGTGTATTATTAAAAACATAATTTTTAGTATATGTGTTGTTTTAATATGTATAAATATATTTAATTAATTATATATTAACAAATAGTTCATATAAGAACATGTTAATCTCCATGTGTTTTTAGGGACATGGGGGATTTCTATATATATATATATATATTTCATGTTATATATGTACATATCTTGTGTAAAAAGTAATTTTATCATTATGATATATTTGTTGGAAAGTGTTATTTATGGGTAAATTATGGGATTGAGTAATGTTGTTGTTATAATATCCCAATGATTTTTAGTTATTATATTGATTTTTTGGTATATTATGTTTTTATATTTTCAGTTTTTTCTTATTTTATTTCATCTACCCAAGATTTATACTATCCACTATTAAAATGTATGAAACTATGAGAGATGATTGGATTATATAGGGGTTATTTTATGTTATCCTTATTGACATTCCAAATTATATGTTTTTTATAGTTATTGTTGATATAATTTATGATGATCTATTTATGTGTAAATCATTTTTGAAATGGCATACATTTTGAACCATTGTATTAATAGCTAGTATGTAGTGATCAAAGAGTACATAGAGGAAATTTGGTGATTCACATCAGTTACATGATCTTTCCATGATGGAATGTTTCATGGGGGAATAATTTTTATCAAATTAAAATAAATTAAAACTATATTGATTGATTTTAATTTTTGATAATTTATTTTTGTTTGTAATGAGGAGAAATGTTTGAATAACTAATTTGTATTACTATATTAAATAAAAATATATATGATAAATTATAGGATAAAATAATTTTTTTTGGAAATTATAAAAATTATATAAAATGTTGTAACATTATTTTACATACAAAAAAATAATATAATATTGAAAAGATATTTTACATAGATTTTTTATCTGATACACTGTTGTTGATGATTTATATTCTATATGGATGATTTTAATTTAAAATAGGTGGGATAATTATTTTCGTTGAGTAGAGTTTCAATATATTGTTAAGGATGTTATATTATTCTAGATAACTATAATCCACATATAATTTTTTTGGAATCATTATGAACAAGATTTTAAATTATTCAAAATAATGTAATAGTTTCACATTCAATGGGAATCCTTTATTAAAAAATATTATTTTAGGATGTTTTAAAAATATTCATTACAATACATATAATTTCTGACCAATAAAGGGGTTCATTACTAACATTGGTGAAAGAGGTTTATATATTGAATTTTCAAATATAATACCTCTAATTCAATTTCCATATCAATGGTATCTATATTCCATGGACTCATTAAGTGGTATATGATTACTTATTTTCCCTTGGAATCATTGAGGGTATGAATGATTTTTCATGTATTCATTATTTCTCTTGGATGTATAATTTTTAATAATAATATAAAACTATTTGAAAATATAAAAACATATTGATACTCATAAAATAAAATAATTTTTTTTATTTTTAGGGAGGGGACACATCCATATATTTTGTCTCTTGGGTTGGATGTGTATGTATTTTTTACAAAGGTATATTTTTCTCCTGATAATTATACATGAATAACAAATAATGAAATGAATTTTTTTATACAGATTCAAAAAATGAAATTTAAATTTTTGTTAATCACTATAAAGAAGGTAGTTTACAATAGTTATGTGGTTGAATACTCTAAGATCTGTATAATAAAAACATGACAATATTTATATAGGATATATAAATGATAACTAATTATGAATATTTGTATATATATATATAAATTAATGTTTATAAAATATTTTGTAAATATTATTTTATATACCTTTACTCATATCTAGGATATTTTGATCACTATAAGAGGATATAGTTGAATTTTAAAAAACTACATAGTTTTCTGAATGTTTTTGAGAATAAATCTAGAAAACATTTACTCCAATATTTCAAATCATTAATATATGGACTTATATGGGTCTCTATAATATGATATATATAGAATAAATATTTGTATTGACCTAGGAATGGATATAAAATTCAAAAATTTAAATAAAAAAACTATAATGAAAATAATTTTAAATTCCTAATAAGATTTATTTTTCAGGAGAAGGAAGAAAACCTTTTTAATGAATCATATAATGAAAATATGGTTACAGATTTCAATCATATCATTTCACAAGTTACAATAAAATATATGTGATTATATATAAAAAAAACCACTTGAAATTAAGTAGTTGATTCTAACTTATATGTAATATAATTAATGTTTTATATAATGAAGATGTGGAAACTATAATAGAGGACCATGATTAATCTATCGAATGTAAAAATTTCATAGACAACTACATGGAAAATAAGATGATTGAAACCACTCTTCATTCTATGATAAATTTCTTAATAAATTTGACGCATTTAATATCATGTTTACAAGAAAAACAAAATTTATGAGAATAATGCCAATATTTTATAAAATTAATAATTATAAACATTATTTAAATTAAATATAATTATAAATAAAATTCATGTATAAAATTTTACTGATCCTAAAGGACTACCATTGAAATAACTTGTTTATATTAATTTTTTGATTAATGTATGTTATATTTAAAGGTTATATTATTTTATTACGAATTTATTTAAATTTTAAAATATATATGTAAAATATTTTTTACACATTTATATATTTATTTCATTGGTCATGAATAATTTATAGTAAAAAATTAGTGAATTTGATGGTAAGATGAGATGTTTTTTAAAAACTGCTTTTTTGAATGTAATTTTTTTATTAATAAATTAAAAAAATTACTATTGCTATGTTATTTAAATTTAATGTAATTTTTTAATTAATAACTTTTTTAGTCAGGAACATTAATTATTAGGAAATAAACTTGATTAAATTATTATTTTTCCTTGAAATACATCTTTTAAATACAGTTTTAGTTTTATTTCATTCATTTACATTAAAACTAATATTATACACCAATAGAGACTGGATATTATAAAATTAGTACCAAATATGGAATCATAATTTTCAAAAAAATTAAGTAGGTCAATTATTTTCATTATAAAAAAATGGTGATTTAAATGAAGTTATATTGTGTAGGAAAAATGTGGTTAACGAGTTATTAAAATAAATGAATAAAGTCTAAAATAACATAAAATCTTGTCCAAATACCTTATATTATGGCAATTTAAATGTTGTATAATCTCATTTTCTAAATAGATTCACATTGGTACCACATTCACATCAGTGTGAAATTTATATGTTAAAATATTCTAAATTATTACTTGTGTTCCCCTCCCATCACATATAATTGTGAACCAGGTATCCTCTCTTTTCAACACCGCATGAGCCCTTTAGATCAACCAAAACCATCAAAAAAATATTTTTAAATTCCATATCCACGAGCTAAAGTGGGTATTGATTTTTAAATATAAAAAAATCCTTAATATCATATTCAACATACGTTTATTAAAAAGGATGTATATGTTCTTACTAAACTTTTTAAAGTCTTTTCCTTCTTCTAACTACCATCTCCTTCATGCGAGATATTTTTGTTTTTATAGTAAACCCTATTAAAAAATTATTATGTTGAAATAAATAAATAAATAAATAAATGAATATTATTTTTACAATGTCATTATATTAATATATATATTTAACCATTATACCTAACCATCCATTGGAAAATTATAATGTCACTCTTGTGTTTTTGTATACTAAAACAATCCTAATGGGATGTTTGTTTTTTTAATTCCATTTAATATAGATTGTAATAA